>CM065682.1:14688543-14703543 GCA_017654935.2 Phymorhynchus buccinoides
TGCCTTACCGGTCCATTCTCCTGCCTTTTCCCTTTGCTTACTGTCATCTACTATCTTTCTGCCTTACCGGTCCATTCTCCTGCTTTTTCCCTTTGCTTACTGTCTTTTACTATCTTTCTGCTTACTGGTCCATTCTCCTGCCTTTCCCTTTGCTTACTGTCATCTACTTCTCCTGCCTTACTCCCCATTTCCTGCCTTTTCCCTTTGCTTTGTAAAATAGCACTGTCATCTACTATCTTTCTGCCTTACCGGTCCATTCTCCTGCCTTTTCCCTTTGCTTGCTGTCATCTACTATCTTTCTGCCTTACCGGTCCATTCTCCTGCCTTTTTCCCTTTGCTTACTGTCATCTACTATCTTTCTGCCTTACCGGTCCATTCTCTCTCATAAATAGTTATCTGCCTTTTCCCTTTGTCTTACTGTCATCTACTATCTTTCTGCCCTACCGGTCCACTCTCCTGCCTTTTCCCTTTGCTTACTGTCATCTACTATCTTTCTGCCTTACCGGTCCATTCTCCTGCCTTTTCCCTTTGCTTACTGTCATCTACTATCTTTCTGCCCAATACCGGTCCATTCTCCTGCCTTTTCCCTTTGCTTACTGTCATCTACTATCTTTCTGCCCTACCGGTCCATTCTCCTGCCTTTTCCCTTTGCTTGCTGTAATCTACTATCTTTCTGCCCTACCGGTCCATTCTCCTGCCTTTTCCCTTTGCTTGCTGTCATCTACTATCTTTCTGCCCTACCGGTCCCATTCTCCTGCCTTTTTGTTTTTCTTTAAGAAACGCTTTGAAAAGGATTTCCTCCAGCCGAAGTCGGACATGCTGGGCCTAATTATTTCTTAGTCAGGCGCATAACGGCAGCATGACGCATCTGCGCTCAACGTTGACAGGAAACTGTCTGAGCGATCGAAGAAGATGAAGAAGAAGGTACCAGGCGTAGTGCTACGTTGTTGCCTTCACTCCATTCACAGACATATGCTTCCACGGTTTTTCTCAAACACTATTCAGTCTATCATCAAATTTGGTATACTAGTTTGCCAAGATGCAAGCTATCCACTGATGTATTTAGTTTTACATTAAGGTCAAGGTCGCGCCAGTTACGGGGTTCAAACCCCGAAACACATAATCGCTAATATCTAGCGAAGTTTTGCATGTATTTTAATACAGGTTTTTTTTCCCCACAACATTTCTTGATGAATGGTCTATAACACAGTTGTCATGAATGTTTCTGTGCGCTCGCGTGCGCATGATCGCGCGCTCAAATCACGGGTCCGAACCCCAAGGCTATATATAAAACAAACTATTCAGTTACGTGCTGTTCTGATGCGTTCTTATGTAGTTATGTGCTGTTTTGATGCGTTCTTATGTAGTTATGTGCTGTTTTGATGCGTTTGTATGTATGTGTACAGCCGACACATTCCGATTTCCGAGTAGCTCGGCGATACTGCGAGGGGACTTTGCAGCCGCTCGGCGTTGCACTTGTTGTTGTTCTTCTTCTGGTGGGTATTGTGGTGGTGGTGGTGGTGGTGATGGAAAACGAATAAGGGGCAATGGACGATTGTAGGGAAGTGGTGGGTGGATGGCGGATATGGATAGGTATGTGTACACGTTAATAAAACTCACAAAACATCCCTATTTTCCACATGGCAGCACAGTGTTAGGCCACTCATTATATGACTTACAGCGCACATGCGTTCGCATGGGGAAATAGTGATGTTTGGTGAATTACGTTAGCGTCTACAGACACATTTACAAATCTCGATAGACTTTGTTTGGCTTCGTACTTTCTTTGTTCCCTTTTATTTCGGACAGATGCAAATGCATGTGCCCCCTCTCATCCTCCCTCTGGGCTATGCCGGTTGTGTTAAGCCACGGACAATGCATCATCTGCTTTGGACACTTTCTCATACTTTCTTTATGTAGGCCTATACATACTATCCCTTTCTCCCTCCCTCTTTGTTTCTGCCTCTGCTGCTACTGAGACGTTTCCTTTCTTTCTTCCCCTCTCACTCTCTCTCTCTCTCTCTCTCTCTCTCTCTCTCTCTCTCTCTCTCTCTCTCTCTCTCTCTCTCTCTCTCTCTTTCTCTCTCTCTCTCTCTTCCCCATCTCTCTCTTTCTCCCTCCCCTCTCTCTCTCTCTGTTTCTCTCTCTCTCTCTCTCTCTCTCTTCTCTCTCTCTCTCTCTCTCTCTCTCTCTCTCTCTCTCTCTCTTTATCTCTTTGTCCTCTCTCTCTCTCTCTCTCTCTCTCTCTCTCTCTCTCTCTCTCTCTCTCTCTCTCTCTCTCTCTCTCTCTCTCTCTCTGTCTCTGTCTTGCTCTCTCTCTCTTTCTCTCTCTCCTCTCTCTATCTCTCTCTCTCTCTCTCTCTCTCTCTCTCTCTCTCTCTCTCTCTATCTATCTCTCTCTCTCTCTCTCTCTCTCTCTCTCTCTCTCTCTCTCTCTCTCTCTCTCTCTCTCTCTCTCTCTCTCTCTCTCTCTCTCTCTGTGGGATAGCTCATTAATCGAACGACACACGCTGCATTGCTCAATTATATGGCTTCGTATGGCACAGGCACAATGGTAAAGTAGGTCAAGTAGACACAGTGATTGCTTGATTTTTAAATTTATCGCTAGACGGCGTGTGGATGCAGACCGACACACATAATAGGCGGACAGACACACATGCACACACGCGCACGCACGCACGCACGCACGCACGCATGCATGTACGCACGTCCGCACATACACACACAAGCGCGCTCACATATGTACATCGCATACACACACAAACACACACACACACACACGCACCTGCACACACACACACTCTTCTAGGTACTTACATACAACTGATACATTTGTGTGCAATCTCTCTCTCTACCCCCACCCCCCATCTCTCTCTCTCTCCCTCTCCCTCTCCCTCTCTCTCTCTCTCTCTCTCTCTCTCGTTTGATTTATATATATATTTATTTATTTATTTTTATTTTTATTTTTTTATTTCTTTAAATTTATACTCATTTATGAATGTTCTCTGTGGGTTTTTTTTATATTATTATTATGCATTTTCATGATGTTTGTATTTTTGTTGGAGGGCAGGATGAAAAAAAGCCTTGTTAGCTTATTCTTTAAACCTCAATAAAGATCATTTTGACTTGACTTGACTTGACTTGACTCAAGTTCGAAGAAAATAGCGTATTTTTTGCTTGTAAAATAATTACACTTGGCTTTACAAACCAGACTTGCATACGTTGTTATGCATTTCCCATAGGGACAGCATTATCATTTGAAAACAAATACATGTAATATACAGAAAAAGATGAAAACACGAATCAGATAGAATAGTGTTAAAGCTCTCGGTACACGTTAACATTATTCACGGGATATTTATATTTCCCCATGGCAACACAGTGAGATGTATGTCATATTATGGTCTGTGTACACGTTAACACTATTGACAAGATATTTATATTCCCCCATGGCAACACAGTGAGCTGCAAGTCATATTAAGAGAGGGCTAGCACTGTGTTATCACGGGGAAATATAAACATCTCGTGAATAGTGTTAACGTGTACACAGACCATTAATATTGGGCTATCACTGTGAATAATGTTAACGTGTACTGAGACCTTAACCCTTTCACCGCCAGCCATATTTCAGCCAAACAATTCCATCAAATGTACATGGGTAGAGAACAAAATCCATCTGTAGTGTTGGGGATTCTTCTGTGACATATATAAAATAAGGTCTATCCTTACTTCCCAAAACTAAGACAATAGGGTCTTTGCATAATGGCCCCCAATTTGATGCATTTCAGTGACATAGGCGTTAAGTCACTGTGATGCTAAAATGCGACTGTCGCGGTGAAAGGGTTAATGAATTAGATAGGCTTAACATCATACTACTCACAGGGTGAGATAGGGTTAAGGTCCTGCTCCATACATCCTCTTTCGGTCGTACGACTAAGTAACTTTGGCGACATCTGTGAGGCATATGTCTGATAAAAAAAAAGAATATTGTCCACATTAATGTAAAATCCGCCTTTGACTATTGACCTAGTCGAACGAAACTGGTTGTGACCTGCCCACAGTTGCCATTTCTTTCGACAGTGTGAGCAGAAGTCAAAAATGCAAGATGTGGTACGTGGTTGATTGAAATTCTTTCAACCAATCGGTGGGAAGGAATTGACGACTGCACAATGTATTTCCAATGGGGTTGGATAACTCATGCTGTTCTTGCGTGTTGTGCGCACCTCCCGCCGTGCCTGGGCTGTTTCTCGGGTCTCCAAGTTGTTGACTCCCTCGTGCATTGCTCCTCGTTAGTTTTGGGCCAGTGTTTCCCATGTGGAGGCAGCAATGGCACTTTGAGGATATCCTTGGATCGTTTATGTTGGCCCCCATGGCATCGCGCACCATACTGGAGCTCTCCCCATGCAGTATGCATGCTATGGCGCGCCAAAGATACAAAACTCTATCTAGCTGTTCGATAGAGTTTCGAAACTATATATATCAGTTCGATAGAGTTTGAAAACCCTATCTAGCTGTTCGATAGAGTTTTAAAACTCTGTCGAACAGCTAGATAGTGTTTCCACAAAATAACCCTATCGAGATATAGTTATTCTATCGCGATTTCTGATTGGCACATGTCTACAGCGACAAGTTTGTGGCCTTGGCAGAGCAGTGACCCGTGAATTTGAATAAGACGATAGGCCTAGGCCCCTACATGTAGTCAAACAAACATGGCAGCTGAACGATTTCAACGAGCGAATCTTCCCGGCGTTTCATCTGTAATTGAAGCTACTAAACGAGTTCGTAGAATGCCACCTATTAGGCTAGGTGTAGGTCACAGTCAAAGATACTAGTCCTATCTACCAATGAAATGCTTCGTTTAAAAAAAGTATCAAAATGGCGCGTTCGATAGAGTTTTACGACGATAAACTCTATCTAGCTGCTCGACAGAGTTTTGAAACTATATCTAACTGCTAGCTATAGTTTAGAAACTGTATCTAACAGTTCGATAGGGTTTTTAAACTCTGTCGAACTGCTAGATAGAGTTTTGGTCATTCGGCGCGCCATAGCATGCGTATGTGGGGAGGCGCTCTTCTGTCGTAATGTCCTATGTGTCCAAGCTGGATAACTGTTCGACTGAATTCGTATTTGTATAGCATAGTTGTTAGGGAAGGAAGGTATATTGGCAGTGGAGATAGTGAACTTATTAAGGTTCATGAAGGGTAGGTCGTGCCATCGTCGAACGCGAGTGTCAGCTTAATCCCAATAAATAATGGAATCTACTCGATCTATTCAGCCACTGTTGTTCTTCATCACGTATTCATGGCTAATTCCCCTCGTCTGCATGGAAGGAAGTATTTTTAATTGGGACTGGATTGCGAAAGTGTGTGTGTGTGTATGTGTGTGTGTGTGTGTGTGTGTGTGTACAGACTTTGTAGAAATGTTCGTACTTCATTAGAGGAAAATTACAAACGTACTTGGAATGATGCCTTAGAGTCTAGTAATAAATGTTTATTTTATAGAAATTATAAAACCGATTTCTGCCGTGAAAGATATATTGAAATGTTGCCTGATGTTTATATATATATCCTCTTATACGGTTTCGGTGTGGTAATCATAAACTCATGATAGAAATTGGCAGAAGACTTGGAATACCCCATGAAGAACGATTATGTAGAGACTGCAATCAGAATGACCTTGGTGAGGAGTTTCATTTTGTAATGAAATGTCCCAAATACAATGATTTCAGATGTCAGTTTATTTCCAGAAAATTTACATGTGTAAAGTCCGTCTTTAACTACTGTCGATTGCTCTCTGGTGGTAAAAAGGTGTTATTAAATTTAGCTAAATTTTTAAGGTTTAGTAAAGTTGTGTGACATTTTGGTGTGTTAATTACATTAGAGTTATCTTTTGTAACCGTTTTCAATTGTTGCATTAATTTTGTATTTGCTTGATTTGTTTCAAGTCCTCCATGCCCCAAAAGGGGTCAAAGGATTAAACAATCTTTGAATCTTTGAATCTTTGTGTGTGCGTGCGTGTGTGCGTGCGCGTGCGCGCAAGCAATTGGGCGCGCATGTGTGTGTGTATATGCTCGCGTGTCTGTCTGTGGGTGAACTCTGTGGTGAACATATAACCCTTTTCTTTCTTTCCATATGGAAACAAATGGATCTGACTTAAAACTGTTAGTTGGAATATCCACAGCATGGCTTGGAGATACTGTTGACAATACCGACAGTGGTTGCACAGACATGGTCCATCCAAGTCTCAAAAAAGGTAAAACTCACACATTTGCGGTTGCTTAACTTCCTCTATCGAGGGAACAGCCGAAAGGTAAGTGCCCCGCAGAGCTTACAATGTTCTGACAGTGCTTTCAATTTTGGCTCACTCGTGTCAACGACACAAAAGTGAGTATATGTTTTCATGCTTCTGCGGTTTTACGTGTGTGTGTGTGTGTGTGTGTGTGTGTGTGTGTGTGTGTGTGTGTGTGTGTGTGTGTGTGTGTGTGTGTGTGTGTGTGTGTGTGTGTGTGTGTGTGTGTGTGTGTGTGTGTGTGTGTGTGTGTGTGTGTGTGTGTGTGTGTGTGTGTGTGTGTGTGTGTGTGTGCGTGTGTGTGTGTGTGTGTGTGTGTGTGTGTGTGTGTGTGTGTGTGTGTGTGTTTGTCTGTGTGCCTGTGTGTCTGTCTGTGGTAACTATAACGTTGGCCTTTTGTCGGAATCTAAAAGGCGTTCATCGATCAAAGTTTGCACACACATATTGATGTCTATTCAAGTTTTCAAACAATATTGACTTGGATGATTGAATACTTAAAACAACACTGTAAACATATAACAAACAGACAACATTTTATATTAGTGGGTTAGAGAGTATTCAACAGGCAACATGAGTCAAGAGAGTCATCAACAGTGAAAGCCTCGATAGCTCATTGGTAGTGTCTGTCTGTCATGCCAATGGTTCTGAGTTCGATTCTCGCCAAAGGACTTTTTTTTCTGTTTTTTCTTTAGTTGCATCTATTAACGATAGTTTCATTTGTACTTTAACCCCCCCCCCCCCCCCCCCCCTCATGTTTACGACCCTCCATGTCAAATTCATTATTGTTTGGCAATCTTGTAGTCTAAACACTCCCTTGATGTTTACGACCCTCAATCTCAAAGTCATTTTTTTATTGGCAATCTTGTACTTTAAACACCTTCCCCCTCTTGTTTACGACCCTTAATCTCAAAATCATTTTATGTTGGCAACCTTGTACTTAAACACCCCCCCCCCCTCATGTTTACGACCCTCAATCCCAAAATCATTTTCTGTTGGCAATCTTGTACTTAAACACCCTCACCCCCCGATTGAGCCATGAAGGCTTTGCCTCTTGGTTGTTTTTGGCTGTGATTTCGGGTTTCAGAGGGTTGGGATTTAGGTAGACCGTATTGCTCTCGGACAGTCTAAAGTGCTACGCTTTTGGGTAGACCATAAGAACGCTTTTATAGTAGTCTTACTTTGCTTTTAAAAGTACACTTTGTGACCTTTTTTTCCAGATAGAGTATTCCTTTTCTCTTCAGACTGTTAAATAACTCCAGTGCTTTTGAACTATCCAAACTTTGCGTTGCAATAGTTCACTTCGAACAGTTCGCGCTCCTAAAGGTTTCAATACACGTTTACTTTTGTTTTACTCTTTCTGCATGGCAACACAGTGATAATCTTATGCCTGTCATATCACTGTGATACCACCGTAAAGAGAGTGAACAATGTTAACGTGCATTGATACCTTAAAGACCCACCAGGTCACGTGTCAAAATCACGGTTTTCACGTGTTTTCCCTCTTATAGCCGGTAAGAAATCTTAAGAAATCTTCCTAGCATAAGAGGGAATGTGACACGTGACGTGGGGGGTCTTTAAATATGTCGTTTTGGATCTCTAGGCGTGTACTATGTTTGTGCTTGTGGTATGCGAAATTGGCTTTTGTCATTGGTTGCCATTACCCTGTAGTAAGGGCCAACAGTAACAGGAGAGCTGTACAATGGATGGTTTTCTACAGTAATTTGATAGTATAGTACAGTTTAGTCTCTTGTTGAAGGCTATGACTGGAGAAAAAACACCTTGAAAACATGAAAACTTGAACACTTGACAACATGAACGCTTGAAAACGTAAACATTATTTTCCAAGGATATACATTTTATGCAACGCCTATTCTTCCAATCTGTCCTTGATATAAATATTGACATAGAACGTAAACGTGGCAAGGCGTGCTATTACACATACAGAGCTGAACACAAAGGTAAGAAAGCAGGTGATATTATGTACGACTAGCAATCGCCCCAAGACAGTTAATTCCCGTGGCAGTTTTAACCCCATGGCAGTATTGAACAATACTGGAGGCAATGCCCGGAGGCAGTGCTAAACCAGTAAAGTCCCGATTTTTTTAATAATACAGATACAGTATGTCATCCCCTTGTAATCTCCACTGCCTGAAGGTGAAGCGGCGTTAGTCTGAACCGATTCGCTTCCGGTTTGGCACACGGATAGTCCCCGGCCCCGGTCATCTTCCTGCTAAATTCGAAGGCGATCGGCCCAGAAACGCCGGAGATACGGGCGCCGAGAGGCCGGCTTATGCGCGTTTCGCGCATTTGCGAAACCGCGCAAATGACACGGCCGCCTCGGTTGCCGTTGCCATCGCCCCGTTAGGGCTCACAGCAAATATGAAGCGATTCGGTCGAAAAACGGCGGAGTTATAAGGCCCGTTTTGTGTTTCACACACACACGCACGCACGCACGCACGCACGCACGCACGCACGCACGCACACACGCACACACGCACACGCACACGCACACACACACACACACACACACACACACACACACGCGGACGGACAGTTTTTTTTTTACTATATGATGATGATGCAAAGATCGGTTGAATAATATTGGATTTATAAAACGTTCATACGCACAAGCATATTTGTTTTAATACTCGCGCGTACATACCTGCGTGCAACCATGCACACACGCATGCACGCGCACGCACGCACACGCACGCACGCGCGCACGCACGCACACACACACACACACACACACACACACACACACACACACACACACACACACACACACACACACACATACACACATGCGCATGCACGCACGTAAGCACGCATGCACATACACACAGAGACATGCTAAATTATGCATAAAGGAAACATACATTATATAGCATGGCAAATAAATGCAGCATAGAGTGTAAAACCGGTAATAATTTGCATTAAATTGAGGACATAAATTATCAAACCATTACTTTTAACACATATCAGGTACATTGTACTATGATAATAGTAAACAAATACAATGAAGTGAATACATACTAACATCGTCATAAGCAATGTAGCGTATGAGGAGATATGACCAGGAACAACAACAAAAATAAATTATTGAGGGTCGAATGTTAGTGTCTCTCGGAAACTCGTTTTGAAAGTTGAGATAGAGGAGCATAGCTTAATGTCAGACGGAAGGGAATTCCAAATGGAGGAACCCGAAAAAGTAAAATTCAACTCAAATGCATCTATTCTATGACTCTCAAACGAGGGGGCTTTTTGCACCGGCTCTGCATGGTGCTGCAGCCAAAGGGATAGGTTGGCCTTTGGGGACCTTCCCCAACGCTTTACTTCATTTGTTCGAGAGAGTGGGGATGTACCCTGGGCAAGGCATATCCACTATAAACAAATTATAACCCAACCTGTCAGAATAGCATCTGCCCCCTCTGCTATCTGGTAGTCATAGTCGGAAACGAATGACTAGCATACAAGATATGAAATTTCGAACTAACCAAACATACCTACCCACGTTTACCGAAACAATCTTCTATAATTCTTCGTGCTATTCAAAGCCTCCCTCCGCCTACTAGTCTCTATCGATGGCTTAGAGTCAAAGCGACCTATCTTTAGATAGTCCATTGAATTAGTACAGTATTGATGTTATTGAGAAAAAAACTAAGAACTTGTATTTACAAAGACTGCAAATATTACAAAATGGGGATTGTGCTTTTTTTTAAATATTTCTGCAGTCTTTTTTGAAACAAGTTATTGGTTTTCGCAACAGGTTCAATAACACGTCGATAGACTAGTCTACTACATGTGTATTTAAAGATAGTCCGCTTTGACTCCAAGCCATCGTTATAGCAAGCTGCCCGGAGCTCATCAGAATTGATTTGTCCTGTTTGATTTACCCGTCAGTGTCCTCTTCACCTTACGAGTCCCCCTTGACTCGTCTCGATTCTCCCATACACAAACCGACAGCCCGCCAGGCCCCTCGGGGACATCTCTATGTCACCCCTCCACCGGGACACCCGAGAGGGGCGGTCTGATTTAAGTGTTGATGCCCGCTCGATGGAGAAAAACACAAGGTGCCTATTGGATACGAAATTGAACAAAGGGTGAATACTCTCTTTCTAATTAACACCCCTCCACCAAAGTTGATTACGATTGTTCAATTGCGTTTTCGCCTCTCTTGCCTCACTATGTCATTATTTGCCTACTGGATAGTTTTGCCGGTCATGGAATAATAAGCGTTATGGATTTGTGTTAAAATTAATATTGTATTTCAGTGTGTAGTGTGTGTGTGTGTGTGTGTGTGTGTGTGTGTGTGTGTGTGTGTGTGTGTGTGTGTGTGTGTATGTGTGTGTGTGTAGTGTGTATGTGTGTGTGTGTGTGTGTGTGTGTGTGTGTGTCTGTCTGTCTGTCTGTCTGTCTGTCTGAAAACTGATAAGCTTAATCTACGACCAGTTCCTGCATTGTGTTACTCAATGCTACTACAGTACATTTTACTAGACTCACAACTGTTTTACAATTTTATTATTGAATCTAGCAACAGACTGTATGTCTCATTCACGACTCTGTCGTCAGTTCATGAATGTCCCAAGTGGGCAGGAAAGGAAGCTTACTAAGAAAGATCATCAGAGCCCTCTAAAATGATTTCAAAATGTGCGTGATGCCTGATGCCACGTGCCTGATGCCTGATCGTGTCTGATCGTCGATCAGTTCAATGGCTGATGTGTTTGATCGTTGGGATGGCGAGTTGTGTCTGTGGCGATGATCTGGCATCAATCTGTCAGGCAAAAAGACATTCTGACAGGCAATCTGTACTATTGCGGGGGTGCAACTCCTCAAAATGGAAAATAAAATGAAAGGCATGGATCCAGAGACCCATGAAGGGTAGTTTAGGGTACAAGGGCAGAGCCCTGTCTGACGATTCATGTGCCCCCCCCCCCCCTGAATCATGTGACAGGGGGGGGGGGGGGTGCAACTTAAGAGAGATATAACGAAACAGACAGACAGTTAAAATTATAGACAGAGACAGTTTGTGTCTGATAATCCTTGTAAAATTATTACATTGCCTTTGTAAACTTCCAAGATAGAACAACCAAGTTCAAATCGCCCCAAATTGCTTGTGGTCATTTTTTATTTTTTTTTGATGAATTAAAACACCTGAAGTTCAGTTTCTGGTAAAAAGAGTAGCCTCTAAAATGTGAACATTGTCCTTTGTCCAGCCTTGGGATGGACTCAAGCCGGCGCTACACACACGTAAGTAAAATCGTATGGGGATGCGATAAGATCGGGTCCCGTGAGTCCCGATTCACGTGAAATACTTCCGTCTAAAAATTATTCTGCCATTCGTATCGCTCACCACACACAAGTAGACCCAATACACGAATGTCACGTGAACCATGGCTCACATCGTCAAAATCGCATCGCATTCAGATCCGACTCGTATTTAATGTCTCATTTTGATATAATAAAGATTTGTTGAAGTTGAAGTTGAAGTGTGTACATGCAGCAGGCCCTTTGGGTAAAGTCAGTTGAGCCAGATACTGTTTGCTGTTATTCTAGTAACCTTCTCTTTAGTGGTCTAGTGTGATGCTACGCGAGTCAAGGTTATTTCCTCTATTGAATAACAAATATACCACGCTTGCTCACTCATCAGTATAATGTTGTTACCCCAGTGCCCTAATCCATCGTATCGGTTTTGTTTAATTTTCAAGAACATCTGTTTAATTAATGTCCTCCGTCCTGGAACAGATGCACATGTGGGACATTTTCACACAATTCACAATTCACACAATTCACAATTCACACAATTCACAAAGTTTACTGATCCAGGCCTCCTGCCCATGTCAGAGGGGAGGGGGTTTCAAAAGGAAAGACAACAATGACAACAAACCATCAGCAAAGAACTCCATTATAAGCGAACATACACACACAAAAAAACCAATGACAACACATCAGCAGCACAAATAACTCAATTATAAGCGAACATACACACATAAAGCAACAATGGCAACACATCATCAGCAAATAATTCCATTATAAGCGAACATACACACAGAAAGCAACAATGACAACAAATCATCAGCACCAAGAACTCCATTATAAGCGAACATACATACAAAAAGCAACAATGACAACAAATCATCAGCACAAAGAACTCCATTATAAGCGAACATACACACAAAAACCAACAATGACAACAAATCATCAGCACAAAGAACTCCATTATAAGCGAACATGTACACAAAAAGCAACAATGACAACAAATCATCAGCACAAAGAACTCCATTATAAGCGAACATGTACACAAAAAGCAACAATGACAGCAAATCAACATCGCCAAAAGCTGGATTATAAAGGGAACATACAAAAAGCATCAAATATGACAAATTGGCCGTGCCACGAGTTAAAGTATGAAGCGAACATACACAAAAAGCATCAAATATGACAAATTGGCCGTGCCACGAGTTAAAGTATGAAGCGAACATACACAAAAAGCATCAAATATGACAAATTGGCCGTGCCACGAGTTAAAATATGAAGCGAACATACACAAAAAGCATCAAATATGACAAATTGGCCGTGCCACGAGTTAAAGTATGAAGCGAACATACACAAAAAGCATCAAATATGACAAATTGGCCGTGCCACGAGTTAAAGTATGAAGCGAACATACACAAAAAGCATCAAATATGACAAATTGGCCGTGCCACGAGTTAAAGTATGAAGCGAACATTCACAAAAAGCATCGATGAATGTGGGACATTAATAAAGATAGCGAGACGATCCTGAAGGTACAACAATACCGGGAGAGTCCCTATGATTTTGAGTTTTAATAATCCAGATAAAATGTTGTTTAATTGTGTTCACAGAATCATGGTGTAGAAAAGCAACAACAACAGCAATCAGCAACAAGAATAAGAATAACCAAACCCTCAAAAATTAGAGTACAGAAATACGAGTTGTATCAACCCCACGTTCAAGACACTCTAAAGGGGCAGCCACACACACATACGAGTCGTATCTGAATGCGATGCGATTTTGAGGATGTGAGCCCTGAATCACGTGACAATGATGCATTGGGTCTACTTGAACATAGTGAGCGAAAACAGCAGAAACATTTTCAGAGTATTTCACGTGATTCATGACACACGTCGTCAAAATCGCATCGCATTCATATACGATTCGTATGCGTGTTGCTGGCGCAGAGTTATAATAATGTCATTTTCTGTTAAAATTGATTGTTTTGGGTGACTTAGTGGAATTTTTTTCACGCCAGGTGGCGTGACACTCGAGTGGGGCTAACCTCCTCTATATTCTTAGTTGGGGATAAAGAGAGAGCGAGATATAGAGAGGAGTCCAACTCTCTCTCTCTCTCTCTCTCTCTCTCTCTCTCTCTCTCTCTCTCTCTCTCTCTCTCTCTCTCTCTCTCTCTCTCTCTCTCACTCTCTCACTACGCCCAACTAAGAATATAGCGTGATAAGCCCCTCTCGAGTGTCACGCCACCTGGCGTGACAAAAATCCCACTAAGTCTCCCATTCTATCCCCGACCATACCCCTAATCAGTCCACTCTTCCTTCATTCAAGTCCCAACTAAAAACCCACTTCTTTGGGAAAGCTTTCTCTCTGTAAAGTCTATGATCCTTTCCCCACTCTTGTCTTCCAGCTCAATGACGTTGAGTATGAGGTTAATGCGTGCGCGTGTGTGTGTATGGGGGTGGGGAGTAGGGGGTAGGGGTGCGGGGGTGGGGTGGGGGTGGGGGTTGATGGTTGGGGTGGGGTGGATGGGGGTGGGGGGTTGAAGGGAGGTGGGTGTTAGTGTGTTGTATTATGATTATATGCAATGCATTCTCTAATGTATTCATTTTCATAGAGATGTATGGTGAGGATACGTGAACCAGTCTGTTAGAAATGTTTGTACGAATGGTGAGTGAAAAGCGCATTGAGTTGCTTAGCAAGATTATGCGCTGCATATGCATTATTAATCATTTTAAACATTATTATG
The DNA here is from genome assembly GCA_017654935.2 of Phymorhynchus buccinoides. Classification (NCBI taxonomy): domain Eukaryota; kingdom Metazoa; phylum Mollusca; class Gastropoda; order Neogastropoda; family Raphitomidae; genus Phymorhynchus; species Phymorhynchus buccinoides. The sequence continues at coordinate 14,702,831 of CM065682.1, forward strand.
CACTAACAGTACCAAGGTTGAAAATAATGGTCATGAAGTCATGAAGTTTTTTTGTTGTTTTTGAAAATAAATAGTACCTTATGCGCTATAGCTGAATTCAGCACACTGACATGTAGAGGTGGGGGGGGGGGGGGGGGGAAACCGGTTCGAACCGAAAAACCGGTGCTAAACTTTTGCGGTTCGAAAAACCGGTTCGAGTTGCTGTGAACCGGTTTTTTAACTGCAAACTGAAAGTAAGTTTTTCGTAGAATAACGCTTTCTTTTCGAAGAACAACACTGATTCTCAGCGCAGATTGGGTGTTTGTAAAGCAAGAGTAGCTGTTTCTAGTTTGTGGTGGTGTTTGACTTTGACTTTGACTGAGTGTCATAAGTTTCTTTATTGTGTGTGTGTGTATGTGTGCGAGTGTGTGCGCGTGTGTGTGTGTGTGTGAATATTCTGACAAATAAATATGTGTTTGCATAGGTGAAACTAGTGATGCGAGTACTGGTTAAAAAAAACCGGTTCGGTAAAACCGGTTCGAAGAAGGAAACCCGGTTTAAGACCGGTTCGGATTTTTGAACCGGTTCTCAACTCTACTGACATGTAACTCTGCCTCAATAAAAATTATGCGTGTATTACATTTATGTCTACATCTCCCACAACAGCAACAAACACAACAAACACTCACAGCAACATCATACGCGAAGTCTGTGTACAAGACCATTTGTCATGT
>CM065682.1:14718543-14723543 GCA_017654935.2 Phymorhynchus buccinoides
TGCATTCGACCTTAGGCTCAACCATACATTCGACCTTAGGCACAACTTTGAAATTCGGCGTTGGGCTCAACTGTGCATTCGACCTTAGGCTCAAACGTAAAACTTACATGACATTTTCGACATTAGGCACACTTGTCAGTCCTGCCATTTTGTTTCGACCTTAGGCGCAACCGTACATTCGACGTTATTCCGGTCACCCCCCTTAACTCCCCAAAATCAAGAACACAAAAATCATTGGATTGCAGACCCGGAATTCAAGGTTGTTAAATCATTGTGGTGCAAAAATGCGACCTTGGCGGCGAAAGGGTTTAACACTGACCAATGCAAAGTCACACCATACCCCCCTCTCTCCATTCTCCTACCATGATGACGTTCTTTACATTTCATCTGCCAATGCCATTCGATTTTTGGCTCACTCAAAGTGAGTCTGTAGTATGAAGTGAGTCTATGGTATGATAGTTGTTCGGTTGTGTTCGCGCGCGCGCGCGCGCGCGACGTGTGTGTGTGTGTGTGTGTGTGTGGTGTGTGTGTGTGTGTGTGTGTGTTGGTGTGTGTGCGTGTGTGTGCGTGTGCGTGTGCGCGCGTGCGCGCGCGTGTGTGTGTGTGCGTGTGTGTTGCGTCTGTGTTCTAATCTCCAAACTTCAACGTTGGCATTTTCTCGGGAAATAGAAGGCATACATTGTTCAAACTTTGCACACATATAGATGTGTATGCAAGCTTTCAAACAATAATGTTTTGAATAATTAAATACTTAAAACAACGCTGTCATAACAGCTAACAAAGCAGATACCATTTTAGATTAGTGGGTTAGAGAGTATTCAACAGGCAACATGAGTTAAGAAAATCATCAACACTGAAAAAAAGCCTCGATATCTCGTTGGTAGAGTGTATGTGAAGTATCATGTGCCAATGGTTCGGGTTCCGGGTACAGTTCTCAGCACTGACACTTTTTTGTAAAATTATTACCCGGCCAGAGGCCGAGGTATTGCGGCTCGGTGTGTGTGTGTTCTGTGTGTGTGTCTGTCTGTGTATCGATTATCTTAAAAAACTACTCTTTGGATTTTGATTAAAATTGGCAGAAAAGTAGACAGCTTGAAAGCTTCCTTTCGTTAATCAACACCGTGCTGACCTTGACCTTGAAGTTTGACCTTGAAAACCGAAATTTCCTTCTTTGGGCTATGTAATTTTCCCCCAGCTTTATTTCGTGAACTAGTGAACAGAATCGCTTCAAATTTTGTGTGGTGTACCATGGTGCAAGGAAGTTTGTATAAAAGTTCAGTTTAGCTGTATCTCGTGAACTACTGAACAGAATCGCTTCAAAGTTTGGGCTATGTATTTTATGCGTTCTGTAAGGGTGGAAAGTGGTGTGTTTATTGGGGGGTGGGGGGGGGGGAGAGGACACATCACTCGGTGCAAGGAAGTTTGTATTAAAAGTTCAGCTGTATCTCGTGAACTACTGAGCAGAATCGCTTCAAAGTTTTGGGCTATGTATTTTATGCGTTCTGTAAGGGTGGATGAAAGTGGTGTGTTTATTGGGTTTATTGGGGTGGGGTGGGTGGGGGGACAGGACATAACTCTGGCCGGTTTTTGCATTGTCACAATGCGTTGCTGCCAGCTCGGCGGGCGATGCCCTTGTTATTTTTTAGTTTATCCATTAACGATAGTTTTATTTGTACTTTAAAATTGTATTGGCAACTTTAGAACCCACACCCCCCCCCCACCCCCCCCCCCTCCCCCCCACCCCCCCACCCTAAAGTTTCTTTTGTTTGTTGTTGTCCAACCTGTTTCCTGTTCGGAGTGAGCCTTGAAGGCTGCCCTTTTGTCTTTCTTTTATTTCACATCATCAATCAATTTTCACTCCACCCCGCCACCCCCTCCCACGTCTCGCTTGCAACAAAAGTTATGATCATATTCCATTGCCATTCCTTCCATTATATTCGCCATGTGGTTTTTTACGTGTACTATTTTTCATGTGCCAATTGTTCGAATTGCACTGTTCATGAATCAAACTATAGGTCCGTGTTTAGACTAGTTGCATAACATTGATATCGGATGGTGTGTGTGTGTGTGTGTGTGTGTGTGTGTGTGTGTGTGTGTGTGTGTGTGTGTTGTGTGTGTGTGTGTGTGTGTGTGTGTAGGTGTGTGTGTGTGTGTGTGTGTATTATTGCGTATTGCTAAATATTAACAGCATAATCTTTTTTCTCCCTTGTTTAAAGTCATTAACTCATTAGCGAACAAATCATCCTTATCACCCTTTATGATTCTAGATTGAAACAACAACAACAACAACGCAAACGCACACGCACGCACACGCACACGCACACGCACACACACACACACACACACACACACACACGCACGCACGCACACACACACACACACACACACACACACACACACACACACACACACACACACACACACACACACACACACACACACACACCACACACACAACAAACCCACACCCACATCTCCGCATTACGCCATTCATCTAGCCTTCACCTTCAAAACACCATTAACAAAATAGGCTTTTGGTTTTCCTCAGAAGCATTATGAGCGACCCAGGGAATTGCAACCCAATGGAATTTGGAACAAAAACACATGCTTTATGTCACGTGCCATTACATCAGCCTCGTGATCCCACCTCTTCTTCATCGTTTTATATCCGTTATATCCGTTTCCCAATTCTCAGAGAGCCATTGTCTTCCACATTACATTTTCATTGCTTTTTTCTGGAACAATAATAAAAACAATTATATGTTTCCAGAGGGTCGAAAATCAAGCGTGTGCTTGAAGGAAGGGAAACTATTTTTGTAGGAATGCAACCACAAAAAAAACACTAGGCCTACAAGAAATCTCCTTCGTCTTCTTCTTCTTCTTCTTCTTCTTTCTTCGTCTTCTTCTTCCTTTTATTCTTCTTCTCTTATTCTTCTTCTTCTTCTTCTTCTCCTCTTCTTCTTCTTCTTCTCTTCCTCTTCTCTTCCTTATTCCTTTCTTCTTCTTCTTCTTCTTCTTCTTCTTCTTCTTCTTCTTCTTCTTCTTCTTCTTCTTCTTCTTCTTCTTCTTCTTCTTCTTCTTCTTCTTCTTCTTCTTCTTCTTCTTCTTCTTCTTCTTCTTCTTCATCGAACACTCAGACATCTTCCTGTCAAATAATTATGAGCTCAGATGCGTCATGCTGCCGTTACGCGCCTCACTAAGAAATAGTTATGCCCAGCAAGTCCGTCTTCGGCTGGAGGAAATCTTTATGAAAGTGTTTCTTGATGAAAGGCAGGATAATGGACCGGTAAGGCAGAAAGATAGTAGAAGACAGTAAGTAAAGGGAAAAGGCAGAGTGAAAGAGAGAGTGGCAGATTAGAGGAAGTTACAAGCACAGAACTTCCAGAAGGTGGGTGAACTATGTATTTAAAAGACCCCCTCCCCCCGGTTTCCCCCACATATCTGATCAGATAGTAGGGTGAAAGTTGATAGCCATTAGGCTTTTAAATCCCATCATCATTAAAGGCATGTTGATTGTTCGGGTTTGTGATGATGAAAGTCAATCTACCTAATCATCATATTACAATCATCATAACGTATGCTTCCATAATTATGTTGCATTTTGGGGGGTTTGGGGGGACTGCAAAATATCCTAGAGCCATTACTAAAAAATCTTGATTTAAGACAATGCAATAAAAATTACAATTTGCCTTTAAGACGTTACTCATTTTCAAGATATTGACAACAGTTATAGTCCCGGTTGTCGGATTCTATTGCAACTGCTGTCGCATAATTGCCTTAATCTGAGCGAGGCAACTACGCTATAACTGTAACGATAATCTTTCAAGCGTATTAAAACTTCCTCCAACCCACGTCTGTTTTTGTTTAGTTTTTTACTCCCCGGTTTATCCATCAACGTCATTTATCCCTGTCCGTTCTATTCTTTTGTAATGTCCCATTGTTCAATGTCACTGTTGGAGAATCAATTGGAGCTCAATGCTTCAAACCGTTCTTGAAAAGGTCAATTTCACTCTCTCTGGCCCTCTCTCTCTCTCTCTCTCTCTCTCTCTCCACTCTCTTCTCTCTCTCTCTCTCTCTCTCTACTCCTCTCTCTCTCGATCTCTCTCTCTCTCTCTCTCTCTCTCTCTCTCTCTCTCTCTCTCTCTCTCTCTCTCTCTCTCTCTCTCTCTCTCTCTCTCTCTCTCTCTCTCTCTCTTCTCTTGACTTTTCGTTAAAATACTGTATGGTTATGTGCGTGCGTGCACCGCGAGCATGCATGTTGTGTGTGTGTGTGTGTGTGTGTGTGTGTGTGTGGTGTGTGTGTGTGTGTGTGTGTGTGTGTGTGTGTGTGTTTGCAGGTAGGTACACACAACAGTCAAAAGAGCACATGCACACACACGCACACATATACACGCACACATACGCACACATACATACATACACGCATACGCATGCACACACACACACGCGCGCACACACACACAAACACACACACATACACACATACAAACACACATGCAAACACACACCTTTTCATGGTCCAATATCACTTTTAGTGCGCGCAAGCAATCATAACTTGCGCGCGCGTGTGCTCTCACACAAATCCATATTAAAGTATACTTGAACTTGAACTTGCACTTGATGTTTATTTGCTTAAGGAAAGCACAAGGCTCCTCAACGTGATATGTGCCTATTGCGGGGTACTGTTTGTTTGTGTTAGCGTTTTATCTTTTGTTTCATTTTTGTTTTGCTCTTTGCTCTGGGGGCACTACGTTAATTATTATTTTACCCGGATGCATTCCCCAAAGTGATTGTTTTACTGTCAAACAGCAGTTTGATACCATCCCCTCCCCCCTCCCCCTACTAGTCTATTTATTTATCTTTCTCTTTTTCTCCTCCTTCTGTCACACCGTCTCCCTGTCTCTGCATCTATCTATCTATTTATGTCTGTCTCTCTCTCTCTCTGTCTCTTTTATTTATCTCTGTGTCTCTGTCTCTGTGTGTCTCTCTGTGTCTCTGTC
>CM065682.1:14726043-14733543 GCA_017654935.2 Phymorhynchus buccinoides
TTCAATACAATATTGTTTAGAAACCTTACACCATGTTTTGTGATTCTGTTGCCTGATGGTTTGCGATATTGTGCTTAGTAATATGTGTGTTGTCGTTTGCCTTTACACTATTAGCTTGGAGGGGAAAAAAGAGTGGATTTATTGGAATTTACTGCATGATGCGGGTCATACTCCTGTTCTGATAATATGTTTGTTGTCGTTTGCCTTTACACTATTAACTTGTGGATTTATTTTAATTTACTGCATGATGTGGGTCATGCTCCTGTTCTGGTTTATTTTATATCTTATGATAGAAAACTTCCATCAATCAGCCAGCCCTTTTTTTTTTCATTTGATAAGCCTGATTGTATTGAGCAAATAAGGACATTTAGTAGAGATTTGGTTTTGTGACTACGATTTCAATCGATAAATTAGGTTTAATTAGGTTCTAATTATGTAACAGCATTAAGTTTCCAGTGAGCGGATGATTATGTTATGTTTCCATCGGGATCTACAAACGTTCATTGTTTTCATAGGTTATCAATCTGAATATGAGAAAGGACATAATTATAACCCTTGATTGATTGTTTGTGATATTTGATTACAGTATTTGGTAAAGGTAAAGATGCGCCCCCTGTGACGAGGGAATGGGTTAAAAGGCTAATTCTCTAGGGAATACTTTTAGTGTGTAAAATTTTCAAGTAGAAAATTTGCCTTTAGCCCACTTCTCTAGGGTATGGGAGGTGAGCAACTTTCCCGGCCCCTTTTCATCTAATAAATTTATATTTGTGCCCGGGTTCTGGCTTGTAAGATTGAATGAAATACAAGTGGTAGTTTGCTCTAAATGGCAGACAGAGAGAAGTAGGGTTTTACATGAAATTTCAAGACTTCCACTCTCATCAGTCTGACCAAAGGGTTCAGAATTATTTGACACTTGTATTTTATTTACTCACAAAATCTGCATAAGATTATACAACAATAATAATAAAGCAGCTCAATGGCGCCAAAACAAAATATGAATGAAAAACAATGAAATCCGAAAGGATTTACAAGACGTTTGTCTTTCTAGAAGGTTAGCCCCAAGCGGGAAAGGTCACTAAGTGTCCAGTGTCTGGGGTTCCAGTTATTGTTTTTTTGCACTGTCTTAGGGACTTAGCTGTGTGAAGGTCCTCTGTAGGGATCAATGAGAGCTGGGTTGACTAGGCTTGCTCTGGTGTAGAGTAGCTCCCAGTCGTTCCGGTTGCGGCGTCGCAGGATGACACAGTTCAGGCGTGGTCTCCTTGCGGATTCTGGGTGCGGGGGCGACTTGGCGGCGGTCCCGTCTTGTTGCTGGTGAGTCAGGGATAAGCGTCCTGACCACGATGCCTAGTTGGGCTATTAGGACTGGCTGGGAGAGAGGTTGATACTACCCTGTTGTTTCAGCCAGGTTTTAGAGTCTCGTGAGGAAAGGAATGATTAGGCGCCTTTCCTCCACTATTCAAATCTCCCTTTAATTTTAAACACCCGAGGGCCTATGATTGGGTTACTAGCCATCGACAAGTCACGAGAAGACGCTACAAATTATGCATATTAGTACGAGCGCGCTCACGCGCCGGTTACATCACTGGCACGTTTCTAACATTCCAATCCTGCCTACTTGATAGGGAAAGGAGATACGGGTAACAAAGGGAGACCGCCAATGTGGGTGTCACAAGCTAGACCACACGGAGGGAACCAGGGATCAAACAGATAGCGCCTATAATCCGCGACCGGTTTGATGTTGAATTGTAATTAAAGTGGCGGCACGAATAAAGAAAGGGGAGGAGGGGATGTTTAGAGGGGGAGGGGGGGGGGGTATGTGCGTTCCATGTTACGTCACACACCACCCCTCCATTTCTCGGTTACTTCCATTTTTCCGTTCTTGCATTTCTTACTGCAGATTGAATACTCCATCCTCTATCGTTTGCTATATTTAACACTAAGTTCATCCATTTACATAATTAAACACATGCATTCAATAATAGTAGAAGATAAAGGCAAGACGGAAAAACGCAATGAACCAGGACTGTGGCAAATGCTCCGCGGCTGTTCTGTGTACTGCACTACATAAGGGGGGTCCTATTAGATACTGGCCTTTATCATGACTGCGATTAATTATTCAACAAAGATAATTAGCTGAAGAGGTTCATAAAATACAGCTTGATGTTTGGTAAGAAAGGCAAGTGTGAAAATGCGGGGAGAGCTGAGAAATGCAAATGGTCGAAATATCTGTGAATCTTTGTGAACATGCATATATTTACATGCGCATGCGAAAGTGTACGTGTGTGTATATCCACATGCATTTCTATGGTTCTTTTTACAATTAAAGTATTATGCAAATCAAGCTTAAAGATCCAGCACGTCACGCGTCAAAATCACGGTTTTCACGTGTTTTCCCTCTTATAGCCTGTAACAGTCTGGCTCCCATACTTATTTCTTCATGCACAAAAAGTCTGTGGGCTGGTCCATCTGTCTGTCTCTCCCTCTCCCTCTCTCCCTATGTCTCACCTTCTCCCCCCTAGATCTCCGTTATTGGCGTAGTTGCCTAAGCTAATCATTAAATGATGAACCTGATCGAAATTGAGCTTCACTAGCAAGTAGAGCCCAAAACATTCTCAACAGACGAAGTGGAGTTACGGCGTGATACTCTCACTCCACACCAGAACCCCATAGCACCCAACCCCCTTAGTGCGATACATATCTTTCACCCTTTCACCGCCAGCCATATTTCAGGCAATAATTCCCATTAAATGTACCTGGGTAGAGAACAAAATCCATCTGCAGTATTGGCGATTCTTCTGTGACATATATAAAATAAGGTCTATCCTTACTTCCCAAAACTAAGACAACAGGGTCTTTGAATATTAGACCCCAATTTGATGCCTTTTAGTGACATGGGTGTTAAATTACTGTGGTGCTAAAACGCGACTTTGGCGGTGAAAGGGTTAAAGAGCAGCCTCGATCGTATATGATGAAAGTCTGTATGTGGGCCACACCGACCCAGAAACACAAAAAAACAAGGGACGAATCGTGCTGGGTCAGTGTGTCTTTAAAACTGCGATCCAACCCAATCTTTCCCTCTCTCTCTCTCTCTTTCCTCCTCTTGCCCTTCCTTTGCCCTTACTATCCCTGACCTGCTGTGTTCCAAACGTGAAGATGGATTAGCAAGTGACGTGGGCCTAATTGCAAAAAAAAGACAACTTAATGAGCGTCCCTGCCGCTTGCCAGATTATCTCTTAGCAGGCCTTCCTTCGTTGGTTGCTTGCCAAGAAATTACCCCGGCTTTTAACTATCCTACCAAAAATAAATTGAACTGGCTTTTAAAATCACGAAATAAACCAAAGGCAATTGTGTTTTATAGGTTTGTTTCTTTCTTTCTCGTTTTTTGTTTTGTTTTTAGTAATAAGCCGACAACCGTCCTGCCGTTTTGCGCCTGGAAACATAGCAAGCATGCTCGTTTCGTTACAAACGTTATCTAATTTAAAATCAAAACGCTCAACTTGAAACAAACAAAAATCAACGGAACCCCACGAAATACAATAATAGTAGTTTTATTATTCGGTTTACAAGATTTTTTTTCTTGTGTTTAATTTTTTTGGTTATGATGGTGTTTCCCATAGCCTACTCTTCTTGTTCTTGTTGTTGTTGTTGTTGTTGTTGTTGTTATTTTGTTGTTTGTTACCAACCGCGATCGTAGAGAGCGGATTGGTAATGTTTTCAGTCGTGTCTGAGGTGGTGTTTGTATGTATCCTCTCTAGCGTTTGAACGGATGGACTTAGGGTGCTCACATTGTGCATGCCGGTAGGTAGTAGGAAGATCTAGGCCAAGTTCGATAATGAAGGTCATGGGTCAAAGGTCAAGGTCACGGGAGCCGAAAACGCTTCTAGCGTTTGAACGGATGGACTTAGGGCGCTGAAATTGTGCATGCGGGTAGGTAGTAGGAAGATCTAGGCCAAGTGCGATAATGAAGGCCATGGGTCAAAGGTCAAGGTCACTGGAGCCGAATAACGCTGCAGCGCGGTATCCTCTCTAGCGTTTGAACGGATGGACTTAGGATGCTCAAAGTTTGCATGCGGGTAGGTAAAGGAGAGATCTAGCTCAAGGTCGATAATGAAGGTCATGGGTCAAACGTCAAGGTCACTGGAGCCGAAAACGCTGCCGCGCGGTGGTGATTTAGCGTCTTAACGCTCTAGTTTGTTTTTGTTTTCGATCTGCAGTTAAAAGAAGAACAGTCAATCACAGAAATGTGTTAAAGGGAACGTTTATAGCTACATAGCTATGCCAATCAACGAGACCAACGAAAGAGTTCGAACATTTCCAAAACCGTCTTGCCTATTCCAAAGAGGCAATGTGTTTTATATCTGAATGTTGTGTTTTCCTGAGCAACCTGCCCATAGCAAGTTATGAATCCGTAATACAAATCTTGATGTTAAAAATAGTATCTTGTGAGCTTATCGTTTAGGCTACATATTCAATGTTTTACATTCTTAAATATGGTATAATTGTGAGTGAATTATTGACTTGACACGTAGCCAACGGCAACAATTCAAAGAACCAGGTCGTACGATGGATTAGACGAATAAATCATTAAACTGTATTGCTAAACCAGTTCACCAAACAAGTGTGGCCTCTTTGCCTTAGCATTAAAGGTGGACCCTGACGGATGAGTTTTTGCAAGAAACACGTCGAGATCACCAGAAAGACAGCCTTTTCAAGGATCGGAACACTCACTTTGCTCTGGTTTCCTTTAAATTAAACCGTCAAAACGGCGATTCCTCCTGAGCGGATATGCCGGAGAGAGTAGCCATTTTGGATGGGGTGGGTGGAGGTCACTCATTGTGGTTGAAGCGTTTTCTTCTTTTTTGTAGTGCAGTAAAAAAAGAAATGGAGCTATGTCCTTTGTTGTGAGCGAAACTCCTTTGTTGTGAGCGAAACTCCTGTAGATAAACTGTATAAAAAAGGCTTGCATTGCAAAACAATCGTGCAAACGATTTGGTCTAAACGCAGGCAGCCATTGGAAAAAGACACGGCACACGCCTTCTCTTTGGGCGACATAATTTGACTTCCAGCACCTCCGCCAAGCAGGAATCGCCGATTTGACGGTTTGATTTATAGGAAACCAGAGCAAAGTGGGTGTTGCAATCTCTGTAAAGGGTGTTTTTCTGGTGATCTCGACGTGCTTCTTGCAAAAAAACTCATCCGTCAGGGTGCTCCTTTAAGTTTGTTTATCTATTTGCATTTTGAAAAAAAATGGGACATTAAAACATCTGCCATAGATGTCTTTCCTCATTCTCAGTGAACCCACGTGCAGCCTAATTCAACAGCATGATGGAATGGGTAACTGCTGTTTTCGTAATTACAATTCAAAGCTTAATAGGGCATCCTGCCGTTCTGTGAATTTTGTGACTTTTTACCTCGCCGAATAATGTTCTTTGTATAAGGACATGCCCCTAGCCATGCAGAGTTTAAGAACAACATGAAGGCGCACAATTTAGAACATAAAAAAATAAGAGAGAATACGAATACGAATGTCTTATTGAGGGTAAAAATAGCAATCTACAATAGTTTATTTGCACCATGCCCTCTCACTCACACCATGCATCAAGAGAGAGAGAGAGAGAGAGAGAGAGAGAGAGAGAGAGAGAGAGAGAGAGAGAGAGAGAGAGAGAGAGAGAGAGAGAGAGAGAGAGAGAGAGAGAGAGAGTGAGTTCACTCCGATGAATAGTGTACTCTTTGTTTTCAAGAGCCTGAACAGATGACCTAAAATAAACATGTTTTGAAAATACCAGAATATGATGGTAAATGGGATGCTTGTGTGCAATGTTGCTGACAGTCATTCCACACTGTGATTAATATTTCAATATTCATTGTTTTGTCTGCGTCTGGAATTAATCAAGCTACGTTTCCGTGACGGGTGGGAATTGGTAGGAGAAAAACAATGTTTTATTCATTCAGCTAGTGTGTGGGTGTGCGGCAGGATATGTACGGGGATGCAAGTGTGTGTGTGTGTGTGTGTGTGTGTGGTGTGTGTGTGTGTGTGTGTGTGTGTGTGTGTGTGTGTGTGTGTGTATGTGTCTATGTCTGTGTGGCTGTGGCTGTGTGTATATATATATATATAACAGCTGTCTTTGCATAAGGCACTGTCCCTCCCCCATTGGGAGAAAAAGTAAATCAGCACAATTTATATAACTTTTTAATTTTTTAATTATTTTTTTTTAATTTTTATTTTATTTTTTGAACACGAACATTACTCAAAGTTAACATTAACTGGTTTTGTTTCTGAGGTTCACAAATAAAGACATTGGACACAGAAAAGCTTTATCAAAGCAAACTATTCTGCATTTCAAATGCACTAACTTTTCAGTCCTTCAGAGTAGGGGTACGGAGCTGGCTATTCACTGAGATTTTTCTTTCATGCTATATTTATATATATATATATATATGGCGTGTGTGTGTGTGTGTGTGTGTGTGTGTGTGTGTGTGTGTGTGTGTGTGTGTGTGTGTGTGTGTGTGTGTGTGTGTGTGTGTGTGTGTGTGTGTGTGTGTGTGTGTGTGTGTGTGTGTGTGCGTGCGCGCGCGCGCGCGCGCGCGCGCGCGCGCGCGCGTGTGTGTGTGTGTGTTATTTGCAGTTTTTGCATATTCCTTATCAACAATGTTGATTTGATTCGCTGTAAGTGTACAGACGTATTGCAGCTCATCTTATGAAACACGCTTTGTTTTAATAGAGACATAAATAATCTACTCACAGATGGGGTTACTTTACATTCGCTATATTGCATTGCGCAACACTTGTAATACCACACACCTCATTCTGTTGAAATTGCCACATACAAGAACAGATATGCCGTAGAATATAAGCCCGATCTCACATACTTTCGTACACAAGCTTAAACTACCCGTTAAATGGTTTGGGGTTAACTTGCCACTAGCATTATATATAACAAGGATCATTAGATCGCTGATTCTAGGCCCAATATTGTTTTTCCTTTAACTCTCAGTGCGCTTTCCCTGTTCAGATGAATTTTAGCCTCTTTTGGTTTTTTTAGACTTCATCAACATAATCCAAACCAGACACCAGAACCAGAACCAAGCGACATTTAATGTTAGCAAAGGAGTTTGCAAGAGAGAACATCTGTTGGCGTTTTAATGGAAAGGGTGGAGATTTAATCTGAAGAAGGTAGTAGTGTGTAATTTATGAGAGGTGGGCAGACAACTATCTGCTGGGGTGGTGGTTTCGGGAGAATGAGGGAGAAAGCCACCTTGACAGTGAGTACAATACATAACGTTTGTATATCGGGGTGAAAGTGTGTGCTTGAGTAAAGCGTGAAGTTTGGGGTAGGGTGGTAGGTTTGGGGTGAATGGATGGTTAGATTTCAGAACTGCAAACATGATAATTATCCAGCGTGAAACATTACCATTGTCAGCAGCGTAATTTTCCTGGTGTATTTTTTTAATTATTACAGATGTTTTGCAATGCCTATTCTTCCAATCTGGCATTGAGAG
>CM065682.1:14746043-14766043 GCA_017654935.2 Phymorhynchus buccinoides
CTATGGGGAAATATAAATATCCCGTGAATAATGTTAACCCTTTCAACGCTAGCCATTTTTCGGCTAAGGCTTTCCATTAAGCTTACCTGGGTAGAGAAAAGATTATGTTTGCAATATTGGGGATTCCTCTGTGACATGCATAAAATAGGGCCTATCCTTACCTCCCAAAAGAAAGAACATAAGGTCATAGGATACCAGACCCCCATTTGATGCCTTTCAGTGACATGGGTGTCACATCATTGTGGTGCCAAGAGGCGACAGTGGCGATGAAAGGGATTAACTTCTAATGGGACCTTAAGCAAAGTAGTTATCTACACATATAACAGCAACTCACAGAAAAAGAAAACAAAATGAGAGACAGGCATAAGGACATATCCACGAAAGCTCACACGCACATGCACACACATGCACACAACAACAACAACAACAACAACAACCAAATACAGTATTTATACGGCGCTAAATCTTGATAGAAACCAAATCGAAGCGCGCACGCACGTTAACCCTTTCACCGCCAATGTCGCATTTTAGCACAACAATGATTTAACGCCCATGTCACGAAAAGGTCTCAAACCAGGGTCTGTTATCCAAAGACCCTGTTTTCTTAATTTCGGGAAGTAAGGATAGGCCTTATGCTGTACATTTCATAGAGGAATCCCTCGTATTGCAGATGATTTTGTTTTCTGTAAGTTTTCTGCAGATGATTTTGTTTTCTGTGATTTTGTTTTCTGTAATTGTTTTCTGTAAAACGTTTGCTGACAAATGGCTGGCGGCGAAAGGGTTAAACTTCCATAACGCATTTTAACAAATATAACACACACACGTTTCTGAAATGGTCCTAAAGGCAAGAAAGAGGAGGGAAAGAGAGAAAGAGCTTCAATGACGGGGACACAGGTGGGCTTTAAGGTTAGATTTGAAAGCAGAGAGGGTCGGTCGCTGAAGGAGGGAGAGAGGAAGTTTGTTCCAGGAGGTTGGTCCTGAAACGCACATTATGCGCGCGCTCACACACACACACACACACACACACGCTCTCTACTGGAAAGCGTACTCACAGTTTGGAGACACAAATCACATACATACGTAAATGTGAAAGGGGAGAGAAAGAACGAGGGTGGTGGGTGAGAGTTTGTGGGACATAGAAACAGAGAGAGAGAGAGAGAGAGAGAGAGAGAGAGAGAGAGAGAGAGAGAGAGAGAGAGAGAGAGAGAGAGAGAGAGAGAGAGAGAGAGAGAGAGAGAGAGAGATATAATTGCATAGACAGAGAGAGAAACAGACAGCTAGAAAGACCTATGCAGTCAGAGCCAGCTATGTTATAATTATAGTCAGAGGCAGAATGATGGACTAGCAGAACAATAATAATATCAACGACCTATTCGCTGGCGATGTGCTGTCAAAACACTTTGATTCATGACCCTTTTGATTATGAAAATAGAAGACAGAAGGAGGACAAAAGAACAGAGGAACACTTAGAAAAGGGACAGATAAACAATCGAAGAGTCATCCTTGAGACAGACAGACGACAGAAACGGGTTTAACCCTTTCACCGCCAGCCATATTTCAGCCAAAACTTTCCATTAAGTGCACCTAGGTAAGAGAGCAAAATCCATCTGCAGTATTGGTGAGTCTTCTGTGGCATATATAAAATAAGGTCCACCCTTACTTCCCGAAACTAAGACAATGGGGTATTTGGGTAATAGACCCCAATTTGATGCCTTTTAGTGACATAGGTGTTATAATCACTGTGGTGCTAAAATGAGACTTTGGCGGTGAAAGGGTTAAGGGGAAATAACCTCAGAAGAAGCAGGAGCACCTAGCATTATCCCCCTGTCAAATCCAACGATTTATGAGGCGGTTCATTGTTAACCAGAGAGAGATAATTGAATTGAATTGAAGTTTTTAATGAAGATAAAATGGATAAGCAACAAAACTTTTTTTTCTCTCACCATGCCCTGGGCAAAAACAAGTTAACAATAATGTACAAAGCAATCGCATATTACAAGAAATCAAATATACATAAAATAGCAGTGGTATTGTCATGAAACAGGAGCATACACACTTCAGCAAGCCTTCCGCTCTTAACACAACGCATATGCCAATAAATGAAAACAAACAAACAAACTGAGAGACAAAACAAACAAACAAAAAAGGAAACGAGCAAACTTATTCCTAGTGCAACAAACACGAACAGTGCATGATACATGCTACATGGTGGCAGAGAGCGAGAGAGAGAGAGAGAGAGAGAGAGAGAGAGAGAGAGAGAGAGAGAGAGAGAGAGAGAGAGAGAGAGAGAGAGAGAGAGAGAGAGAGAGAGAGAGAGAGGTTTCAAGGTTTATTTCCGAAAGCCCCTTGGGGGTACATGGAATAAAAAGAAACAAATGGAAGAAAATGAACGGAAAAGAAACAAAATCGAAACAGCAGAAATGAGAGAGAGGGCCCGGCATAATCAGAGAGAGAGAGAGAGAGAGAGAGAGAGAGAGAGAGAGAGAGAGAGAGAGAGAGAGAGAGAGAGAGAGAGAGAGAGATCCGAGAGACAGGCACATATAGACATATATAGAGAGAGACAGAGACAGTGACAAAGACAGAGGTTTCAAAGTTTATTCCCGAAAGCCCCTTGGGGGTGCATGGAATAAAAATAAAAATTGGAAGAAAATGAACGGAAAATAAATAAAATTCAAACAGAGGAAATGGAAAAAAAAAAAATGAAAAACCACAAAAATACACAGAGAGGGCCCGGCATAATCAGAGAGAGAGAGAGAGAGAGAGAGAGAGAGAGAGAGAGAGAGAGAGAGAGAGAGAGAGAGAGAGAGAGAGAGAGAGAGAGAGAGGAAGTTTTAATTGTTAGGCCATGCCCATACATTGGAGTGAGTGTGACAACTACAACAAATTGACATTACATTATTAACTTGACATTACAAAACAGTACGTAAATCGTGCCGAACTTTCAAAGCTTTAAAGATAAAAACAGCCACTTTTCTTACAATGCGTTTCTTTGTACAAGAAAGTAATACAAATTTAGAGAGAGAGAGAGAGAGAGACGAGAGAGAGAGAGAGAGAGAGAGAGAGAGAGAGAGAGAGAGAGAGAGAGAGAGAGAGAGAGAGAGAGAGAGAGAGATGAGAGAGAGAGAGAGAGAGAGAGAGAGAGAGAGAGAGAGAGAACGAACAAACGAACGAAATTTTATTTATACAGGGAGAGAGAGAATGCAGTGACCATTTTTGCTTGGAGTCAACTGTCAAATTCGATGATTTATGAAGCCGTTCGTTGTAAATGCCAGTGTTTATGACGGCTTCGGCCTTCGCGTTTCTTCGACAGAGGCTGAATTATCACCCTGTTTTCACGTGGATCGAAGTCATCGTGGGTTTTTTGCATATCCCGGATTATTACCATTTCCCCCTCATTGAGCTTGATGGATGAGCAATGACTTACACGGAGCGTGTGTAGAAAATGAATAGGCTGGTGTATAGAATCCCTGCCAAACGCATGCTGAAGATGCATAATGCGAGGCTGATTTGTTTTGGGAAGATGGGCGTGAGTATGATGGATATGCCGTTGATGATGATGATGATGATGATGATGATGATGATGATGACAACGTTGACTATCCTGTTACTGATGATGAGGTGGAGGAGGACGAAGGAGACGAAGACGACGACGACGACGACGACGATGACGACGATGATGGTGATGATAACGTTGACTATCCTTTTACTGATGATTTGGTGGAGGAGGACGAATGAGACGACGACGACGATGATGATGATGATGATGATGATGATGATGATGATGTTGATGGTGATGATGATGACGATGACAATGATGGTGATGATGATGCTGACGATTACGTTTAGCTACGCGCAATGTTTTATGGGGAGTGGTGACATTGTCTATAACCTCCTTGATGATAATTGCATGTTCTATTAATTAAACGAAAGACGAAAGTAAAATAATAAGAAAGAGGCCGCGTGGGGAAAAAGAAAAAAAGAATAGAAGATAGGGAATGGTAAAAGAAAGGGGGCGTAACAAATGCCTTAAAGGCAGTCATTAGACTTTTCTATTAGAATTCCCCCCGAGGGGATACCTGTAGTTCTGTGCTTGTAACTTCCTCTCATCTGTCACTCTTTTTGACTCTGCCTTTCCCCCCTTGCTTACTGCCTAACTTGTCCATTATCCTGTCTTTTTTCACGACACACGTTCAAAAGGATTTCCTTCAACCGGAGTCAGACTTGCTGGGCCTAACTATTTATTAGTTAGGCGCATAACGGCGGCACGCCACAATTGCGCTCATAATTGACAGGAAGCTGTCTGAGCGATCAAAGAAGAAGAAGAAGAAGAAGAAGAAGAAGAAGAACAACAACAACAACAACAACAACAACAAGAACAAGAACAAGAACAAGAAGAAGAAGAAGACATAATCACGAATTTACCTCACACGTGCTGAAAAAGAATGTACACTCCCTTGCATTATAGTTAGGGTTCGTACAGGGTCCTTGAAACCTTGAAAAGTCCTGGCGAAAATGGAGTTTTACGTCCTCTTGGTCTGAATCAGACACATATGGGACAGTTGTAAATACAAATATGGTGGGAACAATACTGGAGGCAATACCCGGAGGCAGTACGAAACCAGTAAAGTCACGATTTTGTATGAATACAGATAGCTGTAGCGGTGACCACGCCTCGGTTAAACCTCATCGGCTATGGCACCGCCACAAGTTAGTATAATGACACTTGAAAAGTCCTGGAAAATTGACATGGCCTTTTCCAGGGCTTGAAAAGTGCTTGCAAAACAGCAAAGTCCCCAAAACTCCTGGAAAAGTCCTGGAATTTTCAGTATCGTCTGACCACGTCCTTAATCTCAATCCATCAAAGTCAAAATCTCTCCTCCACAAAAAATATTGAAAGTTAAAACTAAATTCTAATGAAAAAAAACACCTACAACTTTGATGGTCATACCGATATCGCGATCATAGCAGACGACATTTTCGCGAGTTGTCTGCCGCTGAAGTTACTTCCCTTTACCGTACTTCCGTTCTCCGGTAAAGGAGACTGCATTTTCAACGATGTTTGGCTGCAAAAAAAGAATATCAGAGCTGGTTAGCTCCGTCGACACATGGTTCAAAACTGAAAGCTTATTGCACAGTATGCAAAAAGAACTTTGACATCGCCAGCATGGGCGAGAGTGCTGTAAAAAGCCATTGTCAAGGCCAGAAGTACAAGCAACACAGGCGGAGCTCAGGCGGGAACGAAACCGGCATTGACTGGTATGCCAGATTGAGTCCTTGAAATTTCGTAATCTGGTCCTGGAAATGTCCTGGAAAAGTCCTGGCATGTTTTTGTACACAGATCTGTACGAACCCTAATTTATAGTACATCAAGTCGGATCATTCGGGTGGCAACCCATACACACGGAATACTAACGTATCCTTGCTTCTTCCATTATGTACACAAACAGTGCCTCTCACTATTGGATAAGTCTCCTAGAAACACGGCCCCCTAACCGTATACCGTAAGAGGTTTAGGATATTAAGGTAGCCTACGAAGTACAAATGGATGATAATCTATCCTCGTGGCACAGTGTCCAACAATAACAAGTCTTTCCTCACCATATTAGTAACAAAGAAATGGCTGCCTACGCTATGTTTGCAAAGATATATCCGCCGGCTTACAACACCTAAGAAAACCCAAGCCACTACTACTAATGGATGCTTTGCAGAAATAACAGCACTGTCAGTGGTTGTATAATCTACTTTCGTCCGTAAAGAAACGGGATATGGGTTACGATTCTTTTTTGTTGTGAACAGTACAACAACGAAAGATAAGCAAAAAGGAAGGAACTGGGTAAAACAATGAATGAGAAGCAAAAAGGAAGGAAAAGGAGACAAGGGGAGGCGGTTAAAACCCTTTCACCGCCAGCCATATTCCAGCCAAGAATGTTCATTAAATTTACCTGGGTAGAGAACAAAATCTGTCTGCAGTATCGGGGGTTCTTCTGTGACATATATAAAGTAAGGGCTATCCTTACTTCCCCAAACTATGACAATATAGAGTCTTTGGATAATATACCCCAATTGTATGCCTTTTAGTGACATAGGTGTTAAATCACTGTGGTGCTAAAATGCGACTTTGGCGGTGAAAGTGATTTATGAATGAGGGCAATTAAATGATAGGTTTGAGAAAATGTGTGTGTGTGTGTGTGTGTGTGTGTGTGTGTGTGTGTGTGTGTGTGTGTGTGTGTGTGTATGTGTGTGTGTGTGTGTGTGTGTGTGTGTGTGTGTGTGTGTATGTGTGTGTGTGTATGTGTGTGTGTGTGTGTGTGTGTGTGTGTGTGTGTGTGGATGTGTGTGTGTGTGTGTGTGTGTGTGTGTGTGTGTGTGTGTGTGTGGTGTGTGTTGTGTGTGTGTGTGTGTGTGTGTGTGTGTGGTGTTGTGTGTGTGTGTGTGTGTATGTGTGTGTGTGTGTGTGTGTGTGTGTGTGTGTGTGTGTGTGTGTGTGTGTGTGTGTGACGAGGTAATGGGTCAAAAGGCTAAGTCCCTAGGGAAGACTTTAGAAAATTTGCCTTTAGCCCACTTCTCTAGGGTATGGGAGATGAGCAACTTTCCCGGCCCCTTTTCATCTAATAAATTTATATTTGTGCCCGGGTTCTGGCTCGTATGGTTGTAAGAAATACAAGTGGTTGAATTGCTCTAAATGGCAGACAGAGAGAAGTAGGGTTTTACATGAAATTACAAGACTCCCACTCTCATCAGTCTGACCAAAGGGTTCAGGATTATTTGACACTTGTATTTTATTTACTCCCAAAATCTGCATAAGATTATGCAACAATAATAATAAAGCAGCTCAATGGCGCCAAAACAAAATATGGATAAAACACAATGAAATCCGAAAGGATTTACAAGACTTTTGTCTTTCTATAAGGTTCGCCCCATGCCGGAAGGGTTACTAATTATCTTTATTGTCCGTAGGAAAGTTCAAATGATTGGCGCAGTCAGGTAGACTTAGCTGTTTGAAGTTCTGGGCTTGCTCGTCAGGTGAGAGTAGCTCCCAGTCGTTCCGATTACGGCTTCGCGGGATGGCACGGTTCAGGCGTGGTCTCCTCGCGGATTCTGGGTGCGGGTCGTCTTGGCGACAGTCCCGTCTTGGTGCGTGGTGGAGTCCGGGATGATCTTCCGGCCCACGATGCCCTGCTGATAATCACAGGAGAAGGTGGATGTAGATCTCTATGGCTTAGAGACAAGGGGCTTCAGTCGGCAGGGAATTAGTGAATCCCAACCGGCTTGAAGGCTTCCCTTGTACAATAGCACTAGTTAATAAATAAACTGAATTTCAGTTAACAAACTGAGATCAGTAAAACATAAAAGGTGATCAAGACAACATCACTCTCCATCCAACACCTGGAAAGGAATGGTATCATAAAGTGCAAGATTGCGGCCCATAGGTTTCCTACTAAAAATAGTGCAAGATTGCGGCCCATAGGTTTCCTACTAAAAATAGACAAAAGGGTTAGTAGGCATAAACTCCGGTTCTGGTACCAAAAGTGTTCAAGTCAAAAACACACACACACAAATAATCAGTGCACATAAATAGAATAGAATGTTTACCACTTCTTTTCTATAACATATCTATCTACTCCTTATTCATCATTGAACATAGGATCTAGATCAAAACTAGAGTCAAACAAACAACCAGTCTCAATCACCAGTCATCAATAAGACTTACTAGGTGGGCTATTCTGGCTGGGAGAGGTGTTGCTCTAGTCAGTTTCAGCGTCTTGTGTGAAAAACTTTTTCTCACTACGCCAATTATAGCCTTCACTTTCAAACAATGAAAGCCTGCTATTGGTGTATTACAGTCCACACGTCACAAGATTGCTGTTCTAATTGTACCGAACAATCACGCGCCTATTACATCCTTATCACGTGCCGACATTCAAAATCCTTCTCGTGTTCGGAAAAGAAGGGTTTCAAAGGGGCCGCCCGTGGTTGTCACTTTCTTGTGATGAGACGGTAGATAAGAGAGGGGGGGGGGGGTGAAGGGAGATAACCTCGGTAGGTGGTACGTGCTGACCGGGGAGACAAGTCGAACTTCAAACAGACAACGCCCTTACTCGGCGTTCTCTTTGAACGCAGGATGGCAATTAACGTGGCGGCCGGACAGAGAAATGAAAAGGAGAGGGGGGGGGGGGGTGATAGATAAAGAAAGAGGGGTCGCGCGGGACACTTACGTCACAGAGGCCCCCCGAAGAAAAGATTCTGGTACCGGAATCTTCCTGTGGAACGCCGACTCCACTTTCGACTTGGGCGACAGGGACAAATTAGTGGGGAGACTGGGTCGGCTGGAATGGTGGAACATCTGGTCGCAACACAGAGTTCAAAGGAGCAGGTGGGTTAGAGATCAGTGGAATGGATTCCGACTGAGGTTGGTGCGGCAATCCTGTGTTGAGTTGTCCCAAGGTTGATTGCAGAATAGCAAACACCTCTTGCCTGAGTTTCCCCTTTAGCCTGGATTCATCATTGCTGATGATGTGGTTTGGTAGGCCGATTCGGGCGAAAATGGCTTTGAGTGCCGCGGCTACCTGACTAGCATCAAGTGAGGAGATTGGGGCGGCATCGCACTGCATGGTACATATGTCGACCACGGTGACTATGTACCGGAATTTCTTCTTCCGTTTAGGTAGAGGCCCGACCAAGTCGACTGCCACTCGCTGAAAGGGAGGGGTAGGTGACGGCTGTACGTGCGGCGGCCTGTCCCGATAGTACCTTCGGTGGGTGTTTGCGGGTACAGTGCTGCCTTTCACCTGAGGTACCTGTGGCGAGTGGTCTTGGGTCGTTAGGCGGACATTCCTTGGGAAGGATTTTCCAAGTTGTGGCGGACTTGGGGACTTGGGACAATCTGGATTTGCTCGCGCGGCAATTTGGTTTGCCGCGTTGAGAGGTTTCTTCCCTGCTGAGGGAGATTTGCTCTTTGGGAAGGAGGGAGGGAGTTGGTTTGTGGTTTGGGGAGAAGGGAATGCTGCTGAAACTAGGGCAGGTTGAGAGGGGTGCCCTAAAAACACATACTGTGATCCAAGTATGAGGTCATAGACAGGACTGTCCATGAGCACTGCCTTGATGGGTCCCTTTACATATCTGGTGTCGACATTGATTATGGCGACTGGCAAAGTGGATGGGGGGATTGCAGCATCAGGGCCTTGCAGAGAGATGAAGTCTCCCGTGTATGCTGACGCGGGGACTAAGGATCCGCAGACGATTGCGTCGCATGACAGTCCAGTGTCATAGAGACACTGAACAGGGATGTTGTTGACAGTCGCCTGTCCAACGACTGACGGTGTGCCTGGACACTGTACTGGGGAGGGGTTTGTGCAATTCTGCGAAGTCGAGACGACTTGCATAGTTGCAACATTTTGCCGCTTGTAAGCAAGTTTCCTGCAGTCATCCCGATTGTGGGTGTTCGACTTGCAGTATGAGCAGAATAAGGGTTGTCCCAGTGGTTGTCGTTCATGGGTAGAACTGTTTGACCCACTGTTGGAGTTGGGGTTAAACCTGCTCTGCTGTGAAGCAGTGGACCCAACTACTTGCTGTAGTTTTGGCCTTTTAGGGGCGCTAGGTTCATCATGGGCTAGAGTGTACCGGTCACTTAGCTGGATGAGGTCAGCCAGAGTTGTGGCACCTTGTTCGGCAGTAAAGGTGCGTAACTCTGGGGACATGGTTTCGCGCAGTTGCTCGCCAACCATCAGTTCCCGTAAATCCTCATAGGACTCTGATTTGGCAGAAAGGGACACCCATTTTGTCAGATAGTTTCCCAGTCTATCTGAAAATTGGGCATAGGACTCTCCCCTACCTTTTCTGGTTGACCGGAACTTTTTCCGGTAGGCGTCCGCTGTCAACTCGTATCTGTTGAGCAGGGCTTCTTTCAAAGCTGGGTAGTCGGTAATTTGGCTTGACGGAAGTTTACTGTATACCTCATAAGCCACACCCCTGAGACTTTGGGCAAGCTTGAGGTTGTACTTTTCCGGAGCAAGCTCAAATTCCTGGGCCAGTCTTTCAAATCTATCGAGGAATGCATCGATAGACTCGGTTGCCTCATTGAATGCCTCCAATGTGAAGGTCATGGCTGAGGTATGAATGGGAGGGGGAAAATTTTGAGGGGCAGCAGTCTCAGAGTCTGCTGAGTTTTCAAGCTGCTTCATAGCTAGTTCATGGTCTCGCGCTTTTTCTCGCTCAGTGGCCTCAAGTTCGAGTTCTTTATTTTTGGCATCCTGCACTAGTTGTCTCTGCCTTAACTCATGAGTACGGATTTTCTCTTGCTCCTGAGTGTCGCGAGCTTTATCAGCCTCTTGCGCCTCATGAGCTCTCTGTTTGTCTTTCTCAGCTTCTTGAGCCTCCCGAGCTTTCTCTTGAGCCTCGCGAGTTTTATCAGCCTCTTGAGCCTCACGAGCTTTGTCAGCCTCTTGAGCCTCATGAGCTCGCTGTTTGTCTTTCTCAGCCACCTCGCGAGCTTTCTCTTTGTCATATTCAGATATGACAAAATTTGCTAACTCTTGGCCTGACATTCCTAGAGACTCTCCCCATTCTTTAAGCTCCCGCCTAAGTTTAACAATCTCAGCCATGGTTGTAAATACAACTATTCAAAATAAAAACAAAGCTGCTGAGTTGAATGTATCAAACAACACTTAACTATTTCAGCATAAACAGAAATAGCATGCACATCAAAATAAAGTCATAAATAGCATTCAAACAAATCAAATCAAAACACAGTGAACCAAATCACAATAACTTTCCCAGTGGACACAAGATAAGTTTTGGAAAGTAAATAAAGTTTGAATTGAAATTTGTTAGACTTTATGAAAAAAAATATCCCGGACGCGAGCCCCCAATTAGATGTGACGAGGTAATGGGTTAAAAGGCTAAGTCCCTAGGGAAGACTTTAGAAAATTTGCCTTTAGCCCACTTCTCTAGGGTATGGGAGATGAGCAACTTTCCCGGCCCCTTTTCATCTAATAAATTTATATTTGTGCCCGGGTTCTGGCTCGTATGATTGTAAGAAATACAAGTGGTTGAATTGCTCTAAATGGCAGACAGAGAGAAGTAGGGTTTTACATGAAATTACAAGACTCCCACTCTCATCAGTCTGACCAAAGGGTTCAGGATTATTTGACACTTGTATTTTATTTACTCCCAAAATCTGCATAAGATTATGCAACAATAATAATAAAGCAGCTCAATGGCGCCAAAACAAAATATGGATAAAAAACAATGAAATCCGAAAGGATTTACAAGACTTTTGTCTTTCTATAAGGTTCGCCCCATGCCGGAAGGGTTACTAATTATCTTCATTGTCCGTAGGAAAGTTCAAATGATTGGCGCAGTCAGGTGGACTTAGCTGTTTGAAGTTCTGGGCTTGCTCGTCAGGTGAGAGTAGCTCCCAGTCGTTCCGGTTACGGCTTCGCGGGATGGCACGGTTCAGGCGTGGTCTCCTCGCGGATTCTGGGTGCGGGTCGTCTTGGCGGCGGTCCCGTCTTGGTGCTTGTGGAGTCCGGGATGATCTTCCGGCCCACGATGCCCTGCTGATAATCACAGGAGAAGGTGGATGTAGATCTCTATGGCTTAGAGACAAGGGGCTTCAGTCGGCAGGGAATTAGTGAATCCCAACCGGCTTGAAGGCTTCCCTTGTACAATAGCACTAGTTAATAAATAAACTGAATTTCAGTTAACAAACTGAGATCAGTAAAACATAAAAGGTGATCAAGACAACATCACTCTCCATCCAACACCTGGAAAGGAATGGTATCATAAAGTGCAAGATTGCGGCCCATAGGTTTCCTACTAAAAATAGTGCAAGATTGCGGCCCATAGGTTTCCTACTAAAAATAGACAAAAGGGTTAGTAGGCATAAACTCCGGTTCTGGTACCAAAAGTGTTCAAGTCAAAAACACACACACACAAATAATCAGTGCACATAAATAGAATAGAATGTTTACCACTTCTTTTCTATAACATATCTATCTACTCCTTATTCATCATTGAACATAGGATCTAGATCAAAACTAGAGTCAAACAAACAACCAGTCTCAATCACCAGTCATCAATAAGACTTACTAGGTGGGCTATTCTGGCTGGGAGAGGTGTTGCTCTAGTCAGTTTCAGCGTCTTGTGTGAAAAACTTATAAGATGGTGAGATTTGCGTCCAATTGACCGTAGGTCCTTATGGACGTTCTACATGAAGGCTGGGTAGTCTTCTCGTTGGATGATGATGATGATGGGGGCCGTTGAATGATGAAAGTAGAGTTCGTGACGTGGCATACGTCGTCTTTCGATGACACGGAACACATTGCGCACCCTGGAATCGCGGATAACGCTGTCGGTTGCGGGAACATCTCGGACGGGGATCCGAGTCTGGAACTGTTGCATGATGCTGATGTTAGCATCGTTGAATTTTGGTGCATAGATGCGAGCATCTGATGAAGCTTGTCGCTGCCGTTGGCGTTGGCGTCAAAGATAGCTCCTGCTGTAGATGGTCTTCTTCCTCCTAAGGCCGTCGTCAGGACCACAGGGCGACCTGCTCCATACCGGGGAGTCGATGTCGTTGCGGGCGGGCTGGTAGACACGCAGCCAAGTCGAGCCCTCTCTGCAGGCGGATGTGAATACCCCCAGTAGACAGGCGGAAGCTGCCCAAGTTCTCCCGCCCGTAACGTCCACTGGGCATCGGCATACTGCAGAGACGATCCAAGTTGCTGCCCGTCGATCCATCCCGTCCGCAAGTCGTTCAACTCCCATGGTGAGGGAGGAGATCCGGCGTCGCCCTTCTCGCTGGCTGCCACACAGCAAGACTTCGATGCAACTGCCACCATTGCATCGGGTCATCGCGTAGCGAGAGAGAGAGACCCTCTCACTACGGACTCCCGGTTGGGAATGTGAAAAACTTTTTCTCACTACGCCAATTATAGCCTTCACTTTCAAACAATGAAAGCCTGCTATTGGTGTATTACAGTCCACACGTCACAAGATGCTGTTCTAATTGTACCGAACAATCACGCGCCTATTACATCCTTATCACGTGCCGACATTCAAAATCCTTCTCGTGTTCGGAAAGGAAGGGTTTCAAAGGGGCCGCCCGTGGTTGTCACTTTCTTGTGATGAGACGGTAGATAAGAGAGGGGGGGGGGGGGGATGAAGGGAGATAACCGCGGTAGGTGGTACGTGCTGACCGGGGAGACAAGTCGGACTTCAAACAGACAACGCCCTTACTCGGCGTTCTCTTTGAACGCGGGATGGCAATTAAAGTGGCGGCCGGACAGAGAAATGAAAAGGAGAGGGGGGGGGGGGGGGGGGGGGATGAAGATAAAGAAAGAGGGGTCGCGCGGGACACTTACGTCACAGTGTGTGTGTGTGTGTACATGTGCGTGTGTGCGTACGAGCATGTGAGTGCGGTTGTGTGTGGCGGGATGTAAGCTTGGGAAGATGCCATTCATTTCAGAAGGGAAAACATTAGCATAGAATGATATAGAGACAGTGGCATCAAAGGGCATATTTTGAATATGTATGAATATAAAGTTATATATTTTGTTTTCCACTGTCTATACTCTTTGCTCTTTACCCGTCCTTGGGTTCATGAAACTTACTCGAAGACAATCTCTCTCTCTGTCTCTGTCTCTCTCTCTCTCTCTCTCTCTCTCTCTCTCTGTCTCTCTCTCTCTCTCTCTCTCTCTCTCTCTCTCTCTCTCTCTCTCTCTCTCTCTCTCTCTCTCTCTCTCTCTCTCTCTCTCTCTCTCTCTCTCTCTCTCTCCATTTTCTTCTTATTTGTCCCAAATATAATGCTCTACGAAAGATGTTCTTGCCCACAAAATTTTTCACTAATCCCACGAAATTTAAAATGTCGATGCTCTTAGCAAGCCCTAAACACACGTTTAGTCTTGCAAATTTTATTTCCAAAGCATTTGAGCTTAGAAATTCATCTAATACTTGAATGTCCATCTTTACCCCTCCCTTTCAGCTCCCTTCCACTATATTTAATGTAATACACGGTTATTCTTATTAACGAAGTTGTCCATTCCGCACTGTTGCTACTGCAATGGTATAATGTTGTTCCATGTTTAGTAATAATTATGTTGATTTGATAACGTTTTGATAACTTATATGTATCCTATTTATTGCTTGCTTTTTTTTTTCTTTTTTTTTTTTCTTCTTCTCTTTTATGTATTCCCCTCCCCCTTTACCCTATATGACATGGGCAGATGGCCTTGATCATTAAATTTTCGTTGATCGTTGATCGTTGATCTCTCTCTCTCTCTCTCTCTCTCTCTCTCCTCTCTCTCTCTCTCTCTCTCTCTCTCTCTCTCTCTCTCTCAGATTCTTATTTAACACCGTGTACTTTTTGCCCCCTTACGAAACAAACTGGTAGTCTGTGAGTCAGTATTTGTTTAATATATATATGTTTCTTCTATATTTCGTTTCCTGTTTAAAGATCAGACATATCGATGCGTTTGAGTTTGTCTTTTGCATGCACTGATATAAAGTGATATGAATGCAAATTGTATGCGAATGTGATTCATGCAATGTCTAGTTTGCAGACGCAGACATACATGTTATGGCATAGGAATGTCTGCAAATGAGATTTTCACCGCATAATATTCTGAAGTGTGGTCTTTATACTCATGCCAACGATGTCTCTCTCTCTCTCTCTCTCTCTCTCTCTCTCTCTCTCTCTCTCTCTCTCTCTCTCTCTCTCTCTCTCTCTCTCTCTCTCTCTCTCTCTCTCTCTCTCTCTCTCTCTCTCTCTCTCTCTCTCTCTCTCTCTCTCTCGCTCTCTCTCTCTCTCTCTCTCTCTCTCTCTCTCTCTCTCTCTCTCTCTCTCTCTCTCTCTCTCTCTCTCTCTCTCTCTCTCTCTCTCTCTCTCTCTCTCTGTGCGTGCGTGCGTGCGCGCGCGTGTGTGTATGTGTATGTGTGTGTGTGTGTGTGTGTGTGTGTGAGTGTGTGTGTGTGTGTGTGTGTGTGTGTGCGTGTGTGTGTATATGTGTCAAGTCAAGTCAAGTCAAGTCAAAATTATCTTTAATGACGATAAAAGAGTAAGCTACAAGCTTTTTTTCATCCTGTCGTCATGAAAAGAAAAAACATACTGAATCAATAAATGTAAAGATCAACAATGAAAATTGGCGTACGGAACCAAAACACAATGAACAAAATATAAAAAACAAATCATACATAGATCATGACTAGCAAATACATTATGTACAAAATGTAAATAGAAATGCAATCATACTTTGAAAGGGAGAGAGCAAGAGGTGGGAGAAGAAAAAAAGATTGAGACATAGACGCTGATAGAGACATCGTAAAGAAGAGAAAAATGAAACAAAAGGAGCCTGATAGAGTGTGTATGAGAGAGTGAGTGAGAGATAGAGAGAGATGTGTGTGTGTGTATGTGTGTGTGTGAGTGTGTGTATGTGTGTGTGTGTATGAGTGTATGTGTGTATGAGTGTATACAGTGTGCATATGTGCGTGTTTGTGTGTTCAGAGAGACAGACACACGGACAGACAGACAGAAACACATATCGATGGCTTGGAGTCAAAACGGACTATCTTTAGATAGTCCATTGACATATTATAGGATTTATTACAAAAACTAATAACTTGTATCAAACAATGACTGCAGAAATATACAAAGGTTTTTTGTTTTTTTATATTTCAGCAGTCTTTTTTTTATACAAGTTATTAGTTTTCGTAACAAGTTCAATAA
This sequence comes from Phymorhynchus buccinoides, assembly GCA_017654935.2. Classification (NCBI taxonomy): domain Eukaryota; kingdom Metazoa; phylum Mollusca; class Gastropoda; order Neogastropoda; family Raphitomidae; genus Phymorhynchus; species Phymorhynchus buccinoides. The sequence goes on from CM065682.1 coordinate 14,761,768, forward strand.
TATGTCAATGAACTATCTAAAGATAGTCCGCTTTGACTCCAAGCCATCGATATATACTCACATATATACTGAGACATTGACATAGGAAAAAAAAAAAGACTAACAGAGTTGGGAACGGAAAGAAAGGAGGTCATAGCAATATACGACGGGGATACAATGATGCCGATCGATAGAATTACTGACCTAGATCAAGACCAGATAATACCAAGAAGAAATCCCCTGGTGATACGATATACTACTAGCAGGAAGAAAACCTTTGGCATTGTAACATACTACCATACATTTCTGACATTGTACTAGATCATCCAAGGAAATCACCAAAGCGCCGCGAACTGTCAGCAATTCCTCCGATAACTCTGAATGATGATCTGACCCGAATGATGCAGATTGATGGCCTGGATGATAGTTGATCGTGACACCTGTCGCTTGTCAGTTCAGCCTTATGTTTCTATGACCCTTTGTCTTGGCTGGACTCTAGGACTATAGTGACATAGTCAGCATTCCAGAGCATTTGTTTCTCTTCATGGCTTTCCGTCTTGACGCTTGACACAAGATAATTAAGATATATCTAATATTGAGCAGTAAACATTAATATTGAGATAAAAGGTTAATTAATGATATTCTTCATGAAGGTATGTCTTGTCAAGAGTTTCAAGCTTGTTTAATCTACGACCATTATCACGTGCAAAGTGGACAAACCAGTCTTAACAGCTGATGCAATACTTTAAAACAGAAATAATTACACTCTCTTTGTTTATATGGGACATACATACCTTCTCAGTGTTAATAATACGGCTGCTGCTGCTGCTTCTTTAACTGATACTGCTTCTTCAACTGCTACTGCTGCTGTTGCTGTTGCTTCTTCAACTGCTGCTACTGCTGTTGTTGCTGCTTCTTTAACTGCTGCTGCTTCTTCAACTGCTACTGCTGCTGTTGCTGCTGCTGTTGCTGCTGCTGTTGCTGCTGCTTCTTCAACTGCTGCTACTGCTGTTGTTGCTGCTTCTTTAACTGCTGCTGCTTCTTCAACTGCTACTGCTGCTGTTGTTGCTGCTTCTTTAACTGCTTCTGCTGCGGTTGCTGCTGCTTCTTTAACTGATACTGCTTCTTCAACTGCTACTGCTGCTGTTGCTACTGCTTCTTCAACTGCTTCTGCTGCTGTTGCTGCTGCTTCTTTAGCTGATACTGCTTCTTCAACTGCTACTGCTGCTGTTGCTGCTGCTTCTTCAACTGCTACTGCTGCTGTTGCTGCTGCTTCTGTAATTGATACTGCTTCTTCAACTGCTTCTGCTGCTGTTGCTGCTGCTTCTTCAACTGCTTCTGCTGCTGTTGATGCTGCTTCTTCAACTGATACTGCTGCTGTTGATGCTGTTTCTTTTACTGATACTGCTTCTTCAACTGCTACTGCTGCTGTTGCTGCTGCTTCTTCTTCTACTACTACTACTACTACTACTACTACTACTACTACTACTACTACTACTACTACTACTACTACTACTACTACTACTACTGCGACGACAATGTTGCTAGTATAACACGCATTACGAACATCCTTGAAAGTGTTCATCGTGTTAGTAAAGGGCCAGCCACACGTTTCACTAAAATCGCACGACTGTACGATGCGGTTCGATCACGTAGTCTCGAAGCGCGAATCACATTTGTTCTTCGAGACCACGCGATCTAATCGTATCGTACAGTCATACGATTTTTAGTGGACATGTGGCTGGACCTTGACTGCAGTTGACATGCCTATTTTTCTGTTAACACAACAGCAGAGTTTAAACAGTCTAAAATAAAGGTAAACTTTGGTGTAGTGGTACAAGACAAACAAACAATATATATGCGTGCACGTCAACGCATTACAAAAGACTCGAGAAAACCGAAACGCTGAGTCAGATTTACAATGTTTGAATAGTTTAAGGTTCAGTATTTCTTCATAATTTCTTAGAAAATAAAGTTAATATTGCGTTCCCACAATGCACTGTATAAATCGAGGGTTGCCAAGTTAAACAGATTATATCAATTTTTATGTTTTATTTTTAAATAAGCCATTTCAGCAGTTTTGACAGGAGCCCGTTGGTATTGTCTTGTCTCAAATGGGGCATCTTCGTTTTACATAGCTTAAGGAAACGTAAATATCAGCCAATGCATTTTATTTTTATTTGTTATTACGGCTAGGGGGTTAATCGCATTATCTCTCTCTCTCTCTCTCTCTCTCTCTCTCTCTCTCTCTCTCTCTCTCTCTCTCTCTCTCTCTCTCTCTCTCTCTCTCTCTCTCTCTCTCTCTCTCTCTCTCCAATCGGAATTTCCCTTCAATTTATTTATTTATTTATTTAATATGTTTATTTACTTACTTTCTTCTTTGTGTGTTTGTTTAACTGTTTAAATTCACAAGGACGGACGCTATTTTCTAGCCTTTGAATGTGAATGCTATGTGTTATTATAACCCCTTCCCTGTCTCCCTGTGATCGTCGCATCCGGCTGGCCCTTTACTGACACGATGAACCCTTTCAAGGAAGTTCAAGGAAGTTCGTAATGCGTGTTATGCTCGTATTTTAACTTTGACTTGGGTAGGCACAGCTTTCACATTACTGTTAGTCCATGATTGAGTGGGTTGGGTTTTTTTTATATAAAAAGGATCAATGAAATCCGAGGTATACACACCAGCTAAACTTGGGTGTTGCGGGTTTGTTTTCATCAAGTTATACTCGTATTGTCCCAGTGTATAAAAGGGGAACAGGGGAAGGGGGACGTTGGACAGGAAGCGGAACTAAGCATGGCTGACAACATGGCGGGTGCCACGGGAAGTGTTAACCAACCATACTCGTTGGAGTTTGACTCAAAGAACAGCTAGAGTGGCATTCACGTTTCCATGCAGGTATTGTTGTTGCCGTTGTTGTTGTTGTTGCTGTTGTTGTTGTTGTTGTTGTTGTTGTTGTTGTTGTTGTTGTTGTTGATGTTGTTGTTGTTGTTTTGGTTTTAAGTTATGATAATGATGTCACACTGATTGTATATTCTTTATGTCAATAGCTAACAGGCTGGTGTGTTCGTGTGCATGCAAGACCAAAGCAAAACGTTTTTGTTTAACCCTTTCGCCGCCAAAGTCGCATTTTAGCACCACAGTGATTTAACACCTATGTCACTAAAAGGCATCAAATTGGGGCCTATTATCCAAAGTCCCTATTGTCTTAGTTTTGGGAAGCAAGGGTAGACCTTATTTTACATATGTCACAGAAGAATCCCCAATACTGCAGATGGATTTTGTTCTCTATCCAGGCAAATGTAATGAACATTTTTGGCTGAAATATGGCTGGCGGTGAAAGAGTTAATATTAAAAGAAAGGACAGGAAGAAAGAAAGACAGAGCAAAGGGATAGCACCACGAACATCGGTAGCAGCTAATGAAAAACTAGTTTTCCCTTTTTGTTCCACATCTCTTTTGTTTTCTTGTTGGAAAGGTTTTTTTCTTAACTCAGACACAGCAACAACAATCTCTTCTTTTCACGCTTCGTGTATGAAGCTGTGATATCGTAAAGAATAACGAAATCGCTGGTAACAGGACACACGTTTTGCAGAACCGTCAACACTATATGTTATTGTTAACAAAATATAATCAGGATGAGAACACATTTTTTTCCATTTTGCTAGTATTTGTTGTTCACTTATTTCGTAATGCGCAGAGTTCCTTCGCGTATAAAGGGGGGTAAAAGGAAAGAGAGACAGTAAACAGGAAGCGGAACTAAGCATGAATGACAACATGGCTGGAGTCAAGGAAAGTGATGTCCAGCCATGATGGCGATTGACTCATAGAACAGCTAGAACAACATCCAAGTTTTATTTTTAGTTATTGTTGTTGCTATGGTTTATGTGGCTTTTGTTGCCATTGTTACTGTTTTGACTTAAAATATTGATACTTGTACTTTTCTGTGTTCATTATCTTTATCTAAACAGCTACCTAGGTACCAATTTGGCGTCTTTGTGTGCCTTAAAAAAAGGTTTTATATAAAAGTCTGCGTAAAAAGAAAACAATAGAATAACTTAACAACAACAGCAACAAGAAGAAAACACCTAATACAACGTGTAAGTTTTACATTTTGTAACATTTTGTTTTGTTTTTCGAAAGTTTGACATGGTTTATCCATTCAACACGCGCTAGTTTCTTTTCTTTTTTTTCCACAGCTGCTAGCTGATGTTGTTTAATCGTACAAAGAAAAAATGTGCAAATATTGTTGAATATGGAAGACATTAGGTAATATGGTTAACATTTGATTTGATGTGAT
>CM065682.1:14771043-14776043 GCA_017654935.2 Phymorhynchus buccinoides
ATCCCTCTTTGCTGTTTCAACTTTTTCTGTGCCTTTGGAGAGAGATAACTTTTTTTTTGGAAAAACCGAGAACATTTATAAAAAAAAAGAACATTTATAAAAAAAGAGAACATGTTGCAAAATAGAAAACATGTTGCAACAAAAAGAGAACATGTTGCAAAAAAAGAGGACATGTGCAAAAAAGAGAACATGTTGCAAAAAAGGAGAACATGTTGCAAAAAAGGAAAATATGTTGCAAAAAAAGATGATATGTACAAAAAAGAGAACGTGTTGCAAAAAAAAGAGAACATGTTGCAAAATAGAAAACATGTTACAAAAAGAGAACATGTTGCAAAAAAGGAGAACATGTTGCAAAAAAGGAGAATATGTTGCAAAAAAAGAGGACATGTGCAAAAAAGAGAACATGTTGCAAAAAAGGAGAACATGTTGCAAAAAAGGAAAATATGTTGCAAAAAAAATGATATGTACAAAAAAGAGAACATGTTGCAAAAAAGGAGAACATGTTGCAAAAAAGGAGAATATGTTGCAAAAAAAGAGGACATGTGCAAAAAAGAGAACATGTTGCAAAAAAGGAGAACATGTTGCAAAAAAGGAAAATATGTTGCAAAAAAATTGATATGTACAAAAAAGAGAACATGTTGCCCAAAAAAAACCATGTTGCAAAAAAGAAAATATGTTGCAAAAACAAAATAGAGAACATGTTGCAAAAAATGAGATTATGTTACACAGAAAGAGAACATGTTGCTAAAAAGAGAACATGGTGCAAAAGAAGAGATCATGTTGCTAAAAAGAGAGAGAACATGTCAAAAAAGGAAACATTTTGCGAAATAACAGATAATATGTTGCAAAAAGGGAGTCTTTAAGATGGACTGAAGAGTCGGCTGAAAAGGGAGAACATCATAAAAAAAAACATTTATGTAGTGGATTTAGGAGACTGCTCGACTGTGAAGAGGGGAAGTATTGTTGTGTTGTCTATGTTGTTTGAAAAAGGCATTTTTGTTGAAATATTACATGTTCTGTTTTGTTTTGTCAATAAACTAACGTCACTCTGCACTTGTTGTGTATTTGTTTGTGTGGTTCTTTGGTCAGTGACGTTGCAGTCTGTTTCAGGTGGGATTTTTTGCTAAAAAAAAGTTTAAGGTGGATTTAGCAAGTTTCCGTGTTCTTTTCTAACGTTTCTTGCTTTATCATTAGCAGCATATATCATTATTTAAAAAAGAACTTTTATAAAATTGCAATATTTCCAATTTATTATTTCCGCAAGTAAGACAGTCTTTAAAACACGGTTGTACACAATACACAAACTATGATCAAAAGTCACTAAAGCAAATTTTTATTTTTATTTTAAAGGGAACATTTTTCACGAAATCTTGCTTTTTAAGTAGGTATGCAAGCGCAATTGTATTGATTATAAAAATACATTGGCTTTGTTTAATTGAAGAAACAATTCTTTCATTTATTATCTATTTATGTCTAAATCGTTTCGCAGTCTAGTTCATCCGTATTTTGCTTTTCACAATTTATTTTCTATTCGTTTTCCTTCTTAGGGTTACAATCAATTTCTTACTGTTCTTCTTATTGTTGATTCTCTGACACGACTACGTACTATTTACATCTGCTTATTATTTTTCAATTATTATTTTATCATCATCCTCCTTCCCCCTCCTCTCCCTCCTCCTCCTCCTACTTCTTCTTCTTCTTCTTCTTCTTCTTCTTCTTCTTCTTCTTCTTCTTCTTCTTCTTCTTCTTCTTCTTCTCCTTATTCTTCTTCTTTTTCTTCTTCTTCTTCTTCTTTTTCTTCTTCTTCGCCTTCTTCTTCTTCTTCTTCTTCTTCTTCTTCTTCTTCTTCTTCTTCTTCTTCTTCTTCTTCTTCTGTTGTTGCTGCTGCTGCTACTACTACTACTACTACTACTACTACTACTACTACTACTACTACTACTACTACTACTACTACTACTACTACTACTACTACTACTACTACTACTACTACTACTGCTGCTGTTGCTACCACTACCACTACTACTACTACTACTACTACTACTACTACTACTACTACTACTACTACTACTACTACTACTACTACTACTACTACTGCTGCTGCTGCTGCTACTACTACTGCTGCTGTTGCTACTACTACCACTACTACTACTACTACTACTACTACTACTACTATACTACTACTACTGCAACTACTACTGCTGCTACTGCTAATGCTGCTACTACTACTACTACTACTACTACTACTACTACTACTACTACTACTACTACTACTACTACTACTACTACTACTACTACTACTACTACTACTACTACTGCTGCTGTTGCTACCACTACCACTACTACTACTACTACTACTACTACTACTACTACTACTACTACTACTACTACTACTACTACTACTACTAACTACTGCTGCTGCTACTACTACTGCTACTGTTGCTACCACTACCACTACTACTACTACTACTACTACTACTACTACTACTACTATACTACTACTACTGCAACTACTACTGCTGCTACTGCTAATGCTGCTGCTGCTACTACTACTACTACTACTACTACTACTACTACTACTACTACTACTACTACTACTACTACTACTACTACTACTGCTACTACTACCACTCATCATCGCCATCGCATCATCATCATCACCATCATCATCATTATCATTATCATCATGATCATCACCACCACCATCATCATCGTCATCATCACCATCACCACCACCACCATCATCATCATCATCATCATCACCATCAGCATCGCCATCATTATCATCGTCATCATCACGATCATCATCTTATCATTATCATCATCATCATCACCATCATCATCATCATCACCACCATCATCACCATCATCATCATCGTCATCGTCATCATCGTCATCATCATCATCATCGTCATCATCATCAACATCATCTTCATCATTATCATCATCGTCATCACCACCATTATTATCATCATCACCATCATCATCATCATCATCATGCCATCATCCTCCTCATCATCATCACCATCATAATTATCATCACCATCATCACCATCGTCTTCATCATCATCACCATCATCATCATCATCATCATCATTGTCATCTCAACCTCCTCCTCATCATCATCATCATCCTCACCATCATCATCATCATCCTCACCATCATCATCCTCATCATCACCATCATCACCATCATCATCATCATCATCATTATCATCATCATCATCATCATCATCATCATCATCATCATCATCATCATCATCAACAACAACTTCAAAATCATTATCTTCGTCATATTCATATCCACCCCTCGGTATTGCAAAATATTTAAATCACCCTAAAGACCTGTGTGTTATAAAACAACAACACAACTTTACAAATAAGCCAATGTGTTGCAAAATCGTCTGGAATAGTCAGTCTGGTTTGTTTCCGCTTCTCGCCCATGCCATTATTAAGGTACACTCATTAACAGGGCAGACATGGCTATCACAAGGACAATCCCAAAACAAAAACGAAGCCACATTACATTGCTAGAGGCAATAAACCTTCCTTGCTAAATCCACCCGGCCAAAAGGGCACTGCTGACGATTAATTCGGCACACCGTCTGTCAGAAGAACTATAGGCCTGAAGCAATGCCGACCTGGAGATGACAGGGAAGGAACAATTAAAAAACATGATGGAAGAAAGAAAACAACGGGAGGGTAATGAGAGAGAGGGAGATAGGTAGAGTGAGAGAGAGAGATAGAGGGGGGGAGAGAGAGAGAGAGAGAGAGAGAGAGAGAGAGAGAGAGAGAGAGAGAGAGAGAGAGAGAGAGAGAGAGAAGGAGGAGAGGGAGGAGAAGAGAAGAGAAGCAGAAGAAGAAGAAGAAGAAGAAGAAGAAGAAGAAGAAGGAAAAAAAAGAAGAAAGAGAAAAACAAAGAAGGAGAGCTACAAAGAAAAACCACAAGCAGAAGTATGCATAACACAATGAGAGATCATGAACTAAAAGGCAAAACGAACAGAAAACAGAAATTGAACAGGGTAAATAGTTTGCTTACATACAAATCAAAAGGATATGCCTTACATGTGCAAACATATAGGAGGATTTGATGGTTTCAATAATCATACTAATCAAATGAATTATCAATAAAACAAAAACATAATGAGAAAGGAAACAAAATGTGTAAGCTATTTCCTTCAGAAGGATGATAAACAGATTGAGTGATTAATGTTAAAGAACTAGCTACATTATGTCATAATCCTGAAATATCAGAATTGAGTCTAACCAATACATCGTACGGTGTTGTTTTTTTACATTGTGGCAACCATTATGGGTTTTAACAACACAAGACCAACCACACGACCATGTATATACTCTTAACGTATAACTTAATGGCCTGCTACACTACATACGATTCGCTGTCAATGCGATGCGATTGTGACGATGCGAGTCATGCACGAGTCTCCTGAAATTCGTGTATTCGGTCTACTCGAGTACATAGAGCGAAAAGTAGTATCATTATTTTTAGACGGAATCGTGACTTGCCTCGTCACAATCGCATGGCATTAACAGCGAATCGTATGTAGTGTAGCATTGCCCTTTACACATTCCACCACGATTAAGAAACACGTATTTTCTTATCAAAGTAACAGACACGAAAAGGAGCAAGAAGTAGAAAAAGAAGACAGACAAGACGAGTTCTTCAGTGTTTTGCTAGGAGTTCATTTCCTTCGCCCTTAGGATGTGCACGTTGGAAGAAAATTGAAGCACGTGATAAGCGTGAGAAACTGAACTCTCCGTGTTAGCTGTTTACTCTGCGAGCTGGTAGGGCATTTGCTATAAACAAAATGTATATACCAGGCAATCAGTTCTTAGACAGTTAACTTGTTGTTCGTGTTACTACTTTTTTTTGTATTATACTTCGACAACCACCGTGTAGTTTTTGTGTCTGCTTTTGTTTTGCTGGAATTCCGTATAATACCCCCAACAACCTTCAAGTGATACACGTACACCTTTAAGTAC
>CM065682.1:14781043-14786043 GCA_017654935.2 Phymorhynchus buccinoides
TTCTCATAAGCAAATGTCACGCTGCTTACTAATGAAACCAATCATCGCACTGAAATTGGATGAACGATGACATTTTCCTGTGACCTGACTGAAAATGTTAGTCATAATGTTTCTAGAACTAAAATAGAAATGCCAATTGATAAACTAATCCAATACTTTGAAGTATTTTCACATTGTTCTCCATACTTTGGCAGCAGTTGTTTTAGTAATTTAATTGGGGGTTTTCGGGATCAGTGCAAAGTGTCCCCGTCTCTGTATCTCCCCGTCACCGTCTCTATGTGTCCCCGTCACTATGTCCTCGTCTCTATGTGTCCCCGTATCTACATGTCCCCGCCACCATCTGTCCCCGTCATTGTGTCCCCGTCTCTATGTGTCCCCGTCACTATGTCCTCGTCTCTATGTGTCCCCGTCTCTACATGTCCCCGCCACCATCTGTCCCCGTCATTGTGTCCCCGTCTCTATGTGTCCCCGTCACTATGTCCTCGTCTCTATGTGTCCCCGTCTCTACATGTCCCCGCCACCATCTGTCCCCGTCATTGTGTCCCCGTCTCTATGCGTCCCTGTCACTATGTCATCGTCTCTATGTGTCCCCGTCTCTACATGTCCCCGCCACCATCTGTCCCCGTCATTGTGTCCCCGTCTCTATGAGTCCCCGTCACTATGTCCTCGTCTCTATGTGTCCCCGTCTCTATAATTAATGTTCCCGCCACTGTGGTTAGTGTGGGGGTTAGGGATAGGGCATGGTTTCTGAAGACGTAGAGATTGTGCGTATTTACGCACTAGAGCTTTCAAATTATCCCCTAGAATGTAAAACCATGCGTGAGATTTACCCTTACAAATATCAAGTAGGGTGTGAGGTGACGCACTAAAACGATGATGTATGCGTTAACACAGTCGTTAATTGTCAGTAAGAGAACGACGTTGCTCATTTCAATAGTCTGCTAGGCTAATCTAGGCTACTGCCACAATGATAAGTCGCTAACCTAGATCTAAAATTCTTAAACGATCGTGCAGAAACTGCCAGAATGCAGTAAAAATCGAAAACTCATTGCTCATTGGTAGACCCTTTTCTCAAAATCCAATCAAATTGTTTCAAACACTCGATATTCCTTTTGTCAACATACCACCAGTCTGCCAAGTGTTAAAGAAAACTGGAAGACAAAGAAAAAGAAACAGGTTGTTCGTCAAAAAAACAAAAGCATGCACCCCCCAAAAAAGTGATCAGTTGGTGTGTGAGTGAAGAGAGTATGTTGTGTGCACGCGTGCATGAGCGTGCGCGCGTGTGTCTGTGTAAGTACCGTTGACTTACATAGGACGTAGAGTCTTTGACCCTGTAACATTTGAAACCGGAAGTGAAAATACCCCTTACAACAATAAACAGGGGGTGAGAGAAAGAAAATCAGAAGCCCTAGGGATAGGGTTAGAGACAAGGTTAGGAGAAAAAACAAAGAGACGGAGAGATATAAGACAGGGATCACTTTTTGTTTGGTGCATGGCTTTTTTTAAGTTTTTACGAACAACCTGTTCCTTTTATTTAGCTTACGAAAGTTTTTGTCAGTTCTGTACCTTGAAAAAGAGGGGTTACCCCCTCGAAAGCTTGGATAAAAAATTAGAACTTACAAAGGATTTTTTTTTCTTCTTCATATGTATATATATATATATATATATATATATAAACGTACAAGAATTGAAGAAGAAAAAACAACCACACCATTAAACTTTCCTCTATATATATATAGTTTGCTTGAAAAAAACTTGTTTTGTGTCCAATATTTAAGTTATATATATATATATATATATATATGAGTAAAATTATAAAAGACACAAAAACACACAGTTTCATTTAAAAAAAATATATTCTCTGATAAAATTTTCGTTGCTAAAAGCCAACTTTTTCAATATCAACACTGGCAACTTCTAAATAACGCACACCTTTTATATTTGAATTGTGAGTGAAAACTCAAAACATCTGTTAAAGAAGAAAAAAAAGAAAAAAAGAAAAAACAGAACACTTAAGGGTGAACTATGAATTCATTTCACGAGCTTTTCTCCATGACCTGGGACGTTATTCATGTCGAGATAGCATGAGACTTAGCATGATGCTAACTTAGAAGCTCTTCCAAAAGTCCTATTAAATCCTATAGGACATTGGAAGAGCTTCTAAGTTAGCATCATGCTAAGTCTCATGCTATCTCGACATGAATACCGTCCCTGTTTGTTATCTAAACATGCCTCGTATATACTCTTCAAAAAGTGTACAGAAAGAACAGTATTGTTTGTATAATACATTTCATCCACCTCTATTAACCAAGACATCCCAAGTAAAATAGTAATTATCCATATCATAATGAAAACCAACCCCCCCAAACACGTAAATCACATTCATACTAATACAATACAAAAGTCCTTTCAATAACAGAAGTTTTGGAATCCAGATAACCAACTATTATTCGGTTGTATATTTCAGATTTGTTGTTTCCATTAAAATTGAATGAACAAAATTTACGTGTGGTTGTATGTGAGATTTAAACATGTTTGCTTATTTGTGTGTTTGCTTGCATACTTGGATTTGACTGTGTATGCATGGTTGTGTTCGCTCACGCGCACATGTGCGTGTACATGCGTGCATGTAAGAACTTCTTTCCATACTTTTTGTGCGTCTATTAGAACAAGTCTAGGATAACATTGTTTTCAGGGGATGTAAAATAGGGTCTGTTAGGGCTCAGGGATAATATTGGTTATAGGAGATGTGAAGTTTTATTGCGTTCATTTATCTGTTTATTATAAAATTGTTATTTAAAAGTGGGACAGTCATATCTATTCTATTAGCGGCTTGCTAACAAAATGATATCCATATTTTCCTTTCCCATTTTTTTACATAACGGTTCTGATGATTGTTTGCTAACAACATGATATCCGGATTTTTCTTCCCCATTCTTTTACAAACCGGTTCTGTTAGCGGTTTGTTAACAAAACGAAATCCTGATTCTGCTTGCCCTTTCTGTTACCTTCTATGCACAGTGTGGACATCTTGCCTCGTATTGAGGCCTACAAAAAGTGTGCCAAGGTTACAGATCCAGAATATCTCTTTTTGTAACAGTTTATGTTCGTCTTGCACACTATCAATTGCTATGATCTCTAAGAAATCAAGGTTCTTAGAGTCTGGATGTGGCACTGTATTGACATGTTTTGACACTGTACATTTAGTTGTCTTTTTCAACTTGGTGTCCGATTTATGATTCGCCCAGCGAAGCTTTAAGTTCTTAGTAGACCCTACATATAACTGTTCTGGGTGAATTTTACATTTGAGGACATAGATGACATTCTTTGATGAACATGTTAAGTGTTTTCGGATGGTCCAGACCCTTCTGTCCCATGGTGACTTTATGGTTTTCGTGTCCATTCCGTGCAGGCATGTGTCGCACCTTTTAGCTTTGCACGTTAAGTAACCTGGTTCCAAGTGCGGCCCATGCTCCACAAACCTTTTTGGTGCCGTGGGTTTATAGAGTTCCCCTAGGTTTTTTCTTCGCCTATCCGCCGCAATGATTTGGTTTTTCTGGAAGACCTTCTTGTTAGTGGGGTTTGTGTACAAGATATGAAGGTTTCTTCGGATAATCTCGGATTTCGATGGGTATCTTGGGTCGAAATTAGTGACCCAAGCTAGTTTCTTCGGTTTATCTTTCTGACGTTTGTCTCTTATTAACTTATTCCTGTCCTTACGGGCACCTTTCGAGAGTTCCTTTTTCGCCCTATCAAACTCCCAACCCGACATAGCAAAATATTTGCTGTACTCTTCAATTCTTTCGCTCAACTTTCCGTCTTCGCTGCAAATCATTCGAAGCCTTGAGCCCACACTCGAAATAAGGCCTTTAAAAACGGAAGGGGCATGGCAGCTATGCGTGGAAGGTACGCGTGATTGTGTTTGGAGTACACATCTGTGATTATCCTACCCTCCGAGAGCTTAAGCTTCACATCTAGGTATGAAACCTCTGTACCGCATGTTATGGTCCATTTAATGTTGGGTGGGTTAAGTGACTGAAGATGTTCTTCAAACTGATCAAAATGCTCTTTGTCTAATAGGATTGTGAACCCATCATCTCTAAATCTACTCCAATCTAAAAAGGAGAAGGTATCATGCATACATTGGGGTAATAGAGAGGAAACCATCGGCACTGGTGAAGTGTGTACTAGCTTTTCATCTAGCTCACCCATATATACGTCAACGTAAGTGCAGGAGTGTGCAGGCCCCATCGCAGTGCCATGCTCAGTTTGGTTGTGTTTCTTGTACTGTCAGTCAGTCTGCGATCAAGCCGACGATAAGTGAGGCGAAAAATCAGAAAATAAACGAAAGAAAGAAGGCTTGGTGTTGATCTTAAATTTTGTTGTTTATGTTTAACTATATATATATATATATATATAGTACAAACTTTCAAAAGTTAAAAAAAACCGCCAACAAACAAGATATAAAATTTCCAAATATTCCGACGTTTATTCGTCTTCGTCAGTAGGTAAAATGACAAGTGATTAAAACAAGACTGAATCGCACATAGAAACGGATTCTGACTCTATATATATATATATATATATATATATATATATATATATATATATATATAAGTATATATATTTATATAATATATATATATATATATATATATATATATATATAAAACTTTCGGACTAAAAACACCAACAAACAAGATAACATTTTACCGAATTTTCGACATTTACTTCTGTCTTTTTCCAGGTGGATAAAATTGACAATGACACGAATCAAATGCAGTGCCTCAAGCAGCAAGATATACCTCTCTCTCTCTCTCTCTCTCTCTCTCTCTCTCTCTCTCTCTCTCTCTCTCTCTCTCTCTCTCTATATATATATATATATATATATATATATATATATATATATATATATATATATATATATATATATATATAAGTCATTAAAACACACTTTGTTGTTTCATTCTTTTCACAGTGAGATGCAATCTGGAGTGTAG
>CM065682.1:14796043-14801043 GCA_017654935.2 Phymorhynchus buccinoides
AATGCATGAATCAAACAAGATCCTTTCTTTTCTTCTTTTTTGTGTGGAAAATACAACTATACAAAATCAGAATAAAACAAACGAAGAGTGCATTCACTTTTATTTCTCTTTCTTTGATGATTGTTTCCTTTTTTTATTCTTTAAATCAATGACAACCACGCGTTACAAATACGCACGGAGAACCTCTCGGCCTACCTTAATTCAAAGAAACGGGAAATGAATCAAACGAAGAAACAAAACAAAACTACAAGGAAGCATTTTTTCTTGTCTACGTTTTTGTACTAACAGATATAATGATTCGATCGTGGACCGTGGATAGCTTGCATTGCAATGGAACGAGTACCCGCACGTGTCTCTGTCTGTCTGTCTGTCTGTCTGTCTGTCCACATGTGTGCGGCAGATTCCAACATCTAAATCCTAAATCATTAAACAAATAGTCGTTACAAGTTGCCGAATGTCCTTGATCTTTTGACAATTAGACCCAAAGATCCAATAACGAATGCAAACAAGGTCGTAAAGCTCCAGGATCGAAACGAGTTTCGCTTTTGTAGATGAAAGATGCCCGCGCTATTACGCCAAGGCCCGTGGACTATGTTATATTGAGGCTCATCGATTTTAGAAGGACTGTCTCCCCTGAAGACGGAGTGTGGCTGCCCACGTAGCGGGGTAATCAAACACGATCACACACGTAACGTTCCCATCCGTAGCTGATGCATCTGTGCAATAATGTTCAAATGTTTCGGCTGTTGGTTTAAACAAGAATTTATTCAAGAATCTAAAATCATAACAAAGCAGCAATACATTTATGAACTTCGAGTACAACAAGCTAAGAGCTTATAAAGCGTACTCTAATATTTAAGTTACACAGTAAGGACTGCACACGCAAAACTAATCTAACATTGAAAAAATAATAACATAAAAGCAACAACAGTAGTAAACACTTATATACAAAAAGGAAAAAAAAAAAAAAAATAATAATAATAACAGAAAAAAAAGAAAATACACAACAAAATTAAGTAAATCTAAACTACATGAATTTTAGGGGCAATATAAAACATAATGTCAGCGTGCATTGAATCAGAGTCGTCACAAAGCTATACCTACCAGGGCTAAATAAAACAACAACAACAACAAAAACAAATGGGATTGTAAAGTCATGTCAAGAGCAGAATAAATATTTGTTTATGCAAGCTAGCGCCCCTTATCAAAGGGAAACGACGAATCATGTTACAGTCAGAATTGATCATGTGATTGATAATTTGTTTGACAGGTGAATAAAATTATAATCAGTAGTATTCTCAATAATTTAGTTTAGGAGATGGACAAAATATGCATGGAAAAATAATTTGACATATGCATCATTGCACGCCTAGCCGACCACAAACCTGTTAGACCTTTGAATGAACTCGCAAACTGCAAGGAATATTCTAGAGTTCTCGGAGACATTTTTTATAATTACTGCCAAACAATAACACTGCACAGTCAGTTTTAACATAATCTGGCAGTAATGCAATGGTTTCTGCACGAGCTTGTTGGAAGAGAGGACAATACAAAATGAAATGTTCAGCATCTTCAGCATCAAATCCGCAAGCACATATTGTACTATTGGAGAGATGTCGAAGGAATAAATCATCTTTTAAGTCACTCATTTGTAGTCTCAGTTTGCAAATTATTACTTCAGAAGCTCTGTCAGGTAAATAATAATATTGTGGTACAACGTTATCTGTCTCTCGGAGAAAACGCTTAAGCATGCTAATGGAATCACATTGTTTAATATGATCAGGAAGAATGTTCCAAAATACAGTTGCAGAGGGAAAGAATGAGGATCTGTATAACTCTAGTCTACTCCTTGGTACAAGTCTTTCAAGGTAATTACGTCTGTGGTACGGGTTTACTGAGGCAACCAGGGGTTTCGGCTGTTGGGGTGATCCCTGGCGTCTTTTAGCCAGGATGCGTCAACAACAACAACGACAACAGCAAAGCAAAGGACTGCCTTGGCTCGTGACCCAGCAGCTATAAGTCTACCACTTGCCGACGCTGAGTGGCATCATGGTGAAACAATTATTGTATCATTTTAGGGACAACGCATGACGATGGCGACAGCATTTAGGGTATTAAAGTTTCCTTTTAAGAAGACATACAATGTCGGAGAAGGTGAGAGGTTCCAACGTGTGGAAAGACCCCTCCTTTAAAAAACAACAAACCGGGATAACGTTTAAATAGCATGCAGACTCGTTTACGTGTTACATATTTATTAGAAGATTCAGTAATAGTAATGCTACCAAACTTGCCCTGGTCCCCGCTACCCAAAGTACTTCCTACCATACCCTTCTTCACGGTATCCCCGTCGACGGGGCTGCCTTTCTCTATCAGTAAACGACATTGCTGGAACATGCTCATACTTGGGGATCTGTTAACATAATGTTTACAGAAGGTGAATGATTTCATTGCATTTGAATGTCTCACTACACCTCATTCTTATTCACCGTCTTCTTCCCTCCTTGCCTTCATAGATATTTTAGTTATTTATATCCCCCCCGTGGGGATACCTGGGGGTCTTTTGTATAAATAGTCCCCCCACCTTCTGGAAGTTATGTGCTTGTAACTTCCTCTAATCAGCCACTCTCTTTGACTCTGCCTTTTCCCTTTGCTTGCTGTCATCTACTATATTTCTGCCTTTCTGTCCCCATTCTCCTGCCTTTTTTTTTCTTTCAAGAAACGCTTTCAAAAAGATTCATCCAGCCGAAGTCGGACATTCTGGACCTAATTATGTCTTACTGAGGCGCAAAACGGCAGCATGACGCATCTGCGCTCATAATTGACAGGAAACTGTCTGAACGATCGAAGAAGAAGAAGAAGAAGAAAAGTTATTTATATCCCCCAAAAAAATTCTTCTCTGCGCTTTTCCCGTTCGTTTCAACGGTTTAAAACATGAACAATAGTATTAGTTTTGAGTCGAATGTGAATGTTTTACAGAGTTATTTTTGCTTGATATCTAGAGGTTTGATTTTTGCAGTCGTAATCATTTATTTTTGTTAATCGTGTCTTTGTTTTCAATGAGAAACAACATTATTTCAAAGATTTATGGATTGAAAAAGTCATGGGGGTGAAATAACTTTACCATCCTGACTTAACCCTTTCGCCGCCAGCCATTTTTCAGCCACAAAATACCATTAAACTTAACTGGGTAGAGAACATAAAATATCTGTAATATTGCGAATTCCTCTGTGACATGGAAAATACAGTTACCTTACCTCCCAAGAATAAGAAACAAGGGTCTTTGGATAACAGGTCCTGAATTGATGCCTATTTAGTGACATGGATGTAAAACCATTGTGGTGCTAATATGCGACATTGGCGATGAAAGGGTTAAGAGAGATATGGGGATATTAAAAGAGAACGTTCCCTAGCCAGGGCCTGTATTCGCGTTGAGATAGCATGAGACTTAGCATCATGCTAACTTAGAAGCTCTTCCAAAAGTCCTATTAAATCCTATAGGACATTGGAAGAGCTTCTAAGTTAGCATCATGCTATCTCAACGTGAATACAGGCCCTGGTTAATGTTGTTTAAACAGCACGAATCTCAGAAGGGATAATACAATTTGCATAAGTGATAGACCTCGCAACAGACACAACCAACAACAACAAAAAGGAAAAAAAGCGTAGACCAGAGGATCATAAAACAAACACTATAAGGAAAATATAAATATGGCAAAATATGAATCCAATAAACCTTCGTGATGCAAAAAAGAAGATCATATGAAGAAAGGCAGAAGGGATTAAAGGAATAAAAAATAAGAACAAGTGCAACGCCGAGCGGCTGCAAAGTCCCCTCGCAGCATCGCCGAGCTACTCCGAAATACAGAGAGAGAGAGAGAGAGAGAGAGAGAGAGAGAGAGAGAGAGAGAGAGAGAGAGAGAGAGAGAGAGAGAGAGAGAGAGAGAGAGAGAGAGAGAGAGAGAGAGAGAGAGAGAGAGAGAGAGAAAGAGAGAGAGAGCGTCAACCACAGAGCTACAAAGCTGTTTCATGGCGATGTGTGTTCGGACCCGTGATTTGAGCGCGCGCGATCATGCGCACACGAGCGCACATAAAAATTCATGACAACTGTGTTATAGACCATTCATCAAGAAATGTTGTACAAAAAAACTGCATTGAAATACATGCAAAACTTCGCGAGATATTAGCGATTATGTGTTTTGGGGTTTGAACCCCGTAACTGGCGCGACCTTGACCTTAATATAAAACTAAATACATCAGTGGATAGCTTGCATCTTGGCAAACTAGTATACCAAATTTGATGATGATAGACTGAATAGTTTTTTTAGAAAAACGGACGAATAGCCGGACGGACGGACGGACGGAGGCACGCCGGACGGACGGACGGAGGCACGCCGGACGGACGGACGGACGGAGGCACGCCGGACGGACGGACGGAGGCACGCCGGACGGATCAGACAGAAACTATAGTTCCCGAACCTTCGGCTCGGGGACTAAAAAGAAGAAGGAAGAGGAGGAGAAGGAAGAGAATAAGGAGGTGGTAAAGGCAGATGAGAGCAGGAGAGATGCGAAAGAGGAGAACGGGGGTGTAGGAGGTGAGGAAATTCAAAAGAGAAACTAGAAGAATAAGAAGAAGAAAGGGGAGGAGGAAGAGGAGAAGAAGGAGGAAGATAATGAGGTTTCTAAGGCGGATGAGAGTAGTTGATATGAAATAAATGGGAGGAGGTCATGAGGAGAGGGGTTAAAAAAAAAGAGAAACTAGAAGAAGAAGAAGCAGATTAAGAAGAAGAAAAAGAAGAAGGAAAACAAAGGGGAGGAGGAGGAGGAGGAGGAAGAGAAGAAGGAGGAAAATAAAGCGGTTTATAAGGCGGATGAGAGCAGGAGAGTTGGAAGAAGAAGAAGAAGAAGAAAAAGAAGAAGAAGAAGAAGAAGAAGAAGAAGAAGAAGAGAAGAAGAAGAAGAAGAAGAAGAAGAAGAAGAAGAAGAAGAAGAAGAAGAAGAAG
>CM065682.1:14806043-14808543 GCA_017654935.2 Phymorhynchus buccinoides
TGCAAACATGCTACCATTTAGGCAATTGTAGGATTCGCTTTCCAGTGTTTTGCTTGCGTGTTTGCTCAAGCTAACCGTTTCTCTCAGTGTTTTTGCCGGCGTGACTCTCTCTCTCTCTCTCTCTCTCTCTCTCTCTCTCTCTCTCTCTCTCTCTCTCTCTCTCTCTCTCTCTCTCTCTCTCTCTCTCTCTCTCTCTCTCTCTCTCTCTCTCTCTCTCTCTCTCTCTCTCTCTCTCTCCCTCTCTCTCTCTCTCTCTCTCTCTCTCTCTCTCTCTCTCTCTCTCTCTCTCTCTCACTCTCTCTGTGTCTCTCTCCCCAAAAGTCACTGAAGGAATTGGCATTATTGTTGTATGGTTTTTGTATTCCCCTTCCAAAGGGGGCTTTGCCCTATGGAAATAAACATTTCATTTAATCTCTCTCTCTCTCTCTCTCTCTCTCTCTCTCTCTCTCTCTCTCTCTCTCTCTCTCTCTCTCTCTCTCTCTCTCTCTCTCTCTCTCTCTCTCTCTCTCTCTCTTTCTCTCTCACTTCGTATCTCTCCCCTTCCCACTGCCTCGCATTATAAAGATGGCCAGTGTCTGTTCTTTTCTTTTCGATCGTTATCATCAGAACGATTGATTCCCACCGAAGAATGCCCTCCCAGCCCACTGGCTCCATTGATTTGCTATACTCATGATCAATTAGCAGAGCCTTCGGCCATTCATAACAAATCGGTCGGTTGAATGGCCGTTGATTATAACATCGCAGTGCATGTCACGATTGAGGGCACAGGCGGAAGTGCACTTGCGTGGAATGCACGCGCACGCAATAATACTCAGAAGTAGACACAGCCACACGCACATGCATGCACTCACGCACGCACACACACATGCTCACAAAAACGCAAAAAGTATTGGCCATGGAATCAGAGAGAGAGAGAGAGAGAGAGAGAGAGAGAGAGAGAGAGAGAGAGAGAGAGAGAGAGAGAGAGAGAGAACACTGAACACTGAAAACTTTATTTAACAAGGATAAAGATTTTAGGCGATGTCTATTAAGAGAGAGAGAGAGAGAGAGAGAGAGAGAGAGAGAGAGAGAGAGAGAGAGAGAGAGAGAGAGAACACTGAACACTGAAAACTTTATTTAACAAGGATAAAGATTTTAGGCGATGTCTATTAAGAGAGAGAGAGAGAGAGAGAGAGAGAGAGAGAGAGAGAGAGAGGAGAGAGAGAGAGAGAGAGAGAGAGAGAGAGAGAGAGAGAGAGAGACAGAGAAAGACACAGAGAGAGACAAACAGACAGACAGAGACAGAGAAAAGGACAGAGAGAAAAACAAAGAGGGGTGGGGTGGGGTTTTCAACCGAATACATATTATGTGATCCCTCCTTGAACCTGGTGTGACCTGTATTAGAGGCAAACTAGTCCAGGCCCTCGCTGCTGATCATACATAATACAGTGAAAGCAATACACTGACACGTACTAAAACATCGTAATGTTATGTTTCTCCAGCAGCGTCCAGTCACACGACATGCCATCATTACATGCCTTCCGTATCACTCTAGCCACCCTGGATAATTCCTTGCGTAGCACCCGGGCTCTCCTGTCGTGGGGGACTTGCCATAATGCCCTTCCCAGGAACAATGGACTCGCACCGAATTCGCAACAGCGAAGACAAAGTAACGGATGTTGTTTCCATTAGATTGGTGGGCTGTACCGGCATTTCCCCACCCACTCAGTTTATGCTTTCTACCCCCTACACTTTATTATATCCCTTGCCACTATTATTATTCTCCGCCTTCCTCCATTTTTGTTCTCCTGTGCTACGTAGCTAAAAGTCTCATCTTCGTAGGGTTATGTGTCCGTCTGTCTCAGCAGCTTTGAACACATCCTTACGTACAAATTGAAATTGTCAAGACTTCATTGTTTTTTCTTTAAAAAGAGATACGATAATACATTGCGTTCCATGATTCAATACATATTTGATATTTGGTAAATTATAGCCACAGAGACTTACTTCTGTGAAATGTGGGCTGCTCTCCTCCGTAGAGCGCTTCGCCGCAAGCCCAGCGCCTATCCATTCATTATATATGTTTGGTTGTTTTAGTAGGTGGGTTGGTGGGAAGGGGGGGAGCAGACTTGGGAAACCTAGCCATCAATATTGGTTATCATACAAGATCTTTGCTCTTTGTTTTGTTTCCATAAATGCAGGACTCAACTAGCCTAAGGAAGAATTCAATCATGCATGTCTCTACATGGTTTACTGGTAATGTGATAGCTTCCCCGTGTCGTGCCAACTGATTGCACTATGCAAAAGTGCTGACAATACAACATGCATGATCCAGATCACGGACAAACTCCATACAGTGCAACTGGTCTGTAGCATTCCGTCACTGCAAAAGCAATCATTTCCCGCCTTTTGTGCCCCCCTCCTGCCACCCTGTCCATTTACTTGTGCGGCAATTAGGCCACCTTGTCCAAGGGGACTTGCCTTGTCTTCCCAGGAACCATGGACACGCACTGAAATCGCT
>CM065682.1:14816043-14823543 GCA_017654935.2 Phymorhynchus buccinoides
AATATATTTCTTCCATCAGATTTATGGTAAAAAATTATTTTGTTGAGCAGTATCATACAACATATTTAGTAGAAAATGTTCTTGAATAATACACAAACATAAATAAAATTGCCCATGAGTGAACATCTAGCAATATCCACTGAATATAAGTAATTTAGTCACATACTACAACATATTCGTGATTGTAATTTATGAAAAGCAACTTATGGTAAACTAAAGTTGGCTTGAAACAACTTCTGAAAATATAGATAAACTAAATGTTCCTCCCGAAACAGCTGTGGGGCGCGCTTTGGTTTGATTTATATAAAGATTCAGCGCCGTATAAATATTGTATGTTGTTGATCTCGTGGTTATTTCACACTGCTCTTGTCCTTTCTGTCAAACTCAATTCTTGATACAGCTAGAAATTGCTTAACGGCTTACATGCATGCAATAATCATGTGTTGTCAGCAGAGGCAACAGGTTTGTTTCAAAGCATAATTATTCTGGTGCACAATGATTTAGCATGAAGTCGAATATCAGAAACAAAAGGAGATAGTTGTGATTGCCTCCTGCCTCGTGTTACAGCACAATCAATAAATCTCTGTGTGGGTGTGCAACTCATGCCCCTATGGCTTCCGTCATTGTGTGTATGCGTTAACCCTTTCACCGCCAATGTCTCATTTATGCACCACAATGGTTTAACACTCATGTCACTAAAAGGCATTAAACCAGGGCCTGTTATCCGAAGACCTTATTTTCTGAATCTTAGGGAGGCAAAGATAGGCCTAATCTTATACATGTCTTAGGGGAATTCCCAATTATTGCAGATTTTTTTTGGGGGGAGTATAGTTTAGCCGAAAAATGGCTGGCGGCGAAAGGGTTAAAGTGAACCCAAACAATACACGTGCATCTTTTGACATTTGCTTGCCAATCATTGTTGGTGGTTCTTCTTCTTTACTTCCTTGTTTTTTGCTCGGAACCGCACGCCCCCCCCCCCCCCCCCCCCTTCTCCTCTTTCTCTCTCCTTCTCTCCTTCTCACTTTCTCTTCCACTTTCTTTCTCTTATTTTGTCTTCTCTGTTCCTCTCTCTCTCTCCCCTCTCTCTCTCTCTCTCTCTCTCTCTCTCTCTCTCTCTCTCTCTCTCTCTCTCTCTCTCTCTCTCTCTCTCTCTCTCTCTCTCTCTACCCACGTATAGAGATACTCTCTCTCTCTTATCCCCTCTCCCCCCACGTCTCTCTCTCTCTCTCTCTCTCTCTCTCTCTCTCTCTCTCTCTCTCTCTCTCTCTCTCTCTCTCTCTCTCTCTCTCTATTTGTTGCTTTTTTCTTTTTTTTTTTTTTTCTCTTCTCTTTATGTATTCCCCTCCCCCTTTTCCCTATATGACATGGGCAGATGGCCTTGATCATTAAATTTTCGTTGATCGTTGATCGTCGTCGTTGATCGTTGATCTATCTCTCTCTCTCTCTCTCTCTCTCTCTCTCTCTCTCTCTCTCTCTCTCTCTCTCTCTCTCTCTCTCTCTCTCTCTCTCTCTCTCTCTCATTATTAGCAATGTTCGTAAAGTTAATTAATGTGTGTGTAATTAGAGTTGTTTGTGTGTAGTTCTTTGGCTTTGTGCCTTCATAATATGAGCTCCTGTGCTTACGTCATTAAACATTTGTCAATTGTCAATTCTCTCTCTCTCTCTCTCTCTCTCTCTCTCTCTCTCTCTCTCTCTCTCTCTCTCTCTCTCGCACTCTCTCTCTCTCTCTCTCTCTCTCTCTCTCTCTCTCTCTCTCTCTCTCTCTCTCATTCAATGATGCATGCTAATTATGGCCTTTTGCATAGAACGCTGCCCTCAACAACAACAACTGTTTTATTTCAGAGCACCAGAACTGTGACTTTGCATGAAGCGAGAGATGAGAAGAGGAGATAGGCATGATTCCCTCCTCCTTTCATTACGATGTGATCCATAAATCCAGAGTGAAAAGTACACTTAAAGACCCCCCACGTCACGTGTCAACATCACGGTTTTCACGTGTTTACCCTCTTATGGCTGGTAAGAAATCTTAAGAGATCTTCCTAGCATAAGAGGGAATATGACACGTGACGTGGGGGGTCTTTAATATGTCCCCTGCCTCATACCAGTCCTCAGGGAGTACTATAATGCAAAGATGGTTCAATGACTGCGAAGATCAAACATGTGTTTATGATAGACGCACTCCCGACTATATCATGTGCTATGTGCCCCAGCATCACGAAAAAGTGGAGGCACATTAAGTGTCAAACTGGCCATTCTGAAAAAAAAATATACATTTGGAAACTTCGGACAATTCTCTTTCTAATGATGCAAGAACCATTGTTGTATTTGTTTTCCGTTCTAGAGTTATGAGCATGTAAAGTTAGAATAAATAATAAATAATTAATAATGCTTATATAGCGCATAATCTTGCAAAGCAACTCAATGCGCTTTTCACTCACCATTCGTACAAACATTTCTAACAAACTGGCCCACGCATCCTCACCATACATCTCTATGAAAATGAATACATATTAGAGAATGCATTGCATATAATCATAACACAACACACCAACACCCACGTCCCTTCAACACCACCACCCCAACCATCCCCCCACTCCCCCCCCCCCCCCATCCCCACCCCTGCCCCCCTACTCCCCACCCCCACCCCATACACACACACACGCGCACGCGTTAACCTCAAACTCAACGTCTTCAATGAGCTGGAAAACAAGAGTGGGGAAAGGATCATAGACTTTGCAGAGAGAAAGCTTTCCTGAAGAAGTGGGTCTTTAGTTGGGACTTGAAGGAAGGAAGAGTGGACTGGTTACGGGTATGGTCAGGGAGAGAATTCCAAACGTTTGGTGCAACAAAACTAAACGCCCTCTCACCCGAAGATTTCAAGGACCGCTTAGGAACTTTAAGAAGTTTCTGGGAAGAAGAACGAAGAGTACGAGAGCTTTGGTAGGTGCAGAGAGAAGAAGAGAGGTAGTGAGGAAGAGTTTTGTCAAAGTGACGAAAAGCGAGAGTAGCCATCTTGAACTGCCAGCGGAATTTGACAGGAAGCCAGTGGAGCTCAGCCAAAAGAGGTGTGATGTGATCACGCTTTCTTTTGCCAAGCACAAGCCGAGCAGCACTGTTCTGCACTCTCTGTAAGCGCGAAATCTGTTCTGCTGGAAGCCCAGCAGTCCAATCTGGACAACACGAAGGCAGAAATCAGTCTAACAGCAGCATCTCTGGACAGGAAGGGTCTGATGGAGGCGATACGCCTTAGCTCTAAGAAAGATGCACGACAAACACTAGATATTTGCTCCTGCATCGACATGGTTTGATCGAGGGAGACACCGAGGTACTTAACAGTCTTCCGAAATGGCAATTCGGATCCAACAATATTGATGGAATCTGTTTTAACTTTCTTCAGGGAAGAGGAGGTGCCAACAGGCATCACCTGGGTCTTTTCACTGTTCAGGTAAGACACAGCATTACGAGAGGATGCATAAGAAGATAGAAGATCCGGAAATTCCCGTAGGAAGGCAGAGTTGGACAGTTTATTAGACTTACTTGGAGGAGGTCTGTACAAACAAACCAAAGTAGCCGTAGCAGTAGTACCTCGTAGTTTCATTTCAACACACTCAAATGAAGCAAATTTCAAAGGAGTGAAAGAAACACAGTTTGTCAGAGCTTTACGAGTCATGAAGGCCAAGCCACCACCTCTCGACCCAACACGAGGAAACGACCGAAAATCGTAGTCACAGGGAGTCATAGCAGCTATGTAGGCCTCATCACCACGATCGTACAACCAAGTCTCTGTCATGACGAAGACATCGGCTTTCAGATCAGTCACTAACTCATGAATTTCCGCAGTTTTGTTGCGACACGATCGGCAGTTGAAAAGCAATACTTTTAATGTTTGTTTGTTGTCTGTCTTCTTTCGCTTGTACCGTTTTCTTGGAAGAATGACGCCAATACCGAAAGTACGAAGCCGAGAGGTTAATTCAGGGGTCAAATGAGAGGGTTTTACCTGGAGGAGCTGATCACGACTGTATTGCAGTAAAGGACGATCGGAGAAAACAACTGGAGTTGACTGCAGTGAAGGTTTGCTGTTACTTTGCTGCACAAAGCGCTGAGCAGGAGCAGACTGAAATACGGGTCGCTGGCTAGCTTGCTGCACGGGTGAGTTCAATGGCGGACACACAAAGTTCAAACCAGTCAACTGTGAAGAAATGGCAGCGCACAGCACGAGCCAACGGAGATAACACTGGGCATAAGTTGCCCACCACACGAAAGCGTCCCACATCACGACCATTTTCACAAACTTTCACCACAAACACACTCCTCTTTCCTCACAAACGAAGCAAAAACAAGCAGAGCAGAGGCTACGATCACTCTAACCTGAACGGCGAACGACCTTGACTCTACCAGTCCTCAGGGAGTACTATAGGGTGAAAGTCGACCATTTTGAGAAAACATAGTCTAAAGTCTAGCCTAGCTGAAGAAAATGCATTGACCCACTCGCTTTAAAGCACTTAAAGGACCATTATTTATTTCATAGACCATACTAAAGATTGTCCTTTATAAATATGAAAGATCAGATATAAGGGAACACGAAAATATCCATAACTCAAAATGGACAAAAAATGATTTATTTTGGACTTTGCCAAGCCTGTTGTGATAAACTAGCCTAGCGACTTAATGTCCCTTTCGTGGTGCTGGGTCACATAATAGTCTAGTAGCGTACCATACATCTTCTTCCCTGCGTGATGTATCTGGGATAATTTTTTTTTTGTTGTTTTCAGTTCGACGCGTGCTCTCTCTCTCTTTCTCTGCTCTCTTTCTCTCTCTCTCTCTCTGGCTCTCTCTCTCTCTCTCTCTCTCTCTCTCTCTCTCTCTCTCTCTCCTCTCTCTCTCTGTCTCTCTCTCTGAACTCTCTCTCTCTCTCGGTCTTTCTCTCTCTCTCTCTCTCTCTCTCTCTCTCGTTAATTATTATTGAATATCATAATATAAAAGTGCTGTTTTGCCTCCCCATTTCCCAATATGAATACAGGATAAATTGATGAATTATGATTATGATTTCTTGCTGTATATTTTACATATAGCCAACTGTTCTGCATTCCTTACCCCTCCCACTGTTCCCTCAATATGCGATCTCAAATGTTTGTGGTTTTCTAATGAATTATGTATGTATTATTAGTTATATGCCATTGTTCATTCTCCCCCTCCCCACTGTTCCCTTGTGGACATGGGCAGAAGGTCTAGTCAGTAAACTGAGTTGAGTTGAGTTGAGTTGAGTCTGTCTCTCTCTCTCTCTCTCTCTCTCTCTCTAGAGGAATCTCTCTCTCTCTCTCTGAAATTCTCTCTCTATCTCTCTCTCTCTCTCTCTTACTTTATTATTGCATTACTTTTTTTTCTTTTCTTTTTTTCTGGCCCAACCCCCCTGTTCAATATTTGACACGGGCACATGGCCTGTATCAATTCAACCATTTTCAATTATCTCTCTCTCTCCACTCTCTCTCTCTCTCTCTCTTCCTTGCTCTCTCTCTCTTCCTTGGTTTATCCCTCTCTCTCTCTCTCTCTCTCTCTCTCTCTCTCTCTCTCTCTCTCTCTCTCTTTCTCTCTCTCTCTCTCTCTCTCTCAGGATAAGAACTTAGGCTGGGCCTAGCATTCCATCATGTCCTTGTGTTGCATGCTTATAACCAAGGGAAGAGTGGAAGACTAGGCCCAGACTAAATTATAATCCTTGTAAAAAAAATTATTTGAATGTTGATGTTTGAACACTCTCTCTCTCTCTCTCTCTCTCTCTCT
Source organism: Phymorhynchus buccinoides (assembly GCA_017654935.2). Lineage (NCBI taxonomy): Eukaryota > Metazoa > Mollusca > Gastropoda > Neogastropoda > Raphitomidae > Phymorhynchus > Phymorhynchus buccinoides. Next base: position 14,821,822 of record CM065682.1, read on the forward strand.
CTCTCTCTCTCTCTCTCTCTCTCTCTCTCTCTCTCTCTCTCTCTCTCTCTCTCTCTCTCTCTCTCTCTCTCTCTCTCTCTCTCTCTCTCTCTCTCTCTCTCTCTCTCTCTCTCTCTCTCTCTCTCTCTTATCACTCACTCTCTTTGCAGAAACCTCTCTCTTGTTATCTTGTGAAATGTGGCTTTGCGTTAAGTGAGAAATAAGACAAAGGAGAGAAGTGTACTTGCTTCCTCTTTACATCGCAGCATGACTCATAAGTTCAGTATAGAGGTGCACCCTATGTGCGCTAACTCCTGTAATTCGTCAGAGCGTTAATGGGCAGTGTCAGGCTGATATATTGGCCGGGACCGTAAAACAAGAGTTGCTTAATCCGTTTTGTACACGCTAAAGGCCCACCAGGTCATGTGTCAAAATCACGGGTGAAAATGAATCAAAAATTGTGTTTTACGTCCTCTTGGTCTGAAACAGACACATATGGGACATGTTTAAATACAAAGATGGTGGGAACGATACTGGAGGCAATGCCCGGAGGCAGTGCGACACCAGTAAAGTCCCGATTTTTTAGCAATGCAGATAAGTGTAGCAGTAACCACGCCTCGGTTAAACCTCATCGGCTATGGTACCGCTACAGTGTTCTATTAATAGTACTAAAATTACGGGTTTCACGTGTTTTCCCTCTTATAGCTGGTAAGAAATCTTGTTTTGACCAGGTTTGACTCCCATACACTTGTCCCCAAATTGAAAACGAAACATCATTTTAAAGAGCAGCCTCAATTCGAAGTTGTGGACATGTGTATGTGGGTCACAGCTACCCAGAAAAACAAACAAGGACCTTAATCATGGTGCATCAGTGTGTCTTTAGCACTAAAACATAAACATAATATAAAAGTGAAATTAATCAGGGGAAGGAACTTCTCGTAATTAACTCCCTTTTACCAAAGTAAACTGGAGAAGTTCCTTCCTCTGATTCATGTCACTATAACCTCTCTCTTAGCCAAAACTAAGCTGCAGTCTACTGTCAAACAACCTTACCAGTTTGCTATATATTTTCATTTGGAATTTTGGGCTGGACATAAATTGACGAAAAAGAAAAACTGATTTCTTAAGTTATATAATACCTTGGCAAAATGCCTCGATGTTCTTCGAAATATGGACACTCAATTACAAAATGAAATCCATCACCAATAACACCCATATCACATGTGTCACACAAACAGTCATGTCAGTCACGTCCAAGCATTGTAGCAACATAGTATACATCCAGTTTAACTTCGTCGCTTTTTTGTTTTTGTTTTTTTGTTTACTATTTTCATTAAATTGCAGCCCCTTCATACAGTTATGATTTTTTTAAAGTATTAGTTTCGTCTTGTTAATTTGGGTTCTATTTGTGATCCAGCACCACAGAAAGGGACATTAAGTGTCAAAATGACCATTCTGAGACAATTATACATTTGAAAATGTCAGACAATTATCTTTCTAATGATGCCAGAGCCATTATTGTATCTTTTTTTTCTGTTCCAGAGTTATCAGCATTTTAAATTTAGTATGGTGAGCGTCGGCCATTTTGATAAAACACAGTCTAAAATCTAGCCTAGCTGAAGAAAATGCATTGGCCTACTCGTAATAAAACACTTATGAGACCATTTAGAGACCACATTACGAATTGACCTTTATATGATTGAAAGATAAGATGTTAGAGAACATGAACATACTCATAACTCG
>CM065682.1:14828543-14833543 GCA_017654935.2 Phymorhynchus buccinoides
GTAGTAGTAGTAGTAGTAGTAGTAGTAGTAGTAGTAGTAGTAGTAGTAGTAGTAGTAGTAGTAGTAGTAGTAGTAGTAGTTTGTAGTAGTAGTAGTAGTAGTAGTAGTAGGTATTATGTATTATGTAATTAATAGTCGCAGAGGCGTATCTGTGAAATTCGGGTTGCTCCCATCTGGAGAGCGCGTCACAGCCAGAGGCATGCGATGTTTGTGTGACTGATGGGGGTGGGGGTACATTTTGACCAAATGACAACTTTTTCGTTACCACTGGGTTTAACGTATGCTAAGTGCATGGGCACACAGGACCTCGGTTTATCGTCTCATCCGAAAGACGATAGTAGTAGTAGTAGTAGTAGTAGTAGTAGTAGTAGTAGTAGTAGTAGTAGTAGTAGTAGTAGTAGTCGTCGTCGTCGTCGTCGTCGTCGTCGTCGTCGTAGTAGTAGTAGTAGTAGTAGTAGTAGTAGTAGTAGTAGTAGTAGTAGTAGTAGTAGTAGTAGTAGTAGTCATGGCCGGACCTAAGTTTTTAAGGGGTGGGGGCTAATTCATCGAAGGTGCGAAGAACCAAGACCCCTAGGGGGGTCCGGGGGTATGCTCCCCCTGGACATTTGTAAATCCGAGAAGCAAAATAGCGCAATCTGGTGCAATCTGGGCATGAAATAAAGGACTAATGCCATTACTGTTCATACCCCTATTGAAACATGTTTTTTAACCATTAAGTACCTATCAACTGGTGGTGCTGATGAGTGATAGGTATAGCCCGCGAGGAAATTTAGCTGCCGCTCGGCGACATGAATATTTTTTTTTTTTGGAGGAAAAAGGGTGGGGGCTGCAGCCCCTTAAGCCCCCCCCCCCCACACACACACATACACACCATCGTAGGTCCGGCCCTGGTAGTAGTAGTAGTAGTAGTAGTAGTAGTAGTAGTAGTAGTAGTAGTAGTAGTAGTAGTAGTAGTAGTAGTAGTAACTATCTTCTTATGTTGTACAATTGCACGAGTTGGGAAAATGTGTACAATTTAGCAGCTTTTCCTTTTTTAATTATATTGGCTTGCTTGTTTCAGCATTATGCTTTTGTTTTAGTTTGCTTGCTTGTTTATGTGTTTGTTTGTTTGTGTGTTTAGTACACGTCTTTTTTGTTGATTCTCATGATTTTTATCACATGATACATTTATCATCATGGCATGGCTTATGCGCCTACGGCTTTTTTCCTCATCATATGTATTCAAATCAACAGAAAAGCATAATATATTACTACTTTCATCCTTATACAAATCTCTCAGTATATAGTTGCAAAGAATTAAATCAAGAGGTAAGGGTTCTTATGCATAGTGCAAACCGGAAGCACTGCTTCAGCAAACAATTCATCTTTATACCACAAGCAACCTAAAATCTCTAAACCTATTAAAAAACAAAAAACAGAATTCAAATACTCAAAATAATAATGATGGAGACAAAACAAAAAGCTCGACCTTTCAACATAATTATTATTTTTTGTCCGAAAGACGAATAAACGCGATTTGGTCATTTCCTTTTTGTTTATCCGAGGTTCGTCATCAACTGAATCGCTGCCAATAGGGTACACGCACTAAAGGGTCAGCCACACGTCCACTAAAATCGCACGACTGTACGATACGATTCGATCACGTGATGCGCCAATCACATTTTGTTCTTGGAGACCACGTGATCGAATCGTATCGTACAGTCGCGCGATTTTTAGTGGACGTGTGGCTGGCCCGTAACAGCTACCAGTTCTAAAAGCATAACCCGCTTGCCTGCATTTTAATGTCAGCGTTGTTTGTAGGGGACTAGTAGCAGGTAAATTAAGATACCTTGGTGCATTGATCGTACCCTTTACAGGAGACGAGGCCTTTCCTTTGGCCTTTCTAATGAATAGAACGCTTAATAAGTGTTGTCTTGTTCTGCTTTTCTTTGTGACGATGTCTCAACCTAGTGATATTTATACTACCGGGGATTGAATTATTAGAATTGTTAGTACTGTGCATGCTTCATTTCGTCATCGTTATCGTCGTCGTCATCATCATCGTTAATTCCGCCATTGACGTCATTATCGCATCCTGGGTATCATCAAAGCAGACTTTTGATCGTCTGTTTCATTGCCTTAAAACGTATTTTTTGTAATACTGTTTTTATTATATTTTTTATTCTCATTTCAACAATTGTATATTATAGGGACAATGGTAACGCAGATATTGTGTATTTCGCAGAATGCAGACGTAGGTAAAACCTAATAATAGGCCTATAATTATTTTAGTTTTAGGTAGCACACGTCCATCTGAATTTTGTTGTTAAAATTAAATGTTCACATAACTTCTACAAAACCCGGACTCGTTCTTTAAATCCAGCAAAGCCTTTTTCACCTATGCATAATGCGTTTGTCAGAGTACATACTTTCCTTCATATTGTTTACTTAAGCAAAAGAAGAAGAAGAAGAAGAAGAAGAAGAAGAAGAACAACAACAACAACAACAACAACACAACACAACAGCAACAACAACAACAACAACAACAACAACAACAACAAACAAGAAGAACAAGAAGAACAAGAACAAGAAAGTGGTGTTTTTTAAAATTCTAAACAATTCTGGAATTCTTATACTTTACACATTATTAACAGTATAACCGAGCAATCAACTCTCAAATTAACTAAGTTTCTTGTCAATGGATTTCAAATATCATCCGGCTGAATTTTATGTTTTTCTTCTTTAATTGTCATGTACACTGTTTCATCGGGTAGATTTATATACATTATATCCATCCAAATGTATCGATTGTTGTTTATCTTCAAGACAGTGTGCGGTAAGTGCGTGTATGTTTGTACATGTGTGTATGTGTTTATGTAGGGTAAGTGTGTGCGTGTGCGTGTGTGTGTGTGTATATGTGTTGTTGTGCATGTTTGTGATTGTGTGTTTGTCAGTACATGCAGTTGTGCGTTTATGCATGAGTGTGTTTGTGTGTGTGCGTGTGTATGTGTTCTTGTCCATGCGCGTGATTGTGTGCTTGTCAGTGCATGCAGCTGTGCGTTTGTGTATGAGCGTGCGTGTGTGCGCGTGTGCGCGCGTGTGTGTGTATGTGTGTATGTGTGCGCGTACATGCGTGCGTGCGTATAAGACATCATCATGATATACCAATAGTAATTCTAAAGTAGAAGGCTTTAACAGGACTTCATAAGGACTAGTATATCGCGATAAATCTCATACTATCTCAATGTGAAACAGGCCCTGGTGAACATTAGCCCTTGCATGACAATGCTTCCGTAATTCTAATGTCCTGCTGAGACGATTCCTCTGTCGCCATGGAGACCTCTAATGGCCTGCCAGCATCACTTAGCCAGACCTATTTATGTCTCTTTCTTTTATGCGGACTTAAAACGTGCAGCGGATGTTAAACGTCTTAAACGTCTTGTATATGTATATAACCTTATTATATTATGAAATGCCATGATGGCGGATTTCTTTTATTTTAATGTCATTTTTTTTTAATATTTCGGATCAGATCATAAGTTTTGAAGATTGAGAATACTTGCATCTGAAACTTTTCTTCAAAAAAAAAGAGTACAGATGAGGATGAGATTGTAGATTGATATTAACCAGATTAAAATGAGCTTAATAATGCATGACTGTGCATATTTAAACATGATGAGGGGAGAAATATTGCTAAATTCTATAGATAATTGAAATATATAATCTGGAGTCAACATGGTCAATAAACCCATCATTTGCTTATAATGATATTTCACCTCTGCTCTTGACCTTACTTCTTTGTTTTAGTGTTAAAGACACACTGACGCACCACGATTAACTCCCTTGTTTTTGTTTCTGGATAGCTGTGACCCACATACAAATGTCCCCAACTTCAAAATGAGGCTGCTCTTTAAAATGATGTTTCGTTTTCAATTTTGGGGACATTTGTATGCGAGTCAAACATGGCCAAAACAAGATTTGTTACCAGCTATAAGAGGGAAAACACGTGAAACCCGTGATTTTGACACGTGATCTGGTGGGTCGTTAAGTGCAGATTGTAAATACTGAGCTATGTTTTTGTTGGTAATGTAATTCATAACTTTTATTTTATTCCCTGGACGTTTTCTTTCTCTGTTCTTTGAATAATCCCTTTTCTCTTTTTTTCTTCGTGAGCTGTTTTCCTCTTTCATAATTGTTATCCTTTTTGTTGCTTCATACACTTTATTGGCTTCAGCCCACTCACTTCATTGGCTTTTGTTCTCTAATGACGTGTGTTGCTGCTGCTGCTGCTGCTGCTGTTGTTTCGTTCTGTCTGTATAGTTATCCGTCAAGTATTGTTTTTCATGGCATTTTCTTCATGTGCACCAGCATCATCATCACCACCATCGTCGTTTTCATTACAGTTGTCGTCATCATGATTATCATAATCGGATCGCAGCAGCATCATTATCATCAACATCATCATCATCGTCGTCGTCGTCGGCGTTGTTATCGTCTTCGCTTGTACCATGGACAGTCTATCCAGTAATATACTCTACACGTTCTTTAAATTGCAAAAACAAATAACATATTGTAAATATTTATATGTTCCGTGTTTCTTTGTTTTTATGTAATTAAGCAATATAGTTTGTGTATTGTGCGTGTGTGTTTGCTGCTTTTTTGTTTTGTTAGATGGCTTGATGAAAAAAGCATCTATGTTTGCTTATTCAATGTCCATCTCTAAATACAATTTTGACTTTGACTTTGACTTTGACATTGGCTTTGCATTCGTGAATACAGACATGATGGAATAAGGGTTTGAAACAGCAACACAAATGTTATCCGATTATGTTGATGCTTTTCAATTAACCCTTTCACCGCCAAAGTCACATTTTAGCACCACAGTGATTTTAACACCTATGTCACTAAAAGGCATCAAATTGGGGTCTATTATCCAAAGACCCTACTGTCGTAGTTTTGGGAAGTAAGGATAGACCTTATTTTGTATGCGTCACAGAAGAATCCCCAATACTGCAGGTAAA
>CM065682.1:14846043-14853543 GCA_017654935.2 Phymorhynchus buccinoides
GAAAGGGGTAGGTCATTAATAAATAAGCAGAACAGGAGGGGTCCTAAAACAGATCCTTGCGGTACACCAGTCTTAATTATCTTATTATCTGAAACTGCACCATTACTTAGGACAAACTGTGTTCTGTTAGTAAGATAGGATGTAAAAAAAGAAACTGTATTTTCGTCCTGCAGGTATAGTGCTAGCTTTTGTAATAATATTTTATGATTCACAAGATCAAATGCCTTCTTAAAGTCAAGAAATACAGCACCTGTCATTTTGTTTCGGTTAATTGCTGAAAGCCATGTATCACAGAGACGAACTACGGCAGTTTGACAAGAATGGTGATGCCGAAAGCCAGATTGTAAAGGATGGAAAAGATTGTTGTCCTCTCAAGATACTGCATTAGATGTTTATGAACATGTTTTTCAAGAGGTTTAGATAGAACTGTAAGAATAGAAATGGGTCTAAAGTTGTTTAGGTCAGAAATATCTTTGGATTTAGGCAATGCTTATAACCGTTGCTGATTTTAAACCAGGTGGTACTATGTTTTGTTCCAGGCATGTGTTATATATGAAGGTAAGAGGTTCTACTACGTAGGGAAGTGCAAGTTTTAAGAGAGAGCTACTGATTTTGTCTGGTCCCATAGATTTTTTATTTTTCAATTTTGCGATAAGGGAACCAACTTCGTGAACAGCAAGTGAAGGTATTTTAAATGCATTACCAGGTTTTATGTTACTGTTACAAAAGGTTTGAAGATCCAGGACGAAGGACAGTATTCGTTTTCGGGGTGTGTTGGGTCAGGTACCCCTATAGAATCTGCTATGTGTATAAAGTGATTATTGAATGAGTCTGGAGACCAATTGAAGCTATTTAGTGAATTGTGCTTGGACTTATTTGTGATGTTGTTGATGGCTCGCCATAATGTAGATGTGTCACGATTTGTTGATATCATTTTATTGAAGTGCTGTTTTCTAGAGTCCCGAATGAGATCATTGACTTTATTTCTTAGCTTTTTATATTCTAATTCTTTGTTTTCAAGTTCCAGTTGCTTTTGTGCTTTAATGTCAGTTGGTAGCGAATCAGTCTTTTCTTTCTTCAGTAATAAATACTCATGTTTAGAACGCCCCCGTTGTTTCATAGTTTCAGCTATTTCTGGAGTGAGCCATCCGGGAAGGGTGGAACTTTTAACTCTTTTTGTTCTAAGAGGCGCGTGTTTCTCAATTACTGCTAGAAAAGTTGAACAGCAACACATCTAGTGCTTGGATGGGACATGAAAAATTGAAAACATTGTTAAAATGCGCCATGTTAAGATCTTGAAAAAATGCGAATTTATCAAAGTGTTTAAAGGATCTATAGTGAATAGTAGTGTGGCCTTTAGTTTGAAGTTTAGGGGGTCTGTTAATCCACGAGAGAGAGAGAGAGAGAGAGAGAGAGAGAGAGAGAGAGAGAGAGAGAGAGAGAGAGAGAGAGAGAGAGAGAGAGAGAGAGAGAGAGAGAGAGAGAGAGAGAGAGAGAGAGAGAGAGAGAGAGGGAGAAAGAGAGAGAGAGCAATACGAAATAAATACGAAATACGAATGTTTTATTGAGGGTAAAAAGGAGAAACTACAATAGCTTCTTTACACATTGTCCTCTCACCCACACATTCATACCATGCATCATGCCAAGAACAATCAAGTCCGTGCGTGCGTGCGTGCGTGCGTGCGTGCGTGCGTGCGTGCGTGCGTGCGTGCGTGCGTGCGTGCGTGCGTGCGTGCGTGCGTGCGTGCGTGCGTGCGTGCGTGCGTGCGTGCGTGCGTGCGTGCGTGTGTGAGGAAGTAAGAAAACGTTGCGTGCAAGCATCGTGCTTATTTCACTTTCTAATGATTAATTATTTGTTTGCCTTTAATGTTCTTGTTATCAATGTAAAGCGCACTGAGCTCATGTGAGAAAGAGCGCTATATAAATTCCCATTATTATTATTATTATGAAATAATTGAAAAAGATATCAAAAATGGGAATTAAAGGAAACATGGATAATACTTAACACTGGTGAACTTGAATTGGTAGTTTAAATTGAGTACGAAAAAAGGGAACCAATTTTGAGACAATGACAATTTTTTCAGAATAAAACCACTTTTAAGGAAGAAAAAGCAAACAAACGAAAAAGCAAAAAAAACCACCATTGTAAGATAACATGGGTATATGAGAGAGGGACGGAGGGGGAGAGAGAGAGAGAGAGAGAGAGAGAGAGAGAGAGAGAGAGAGAGAGAGAGAGAGAGAGAGAGAGAGAGAGAGAGAGAGAGAGAGAGAGAGAGAGAGAGAGAGAGAGAGAGAGATTTATAAGAATCAAGGCATAAGCTGATGGCATTGGTAACTTTTGAAGTAAAACTCATCAATTAGCATTACTAATAAACAAGATTGTCCATTAGGAGCTTGTGATAAGATTTCCGAAAGGAAGATACGCTAGTTTTATTTGTTAGATAATCAGGGAGGTCGTTCCACAGTCTACCACCAGAGAATGTAAGGGATGATTTATATAGATCTGTTCTGGGGCGGGGCATTGCTAATTTGGTTTTGCTCCTAATTGTATGGACTTTAAGTTTAGTAATAAGATATGATGGTGCTAACTTATTTATGATCTTGTACATAAGGGGAGAGAGAGAGAGAGAGAGAGAGAGAGACAGAGAGAGAGAGAGAGAGAGAGAGAGAGAGAGAGAGAGAGAGAGAGAGAGAGAGAGAGAGAGAGAGAGAGAGAGAGAGAGAGAGAGAGAGAGAGAGAGAGAGAGAGAGAGAGAGAGAGAGAGAGAGAGAGAGAGAGAGAGAGAGAGAGAGAGAGAGAGAGAGAGAGAGATTGTCTTCGAGTAAGTTTCATGAACCCAAGGACGGGTAAAGAGCAAAAAGAGTATAGACAGTGGAAAACAAAATATATAACTTTATATTCATACATATTCAAAATATGCCCTTTGATGCCACTGTCTATATATCATTCTATGATAATGTTTTCCCTTCTGAAATGAATGGCATCTTCCCAAGCTTACATCCCGCCACACACAACCGCACTCACATGCTCGTACGCACGCACGCACATGCACACACACACACACACACACACACACACACACACACACACACACACACACACACACACACACACACACACACACACACACACACACACACACACACACACACACACACACTTTCTCAAACCTATCATTTAATTGCCCTCATTCATAAATCACTTTCACCGCCAAAGTCGCATTTTAGCACCACAGTGATGTAACACCTATGTCACTAAAAGGCATCAACTTGGGGTCTATTATCCAAAGACTCTATATTGTCATAGTTTGGGGAAGTAAGGATAGCCCTTACTTTATATATGTCACAGAAGAACCCCCAATACTGCAGATGGATTTTGTTCTCTACCCAGGTAAATTTAATGAACATTCTTGGCTGGAATATGGCTGGCGGTGAAAGGGTTTTAACCGCCTCCCCTTTTCTCCCTTTCCTTCCTTTTTGCTTCTCATTCATTGTTTTACCGCCTCCCCTGTTCCTCCCTTTGTGCTTCTCATTCATTGTTTTACCCAGTTCCTTCCTTTTTGCTTATCTTTCGTTGTTGTACCCACTACTGTTCACAACAAAAAAGAATCGTAACCCATATCCCGTTTCTTTACGGACGAAAGTAGATTATACAACCACTGACAGTGCTGTTATTTCTGCAAAGCATCCATTAGTAGTAGTGGCTTGGAGGTTTTCTTAGGTGTTGTAAGCCGGCGGATATTTCTTTGTAAAAATAGCGTAGGCAGCCATTTCTTTGTTACTAATATGGTGAGGAAAGACTTGTTATTGTTGGACACTGTGCCACGAGGATAGATTATCATCCATTTGTACTTCGTAGGCTACCTTAATATCCTAAACCTCTTACGGTATACGGTTAGGGGGCCGTGTTTCTAGGAGACTTATCCAATAGTGAGAGGCACTGTTTGTGAGAGAGAGAGAGAGAGAGAGAGAGAGAGAGAGAGAGAGAGAGAGAGAGAGAGAGAGAGAGAGAGAGAGAGAGAGAGAGAGAGAGAGAGAGAGAGAGAGATAAAGAGAGAGAGAGAGAGAGAGAGAGAGAGAGAGAGAGAGAGAGAGAGAGAGAGAGAGAGAGAGAGAGAGAGAGAGACAGAGAGAGAGAGAGAGAGAGAGAATGCGAATACGAATTGCTTAATTAGATTTAATAAAATAAAAAAGAATAATAGATTTGTTTTTTATGATCTTGTACATAAGGGGAGAGAGAGAGAGAGAGAGAGAGAGAGAGAGAGAGAGAGAGAGAGAGAGAGAGAGAGAGAGAGGAGAGAGAGAGAGAGAGAGAGGAGAGAGGGAGAGAGAGAGAGAGAATGCGAATACGAATTGCTTAATTAGATTTAATAAAATTAAAAAAATTAATAGATTTTTTTTTATTTATGATCTTGTACATAAGGGAGAGAGAGAGAGAGAGAGAGAGAGAGAGAGAGAGAGAGAGAGAGAGAGAGAGAGAGAGAGAGAGAGAGAGAGACAGAGAGAGAGAGAGAGAGAGAGAGAGAGAGAGAGAGAGAGAGAGAGAGAGAGAGAGAGAGAGAGAGAGAGAGAGAGAGAGAGAGAGAGAGAGAATGCGAATACGAATTGCTTAATTAGATTTAATAAAATAAAAAAAATTAATAGATTTTTATTTATTTATGATCTTGTACATAAGGGAGAGAGAGAGAGAGAGAGAGAGAGAGAGAGAGAGAGAGAGAGAGAGAGAGAGAGAGGAAAGAGAGAGAGAGAGAGAGAGAGATAAAGAGAGAGGAGAGAGAGAGAGAGAGAGAGAGAGAGAGAGAGAGAGAGAGATAAAGAGAGAGAGAGAGAGAGAGAGAGAGAGAGAGATAAAGAGAGAGAGAGAGAGAGAGAGAGGAGAGAGAGAGAGAGAGAGAGAGAGATAAAGAGAGAGTTTGAGAGAGAGATAAAGAGAGAGAGAGAGAGAGAGAGAGAGAGAGAGAGAGATAAAGAGAGAGAGATGGAGAGAGAGAGAGAGAGAGAGAGAGAGAGAGAGAGAGAGAGAGAGAGAGAGAGAGAGAGAGAGAGAGAGAGAGAGAGAGAGAGATAGAAGAGAGAGAGAGAGAGAGAGAGAGAGAGAGAGAGATAAAGAGAGAGAGAGAGAGAGAGAGAGAGAGAGAGAGAGAGAGAGAGAGAGAGAGATTCGGAAGGCTTAATGAACCAGGCCATGATGCCCATGTCATGGGGATGGGGATTACAATAGGGAAGAATAAAAGATAACAATAAATATGAATGACACAAATAAATGATAACTCAATTAAATAGTTGAAACAAAATCAATCAATTATGTTGAACCAAGCAATTAAAAGGAAAAAAAGGAATGAATGAGTGGTAAATAGATAAATACATAAATAATACCTAACTAACTAACTAAATAAATAAAAATAATAATTTAATTAATTATTAAAATTAAATAAATGAACCAACTGATCAATACATAAAACACTCACAGAGAGAGAGAGAGAGAGAGAGAAGAGAGAGAGAGAGAGAGAGAGAGAGAGAGAGAGAGAGATAGAGAGAGAGAGAGAGAGACGATGACAATACAATGACACAGATTTATTTGTTTTTGCCTATGCCTTACAGTTTTGAATCATCAATAATCAATATATTATTCACAATAACGTATAGAACAAAACAATAAAAAAAAAGCACTATGCAAAGCTCTCAAATTGTTGAATTATTATAGACCTGCGCAACGCCTAGTACCGGAAATACCAAGCACCGGTAAAGCCTAGTACCGGTAATGCCAAGTACCGGTAATGCTGAGCAGCAGGTTTGTTTTGGTCCACGAAATATTATATTATTCTCCTTCTTTCCATCTTCTTCTCTCATCCTGCTCTACCCCCCCCCTCCCCACCATCCCCCCGCCCTCCTACCCCCCCCACCCCCACCCCCCCCACCCCACCGCTATTACTTTTGTGTCTCTCCTTCCTTCGATCTTCTTCTCTCATAGCGCTGTACTCCCCACCGCACCCGCCCAGACATGAAAGAAGCCAAGAAGCCGGCAATGGTCAAACCAGCGGAACGGGCAGTCCGTTCCAAAATCGGCAATTCTCTTTGAATATCAGGGTGGATCTAGGGAGGGGGGTTTCCTGGTTTCCGGACCCCCTTTATCTCCGTGCAAATGGAAATTGGCTCATATCGCGCGCGTTTATAAATGGATGATGTAGAAATTTTCCACCAGGATAGTCACTGTCCCTGGGCATGCACGTACCAAATTATGAGTCAATGTCCGGTCTGGTTACGCCGCGGTTTGTGAAAAGGTGAAGCGGCACTTATCGCGCGCGTTCATAAATCGATTTGGTACACAGATAGTCACCGTCCCCGGTCATCCACCTGCCAAATTCGAAGGAAATCGGCCCATACATACCGGAGATACGGGCGCCGAGAGGCCGGTGGATACGCGTTTCGCGCATTTGCCGAACCGCGCAAATGACACGGCCGCCTCGGTTGCCGTTGCCATCGCCCCGTTAGGGCTCATAGGAAATTTGAAGCGATTCGGTCGAAAAACGGCGGAGTTATAAGGCCCGTTTTGTGTTTCACACACACACACAGACACACACACACACACACACACACACACACACACACAGACACAACTTTGCCTTTTTACTATATGATGATGATCTTGTTTGTAGTTCAACCAGAAATACGGTGCTATATATAATATAGTGATGTTCTGTTTGTTTGTGTGTTGTTGTTTTTTTTTATCAAGATACAAGCACATCCCTTCGCTTAAGGGCAAGGTATAAAAATCTAGCAAAACGTGTAATAGTATTATAGTTACCAGAAGCTAATTATCATCAAAGCAAGTTTAAACTCACTCGGTTGTCTATACTATTTAGCAGGAATCAAGCTCTCTCGAAGGACATCGTACACCGGACAACATAAAAGAAAATGTACCAATTTGTCCACTGCAAGCTTACTACAAGGACGTAGTAAATTTCTACCATGATGTGCTTTATAACGCTGTGAATGTTGTGTGTAAGGATGTGTGTTATGTGTGTAAGTGCATGAGAGAGAGAGAGACAGAGAGAGAGAGAGAGAGAGAGAGAGAGAGAGAGAGAGAGAGAGAGAGAGAGAGAGAGAGAGAGAGAGAGAGAGACAGACAGACACACAGAGAGAGAGAGAGAGACAGAGAGACACACCGAGAGAGAGAGAGACAGAGAGAGAGAGAGAGAGAGAGAGAGAGAGAGAGAGAGAAGAGAGAGATACGGGGGGGGGGGTAGAGAGAGAGAGAGAGAGAGAGAGAGGAGAGAGAGAGAGAGAGAGAGAGGATCAGAGAGAGAGAAGAGAGAGAGAGAGAGAGAGAGAGAGAGAGGAGAGAGAGAGAGAGAGAGAGAGAGAGAGAGAGAGAGAGAGAGAGAGAGAGAGAGAGAGAGCGAGAGAGGCACACAGCAAACAGAAACACAACATAACCCACACAAACAACACCAACTCACATCATGTTGTCAAGTTTGTGCTGCTCAATGGCAATTTTCG
>CM065682.1:14881043-14886043 GCA_017654935.2 Phymorhynchus buccinoides
ATGTTTATGTGCTGATATTGAATGTGACATGTCCCCAATGTAATCATTCCATTGTGCTTTTAAACAAAAGATTGGTAAAGGTCAAGATGTGCCCCCCCCCCTACATTTCTCGGTTAATTCATTTTTTTCCGTTTTTAGGGTTATGGTTATGGTTAGGGTTAGGGTTAGTATTAAAAATAATATAATTAGCTGAAAAGGTTAATAAAATACAGCTTTATGTTTGGTTAGAAAGGCAAAAACGGAAAAAATGGAATTAACCGAGAAATGCAGGTGGGGTGGCACATCTTTACCTTTACCAAAATATTAATTTTAAAAAATGATTGTTAAGTCAAACTCATTGAGGTCATGAATATGAATAAAGAAAAAAAGGCTGAAATTCAACCATCTATAATTTTATGTAAATATCAAAGTGTGTACCGTGCTTCTTCGTTAGTTCTTAAATTTATTAAGACACTGTAATTAACGTGTCGACATGTGTCAGTTTCAACGGACTTATAATATTTTTGGTTCACACTCTTTCTCTGTGTGCGGCACTTGCAGATGTTTTTTTCTTAAACTTTCTCCATGAAAAATCATACTAATTAAGCTTTGCATCTCCTCGTGGGGATACCGGGGGGTCGTTCGTAAAAATAGTTCCCCCATCTTCTGGAAGTTATGTGCTTGTAACTTCCTCTAATCTGCCACTCTCTTTGACTCTGCCTTTTCTCTTTGCTTTCTATCATCTACTATCTTTCTGACTTATTGGCCCCATTCTCCTGCCTTTTTTTCAAACAGATCTTCCAAATATTTTTTTCTCCTTTGAGCTCCTCTGAAATCGGAATGTGTTGGCTGTACGCAGCGGGAAGACCAGTCAGTGAAAATTGAAAACCGGACACATACTACCTTAACCATTATGGCCATATGGCCTGGGAACGCAGAAGAAGAAGAAGAAGAAACGTTGTATAATATACTCACATAGACTATATGGATCTATTCACCCTTCTATAATACGGCCTCAGGGAGACGTTTTCGTTGTGGTTTAGCGGGAGTACCAATGCTCTAGCATCAGTTATCGTGAATGCATCTCGGCTGAGAGAGTGGGGGCTTTTTTTTCTTCTTTTTTTCTTCTCTTCTTTTCTTTTTTTAAAAGTAAGGCATCTCGACTCTATTCATTTTCAGCACAGTTTATCTGAACAGGAAATACCTTCTATGCAATCTAGAGCTTCGGGGTGGACACTGCTAACAACTTCAGACATTCACTCTACTCTCTCGAGACATCCAGTTGTCATCTCCTTTCTTTTACACTATCATATTTTAACGTCAGCCAAAAAGCAACACCGACATAAGGTAGCATAAACAAAAGCCTGAATATACAAAGAGCTCGCAGTCCGCAGCTGACTAAAGCCGTTTTGTTTTTTACTCCCACCCTTTCACCTACACTACAGGTGGGGATCATTGTGAACTCACTCACTGCCTACAACAACACTTCCCACATTCCGCCTTTTCACCTTCCAGGTGGGAAGTGAGAAAGTTGGCTCCATTATTTGCAAGGTTTGTAGGCTGCTAATAAGTCATCACTCTTTGTATAACATTTAGGCTTTTTGGTAACATGCAGTAGGTCCGGATCTAGGAAGGGGATGGGGGCTGGTTTCCGCCCCCCCCCCCCCCCCGCCCCCCTCTGCCCCAAGCATGTACCTTAAACAGGGGTAAAACTTAAGATACTAGATTTTTGCCTCCTCAATCACTAAATTGCAAATCTTTCCACGGGCTTCGATCCTGGGCTCCCCAAAAGGCATTGCCCCTTAACCCGGAACCTACGCAACTCCCTGAACACCCGGTGGAACCCCTAACCACGGAAAAAACCCAAGAAATAGAGCAGGAGGGTGTAAATCTACATATTTGTCGAGAAATCGATGTACAAAGCCATGCACTTATATTATTGTTTGGCTGGAACCATTCCTTTTTTTTTGGTTGATACATTTTAAGTCTTTCAAAATTGCCACAAAACACCAATGGTTTAAAGCTTTCGATATTTGTTATTCTATTTTTATTTTGTCTTCTTTAAAGGTGGACTCGGACGGATGATTTTTTTCAAGAAACACGTCGAGATCACCAGAGAGACAGCCTTTTCAAGGATCGGAACACTCACTTTGCTCTGGTTTCTTAGAAATTAAACCGTCAAAACGGCGATTCTCTTGGCGGAGATGCCGGAGTGGATGGGGTGGGTGGAGGTCACTCATTGTGGTTGAAGCGTTTTCTTTCTTTGTAGAGCAGTAAAAAAAAAAAAAAAAAAAAAAAAAAAAAAAAAAAAAAAAAAAAAAAAAAAAAAGGCTATTTCCTTTGTTGTGAGCGAAACTCCTTTAGATAAACTGTATATATATTTTTTTTTTTTAAAGAGAAAAAAAAAAGGCTTGTATTGCGATAAGTTCGTGCAAACGAGTTGGTCTAAACACAGGCGGCCATTCAAAAAGAGACGGCAAACGCCTTCTCCCTGGGTGAAAGAATTTGACTTCCAGCACCTCCGCCAAGGAGGAATCGCCTTTTTGACGGCTTGATTTCTGGGAAACCAGAGCAATGTATGTGTTGCGATCTCTGTAAAGGGTGTTTTCCTGGTGATCTGAACGTGTTTCTTGCAAAACCTCATCCATCAGGGTGCCCCTTTAACACTTCTCTTCCCCAGCTCTACTATGTATTTTGCTATGCACTCAGTTAGAACCAACATTATTCCCTTACCTCTCCTCATTGTAACATTCTTCTTTAACCCTTTCACCGCTGATGTCGCATTTCCGCACCACAATGATTTAACACCCATGTCACTAAAAATGCATCAAACCAGGATCTGCTATTCAAAGTTCATATTTTCTTTATTTTGGGAGGTACGAATAATCCTTACTTAACACATATCACAGATGAATCCCCGATATTACAGACTTTTCTTCTACCCAGGTAAGTTGATTGGAAATATTTGTGCTGAAAAGTGGCTAGCGGTGAAAGGGTTAACTCTTCTCTTCCCCAGCTCTGTTAGATATGTTTCTGCACTCAGTTTGAGTTCCTTATTACAGCATCAGCATGACGCAAATGATAGGGACTCTTGTGTAAGCTCCATGCGTTGACACAACAGCAGATAGTTTAATAAACAGCTATATTGCTCTCTGTGGAGAGCTGGCATCGTAGCATCTTTGTCAGCCATGTGTGTCGCAAGACCTTCCTCATTTTAAAAATAATATTTCATTGATCCTTCTTTCAGAGACATGCAGACGGATTCGCAGAGAGAGAGAGAGAGAGAGAGAGAGAGAGAGAGAGAGAGAGAGAGAGAGAGAGAGAGAGAGAGAGAGAGAGAGAGAGAGAGAGAGAGAGAGAGAGGGAGAGAGAGAGAGGAGAGAGAGAGAGAGAGAGAGAGAGAGAGAGAGAGAGAGAGAGAGAGAGAGAGAGAGAGAGAGAGAGAGAGAGAGAGAGAGAGAGAGAGAGAGAGGCAGGCAAAAGGACAGACGCAGAGAGACACAGATTGACTTAAATCGATAAGGGTGATGAATCAAAAGCATTTGTAATGTTCTATTGGATACGTTGATTGCGAAATAAAATGACGACTACGG
Source organism: Phymorhynchus buccinoides (assembly GCA_017654935.2). Classification (NCBI taxonomy): domain Eukaryota; kingdom Metazoa; phylum Mollusca; class Gastropoda; order Neogastropoda; family Raphitomidae; genus Phymorhynchus; species Phymorhynchus buccinoides. Next base: position 14,884,616 of record CM065682.1, read on the forward strand.
CTTTGGCATTCATGTGCTCGTGAGCGTGAACACTCGGATGCGTGCGCGCGCACGTGCGCACGCACACTCACACACACACGCGCACGCACGCACGCACGCACACACACACACGCACGCACGCACACACACACACACACACACACACACACACACACACACACACACACACACACACACACACACAAACACACATACACACACACACACACATACACGTAGACACGCATACACATAGACATACACGCATATAGAAGTGCACACGCACAAACGTACCCCACCCCATCCCACAACACACATAATTGTTCACTGTTTGTGTTCTCTACAGTCGTCATGGGGGTGAGGGTAAGTGGTGGATTTGAAAGCACACTCACACACACGAACGCGCGCACAGACACACACGCGCGCGAGCGAGCGCGCATACGCACATATCAGTGCAGTCTGTACCTGAATAATGGTTTATACTGAGGGTCAGGGGGCATGGTTGGACCTCTCTGGTTGGATCATAACACGCACACACACACACGCGCACACGCACGCGCACACACACACACACACACACACACACACACACACACACACACACACACACCGCGCGCGCGCGCGGCTGTGGCTTTCACGAAGATCTGTCTAAGGATAGATTGTATCAGCAAATTGCATGGTGAGGAGATTGTCATTTAGATAGCCACACGCTGGCATTTTCTGCAATGACATTTTATCCTCATTCTCTCTCTCTCTCTCTCTCTCTCTCTCTCTCTCTCTCTCTCTCTCTCTCTCTCTCTCTCTCTCTCTCTCTCTCTCTCTCTCTTTTAAACTATTCCAGAGTTCTTTCTCCTTCCTTCCTTCTCTCTCAATCGTGAAGTAACTGATCGACTGGAAAGAAGACTCGTCGAGCAAAGTAGGTGTTTGGAAAAGGAATAGGGATAAAGGGTAGATGCTTTAATTTAAGGGATGAAAGTTGTGCAAAATTCCCCAGCCAACGAAATGATCAACTTGCTTTGTTGTTGTTGCATCTATCTACCAGTACATACATTTGTCTGCGTGCGAATGTGCCCCCCCCCCCCTAGTCCGTTTTAAACTCTAAAGCATCGAATGTTATACTGAACATGTTCTGGCTTTAATAATAATAATAATAATAATAATAATAATATTAATAATAATAATTGATGGCATTTCCATAGCGCCTTTCTATCATTATTTTACACTCAAGGCGCTTCCATTCACTGAGACACCCGCAGTCACACAAAACATCATTACCCAATCATTCACCCAGGTACAAGATCAAGAGGAACAAAATGTACAAACCGAATTAGCTTTGAAAGTAGAGAGTCGAGCTTAGCTTTGGAAGTAGAGATAGTTGGTTCATGGCGGAGATCGACTGGGAGGAAATTCCAAACAGCAGGGGCACTGAAACTAAAACTGCGGTCACCA
>CM065682.1:14891043-14908543 GCA_017654935.2 Phymorhynchus buccinoides
TAACTGTACAACATGCATGAATGTGCAGCCTCTCACAGAACTGTAATTCTATCAGTAGCAGTTCTAAGTCTAACTGTACAACATGCATGAATGTGCAGCCTCTCACAGAACTGTAATTATATCAGTAGCAGTTCTAAGTCTAACTGTACAACATGCATGAATGTGCAGCCTCTCACAGAACTGTAATTCTATCAGTAGCAGTTCTAAGTCTAACTATACAACATGCATGAATGTGCAGCCTCTCACAGAACTGTAATTATATCAGTAGCAGTTCTAAGTCTAACTATGCAACATGCATGAATGTGCAGCCTCTCACAGAACTGTAATTCTATCAGTAGCAGTTCTAAGTCTAACTATACAACATGCATGAATGTGCAGCCTCTCACAGAACTGTAATTATATCAGTAGCAGTTCTAAGTCTAACTATACAACATGCATGAATGTGCAGCCTCTCGCAGAACTGTAATTCTATCAGTAGCAGTTCTAAGTCTAACTGTACAACATGCATGAATGTGCAGCCTCTCGCAGAACTGTAATTCTATCAGTAGCAGTTCTAAGTCTAACTATACAACATGCATGAATGTGCAGCCTCTCGCTCACAGAACTGTAATTCTAAAAAGAGTGTGTGTTTATCATTTTCTTTCAAATGTTTTCATGCTCTGCTGCTTGTCTGAATTGTTTGCTTGGTTGTTCATTGGATGGTATTCGATCTTGTTGTACTCAGTATGGTTTATAAAAACATGAAATATTTATGGCAATATTAACATTTCTTCCCCTCACAACACTATCTGAACCATCTTAGACGGAAAAAGTGCTGTCTCTATAGGGGATTTGAAGAATGGAAATATCACTTTTTCCGTCAAAAGATTCACCAATATTGTCTGTCCCGGATAGTACACTTGACTCTTGGAGCGCAAGTGAAGTTATAGTGCGCGTGCACTACAACTGCACTTGTCGCAAGTGAAGTTATAGTGCGCGTGCACTACAACTGCACTTGTACCGTTTTGGGTTGAGAAATGTTAATATTGCCATATTTATTATTGGATGCAAAGTAACATCACTACTTTTAAATGTATGGTACCATGTCACAAAACGACGTTGGCACTTTTGAAATAAAGTTGCTTAATGTTTAATGCACAAGCGTGTGTGTCAGCCCCACACTCTTAAAGTAAAATTCAACTTGATAAAGTAACACTTGTCTTTACATTATTTAATATCTGTCAATTGTGTAAACTCGTATAGTTTGTTGCAATTACAGTATTAAGCTAATTAATTCATGACCTAAGTCTATTATCGTACATTTAACTCAATCATATATTTTTTTTTATTGTCATAAGGTAATTAGTGTTATGCAACAAAAATCTTACATCGTGACAAGTTATATAAGTTCTTGTGAATTTTATCAATTTGTTATATAATTGAAATTGGCATTGGTGTTTTGGCACTTTAAACACTAAAGTTGCCCAATCTCACTCTAAGTCATGGTGTAGTCTTCGACTTGTGACAAAAAAGGTTGTGTGTGGATGTAAGAGACAAAACAAATAAAGTGTTTTTATTTTACGTCATAAATACTTTGTAATTGAGTTAACACGGCCGGAGCGAGGGAGATGGGTAGTTTTTCTGCTTTGGACTTTGTCTCTCACACGCCGTCCTCACTACCCACACACTCCATGACACCATTTGTATTAGTAACTTTGAATATAATAATTTTATGTAGGTCGTCCGTTACCTTCTAAGTCGTCTGAATTCCACAATAAAATATCTTATCTATAATGATATTTTTATAATCATATAATTATTTTAATCATTATTATATAGCAAACATATTTTAGCATAGCATAGCTTTATAATAATACTGCTCCTTATCACATTGATTTGGACACGGTAAACGAGTTGTTTCCCTTGGAGAAAAAGTAAAACCTTTAGATTGTATTACCTTTTATCTTCTGCAGATAGAAATAATAGTTCATTATTTATGTACATAATCCACACATCTGGGGTAATCTGGCACAGTGCAAATTCAAGGAAGATAAGGCGGGGAGCTAATCTGGAAACAGTGCGAAAATGACTCTCCCCTATAAATCCTGAAATAAGAGCAGGTGAGTCATTTTGAAATGGGGATATATGATGGGTTGTGGGGTCATTCTGGCTCCATGCTCAAAAAGACTCACGCTGTAAATTCAAGGGCGAAAATAAAAAAAAGGGGGGGGGGGGGGGGGGGGGGAGGGGGGGGGGGGGGGGGGGGTAATCTGGCACAGTGCGAAAATGACTCCCCCCCTTCTAAATTAATTCGTGAAATAACAGCAGGTGAGTCATTTTGAAATGGGGATATAATGATGGGTTGTGGGGTCATTCTGACTCCACGCTCTAAAAGACTCACGCTGTATATTCAAGGAAAATAAGGGGGGGGGGGGGGGGGGGGGAGAGGTAATCTGGCACAGTGTGAGAATGACTCCCCCCTTTAAATCGTGAAATAAGAGCAGCTGAGTCATTTTGAAATGGGGATATAATATTATGATGGGTAGAGGGGTCATTCTGGCTCCATGATTCAAGGAAACTAGCGCAACTCCGAGTACCGGTAACGCCTAGTAATGGTAACGCCAAGGAGTGGTAGCGCTGAGTACAGCAAATTTGAAGCGATTCGGTTAAGAAAAGGCGGAGTTATAAGGCCCTGTTTCCCGTTGGCGCTGCTCTGAGAGTGACGCGCTCTCCCTAGTAACGGTAACGCCTAGTAACGGTAACGCCAAGTACTGGTAACGCTGAGTACAGCAAATTTGAAGCGATTCGGTTAAGAAACGGCGGAGTTATAAGGCCCCGTTTCCCATTGGCGCTGGTCTGAGAGTGACGCGCTCTCCCGATTCTCTTCCAATTTGCTGCCAGGCTTTGCCCCTGCCACAGCAAGCCTGACACAGCAAGCCTTGAAGCGATTCGGTTAAGAAACGGTGGAGTTATATGTGTAAAGGTTAAGCGGCGTATATCGCGCGCGTTTCTAAATTGATTCGCTTCCGGTTTGCCACACGGATAGTCACTGTCCCCGGACATCTACCTTCCAAATTCGAAGGCAATCCGGAGATACGGGCGCCGAGAGGCCGGCGGATACGCGTTTCACGCATTTGCCAAACCGCGCAAATGACACGGCCACATCGGTTGCCGTAGCCATGACCCCGTTAGGGCTCATAGCAAATTTGAAGCGATTCGGTCGAAAAACGGCCGAGTTATAAGGCCCGTTTTGTGTTTCAGACACACACACACACACTTGCCTTTTTATTATATGATAAGGGGGGGGGGGAGTTAATCTGGCACAGAGCGAAAATGACTCCCCTCTCTAAATCGTGAAATAACAGCAGGTGAGTCATTTTGAATTGGGGATATATGATGAGTTATTTTGGCTCTATGCTCCAAAAGACTCGCGCTGTAATTTCAAGAAAAATAAGGGGAGCGCTGTGCCTAGATGACCCCCCCCCCCCCCCCCCCCCCCCCCCCCCCCCCCCCCCCCCCTCTAAATCCTGAAATAAGAGCAGATGAGTCATTTTGAAATGGGGATATATGATGGGTCGTGGGGTCATTCTTGCTGCATGCTCCAAAAGATTCACGCTGTAAATTCAAGGGGTGAAAATGAGTTGGGGGGGGGGGGGGTTAATAGTGGGACAGTGCGAAAATGACCCCACCCCCTCTAAATCTGAAATAAGAGCAGGTGAGTCAGTTTGAAATGGGGATATATGATGGGTGGGGTCATTCTGGCTAGCCCTCCAAAAGAGTCACGCTGTAAATTCAAGGAAAATAAGAATCTGGCAGCAGTGCGAAAATGACCCCACCCCCCCCTCTAAATCCTGAAATAAGAGCAGCTGAGTCAGTTTGAAATGGGGATATATGATGGGTTGTGTTGTCATTATGGCCCCATGTTCTAAAAGACTCACGCTGTAAATTCAAGGAAAATAAGAGGGGTGGGAGTTAATCTGGCACAGTCCTGGTGAGTCGTTTTGAAATGGGGATATTTGATAGGTTATGGAGTGTAGCCGAACAGATTTGCTAAAAACAAAATATAAAATCATCTCAGCTGTGCAAAAGTGAAATGACAGTGAAGTGGCCGTTAGGCCTAATGTCCCAACTACCTGACCTGACCTGAGGTAATCCGCTATAGAAATGTCCTAAATACATAAATAATAATAAGATAAAATATCAAATAACGTGCTTATGCTTTCGGATGTATCATCTGACCGTCTCTGTTTCTGCTTCTGTTTGTCTGTATGTCTCTCCCTATCATTTCAACTCTTTCAAGCGATAATTAATAACATAAGTAGTCTCATAGACACACATGCACTGCGTGCACGCCTCTTCGCCCCTTCTCCCCCACACACACACACAAAGAAAGAGGGAGAAGGAGAGAGAGTCAGCTACTATAGAAGGTTGGAGGGAGGGCACCAGAAGCAACAGTCTCCAGATAAGGTCACGGTTTGTAGTGGTGCAATATTTTGTAATGAGACAAAAGTAAACAAAAAACCGGATTGTCTTTTAAGTGAAGAGAATCATCTCCCCTGGGGGAGAAATGGGAAGAGAACAGATTTTTGTTGTTGATTTTTTTGAAAAAACTTTTGTGCAGGTTATCATTCTTTTTTCTATTTTTTTAAAGAAAAGGGAACGAAAAAAGACGAGGTTCAATAAAAACCTCAATGTCACACACAAAGAATGTGTTGTTTTCTTCTTCTTCTTCCTCTTCCTCTGCGTTCCCAATAGTACTATCCAAGAAAAACAGCACACAAAAATACTAATAATACTGAATTAGTTGGGTTTTTGTTGTTTTTATAACGCAGTGCAATTTCATATTCCGTGCATTGATCACAATAGATGTGGCCCCCTGGGTAATCTTTACACCCATACACATACACACAAGAAAGGGGAAAAAAAGATTATTACCCAGTGATGATATCTTTGTATGAAGAGAACAGATTTCACCCTCACCCCATGACAAACACAACCTGTTTGGGTACAGTCAAACCTCTGTTTCAAGACTTCCAAAATGTCAGGACAAATGGGTCTTAAATTGGAGGGGCCTTATAACGGAGGTCTGTTTTATTCATAACTTGGGATGGTGGAAACAGTACTGGAGGCAATGCCCAGAGGCAGTGCAACACCAGTAAAGTCCCGATTTTTTAAAAACAATACAGATATGTGTAGCAGTAACCACGCCTCGGTTAAACCTCATCGGCTATGGTACTGCCACAGGTATTAAGTATTAACAAGTAGCATACATAGTGTTTAAATATTCACACTTCGCAACTCAGCGAACCCATGCAAACCAAACTGGTATAAAACTATTCCTCTACAGTCCCTTAATAGTTTTCAACCAATGAAATGACTTCTAGTCTATTTTAACAACGGCAATGAATGAAAGCGAGTCACTACCCCCCTCTTTGTCTTCTTTGTCATGATTTTAAAAGAACACGTAATTAATCGGCCAGTAATGAACATTTTTACTTTGGAACTTTAACGGATGTTATCTTTTGTTATTATGAATAATGCCACAAATTTTCGATTCTGTACCGTTAAGCATTCTGTTAAAAATAATGTTGATGTCATGAATGTAAACCGGCTAGTGTTGAGTACTTGACGCTTCCCCATGGTGACTGACCTCCGTTATTACAACATTTTTCCACATCTGTTCTCTAACTTTATCAAAAAGAAATATTAACTTATTATAAAGAACTGGCCCATTATGGTTCTTCGTAACCGAAAGGACGTAAAACATAAACATTGGCCGTTACCACGGTGTGCGCATGTTGGTGATGCGCTGATGAGGACGAGGTGGGGGGTCTCGAGTTCTCTGAGACTGGCTGCTGTAGGCTAACAGTCAAGCTGCTGATGGTATCAGCTGGAGATGGAAATGGAGGCAAATCTCCTTACCCTCTCGCCATATACTTAATGCTGTCATCATTTCTGAAGGCCATGGTCTCACCCTGGCTGGTGAATTATTAATAAAAAGTCACTGTAAACATCTTCTTCATTTGATCATCCAACTTCAACGTAGAGAAGATTAAAGATATTGATAAAGATCTTGATAGTATGTATCATAAATATTAGGGTAGTTTATAGTGACAGATCTAGAGGCGTCTCTGTTAAATAGAGCATTTGCCACGCGCCGGTGACCTTGAATTTCACTGAGTTGAATTTAGAGAGTTGAATTAGAGAGGTCAGCGCAACTCGGGCAGAACGAGCTCGGGCAAATTAGTAGTCTAGCATAGTGAACGAACACTCGTGGCAAACGCCCTATTCGGGTTGCATTTTATTCCAACAAACGTACCTTCAAACATCTTAGCCGGCGTTTTAGCCCAACAAACATACCTTCAAACGTTGTCTATTAGCTTAGCCGGCATTTCAGCCCAACAAACACACCTTCCAACGTTGTCAAACACTTCACTAAGAAACGGCTGTCACGGCTGAAGACACTGGCTGGGAATGTTGTCAAACACTACGGCTGAAGACACTGGCTGGGAATGTTGTCAAACACTAAGGCTGTCACGGCTGAAGACACTGGCTGGGAATGTTGTCAAACACTAAGGCTGTCACGGCTGAAGACAGGCTGGGAATGTTGTCAAACACTACGGCTGAAGACAGGCTGGGAATGTTGTCAAACACCAAGGCTGTCACGGCTGAAGACAGGCTGGGAATGCAATGCACTGACCACGATCCCTTCATCCGGTGGAAACAGCTTTCCGGAGTACAACTCACAGGACCACTTAGCACGGTCGGGGTTAACTGATAGAAAATGATCGTGAGATTAAAGACCCACAACGCCACGCGTATTTTCCCTCTCTCCCTCTAAAATATTTCTTACCATCGAGAGAGGGAAAACACGTGAAAACCGTGATTTTCACTCATGGACGTGGTGTGTCTTTACAAAATTTGTTTTTTAATCTACAGAAAATGTTCAGTAACATTCACAGTTTTGTGAAAGTCACGCACGGTTTGTGTTTAGATTAGTTTTGTTCTGGGTTTTTTTCTCTCACTTTAACATAATCGCACTGGGGTATGACGATAGCCATCACAGAAGAGGAGAAAATTTGTTTAACGTCCTCCGGTCTGGAACATACACATATATATGGGACATTAGTAGATATAAAGATGGTGGGAACGATCCTGGAGGCAATATCCGGAGGCAGTGCAACACCAGGAAAGTCCCGAATTCCCCAAAATACAGATGTGAACCCTTAGCCATCACAGACGAACATTACCTCCCTTTCTGTCTCCCTCACATCCTCTTGCTCCTTTGGGGCCTGTGCTACTTTAGAGAAGAAAGTGGAGAAATCCCAGGGGAAAAAAAGAACAGTAACTGTAGGGATCGTGTCCTGTCCCACGGTCTGTAGATTCCCGTTGGCCTGTACTTTCCACAGTAGTGCACATCAAGTTGTCACCACCTTTCACTTTTTGTGATTTGTGAAACAAAATATTTCATACTAGCAGCTATGCCCCGCTCGCTTTGCTTCGCGGTAGTTATTCTTACCAGCTATAAAGGGGGAAACACGTGAAACCCGTGATTTTGACACGTGATCTGGTGGGTCTTTAAGAAAATGTTGTCAATGGTAATTCGCTTATAAGAAAATAGAACTCGCTTATAAGAAAAGTAACTGCAAACCAACTCTCTTGCATGGCATAATTTTCTTATATCCAAGTTTTCATTGAGGATGGGAGAAGGAATTTGCTTGCTTATAACCGAGTTTCTTATATTCGAGTTTTGATAATAGATAAGAAAGAAGAATTTCTGCAGGGAATGTTTTTTTGCTTGATTATAAGCGAGTTTTCTTGTAAGCGAGTTTCTTATAAGCGGATTCGGCTGTATTACTAATTGCTGGATCGTGTAGCTTTAAAGTATACTAAGTGGGTCAACTTTGCTTGTTAGAAGCAAATAAATTTTGTGTAATGCTTCAGTGACACGTGTAGACGACATATATATATAGATAGGATGTCACATTGCTGACCTTTTAGAATCCAAGATGGCGACCAATCAAGATGGTGGCTAGCGGCATATAGGTCTTGAAACATAACCTAGTCATGTAGCATCTCATGTTAAAGGTCTTTAACAGCAGAATGTCAATACTATTATGAAGTTATAAATGTCGCCCGGTTACTTACATTAATCATACAAGCTTTAAACTTTTACGCGGATTTTGGCATAGCGCTACACACTCATCTTATTTACAATTTTCAGACCAAAGATCGATGAAAAAAACAATTATTCAGGACAAAAGTTGTCAACAAACACATGGCAGCAAAAATAACACAACAAATACCACCCCCCCAAAAAAAAAAAAAAAAAAAAATATATATACCTGTATATTTTTTTTTAAGGGGTCTTCGGTAGAGGCGTAATGGGTTTTTTTTATACAAAATCTGAGTTTGTTTAATATCAGCAATTTGACATGATAATTATGTCAGAACACAATAAAATGAAGCCACTACATTGACAGCCATTTTACTTTGTCTCATGCTATAAATAGTAATACTAACCAATTATTTCAATCATTGAAATAAAAGGGTTGGGGTTAGGGTTAAAATAGGGCTAATGTTAGGTACGGAATAAGGTTAGGTTAGGACAAGGGTTCGGGTTAGGGATAGGAACATGGTTAGGGTTAATCTGTCGGAATTCATCGCTACGGCAATTAAGGGTTGGGGTTAGGGTTAAAGTAGGGCTAATGTTAGGTACGGGATAGAGTTAGGTTAGGAAAAGGGTTCGGGTTAGGGTTAGGAACATGGTTAGGGTTAATCTGTCGGAATTCAAACTGACACATTGTCACAGTCATCATCCATTGTTCTCTATGGGTCGTAGTGGTAACAACGGGTAGTTCTTTCGATACGTAGTGAAAGCGCTACGCACCCATTCAATGCACGTACACCCTCCTACACTATTTGCGACCAACTCAACAATAACAAAAATTGCAAATTTGTTTAAATAATGCCATTAACCCTTTCATGGCATTATTTAAACAAATTTTCATTTTTGTGTTATTGTTGACCATTTCACCGCCAAAGTCGCATTTTAGCACCACAGTGATTTAACACCTATGTCACTAAAAGGCATCAATCCGGGGTCTATTATCCAAAGACCCAATTGGTTTAGTTTGGGGAAGTAAGGTTAGACCTTATTTGATATATGTCACAGAAGAATCTCCAATACTGCAGATGGATTTTGTTCTCTACCCAGGTAAATTTAATGAACATTTTAGGCTGCAATATGGCTGGCGGTGAAAGGGTTAAGCAAGCACAGGTACAAGGAACATAAAAGTATTCTTTGTTTTTTTCCAATGAAGACAAGTGACAGAAAAGTGTAGAAGACACACACACGCATGAAGGGATTATGAAGAGGAATAAACGCGATAAATAACAAAATGGGATATGACGTATCAGAGCGTTAGCGTCTACACATTTAGTCCTACATTTCTGCTGAACATTGCGACAGGACATCTAGAAACGATGAATATGATAAATATGGGGAATTACACGCGGGTATGGAATAAGTGGGTGGGTGACATTAAAAGTAAAGTGCATATAAACTGATGAGCTTGTCAGATTCCTTCAATGAGTCATAAACGAGAAGAATAAGAAGCAACAACAATAAAAATCATGGCAAACATGTTTGCCTTATTGCTTTAGCTATGATCCCTATTGTAGGGTGGAAACAGAGAACACGAACGTCAGGGAACCATTGTTGAAAAGGGCTGTTTGAAAGGGGAGATTATTTGTGTTATCTAACCCTTGACAGAGAGAGAGAGAGAGAGAGAGAGAGAGAGAGAGAGAGAGAGAGAGAGAGAGAGAGAGAGAGAGAGAGAGAGAGAGAGAGAGAGAGAGAGAGAGAGAGAGAGAGAGAGAGACAAAGTTAAAGTCAAAGTAAAAAGAAATGTTTAATTGTTAGGCCTCTGGCCCATAACAATTAGAGTTCACATGCCCAAAACGAACAAATAAAATATACAAATACACCAGGTACGAAATAGTTATAATTTTCAAACATTACATAGGCCTGCATCGCATTGGAGAGAGAGAGGGGGGACGGGGCAGACAAACAGTCTGACAGACAGACAGGCAGAAACAGAGAGAGAGAGGCAGAGACCCAGAGAGAGAGCGAAAAAAAAAGAGAGGGACATAGAGTGAGATAAAGAGAGACAGAGAAAAATTATGTTCTGCATGTTGCAAGATTTATTTCTTACGCTTTGAAGTTAATGCAAAGAAACTTGGGTCTTGCGAAAGCTCTAAGTGCGTTTGTTTAGTGCACGTTAGACAGAGTATGAAAGGCAGTGATGGGGCTAAGCTATGGGATCATATAATGTGCGTGTGTTTATTTGTGTGTGTGTGTGTGTGTGTGTGTGTGTGTGTGTGTGTGTGTGTGTGTGTGTGTGTGTGTGTGCGTGTGCGCGCGTGAGAGAGTGTGCGCGAGAGAGAGAGACAGAGAGAGAGAGAGAGAGAGAGAGAGAGAGAGAGAGAGAGAGAGAGAGAGAGAGAGAGAGAGAGAGAGAGAGAAAGAGAGAGAGAGAGAGAGAGAGAGAGAGAGAGAGAGAGAGAGAGAGAGAGAGAGAGAGAGAGAGAGAGAGAGAGAGAGAGAGAGAGAGAGAGAGAGAGATCCTGGAGCATACGCCAGCAGAACAGACCTCACCAGAGATCCTGGAACACACGCCAGCAGAACAGACCTCACCAGAGATCCTGGAACACACGCCAGCAGAACAGACCTCACCAGAGATCCTGGAACACACGCCAGCAGAACAGACCTCACCAGAGATACTGGAACACACGCCAGCAGAACAGACCTCACCAGAGATCCTGGAACACACGCCAGCAGAACAGACCTCACCAGAGATCCTGGAACACACGCCAGCAGAACAGACCTCACCAGAGATCCTGGAACACACGCCAGCAGAACAGACCTCACCAGAGATCTGGGAACATACGCCAGCAGAACAGACCTCACCAGAGATCAGGGAACATACGACAGCAGAACAGACCTCACCAGAGATCCTGGAACACACGCCAGCAGAACAGACCTCACCAGAGATCCTGGAACACACGCCAGCAGAACAGACCTCACCAGAGATCCGGGAACATACGCCAGCAGAACAGACCTCACCAGAGCAATCACAAAGTGGTCATGCCATGCAATGTTTACACAAAGGCTTCGATCATTTGAGTCACGCCTCTGCTTGGATTTTTTTAAAAAGGCAAAAAGAACCTAGAAATAGAAGAGGGTGATTTGGGGTGCAGCTACAGATCATTATCAGGATGGGTGTAGAGCAATTTATGACCCAGCACCACGAAACGGACATTACGTCGCTAGGCTAGTTTCTCACAACCGGCTTGCAAAGTCAAAAATCTATTGTTTTGGTCAATTTTGATATATGAATAGTTTTGAGTTCTCTAATATCTTATCGTTCATATTTATAAAGGATAATCTTTAGTATGGTCTCTAAATGGTCTTATAAGTGCTTTAAAACAAGTAGGTCAATGCATTTTCTTCAGCTAGGCTAGACGTTAGACTGTGTTTTCTCAAAATGGCAGACGCACTTGAATGTTCATAGGTCTGGAACGGAAAACGATACAAGAACGGGTTTTTATCAATATAATTATCTGACGTTTTCCTATGCAGAATTTTCTCAGAATTCTCAGTTTGACACTTAATGTCCCTTTCGTGGTGCCGGGTCACATTTGCGGGCGTGTACGTTTTTTTCTTTTTTTGTATCTGTGATGGAAATATTGTGAGAGTCTTCACTATTGAAACGCATATTCAGTTACGTTGGATTAATTTTGCATTTTGTAACTAGGCCTACTGAATGGTTGCTTCAGTAACAAAATTGCTTTATGAAAATCAAATACGATATATAGGGCAACTTGCGTTTGGATATTTTGTACAATAAGCCAAAACGTAATCATGACTGTGCGTGGAATTTGTTTCTTTATACAAATACGAAGCAAAGGCAACGGAAAAGAGAAAATCATTTACACCCACTCCTGTGTAAAGAGTTATGGCAAACAGCATCCACCCGTTTATTTGCACCACCATAACTTTCTGATTGTTACACAAAAGTTCCATTTCATGTCCTCTTGAAGAACTAGGGTTTCCAAACTGTAAAACAAAATGTTGATGAACATACACTAAACACACACGTTAAAATTGAGTTCACATCCGTTATTTTCACAGTGAGAATAATTTCATTTCATGCACTTCTTTCACTTGCCTTTTTATCTTGTCCATGGCATGTGTTGCTGTTTGAACAGGTTCCTTACTTGATCAATTTTGAGTACTTGCATGTCATCCTTTTCTGTTTCCTTTCGTCATAATGTTTTGCTGTTACAGTATTTGTATTCATTAACTTTATCCTTCTACTTCAGTACCTTATCCTCGCTCACCAAAGAAACAGGGAAGGGGCAAGAAGTACAGAATGGTGGGCGTGAACAAAGTTAAAAGTACCAGAGCTTTCAGCTTTCTGCTGCTTGGTTTTTCTTTGGCATCATAGATTCCTGTGAATTATCAGTGAAGGGTGATGGCTGATAATGCAACATTGAAAGGAAGAAAAGGACCCCACTAAGAAACACACCCTGTCGTTTACTTCTTACTGGCTTCCCAATGTCACATACGAACCTATTTTTGTACAACGCAATGTAAGCCACTTCCAGCTTATTCATAACCATGAGCGTGCGTGCGCGCACACACACAAACATACATACGCGCGCAGATTCACGTGAATAAATATTATTTATGCCATCTCTCTCTCTCTCTCTCTCTCTCTCTCTCTCTCTCTCTCTCTCTCTCTCTCTCTCTCTCTCTCTCTCTCTCTCTCTCTCTCTCTCACACACACACACACACACACACACACACACACACACACACACACACACACACACACACACACACACACACACACACACACACACACACACACACACACACACACACCAATTCCTTATGTTCGAACACAAGATATGTATGTTTAAAATAGCACACTTTCACATTTTCACCACGTGAATACCACTTCTTGACGCTTCGTATTTTGTATGTCTCTTTTGGCTTGTTCCGCTCCTAACAGCTGGGCTCTCAGATGCCCGAATACAAGGTGCAGGAAGTCAAGAAATCCAAGCTGGTGATCGTGCACTACGGCATCTTCAAGATTGGCTGGGACTGGTTGATCCTCCTGTGCACCTTTTACATCGCCATCATGGTGCCTTTCAACGCCGCCTTCAGACAGCAGGGCAGAGACAAGGACTTCATCTACATCGATCCCGCCATTGAGGTCCTCTTCGCAATAGGTGAGATTGTCATTCTGATCTGTGTGGGTTGAAGTATATGCTGTATAAAATATACAGTGTTTACTTGAGTATGTCTTTCTGTTTGACTGTGTCTTTCTGGGTTGTCTCTCGCTATCTCCGCGTTATCCTTGTCTGATTTTGTCTCTCGGTGTCGTCGTCTCTCTGTCTTTGTCTTTGTCTGTCTGTCAGTGTATGTGTGTATCTCTCTCTCTCTCTCTCTCTCTCTCTCTCTCTCTCTCTCTCTCTCCTCTCTCGCTCTCTCTCTCTCTCTCTCTCTCTCTCTCTCTCTCTCTCTCTCTCTCTCTCTCTCTCTCTCTCTCTTGTTTGTGTGTGTGTGTGCGTGCGTGTATGTATGTGTGTGTGTGTGTGTGTGTTTGTGTGTGTACGTGCGAGCGTGTGCGTGCGCGTGTGTGGATATATGCGTGTATGTGCGCGCGCGCGTTTGTGTGTATGTATGTATATGTGCGCGCGTGCCCGTGTTTGCTCCGTGCGTGTGCATATATTTGAGAGAGAGAGAGAGAGAGAGAGAGAGAGAGAGAGAGAGAGAGAGAGAGAGAGAGAGAGAGAGAGAGAGAGAGAGAGAGAGAGAGAGAGAGAGAGAGAGAGAGAGAGAGAGAGAGAGAGAGAGAGAGAGAGAGAGAGAGAGAGAGAGAGAGACCCTAGCATAGTGCCAGTATACCCCTATATAATAGGTTTCTACCTAAACAAACTTTCCCTTTCCCGTTCTTTTCTCACTCGTCGTCCATAAGACTTCACTTTTATGAAAACTCTTTTTGTGTTAACATTAATACTATTCTCACCCTGGAGCTTTTTGCGCAAGCGAATGGGATTTCCTTTCGTCAAAGTTTTCATCAATGCAAACAGTCCGTCTCCTCCTTGACAGCAAACTTCGCTATTTCGGGTTTTTCGAACTTTCCAAGCTTATCAAGACTTTTGGCGTGAAAACTGCTTTAGTTTCTGTTCTTATAATATTGACTTTAAGCACTAGCACTTTGACTAGCGTGGTGACTACCGTCTGTACCACTGAAGAGTTGTACAATGTATTATCTCGCAAAGATGTGTTCATGTGCTACTAATGGCCTGTTAACCCTTTCGCATTTTAGCACTGCAGTTATGTAAGGCCTATGTCACTAAAAGGCGTCAAATGCGGGTCTGTTATCCAAATACCGTATTGTTTTAGTTTTAGGATGTAAGGATATACCTTAGTTTATATACTATGTCACAGACGAATCCCCAATACTGCAGATGGATTTTGTTCTCTACCCAGGTAAATTAAATGGTATTGTTTTGCTGAAATATGGCTGTCGGTGAAAGGTTTAAAGACTTATTTCGTGTGTTTCTTGTATGTCTTATACTGTAGGTGTTGTTATTACCGTTGGCAAGAAAGTCATAACAGTCATGTAAAGATAACATGCTGCCTATGCAACCAAACGTTCTTCTCTGTTAGGCCTGTACTCCAATACTACTACATTACACGTAATCTTTCCTCTCAATGTTTTTCCCATGCAAAATTGATAAGGATTCCGTTGCTATTTCCCAGAAGAACAAGCAATGCCTTTCAAAAAACAATCAGAATCCCATTTCAGCCCCGAATGCCATTGCAACCTGGGCAACCCACTGTTTCTGAATCAAACTGCTCTGGCCTCTTTTTACCAGCTAGCATGGCGGTTTTACAAACAGTCGCATCCTGCTGCAGTTTGATCTTGGACAGTGCTATCAAATAAAGAATGAGCGTCTATGCTTAAATATACACTGACCCACCGCGATTAAGTCCCTTGTTGTTGTTGGGTTTTTTTCTGGGTAGTTGTGACCCATATACAAATGTCCCCAACTTGGAATTGAGGCTACTATTTAAAAATATGTGTCGTTTTCAATTTGGGGGCATTTGCATGGGAGTTACACCTGGCCAAAACAATATTTGTTACCAGCTGTAAGATCGAAAACACGTGAAACCCGTGATTTTGACACGTGATCTGGTGGGTCTGTAACGTCCTCCTGTTGCTATCAAAGCTGATGAATGTGTTTAACTATTCGGTTTCTCTTTTTTTAAAAATCTAATGGTGTTTTGCATTATATTTCGAGGAGTAATTGCTTAAACGTGGTATCACCCTTTATTCATTAATCTTATGATAACACGTTTAGGCAATTACCCCTCGATTTTGTGTTTGCATTTTTACTGTCTCTTCTGTATGTTTCTCCCTAAAGTTTTTCCATCTTTCTCACTTCCCATGCCATCTGTTTTTCTTTGGGTTTCTTATTGTTTCCACTTCATTTATGAATGATTCTTGAATGTGTAAACAATATTACACAATAGCCTATCTAATCTTGTCGGACTGATCGTGCTTGTGGTTCTAGCCTGTGTCGATTCTTTCCTCGCTAATATTGGACTAGGAGTACATGTCTACACATTCATCTGTGTGATGTGGTTAACAATGTTCGGCAAGAGTCCAATTAACAATAGCATAACCAAAGTTATTTTTTTTATTAATAAAATTTGTTTTATTTTTGATGGCAAAGATGAACAATAATGCACCTGAATACCAGCCAGGCAATGTATCCTTCTCCATTGCTTCAGGCGCATGAATTGCTTTATTCCTTTAGATTGCTCGATAACGCAGCCCGCACTCAAGCGGGACTTAAACAAGTGCAGGTATATAAATCATTTAAGAATATAACAATATTTCCTTGTTGTTGTTGAGTGGAGGTTTTACGTCCTCGTTGCGGAAAGCCCTTAGGGCATAATAGAAAGATGATTTTACGTCCTCATGGCATTACGCCCTCAGGGACAAGTTCTTTTCGTGCGGTAGTCTTGTACGGAAAGCCCTTGTTGTTGTTGTTGTTGAGTGGGTGTTGTACGTCCTCATGGCGGAAAGCCCTTAGGGACAAGTTGTTCTGGTGCTGGGTCGATGTGGAGATGGCCGCAAAGCGGTTGATGGTCCAGACCTGTTTACCCCCTACACAAGTCTCGAGTAGTCTGGATAGCTGAAAGGAGTAGTTTTGGTGCAAAATGTGTAGTTTTATTCATTAAACCATCAAACAATGTTCACAGAAAATGAGTAATTAGCATTATTTTCAATTTTGAAGAGTAGTAGAGGTTCAAATTGAGTAGAATACTGCTAAAAAAAAAGAGTAGAGTAAACAGGTCTGATGGTCATGCGGAAAGCCCTTCATTAACTTAGGAGTTGAATTCGTTATTCATCCACATGTATGTCCGCTTATTTCCACTATCAAAATGTGTTCCTCTTTATTTCAACTGTTTGGACCGCCCATGGAACCACCAGTCAACCATATTGAATTTCTTTACCAATTTAGCAGTATGAAAATAAAATAAAATAACTACGCAAGGAAAGTAAAATAACAAGCGCGAAATTAGTGTCTATTTTGCTGTGCATTATATTTTGTCACAATTGTGCTATACCGCACTACCAATTTAGCAATATGAAAATAAAATAAAATAACCAATTCGCAAGGAAAGTAAAATAAAAATGTGTCAGGACAATACATCTTTCTTCAAAACACCGACACACAACAGAGTAAATCATTGTGAAATAGGGGACATCATTCTACCCTACTCGTAGACTTACAAATAACAAAATAGTCCACATCACTGACCGCAACACCTGTGCCTACAAACATGAAAATATGAACCAATAGATCGATTGTTGACTGCTAAAGGTAGTGTTCGAGATCAACTCATAAGATGGTGGGCAAAGGCCCATATAAAACTTCGGGGGTGTAGCTTAAAGACCCACCAGATCACGTGTCAAAATCACGGGTTTCACGTGTTTTCCCTCTTTTAGCTGGAAATAAATCTTCTTTTGACCAGGTCTCACTCACATACAAATGCCCTCAAATTTCAACCGAAACATCATTTTAAAGAGCAGCCTCAATTTGAAGTTGTGGACATATGTATGTGGGTCACAGCTACCCAGAAAAAAAAACCAAAATCGTGGTGCGTCAGTGTATCTTTAAGCAATTATTTCTACTAACACTTAGAATAATAACTGTCAACTGTTTCCAGTATGTTGTTCTTGTTGTTTGTTATCTAACACACACACACACACACACACACACACACACACACACACACACACACACACACACACACACACACACACACACACACACTAACACACATACACACACACACACACACACACACTAACACACACACTCTAACACGCACACGCACGCACACACGCACACACACACACACACA
>CM065682.1:14918543-14931043 GCA_017654935.2 Phymorhynchus buccinoides
GCTGCTCTTTAAAATGATGTTTCGGTTTGAATTTGGGGGCATTTATATGGGAGTCAGACTTGGTCAAACCAAGATTTCTTTCCAGCTATAAGAGGGAAAACACGGACCCACCAGATCACGTGTCAAAATCACGGGATTCACGTGTTTTCCCTCTTAAAGTTGGTAAGAAATCTTGTTTTGACCAGGTTTGACTCTCATTCAAATGTCTCCAAATTGAAAACGAAACATCACTTTAAAGAGCAGCCTCAATTTGAAGTTGGGGACATTTGTATGTGGGTCACAGCTACCCTGAGAAAAAAACCCACAAGGGACTTAATCGTGGTGGATCAGTGTGTCTTTATTAAGGAAAACACGATATACTAGATGATGTTGAATCGTGTCGTTAACACTTTCCTGTATCGTACGTATTAGCAGTTATTGTCAGTAGGCTAGTTGCAACGTACTTTATATGTGGTTCTTTTTTCACCATACCGACTTTGGTTTAAATTCATTCATTATCATGTAACTAATCAGTATCATTAGAATATGTGGTTGTTGTTTTTAATAATCGGATGTATTGGGAGTACGGCTATATGACTTGTTATGTGGTAACACTGATTGTAGCCCTTTCACCGCCAGCCGTATTTCAGCAAAAATTGTCCATTACATTTCCCTGGGTAGAGAACAAACACCATCTGCAGTATTGGGGATTCTTCTGTGACATATATAAAATAAGGTCTACCCTTACTTCCCAAAACTAAGACAATAGGGTCTTTAGATACTAGACCCCCAATTTGATGCCTTTTAGTGGCATAGGTGTTAAATCACTGTGGTGCTAAAATGCGACTTTGGCGGTGAAAGGGTTAAAAAAATGCGTTTAACCCTTTCACCGCCAGCCATATTTCAGCCAAAAATGTCCATTAAAATTACCTGGGTAGAGAACAAAATCCATCTGCAGTATTGGGGATTATTCTGTGGCACATATAAAATAATCTCTATCCTTACTTCCCAAAACTAAGACAATAGTCTTTGGATAATATACCCCAATTTGATGCCTTTTAGTGACATAGGTGTCAAATCACTGTGGTGCTAAACTGTGACTTTGGCGGTGAAAGGGTTAAAAACGATTGGTGAAGTAATTCTGTCAGTGGAGCCTGGAATTATAAAAGACGTTCGCAAGCAGACACATCCACGTACACACATACACAGAGACACAGAAAGAAGCGTGCAGGGCAACAATGCAAAAAGCGCGACTCTCTGAATATTCCCATTTGCGCGACCGTACGAAAAGAGCGAATGTCACTGACAGAAAGAGCGAATGTCACTGACAGAAAGAGCGAATGTCACTGACAGAAAGAGCGAAAGAGCGAATGTGACTGACAGAAAGCGAGAGGGTCGTTGAGGATTGGGATGGGGCAAGAAGTACCTTACAAGAAAAAATGTCTGTTACTTTCTTACTATCCCTAACCCTATCCCTAACCTATCCCTAACCCTAACCCTAACCCTATCCCTAACCTATCCTTAACCCTATCCCTAACTTTCTGAGTTTTATGCGACTCTCTGAAATTCGCGCTTTTCGGCATCTTGTAGTTCGCGCATGTCGTATCGCGATTTTCGAAACGTCGCGCTTTTCGAATCCTCCGGCGTACAGGCCCTCGTTTCCCACTCTATCGTAGACCTACTCCCGTTCGTTCTGACAGAACATGGAGCCCCAAAAAAGCGTGCAACAGAACCATATAACAAGCGGTCGTCCATTTTTAAAGACGGAACTAATTCGCACCTTGTGACGACTGGGTTGTCTCTTGATTGGCACCACTGGCTTCTTCGATGAAGTCTGCTCCTATGCGTAATTGATTTTGTAAGGGGGGGGGGGGGGAGGGGGGGGGGGGGAGAGAGGGGACATCATAATGTTATTGAACCCTTGGTGCATTACAAAAACAATCAATTCTGCTAATTGAGAATGTGTGTTGAGACTGGTCAAATGAAATCAATTTGTTTTCTTCTTGTTTGTTCCTGAGTTTGTTTTCCCTCCTCCTCCTCCTCATCCGCCTCCTCCTCCTCCTCCTCATCATCATCATCATCATCAATCTTCTTCTTCTTCTTCTTCTTCTTCTTCTTCTTCTTCCTCTCTCTCTCTCTATGTGTGTATAAGCGCACCCTCAATGTTATAGTCCGGAGGTCTGACATTAAAATATTTGTTATTTGAATTTTGAATTCTCTCTCTCTCTCTCTCTCTCTCTCTCTCTCTCTCTCTCTCTCTCTCTCTCTCTCTCTCTCTCTCTCTCTCTCTCTCTCTCTCTCGCACACTCACTCACAAAACGCACACTCACGCACTCTCGCACACGCACACACACACACACAACGCACACGCACACGCACGCACGCACGCACACGCACACACAACACACACACACACGCACACACACACACACACTAACACACACACACACACACACACACACACACACACACACACACACACACCACACACACACACACACACACACACACACACACACACACACACACACACACACACACACACACACACACACACACACACACACACACACACACACACACACACACACACACACACACACACACACACACACACACACACTCGCGCGCGCATGTACGTTTACGCTTTCCAGTCCAACCAAAGCATGTATTTAAATTGCCTTCATTTCACAGCCAAACCTGAAAGGTCTTGTTACTTTGGTAGAGGGGCTTAGAAGAGCAAGCGTCCTTTGCGTGTGCCAGGTAGGAAAGCTATCATAGCAATGGGCTACTTCTATGGCGCGCCGAATGACCCAAACTCTATCTAGCAGTTCGACAGAGTTTAAAAACCTTATCGAACTGTTAGATACAGTTTCTAAACTATAGCTAGCAGTTAGATAGGGTTTTAAAACTCTGTCGAGCAGCTAGATAGAGTTTCTCGTGGTAAAACTCTATCGAACGCGCCATTTTGATACTGTTTTAAACGAAGCATTTCATTGGTAGATAGGACTAGTATCTTTGACTGTGTAGGGCCTAGGCCTATTGTCTTATTCAAATTCATGGGTCACTGCCCTGCCAAGGCCACAAACTTGTCACTGAAGCCATGTTCAAATCCGAAATCGCGATAGAAAAACTAGATCTCGATAGGGTTATTTTGTGGAAACCCTATCTAGCTGTTCGACAGAGTTTTAAAACTCTATCGAATAGCTAGATAGGGTTTTCAAACTCTATCGAACTGATAGATACAGTTTCGAAACTCTATCGAACAGCTAGATAGAGTTTTGTATATTTGGCGCGCCATATACTTCTACTCATTTGGGGTCACATGCGATCGGTTTGAACCACTATGGCTTTACAAGAGAATTGGTTTATTGTTCCTTCCTCCTCTCTTCCTCTTTCCATCTTCTTCAAGTTCTCCTTCTCCTTCTTCTCTTTCTTCCTTTCCCACATGCTGTATCCTCCATTATCTTTCATTTTCTCTCCTTCAGCATGACCCATTTCCAATACGCATGCACATAAAAGGTGGCGCGCGTCTGGCTGCGACGCGCTCTCCAGGTGGGATCAACCCGAATTTTACAGAGACGCCTCTGTGACTATTAAAGTGCAATATGGCAAACACCAAAACGCAATTCAATAAAAGCAGAAGCACCCTACAACATAATACTCTCTCTGTCTCTCTGTCTAGAAGCACTCCTCTCTCTCTCTCTCTCTCTCTCTCTCTTTCTCTTCTCTCTCTCTCTATCTCGCTATGATACTCTCTCTCTCTCTCTCTCTCTCTCTCTCTCTCTCTCTCTCTCTCTCTCTCTCTCTCTCTCTCTCTCTCTCTCTCTCTCCTCTCTCTCTCTCTCTCTCTCTCTCTCTCTCTCTCTCTCTCTCTCTCTCCCTCTCTCTCGTGTCTCTCTCTCTCTCTCTCTTCTCTCTCTCTCTCTCTCTCTCTCTCTTCTCTCTCTCTCTCTCTCTCTCTCTCTCTCTCTCTCTCTCTCGGCTCTCTTCTCTCTCTCTCTCTCTCTCTTTTCTCTCTCTCTTTCTCCCTTTCTTGGTCCCCTCACATCGATAACATCAGTAAACGCGTATCACAAAAAGTTTTCCAACTCTCTAAATGTAAACATTATTTTGTTCTCAATATTGATGCACTCAGTCCCATGTAGACCTCAAACTCTTTTTGATGCAAGTAGTGCAAACGCCTTAAACCATTTAGTGTTCGTAAACGTGCTCAAAAAGCAGTTATTTTCAAATCGTCCTCATTGACACTTCAAGAGTACATGTTTTATATTGCCCCTACAATTCATGTAGTTTGGATTTGCTTAATTTTGTTGTGTATTTTCTTTTTTTCTGTTCTTTTTTTTTCCTTTTTGTATATAAGTGTTTACTACTGTTGTTGATTTTATGTTATTATTTTTTCAATGTTAAATTAGTTTTGCGTGTGCAGTCCTTACTGTGCAACTTAAATATTAGAGTACGCTTTATAAGCTCTTAGCTTGTTGTACTCGAAGTTCATAAATGTATTGCTGCTTTGTTATGATTTTCTATTCTTGAATAAATTCTTGCTTAAACCAAGAGTACATTGCACCATCCTTCCTTTTACAAACAAACTTCAATAAAATAAAAATGTTGATGTGCAGAATTATGAATGGTTTGGCATCTTCAACTTTTATGTATAAAAAAAATAGAGTTCCATTGAACCAGTCAACATAAGTTATGCCAACAATATTCTTATCCCCAAACCCAGAACCGATCTTTTCAAAACAAGTTTAACTTTCTCAGGTTCGAAACCTGGGCCTGTATTCACGTTGAGATAGCATGAGACTTAGCATCATGCTAACTTAGAAGCTCTTCCAAAAGTCCTATTAAATCCTATGGGACATTGGAAGAGCTTCTAAGTTAGCATCATGCTAAGTCTCATGCTATCTCAACGTGAATACAGGCCCTGTAGAACTGCTTACCATCTTATTTGAAACAAACCAGCTGTATTGATTTCATTCATTTAAAACCGCGTATCACAAATTTCTGTTTCAAAGATTAAAAGATAAAATGTGAACGTAACCATAATAATAATAGCTTCGTTATGTTTCGATTATTCACCTAGTGATCATGTGCTTGCCTTAGCCCTCCCCCCCCCCCTCCTCCTCCCATCTCCCATTACCCTCATTTCCCCCGATTTTGTTTTTTGTGCATACATTACTTAGTTTGTTGTTTGAAGTGATCTTTGGTTTCTTGTTATTTATTATTATTTCCCCCAGGGCTGGGTGGAAGCAAGCTGTCATTGCTTATGTCATGTTCCCTGATTGATGCCATTTCGTCGTTAGAAAAATGTCGTCCCTCTCTCTCTCTCTCTCTCTCTCTCTCTCTCTCTCTCTCTCTCTCTCTCTCTCTCTCTCTCTCTCTCTCTCTCTCTCTCTCTCTCTCTCTCTCTCTCTCTCTCTCTCTCTCTCTCTCTCTCTCTCTCTCTCTCTCTCTCTCTCTCTCTCTCTCTCTCTCTCTCTCTCTCTCTCTCTCTCTCTCTCTCTGTCTCTCTCTGTCTATCTATCTATCTATCTCTCTCTCTCTCCTCTCACGGATCTCTCTCTCTCTCTCTCATCTCTCTCTCTCTCTCTCTCTCTCTCGTCTCTCTCTCTCTCTCTCTGTCTGTCTGTCTATCTATCTATCTATCTGTCTCTCTCTCCCCCACGGATGCACGTATAATTCGTAGCAAAACATTGTGTTATTTTCCTTGTTATCTTCGAGTTAATTGTTATGTTTATCTTTTTGCATAGTGAGGATTTTTCATCATTATCCCCCCCCCCCTACCAGGAGCAGATGGCCTGATCATTAAACAGTCGTTCACTGTTCGTCTCTCTCTCTCTCTCTCTCTCTCTCTCTCTCTCTCTCTCTCTCTCTCTCTCTCTCTCTCTCTCTCTCTCTCTCTCTCTCTCTCTCTCTATCTATCTCTCTCTCTCTCTCACACTCTCTCTCTCTCTCTCTCTCTCTCTCCATCTCTCTCTCTCTCTCTCACACACACACAACGCATAATTCAATGGCTTAGAGTCAAAACGGACTATCTTCAGATAGTCCATTGACTTATTATCGAAGTCATTGCAAAAACTAAGAACTTGTATTAAAAAAAAGACTGCACATACTATAAAATAGGGATTATGCTTTTTTTTATATTTCTGCAGTCTTTTTTTATACAAGTTATTAGTTTCCGCAATAAGTTCAATAATACGTCAATAGACTGTCTAAAGATAGTCCGTGTTGACTCCAAGCCATCGATATACTATTCTACTGCTATCACACCATTCTAGGGTATAATTTGTTTTATTTGTATAAGCATCTTCAGTGTTGCTTTTACAAATAGTAAAAGCCCAGGACGTACAAGAAATATGCTTATCACTTTCACGAAAGAAAATGGTGCTCTTTCTTTCTCGTCAGAATACTAAGTGAGCTAGTTACTAGACGATCGATTGAAAACTCGTGCAGAAACGGACACAGAATCCATCGCAGTATCAAGTATTGCATGAGAAGCGTTGCAGGCAAATCAATAGAAGAGTGGCACCCACTGGGGGAAAGTCCATCATTATACCTGTGCAGAGGACTGATTCCAGTGCGTGGAAACGTCGATGCAGATGCTGTATGATACGATAATGTTACGGCTAGAACTGGCTGCTGTGCGTTACGACGAGCGCTTGGAAAACAAGATCAATGTTTCTTAGTTAGGGAAGATACCTAGGTTTTAATGAGGCTGCAGATAGAGAGAGAGGGAGAGGGAGGGGGAGAGAGAGAGAGAGAGAGAGAGAGAGAGAGAGGGGAGAGAACTCGAACTCGAACTCGAACTCGAACTCGAAATTTTTAATGAGGATAAACTGAGTAAGCAGAAATAGCTTATTTTCATCTGGTCCTCTAAAATAATGACATATGAAATGAATAAATAAATAAATAAATAAATTACAAAACAAACTCAAATGGTTCAAAAGTAAACAATGTAACAAATCCAAAGAACAAGGACAACATGACATAGAAATCAACATTATCACAATTCCTTTCACACACATAAATCATAGTTAGACAAGTAATCAGTTGACAATTTGAGAGAGAGAGAGAGAGAGAGAGAGAGAGAGAGAGAGAGAGAGAGAGAGAGAGAGAGAGAGAGAGAGAGAGAGAGAGAGAGAGAGAGACACAAATACAATATACGATTTTTGTTGTTGAGGGTCTGTCAGGGTGTCCCTGTAGGGTCAGAGGGGTAATCGTGCTGCAATCACATCCTGTTCGATTTTGTGAACAGAAAAGTGGAAAAGAATGCGGATGACATTCATAAGCACAGAATCACTCCGTCTATAATCCCCGTGAATGACAGCGACCTCGGTCAGGAGTTTATCACCCAGTGGTATTACCATCAGTAAGAATGTGCAAGAGTTGAGAGAAACAAAGGCAACGTTTTAACGATCAAGAGAAACGACCGGAAAACAAATCTACATTTTATTGACTTCATCAATCATCACTCTTTGAGCAAACAAAAAGATGACAGGAATATGAACCAAACGAAGGTGCGAATAACACCCCAAAACATTTGTGTTTGTCTTGTCTAAGTGGCCACGTTTTGTTTTTTTGAACTGGCCACATTTGGTGTTGTTTAACTGGCTTTGCATTCAGTGTGGAAATGTGATTTTCATTGTTTTCTAAAAAAGACACAAAGGCAAGCTATTCGGTCGGTAGGGACATTGCTGTATGGATCCTTATAGTCTCTAGTTATGTGAACCAGCACCACGAAAGGGACATTACGTCGCTGGGCTAGTTTCTAAGAACAGGCTTGCAATGTCAAAAATCTCATATTTTAAGAGTTTTGAGTTATGGGTATTTTTGTGCTCTCTAACATCCCATCTTTCATATTTATAAAGGACAATCTTTGTTATGGTCTCTAAATACTCCAAAAAAAGTGCTTTCAAATGAGTCGAGCAATGCAATTTCTTCAAGCTGGCTAACGTCAGACTGTGCTTTCTCTAAATGGCTGATAGTCACCCTACCAACTTTTAATACTCATACTCATAACTCGACGAAAACGGTAAACGTTACAAGAATGGTTCTTATATCGTTTGAATGCGAATTGCCTGAAGCGTTTTGCTGTACCATTTCGCAGAACGGTCATTTTGACACTAAATGTCCCTTTCGTGGTGCTGGGTCATGTATATCTTTTGTGCCATCAACAAGAATACTTAAATGAAATAACAACGCTTGTAGGAGATTGCGTCATAAACAAAACAGAACAAAAGAAGGCAAGTTGTGAATATAATCTGTTTTGAGGTAAGGGGCTTACAAAACTGATAAATGAGCTTCCTCATCATCCAATTATTAGAACGTGATTGTTATGCACCGATCTGTCCCTAAGTAATGAGTGTCCTAGCATTAGCCCTGTTACGTTTGAAGAGCACCTCAAACCTCCCCTTTCGAAAAATGTTACGCCTGTTTCCCCCCTTTGTATTAGCTAAGAAGTTGTAGAATATTTGTGGCATAAAAGATTCCTCTTTTTTTAATCAATATTGAAGGAGCTGCCGTCCTCTAGTACGTGCGTGCTCATTTCCCGCTCACAAAGACCATTACGAGCGGGGAATGCATTATACACGTACAAAGTTAGCAAAACAAGAATATAATTCAGTCCAAAAAGCAGCGATTTCAGAGATCCACACCTTCTTTATGTCGGAGTAAAACCAGGTATTTGAATCAAAACCAAAATGCTTGAAATTGTGTGTGGTTATCAGAGAAGGGTAGTTTACATAAATGTAAACGTAGCATGTAAATTCACCGCTACGTTGCTGTTTTATAACTGTGAGAACAGTATTTATTGATGGGCCCACGTATCATGTCATCATTGTTATAGTAATATATTGCATGTATGTGCATTAGCCGCAATAATAATGTCACCTTATGCCCACCATAGCAAGCCGCAATAATAATGTCACCTTATGCCCACCATAGCAAGCCGCAATAATAATGTCACCTTATGCCCACCATAGCAAGCCGCAGGAATAATGTTACCTTATGCCCACCATAGCAAGCCGCAGGAATAATGTCACCTTATGCCCACCATAGCAAGCCGCAGGAATAATGTTACCTTATGCCCACCATAGCAAGCCGCAATAATAATGTCACCTTATGCCCACCATAGCAAGCCGCAATAATAATGTCACCTTATGCCCACCATAGCAAGCCGCAAGAATAATGTCACCTTATGCCCACCATAGCAAGCCGCAATAATAATGTTACCTTATGCCCACCATAGCAAGCCGCAATAATAATGTTACCTTATGCCCACCATAGCAAGCCGCAGGAATAATGTTACCTTATGCCCACCATAGCAAGCCGCAATAATAATGTTACCTTATGCCCACCATAGCAAGCCGCAATAATAATGTTACCTTATGCCCACCATAGCAAGCCGTAATAATAATGTCACCTTATGCCCACCATAGCAAGCCGCAGGAATAATGTCACCTTATGCCCACCATAGCAAGCCGTAATAATAATGTTACCTTATGCCCACCATAGCAAGCCGCAATAATAATGTTACCTTATGCCCACCATAGCAAGCCGTAATAATAATGTTACCTTATGCCCACCATAGCAAGCCGTAATAATAATGTTACCTTATGCCCACCATAGCAAGCCGTAATAATAATGTCACCTTATGCCCACCATAGCAAGCCGCAGGAATAATGTCACCTTATGCCCACCATAGCAAGCCGCAGGAATAATGTCACCTTATGCCCACCATAGCAAGCCGCAATAATAATGTTACCTTATGCCCACCATAGCAAGCCGTAATAATAATGTCACCTTATGCCCACCATAGCAAGCCGCAATAATAATGTTACCTTATGCCCACCATAGCAAGCCGCAATAATAATGTTACCTTATGCCCACCATAGCAAGCCGCAAGAATAATGTCACCTTATGCCCACCATAGCAAGCCGTAATAATAATGTTACCTTATGCCCACCATAGCAAGCCGTAATAATAATGTCACCTTATGCCCACCATAGCAAGCCGTAATAATAATGTTACCTTATGCCCACCATAGCAAGCCGCAATAATAATGTTACCTTATGCCCACCATAGCAAGCCGCAATAATAATGTTACCTTATGCCCACCATAGCAAGCCGCAATAATAATGTTACCTTATGCCCACCATAGCAAGCCGCAATAATAATGTTACCTTATGCCCACCATAGCAAGCCGCAATAATAATGTCACCTTATGCCCACCATAGCAAGCCGCAATAATAATGTTACCTTATGCCCACCATAGCAAGCCGCAGGAATAATGTTACCTTATGCCCACCATAGCAAGCCGCAATAATAATGTTACCTTATGCCCACCATAGCAAGCCGTAATAATAATGTTACCTTATGCCCACCATAGCAAGCCGTAATAATAATGTTACCTTATGCCCACCATAGCAAGCCGCAGGAATAATGTTACCTTATGCCCACCATAGCAAGCCGCAGGAATAATGTTACCTTATGCCCACCATAGCAAGCCGCAATAATAATGTTACCTTATGCCCACCATAGCAAGCCGCAATAATAATGTTACCTTATGCCCACCATAGCAAGCCGCAATAATAATGTTACCTTATGCCCACCATAGCAAGCCGCAATAATAATGTCACCTTATGCCCACCATAGCAAGCCGCAATAATAATGTTACCTTATGCCCACCATAGCAAGCCGCAATAATAATGTTACCTTATGCCCACCATAGCAAGCCGCAATAATAATGTTACCTTATGCCCACCATAGCAAGCCGCAATAATAATGTTACCTTATGCCCACCATAGCAAGCCGCAATAATAATGTCACCTTATGCCCACCATAGCAAGCCGCAATAATAATGTTACCTTATGCCCACCATAGCAAGCCGCAATAATAATGTTACCTTATGCCCACCATAGCAAGCCGCAATAATAATGTCACCTTATGCCCACCATAGCAAGCCGCAATAATAATGTTACCTTATGCCCACCATAGCAAGCCGCAATAATAATGTTACCTTATGCCCACCATAGCAAGCCGCAATAATAATGTCACCTTATGCCCACCATAGCAAGCCGCAGGAATAATGTCACCTTATGCCCACCATAGCAAGCCGCAATAATAATGTTACCTTATGCCCACCATAGCAAGCCGCAATAATAATGTCACCTTATGCCCACCATAGCAAGCCGTAATAATAATGTTACCTTATGCCCACCATAGCAAGCCGCAATAATAATGTTACCTTATGCCCACCATAGCAAGCCGTAATAATAATGTTACCTTATGCCCACCATAGCAAGCCGCAAGAATAATGTTACCTTATGCCCACCATAGCAAGCCGTAATAATAATGTTACCTTATGCCCACCATAGCAAGCCGCAATAATAATGTTACCTTATGCCCACCATAGCAAGCCGTAATAATAATGTTACCTTATGCCCACCATAGCAAGCCGCAAGAATAATGTTACCTTATGCCCACCATAGCAAGCCGTAATAATAATGTTACCTTATGCCCACCATAGCAAGCCGTAATAATAATGTTACCTTATGCCCACCATAGCACCATAACAATAATGATTATTCAAATTGCCTTGCTCCTAACGCATAGTAGCAGAAACGGTCTTGGAATAATAATAAAACACTTTTGCACCCACGATAAGCATGAAACGTTTTCCCTGGAAATCGAAAGTTTGTCCTCACCAGCTGCAGAAGAGGACAATGTCATGCTGTTTGCGTTAGAGAAAAGTTATAGGCTACGGAAGAGAATCCACTTTGCTTCCTGGTAAAGTTTTAGAGTAGGGAAAGCGTGTGGGAGTCCAATAGAAGGCGAGATCAAGTGCAGTACACTTGTGAGGGATTAAGAGGAAAGAGTAAAGTGCCTGCCACACTACATACGATTCGCTGTCAATGCGATGCGATTGTGACGATGCGAGTCACGATGCACGTGAAAGTACCGTCGACAAAAAAGTATACGACTTCGCTCTATGTAGTCAAGCAGTCCCAATACATGAATGTCACGTGAAACGTGACTCTCATCGTCACAATCGCATCGCATTGACAGCGCACCGTATGTAGTGTAGCAGACCCTTAAAGTAGTGATTTTCAATTAACACCGGTGTGGGGGGTAAGGAGGATGTGGTAGATATGATGGAAGATATTTTTTAAAGCGATTATTTTATGTAAATAAGAGACACAACACGACGTGAATAGATTTTCACACGTGCACGTACGCGCACATATTTAACCGCTCACACACACACACACACACACACACACACACACACACACACACACTTAATCATCATCTACCAGCCCTCCCTAAAATAGCAAACACGCTTGGCATCTGTAAGGACCGTTTCTAGACATCCTGACTTCCTCATTTCTCATAATAATTTAGCAGATTTGTCATTTTATATTTCCTTATCTTCTTACTTGAGTTGAAAGTAAACGGATATTGTGATCGCTAACAATGTTATGACTTCCAAAAGAATATCGAAAATGAAAACAAAACAA
>CM065682.1:14938543-14943543 GCA_017654935.2 Phymorhynchus buccinoides
TGTCAAAGTCACCACGGTTACGAATTTTCTACGTGACCCTTCCTGCACCATAATACATCACCACACAAACTTTGAAGCGATTCTGTACACTGGTTCGTAAGTTACGGGGCGAACAAACAGAAGGACACACACATACGCAGTTGTTCAAATATAAGAGGCAAATTTCAGTTGATGCAAAACTTCCATTATGTCTAGTTGTTTATGAACCATTTCCACCATTTCATCGAAAGAAACTGATGACTGCAACGGGCGCAATTGACAAAGGCGTAATTGAGTATAGGGGTCATTTAAATAGGCGAAATTGAGATGCACCGGTTCTCGGACACCCTTTTTCAATTACCCCCCTCCTGAATTGATTAATCGCATCCAGCCTCCTACACCTTGTTATGTTCGTGTTGATGTTGGAGGCATAAACAACATTGTTAGATTACTATTTTCAGGCTTCAGTTTTGTAAGCTTTCTCAGATGTCCAATGTAATACGGAAATAATGGTTGTTTAATATACGACTATATCCAGATTTAGAATTGTATTACGAGCTTAGTGATCATATAGAAAATGAATGGAATTTTTAGATTGTGATCATAAAAAGATAATTGAACGCTGACAACCTCTGCTAAGGAACACAATTGATGAAATAGGCTGTTTTGAGATACTTGGTGTTTATTCCGCTGTTGAAATCATCTCTCTCTCTCTCTCTCTCTCTCTCTCTCTCTCTCTCTCTCTCTCTCTCTCTCTCTCTCTCTCTCTCTCTCTCTCTCTCTCTCTCTCTCTCTCTCTCTCTCTCTCTCTCTCTCTCTCAAATTAAACAGATTTTTAACAAAAAGATTATGATACACCGAAGACCTCCGCCAAGGAACACTGTAGACGACATAA
The DNA here is from genome assembly GCA_017654935.2 of Phymorhynchus buccinoides. Lineage (NCBI taxonomy): Eukaryota > Metazoa > Mollusca > Gastropoda > Neogastropoda > Raphitomidae > Phymorhynchus > Phymorhynchus buccinoides. The sequence continues at coordinate 14,939,418 of CM065682.1, forward strand.
GCTGTTTTGAGGTACGTTGAGTTTTTTTTAGTTTTTTTTAGTTTCTATAAATGTTTGACCCCCGTTAAGAGTAAGCTCCGACATCCAAGCAGCTTCATCACAACGTGACGTTTATTTGTGAACTTTGATCTTAACCCCTACAGGACTTTTCGCTGCCTTAGGTAAACTCCATTACTGGCCTGGGGCTGCCTAGGAAATATGTTTATAACAAATAAGAAGCACAGCAAAACTCACACTGTCAATGATTCAGTTTTGACAACATTACTGATTGATCAAAGTTTATTTTCACACTGAAGTCGTGGTTACTTGCATTAAAATCGGATTCATTGGTATCCGTATTACTATCACTGTTAATGAAAACGTATTGGAGTATTTTGTGACGCTTGTCTGGGGCCGATTTGTTTTACATTTTAAACAGTAAACATTAAGATAGAAGTACCAAACATAAGTAAAACGAAAGCTGGAACAGTGATGACGAGATGTAACTCGAAAAAATGTGGTTTGGATTGAAAAAGAACCCCATGGATTTAGACAGGTTTTAGACAAAAAAATCGCTGTTCCGAAAATTCTCGTAAGTGGGCCCTGACTGGCGTTCTCCTGTTCCGAGCATACTCGTAATTCGTCCGGAATGAGTTAACGCATCACTAAGTGTGTACCGTTGTGCTTTATTCATGTGCAGATAATCGTCACGAATTCTCGTGTTGTTTGTGATCATCTTTGCCTTCCCACCTGGCGTCCAATACCCTGATCTTCAACCGTACTTCACTTTAAAGTTTGACTCTTATTTGTGCTTTGTTTCTGTGCATATAATCGTCTTGAACTGTAATTTCGAACGTTACTCGCGAACGTGAGAGTCTTGCAACCTGACCTCTCTAACATCTGATATTCAACTTGATTGTGCCATGACCTTTGTATCTTATTCCCTTTCAAATATCGCCCTCAACTTTCACCGGATTTCGTTAACATCGTTGCCTTCAAACATTACATTCGGTCCCCCATTTTTTCTGTGCAGATATTGTGTTTGAAACTATGCATGCTGTTAGTGAATGACCAGGCAACTATACTAAGCCGATAATATTTGTCGCTTGACCCTTCGTACTGTACAAACATCGCCTTGAACTTCCGCACGTCGTTCGTTAACATCGTTGCCTTATTAAACCATACATTCGGTCCCCCATGTTTTGTGTGCAAATATTTTGTTTGAAACTGTGCATGCTGTTCGTGAATGACTAGTACCTTGCCCCCCTGAGCTGACCACTCACGCAATTGACCTTCAACTCTACTAAGCCAATGACCTTTGTTGTTTGACCCTTTCCTACTGTGCAGACATCGCCTTGAACTTCCGCACGTCGTTCGTGAACAAGAACGGGCAGGTGTGCTACGACTCGCGGCTCATCGCCCTCAACTACATGCGCGGCTGGTTCCTGCTGGACCTGCTAGCCGCCATTCCCTTTGATCTCCTCTACGCCTTCCAAGTCAACACGGTACGCTGTCCATGGCCCCCTCTGGGGATGCCTGGGGATGGAGAAGGGGTAGGGTGGGTGAGAGGAGAGGTGTGTACGTACGTATTGAGGGGGTGGGGGTGGTGGTTGATGCGTGCAGAGTACCACCTTGGGAAGCGGTAACATAACACAGCACTGTAGGAGGTAAGAAGGAAGTTGGGGGAAGAGAGAATGAAAGATGCAGGTAAAGAAGCGCGAGTTTATGCAGTAGTTATGTTAGCCCATACTTATTTCATCATGGCCTACGTTTTTGTAGGAGAGGGACAAAAGGACTCGCGTTGGCACTTGGTACTAAAGATACACGAATGCCAATACGAATACAAATGTTGTATTGGGGTTAAAATGGCTTTGTTCCAAGAGCCTGTTTGTACCATGCATTCCGACTCACACATTCAATGCAATAAATGACAGAGAAGGGGATGTCGGTGAGGGGGTCGAAATAGTAGTGGATGAAAACAAGCGCGGATTCGCAATCGTTTGTGGCGTGCGACAATTGAAAACGAAACATCATTTTAAAGAGCAGCCTCGATTTGAAGTGCGGTCTATTTTTACCACTGCAATCATTATATACACTGAGTCGCTTCCCCTGGCTTTTCAATAATTTTAATATGTAAACCAGAATGTTATCTCTGCACCATTTCGTAACTTTTTATATCTTTTGGAAAACATTTAAAACAATGTATCCTATTTTTATGCTCATCGAAAGAAGCACCGCATACTCGTCGTGTCTGTTGCAGTGTCTGTATTACGTATGTTTATTATTTTCTACGTTTTAAAATGACGATTCATGTGCTCTGTTCAGTATATAATTATTTCCATACGTAAGGACTGTAGATATGTAGAAATGACAACTGAAATGTTACTTTATGTCCAAGTTTTTGTTTTTTCCTCCTTTAAAATATGTGCGACAATTTTGCGAAATGTGCGATAATTTTGGACCGACCGACAGACCGACCGACCGACAAAGTGAGTTATAGGTTTGTGGCTTGTGCCACAAACACAAATTGAAAATGCAATAGGAATAGTTGAAATTGAGGAGATGCACACGCGTTTAGCATAATGTGGTTTCTTGTAAAGGGAAAGTCATTAATTGAAAGTTAGAGGTAGTGGATGGTTCAGTTATGGGTTAGAGTGTGCGCGTGGGTGTTCTCTTTTTGTTTATGATCTGTTTGTAAATCGATAGTTGTAGAAACGAGAAGGTACCATTATCCTTCTTTATACTATTGTTAATAGTACTTTCTGACTTTCACCTGAGAAGAATGATGGTGTCTTATGGTACAGACCCTGGATATATCTTCCTGTCCAGCGCATATGTTGATGTATGTTATTTGTTGTGTGTTTGTAAGTGTATGGCTGTGTATGCTCAGCGATGTGTGTGTACTAGTGCAATAGTGGTGAATAGCTTTCATGGAAGTTAGTACATTTTGTTTGTGGAGAGAGACTGATGGAAAATATGTTAATGCGTTCAGCATGACGGTGGGGGAGGAGAGGGGTAACTGCAGATCTCTCTCTCTCTCTCTCTCTCTCTCTCTCTCTCTCTCTCTCTCTCTCTCTCTCTCTCTCTCTCTCTCTCTCTCTCTCTCTCAATGTTATACATTGTTGATGAATCAATCACTGATTAAGAGAGAATAATGTGCCGCTTTTTCAGGACATCGCCAAGGTAGCATTCTTCCTCTAGTAGGTCTCATGCATCTTCACTTAGTTTTATTATACATCTATTATCATATTCATTTCTCATCTCTGATTCGGCACTTCTATTTTTAAACTAAATGTTGATGTTTTCGTCTTCTGTCTGACTTGATACCAAAAGGTCACTTCTTCAATATGGAATGCATTGTCTTTTGTACTCTTTCCTTCTACTTTCATCAAAACAATGCTATTAAAAGCTGTGATATGGGCTACTGTCTGGCCTTGTTTTTCACAAACGACTTTAAAAAGCCTTTTGTCCACTTGTTTTCGATTTGTTCTTCTTAAATTCTTGTTCGTTGTTTTTTCTATCTTTGCCTTTACAATTGGGTTGCAAAGATAATGCCGTGCCAAGAAACTGTCCTGCATGTTGCTTTTTTCCAAACAATCTTACCTATATAGATTCACGTTCTTCTTCTGGTTTATGTTCTGTTGTTGTCGTTGTTGTTTTCTGTAAACTCTAGCAAACAAACCACACGAACCATATTGCCATAACCACAAACAAACACCGAGTTTCGAAGTAAAGATATATATCGATAGCACCTTTGTGTCCATGGACTTCGAGAAAGTGGCACACAAGAACTTTGTTGGGTATGGCAGGGAGGAACAAACTGTGTAGGAATAGCAACAAGGTTTCACGGCCAAACTAGAGAGATTAGCTTGCCAAGTGGCAAAGCCGCCTGTCTTGACCCTGTCCTTCAAATGGAAAGCCAACTGATACTCATCAGTCATTAAGTCCCCGTCGTGTTTTATCACTAAGCCTAGTCTTGTCTTGCTGAGCAGAGAGCTGAATAGATTTGTACAAAGATATGGGGCTCACCCAATCTTCTCATTCTCTCTTTCTCTCTTCTCCGTCAACGACTGAAACTTGGCGTGAGGATTGCTGTTAAGCACTTTATAAGAATGAGGCTTTATACTACTTCTTGACGACACGAAAG
>CM065682.1:14951043-14971043 GCA_017654935.2 Phymorhynchus buccinoides
AAAGTGTCCACTTTCAAAGTGTCTGTCCCTTATACGTCTTATGTATATGTACATCTATTGTTTCGCCCGTTTGTCTATCTCGTTCCATGCTTAACCCTTTCACCGCCAGCCAAATATTTCCATTACACTTACTTGGCTACAAAAAAAAGATTTCGTCTGCAATATTGTGGGATTTCTCTGTGGCACATTTATTAGAATAGGGTCAATTTTACAACCCAAATTTAGGAACATTATCATTGAATAACAGACCCTGATTTCAAGACTTTACTAGCATGGGTGTTAAATCATGGTGGTGCAAAAATGCGACATTGGCGGTGAAAGGGTTAATGGGCAAGACATATAATGAAGTGATAAAATGTTTATGTCCCTGTGTCCCTCTCTCCCCCCCTCCCTCTCTCTCTCTCTCTCTCTCTCTCTCTCTTCTCTCTCTCTCTCTCTCTCTCGTTGTTCTCGTGGCAATGATGGCGAGGAGGGTCACGGACAGCAGGCAGATGAGCTCTCTCTCTCTCTCTCTCTCTCTCTCTCTCTCTCTCTCTCTCTCTCTCTCTCTCTCTCTCTCTCTCTCTCTCTCTCTCTCTCTCACACACTCATCTCTCTCTCTCTACACACACACACTCGCACGCGCACGCGATGTACACGTGGCACACACGGACAGCAGGCACAAACACATCTCTCACTCACTCATCTCTCACACACACACACACACACACACACACATACACACACACACACACACACACACACACACACACGCACACACACACACACACACACACACACACACACACACACACACACACACACACACACACACACACACACACACACACACACACACACGCACGCACCCCCCCCCCCCCCCACACACACATACACGCGCGCGGGCGCGCGCGCATCTTTCCACATGTTTATAATTATTGACACTCTTCCAACATGAGAATGTTTAAGGACTGTATCGCTTCTCGGCCTTTTGGCTAAGACAGTGATTCAGGAACATAATTGTTTATTTATACCCTGGTTGGTGTGGTCAGCCCGTCGTACATGGCGAAAGCCGATACACGACGTTAAACTGAACTTCCATCCAACATGATAAGCATAGTGATAACCATCAAAAATTAATTCCTTCAGACACGTGTCTCCAAAGGCAATAATGAGCCCTGCATAATGCAGTATTACTACACCCATTGCCACAGCTATCTCCAGCAGAGAAGATGAATTATTCAAGGGAGGCAATGAGATGAAAGGTTTTCACGAACATTCTGATAGTCTCCCGTGATTGGACCGACACTCAACGCGTTGCTTGGCGGACGCCTTGTTTTACTGTGTGTATGCACGGACTTCTATACACAGTGTGTAGAAGTCCGTGGTGTGTGTGTGTGTGTGTGTGTGTGTGTGTGTGTGTGTGTGTGTGTGTGTGTGTGTGTGTGTGTGTGTGTGTGTGTGTGTGTGTGTGTGTGTGTGTGTGAGAGAGAGTTTGTGTGTGTTTGTTTGTGTGTGTGTGTGTGAGTGTTTGTTTGTGTGTGTGTGTGTGTGTGTGTGTGTTTGTGTGTTTGTGTGTGTGTGTGTGTGCGTGTGCGTGTGTGTGTTTGGTGTGTGTGTGTGTGTGTGTGTGTGTGTGTGTGTGTGTGTGTGTGTGTGTGTGTGTGTGTGTGTGTGTGTGTGTGTGTGTGTGTGTGTGTGTGTGTGTGTGTGTGTGTGTGTGTGTGTGTGTGTGTGTGTGTGTGTGTGCGCGCGTTCGTGTATGTATGTATGCGTGTGTATGTGTGTGCATGTATGTGTACGCATGTATGTGTGCGCGTATGAGTGTGTGTATGTGTGCGCGCGCGCGCGCGTGTGTGTATGTGTGTGTGTGTGTGTGTTTACGAGCATACTTAATACCCCTGTGTGTGCATGCGTGTCTGTAAGCGTGTGTGTGTGCGTGCACGCTGGATCCCATGTGTGTTCCTTTATATATGTCGGTGTGTTTTGTATGTGTATGCATACACCAGCGAGTCTTTATTAAAATATAAATCATGCGTATCCGTTTTCATTTGCATATTGTCCGTCACCGAAGGACTTTGCGATGGGCTGGTTTGTCTGTTTGGGTTGTTTTTTTTTTTTTTTGTTTTGGTTTTTTTTCTGTCTGTCCCATGGATATCTCTCGAACCGCTTGTTATTAATGATTTTCTTCTTCTTCTTTTTTTGCGTGCGGAAAATGGTCTCCGGAGTGTTGTGTGTGGGCGTCTGCGCTTGTAAATGTGTGTTTATGCAAATAACCCGTGCAAAGAATGTCACTTTGATGAATGTGTAAGGCTAAACAAAAATACTGTGTGCCTGGGGGGGAGGGTATGTGTGCGTAATATGTATGTGTGTGTGCGCGAACGCGCGCGAGTGTGTGTACGTGTGTGTGCGCGTGCGTGCGTGTGTGCGTGTGTTTGTGTCTGTATCTGTGTGTCTGTGTATGTGTATGTGTGTGTCTGCGTCTGTGAGTATACGTACATGCATGCGTGTGTGTGTACGTGCATGCGTGCCCGCGTGTGCGTGCGTATGTACGTACTTGCCTTCGCGCACCAGCGCACGCGCGCGTGGTTATTACAAATTACCATTTATATAATCGATAATGTTCTTCATAATTTTGTACTTCAATTTTGATGATTTTTTGTTTATGTTACTTTTTTTTTCTTTCTTTTTTTTTACCCCCAGGATGGCTTTACGAGTTATCAGAACGCATCAACGAGCCCATCACTAACGTCAGCCAGCCGGACACGGTGACCTGTTACGTCACTGCGCTCTATTTCACGTGCAGCAGCCTCACCAGCGTGGGCTTCGGCAACGTGTCGGCCAACACCAATGCCGAGAAGATCTTCTCCGTCTGCGCCATGCTGGTTGGAGGTTAGTGTTACCTGGTTTGGTAGTTACGAGTGCGTCTTAAACCCCTTTCAACGCTAGCCATTCCTCAGCCATAACTTACCATTACGCTTTCCCGGGTAGAGAACAGATCCCGACCGCAATATTGCGGATTCCTCTGTGACATGCATACAATAGGGCCTATCCTTACCTCCCAATATTAAGAACGTAAAATCACTGGATACCAGACCCTCATTTCAGGCCTTTTCGTGACATGGGTGTTAAATCATGGTGGTGCCAAGTGGCTATGAAAGGTTTTTTTAAACACAGTTAACCGCAGGTAGTATTGGAGGTTAGTGTTATCTGGTTCGGTAATTAGGAGTGCGTCTTAAACACAGTTAAACGCAGGTAGTATTGGAGGTTAGTGTTATCTGGTTCGGTAATTACGAGTGAGTCTTAAACACAGTTAAACGCAGGTAGTATTGGAGGTTAGTGTTATCTGGTTCGGTAATTACGAGTGAGTCTTAAACACAGTTAAACGCAGGTAGTATTGGAGGTTAGTGTTATCTGGTTCGGTAATTACGAGTGAGTCTTAAACACAGTTAAACGCAGGTAGTATTGGAGGTTAGTGTTATCTGGTTCGGTAATTACGAGTGAGTCTTAAACACAGTTAAACGCAGGTAGCATTGGAGGTTAGTGTTATCTGGTTCGGTAATTACGAGCGCGTATTAAGCACAGTTAACCGCAGGTAGTATCGTGTAAAATGATAAGACACTGGTAATACGATTTTTGTATGGCTAATTTAAATGTTACCCGTGTTACTAACTACCCGTGTTAAATGTTTTAGACGCATTCATGAACACCTTACCTCAGTATGGCCAAACGAGGTAGTTGAGGAGACCCCTAATTACAATGCATCTACACAATACACATTGGACAACTTTAAACAGAAACGTTCAAATTTTCACGCGCCAACGCGTATGAGAACACGACTATTAAAGACCCACTGACCCACCACGATTAAGTCCCTTGGTGGGTTTTTTGGGTAGCTGTGACCCACATACAAATTCCCCCAACTTCAACTTGAGGATGCTCTTTAAAATGATGTTTCGTTTCGAATGTGGGGGCATTTGTATGGGAGTCAAACCTGGTCCAAAAAATATTTCGTAAGAGGGTAAGCACGTGAAACCCGCGATTTTGTCACGTGATCTGGTGGGTCTTTAAAAGGATAGCAGTGCATGCACGCATACTCTCAAAGGTCCGGGAGTTTACCTAGATGCATGCACGCACAGTACCGTGTTTTATTTAAGCTTTGTAGTGGGCGATTAAAAAAAAGGAACAGTTGAGTGATTGTTAAGAAACACACTTTTATATTATTACTAAACCTCATTCTCGTCTGTAGGCCTATGTGTGTGTTCCAGCCATGATGCACGCGGTGGTGTTCGGTAACGTGACGGCCTTCACCCAGAGGATGCATAGTTCCCCCGACTTCTGGAAAATTAATTATCTCTGATCTTCGTGTCTACGTATGTGTGTTGCAGCCATGATGCATGCGGTGGTGTTTGGTAGCGTGACGGCCTTCATCCAGAGCATATAATTATAGTTCCCCCACCTTCTGGAAATATTATTTAATGTTCGTGTATATGTGTGTGTTGCAGTCGTGATGCACGCGGTGATGTTCGGTAACGTAACGGCTTTCATCCAGAGGATGTATAGTTCCACCGCCTTCTGGAATTTCTCTCTGATCTTCGTGTCTATGTATGTGTGTTGCAGCCATGATGCAGGCGGTGGTGTTCGGCCTTCATCTAGAGGATATAATTATAGTCCCCCCACCTTCTGGAAATATTATTGAATGTTCGTGTATATGCGTGTGTTGCAGCCATGATGCATGCAGTGGTGTTCGGTAACGTGACGGCCTTCATCCAGAGGATGTACGCTAGGAGGGCGACCTTCCACGCCAAGACCAAGGACCTGAAGGAGTTCTTCCGGTTCCACCACTTCCCCAAGCCCCTCAAGACCCGCATGCAGGAGTACTTCCAGACCATGTGGTCCGTCAACAACGGCATCGACGTGCGAGACGTGAGTTGAACCAACAGCAACAACAACAGCAGCAACAGCAATAATCGCAGTCGCCTCGGCTTAAGGCTTAAGACTGTGTCAGATCCGTTGACACAGGCTAGAACACCAAGGCTTCATCAAAATGTTGTTACGCTATGCATCGTTATGCGGGGGGTTGTCTTCAGCCACGACAAACTCCTAGCATATTAACATCATCAGTCTCCAGAATATATCTAAGACGGAGTGTGTCTGTCCACGTGGCGTGGTAATTCAAAACGGTCACACACGTGCTGTTTTCATCCCTAGCTGATGTATTAGTATCATACTCATAGTGTGCAAGTGCTTTCGCTGCTGGGATGGTCCCTGGAGTCTTTTAGCAAGGGTAGGCCAACACCAGCAATAATCACCAATCATCACTAGGCCTATGGCAATGTACTGGGACGGAATCCATTATTTCTGGGCGCTTAAGTAAAATTGTTATCTATATTTTTGTATGTATACCACCCGTGGTTAACCTGATTCCACACCGTAACATTTCCTCCGTTTGCCAATTCTCTTCAGACACATTCACACTGTTGAATTTGGTCGAGAGAAGGATGTTGCGAATTTCACTCAACATAAAAAAACCACCGCAGCGATGATTTTGTTCAGTGATAAAAACCCACAATCTGTTTCTCTTGAATACATTAGACAATCTGAGAGGAGAATGTTTGTATTTCCACATTCCATTAATCTAGAATGATATCAAAATAATACTTTTGGGGGCTTCTTTTCTAAATGCGTCAGAGGAACAGATTCTCCTTTCTGACGCATCTGCATCTATTCTAATAAGACACTTCCCTCCACAAGTCATTCTTTATTAGTATATTGTTTTTATTACAGCGCTGAAAGTGAAAAATGTTGTCCACCAGCCTTTGGCTGGTAACTTTTTTTTTACCAGCCAAACCGAAAGTTTTACCAGCCAAACCAAAAGTTTTACCAGCCAAACTAGCTGTACACATTTTGTTGTAAAGAATCCACAGTATGGAAAATAAGGCAGATAACTTACCACAAGCTTGTTCACTCTCCTTTTACAGACCTTTTTCGAACATGCACTGGCTGGCGAGCACGCAAATTGCGTATCGTATTTCCGGTGCGTGGGAAAACATGGATTGGAAAACATGGATTGGGAAAGGAATCTCGCGCAAGAAAGAACACATCGTTTTTTGCCCACTCGCATTTGGCGGGTGAAGTGAATTATAAACTCGCCATTTTCTTTGTCACTCTCCACTTTCAGGGCTGTTAAGTACCAATCTCTAAGACACTTCCCACCACAATATTCCTTTATTAGTATATTGTTTTTGGTACCAATCTCTAAGACACCTCCCTCCACAAGTCTTCCATTATTAGTGTATTGTTTTTAATACCAATCTCTAAGCCCGGGTTCACATTAGACGCGTAAGTTCCGTACGGAAAACACTAAATAAGTGGAAGAAAGAAGGATACAAGTTTACGCATATAGGGGAAATTCGGACACGTGCGCAAATTTGTTCTCTTCTTTATTTCACTTATTTATGGATTGCGCACGGGCTTCCGCACGGAATATCCGCCTATGTAAGTAAACCGCCTACGACACTTCCCTCGACAAGTTTTCCTTTATTAGTATATTGTTTTTACTACCAATCTCTAAGGCACTTCCTTCCATTAGTATACTGTTTTCTAGTATACTGTTTTCCCCCAATGTCTACCTCTTCCTTATTTGTAGCGCACACCCATTATTTCCAGATCATGAAGGACTTCCCGGAAGATCTGAGAGGCGAGATCAGCCTGCATCTCAACAGGGAGATCCTCTCGCTGCCCATCTTCGAGAGTGCTACGCAGGGGTGCCTGCGTTCCGTGGCCCTACAGACCAGCCGCATCTTCTTTGGGCCCGGCGAGGTCCTCATCCACAAGGGCGACGCCATCCGGAACATCTACTACGTCTGCAGCGGCTCCATGGAGGTTCTCAAGGACGAGCAGGTGGTAGCCATTCTCGGTAAGAAGGAAGGAAACAAAATGAAAATGGAGTGTAACGAAATGAAATAAAAAAGGAAGAAAAATTAAATGGAATGAACGGAAACGAACCGGGCTCAATGGACTCCAGTTCGTTGAAACGCGTTAGAATGACATTTTAATGGAAAGATCGGAAACGGTAGGAAATTAAATCAAAATAATCTTATGCAATAGGAAAACCTAAATTGTTTATTCTGTAACCCATACCCCGAAGACGTGAAAATGGATACACAGACAAAGAGAGGGAGAGCAGCATATGTTTGTGCACGTGTATGCATGCATGCGTGCGTGCGTGCGTGCGTGTGTTCGCGCACGCGGATGTGTAGACCTATCTATGTGTTTCATCTTTAAGCTTTCATCCTATCCAGATGATAATAATCATTCCTCCGAAGTCGGAGTACGGATGCTCACGTGGCGGGGTAATCAAAAACGGTCACGCACGTAATGTTCTCATCCCTAGCAGGTGCATTTGTGCAATTAGGTGTTCAAGTGCTTTGGCTGTTGGGATGATCCCTGGAGTCTTTAAGCCAAGGTAAGAGAACAAGAACATAATAATGATTATTGTTTTAATATTGTATAGGCAAAGGCGACCTGTTCGGCTCAGACATCAAGTTCGAGGATCCAATCAGCATCTCAGGAGGGGATGTGCGGTCTCTGGCCTACTGCGAACTGCTGTGCATCAACACCCAGGGCCTTGCAGACTGCCTGCAGCCCTACCCGGAATTCTCCGAGAAGTTCCTCTCCGAGTTCCCCAACGACCTCACCTACAACCTGCGTGAAGGACACGAAGACATCGAGGTAAAGAAATGGGGCTTGGATTTGGGAGAGTGGAAGGGGTGGGGTACAGAGAAGAGAAAGTGGGTTCAGAGCAAGAACGCACGAATGAACGAACCAATGAACGAATTTGTTTTTATACAGGCTAATCACAGATGTTACGTCACACACACAAAGTCGAGCTATTTAGTTGAAAGACTGAATGTATCAATCTTAGATAAAGCAATGCACCAAACACGTCCTTTAAATATTTGGGCTGTCTGTTCTACATAGCATTTCAAATATATTTATTTCATCAGATTAATTGTAAAAACGTTTTTCGTTGAGCAGTATCATGAAACATATATTATTATATAGTAGAAAATGTTCTTCAATAATTCACTTAGTATTGCAAACATAAAGAAAGTTGCCCATGAGTGGGAATCTAGCAATATTTACTAAATAAAACTAATTTACGCACATACTATGCAACCTATTCTTGACTATTATTGATGAAAATGTACGTATGGTAAACAAAAGTTGGCTTGAAAAAAATTATGAAAATATAGATGGACTAAATGTTCCTCCTGAAACAGATGTGTAATGAGATATAAGCATCAGTGCTTTTTTAAACACTCAGCCCTGTCAGAGAGGGAGGCAGAGAGGTAGAGACAGACAGATGCTTCAGAGTTCCCTCACGAAGACCTCACATAAAACTTACGTGAAGGGCATTATTTTAACTGAGGTGACGGAATTGTGCTTGGCTGGGTGAGAGAGAGAGAGAGAGAGAGAGAGAGAGAGAGAGAGAGAGAGAGAGAGAGAGAGAGAGAGAGAGAGAGAGAGAGAGAGAGAGAGAGAGAGAGAGAGATTGGTATTGAGAGAGAGAGAGAGAGAGAGAGAGAGAGAGAGAGAGAGAGAGAGAGAGAGAGAGAGAGAGAGAGAGAGAGAGAGAGAAAGAGAGACAGACAGACAGACAGAGAGAGAAGGGCGAAGGGCAACAACAAAAATATATTAGGAGATATAGGTTTAAAATAATGTTGTGTTTAATACCATGTATTCCTCCGAAGTCGGAATGTGGCTGCCCACGTGACGGGGTAATGAAAAACGGTCACACACGTTCTCATCCCTAGCTGGTGCATTTGTACCATAGTGTTCAATTGCTTCGGCTGTTGGGATGATCCCTGGAGTCTTTAAGCCAGGGAACGACAACAACAACAAAAACAAATATCATGTGTATCTGAATATTATGATTCTTTTTTTCATAGGGACTTATTATTATACTGTCCCTCTTATTCTCATCGTGTTATAAACAAAACATTAAACATTTCTGTTCAGTTCATTCCTCGTAAGCCACATTGGAGGCTTTTCAGGATGGTAAGATACGAATGAATCCTACGAAAATCGACAATACCACGCAACGCAATATCACAATGTCTGCACTTTTTGTGTGATTTTATTTCAGAGCAATTTAATGTTTATCTTCGCTCAGTTCACAACTTATGAATAAAATGTACTGCTTATGCACAATCATGCCGTGAAATGGCAATGCTTTTTTTGAAAGTTTTATTATTATGTATTCATAGACTGAATAAATCACGCACTGTGACGGATATTCGCTTTCAACAAACTTTGATTTCTAGCAAGTATGACAGTATAAGTATGTGTCATTAGTTCACCGTCATTGGTATTTATTGTTATCGTAACTAAGCTTGGAATTGCTTTGTAATTTAACAAAACAAACGTTTATTCTAACATTCCTGTGCGTTTATATAATTATATGTACTCTTTTCGTAATGGTTTTTTCGGGGTCTTTCTGTCCATCTGTCTTTCTTTCGTCTCTTCCTTCTTATCATTGGTTTGTTCGTTCTTTCCATCTATTCCACTCGGTCAGTTCTAATATGGTTTCTTCTTCTTCTTCTTCTTCTTCTTCTTTATTATTATTATTATTATTATTATTATTATTATTATTATTATTATTATTATTATTATTATTATTATTATTATTATTCTCGTACGTAATTCTAATATGGTTTCTTCTTCTTCTTCTTCTTCTTCTTCTTCTTCTTCTTCTTCTTCTTCTTCTTTCTTCTTCTTCTTCTTCTTCTTCTTCTCATACGTAGTTCTAATATGGTTTCTTGTTCTTCTTGTTCTTGTTCTTCTTGTTCTTGTTCTTGTTCTTGTTCTGCTTCTTCTTGTTCTTCTTGTTCTTCTTGTTCTTCTTCTTCTTCTTCTTCTTCTTCTTCTTCTTCTTCTTCTTCTTCTTCTTCTTTTTCTTCTTCTTCTTCTTCTTTTTCTTCTTCTTTTTCTTCTTCTTCTTCTCGTACGTAGTTCTAATATGGTTTCTTTTTCTTCTTGTTCTTGTTCTTGTTGTTCTTGTTCTTGTTCTTGTTCTTGTTGTTCTTGTTCTTGTTCTTGTTCTTTTTCTTCTTCTTCTTCTCCGTCTTCTTCTTCTTCTTCTTCTTCTTCTTCTTTTTCTTCGTCGTCTTCTTCTTCTTCTTCTTCGTCGTCTTCTTCTTCTTCTTCTTCTTCTTCTCGTACGTAGTTCCAATATGGCTTCTTCTTCTTCTTCTTCTTCTTCTTTTTCTTCTTCTTCTTCTTCTTCTTCTTCTTCTTCTTCTTCTTCTTCTTCTTCTTCTGCTTCTTATCGTACGTAGTTCTAACATGGTTTGACTTGCATGAGCAAAATGTAATTCACTGTCGATTTGATCTTCACGCAAATGCGAATGATTTTGCCTTGGCTTTGTGCTGCTAACATACAAGCATGTGCGGAACACTGGCCCTCTAATAAGCTTATTGATATAAGTATAACTAATACTGTATGTTATGATTGTGATGTGGTGGGTTTTTTCCTAGATTATACTAATGCCCGTGGAAAACATTGTCAATGTATATGATTGTTTAACCTTATTTTGTGTATTTTAGTCACTGAATCAACGTGTGCATCTTAGTGTCTGTCTAATTAAACGTCAATCAATGTCTGCGTTATCAGCTTTTTTATAATCTAATACATTGTCCACCGACGTCTCGTTATTATCTGCGTTTTTAGCACTCCATCAGTCATTGAAGTCATCGCTAATCATGCATCTTAACCACCCAGTCACCTTGTTCTATATGTTATCTCCAAACAAACGAAATTTTGAACTTGGTTATTTATTTTATATACATATTTTTATATTATGGGGAATTTCTCTTTACAAAAATATTGCACCGCAATATTAAACATATTTTCTGAAGTAAAACGATGGTTTATGTCGGGATAGGTAAAATGTTCCATAAATGTGAATATTAAAACATGCATTCAATGAATAACAAATATTAGTCCACGCCCCCTTTCGCTTAAATATTATACTGTGTTCTATTCTTTTACATTCACGTTTTCTAAATCATAGTGACACAGGATTAGATAATACTGTTACCTGCAAATTAAAAAAATCCAAAGTTAACATTATTTTTACTTTTGAAAATTTCAAGACTGATTGTTTGATTTTTGTATTATGTCTGTTTAAAGAACAGGCCCTACAAAACCCGACTTCATGCCTAAGTAACGACACTGGTAACTTGTTCGAGACTTCAATTGTGACGCTTTGTTTATTGTTTATTAAGGACATACTATATTAACCCTTTCACCGCCAGCCATATTTCAGCCAAAAATGTCCATTAAATTTACCTGGGTAGAGAACAAAATCTACCTGCAGTATTGGGGATTGTTCTGTGACATAATATAAAATAAGGTCTACTCTTACTTCCCAAAAATAAGGCGATAGGGACTTTGGATAATATACCCCAATTTGATGCCTTTTAGTGACATAGGTGTTAAATCACTGTGGTGCTAAAATGCGACTTTGGCGGTGAAAGGGTTAATATTGTGTTTTATGATGATCGTTGTTTTACCCATGTGTTCATAAAAGTATGCGTAACTCATAATTATTATTATATAAATAAAAGGCACATTGTTAAGTTACAAAAAGAAGGGAAAAAAACCCATGTTACACGTTTACGAAATGTGTTAATCAATAATTTATCAAAGCAAGTAGTCTGTCTTTGTAGGCTAAGGCCGGGTTCGCATAAGACGCGTAAGTTCTGTACGGAAAACCCTAAAGAAAGAAGGATAAAAGTTTGCGCATATAGTTGACATTCGGACACGTGCGCAAATCTTTTCCCTTCTTTGTTTCACTTATTCATAGATTGCGCACGGGTGTCCGCATGGAATATCCGCTTATGTGTGTACACGGCCTTATTGTGTTAATATTTTTCTTTTATTTTCAATGATCTCATATACCCTCTCTGCTGGGGTTCTGTGCTAGTGGGGTCGTAAGCTACAATGGTACTGCCCTTTGACTTCCAATATAACTTTCCTGTTTACGTGAATGTATCGCATCATGTCAACTTTATTCCCCTCTCTGCAAACAGGATGACGACACGCTCCTCCCTGCCGTCAACACCCTCCCTGTCATCTCCGAAGACGAAGAAGAGGAGATGAGCGACGACGACGACGATGACGACGACGATGGGAAACACCTTCCATCTACCCCGCACACGCCGCACACCCCTCTCACCCCGCTCAGTGTGAGCAAACCCATCATGGAAGACGAAGAGAATGAGCTCAGTGAGCATTCCACCACGTCCCCGCTCCTGTCCAAGGTGACAGGCCGAACCACCTTTCCCAACGGAGACATTATTGGTGGATTGAGGTATGGACCTGGCTCTCGTTTTGGATCTCGACTACTGGCTTTGTTTCGTATTTTGTATGTCTGGTTTTTGTTGGATTGCTTTTAGTTTCCGAAAGGGGTGAGGGTGTTGAAACGGGATGCATTGGTTTGATCAATTGACAATATTGGCTATATCAGTAAACAATACTAGCTTTCATAACGGGGTTATGTTTGGTGGATTATGATGAGGCTTTTGCGCTTGCAAATGTATTGCGTCTTTCAAGCTACTTTTGGCTGGTGAAGAGTTAATTCCCTTGCTCTTAATTCAATTTAGTCAGTTTTGACTTAGTCCCAGCAACTGCGAAATACAGTAGGACTTTTTAAAAAAGCTACAGAAGAACATGGCACAGTGGTAACACGTTCGCCTCGTGTCAAGTAAACACGAGTTCGAACCTGAGTACAGGGTATTTTTCCTCTCGCTTTGCACTAGGCCTTGCGGTCTGAATATGGAGTCTTTCGAATGAGACGATAAACTGAGGTCCCGTGTGCCCATGCACTTAGCACACGTTAAACCCAGTGGCAACGAAAAAGTTGTCATTTGGTCAAACGTTACCCCCCCCCCCACCCCCACTTTCCTTCCTCATCAGTCACACGAAAAATCGCATGCATTGTTTATAAATGGGTGGCGCGCCTCTGGCTGCGACGCGCTCTCCATGTGGGAGCAACCCGAATTTCTGAATAACTGGATGAGGGAATATAGGGACACTTCTAAAGGCAGTCTGTTATCTTGCTCTGCCCATAATTATTCGTCGGTCTTCGTTGTGTTGCATTGGCACTGTTGCCTTTTAGATATATAGACTGAAATGAAGATGACTCAATGTTTATTTGCTTGAATTTCTTAACGCTGTTAAACTGAGTCGTATGCTGCCAACATGGGGGTGTGCTTTAAGTATTGCTAACGCATGGCCAGCTACTTTGTTTAATTGTATTAAACTGCTTAGAAGCTGGAACTTTACTAGTCAATGAGTGAGTGATGTGCAAGATATTTTTTTCTCCAAAATAATACTGCAATCAAACCTTTGCATCTGTGTTTCTAAATCAAAGAAGACGAGCCCGTATTATGGAGACGAAGAACATGGAATTTAGAAAGCATTAATTGAAAATCTAAATGATCAGCGCTCAGTTGCAATGACATAAGCAAAGATAATCACTCATATTATTAGTGACAGTGGTACAAATCGTGAATAATAGTTTTCACTAAAGTTTCATAATAAGGGATGAATTGTTTCTGTGTCCGTCCCGTTGTATATTGTCCTTTATGCAATGTATGCTAACTGTTCGATATATTCAGTTTAAGCCGTAACGGTCTCTCTACACGTTAACCTTATTCAGAAAATATATATATTTCCTCATGGCAACACAGCGTTAATATAACTTAAATAATAATATAGCTTAAGCTCACTGTGTTGCCTTCTCACCCACCCACCCCGACTCTACCAATCTCTTATTGAGCTGATCATCTGGGCAGCAAGTCTTCTACATAAGTCATCTGTTTAGTTGGAAACACCCCCCCCCCCCCCCCCACACACACACACACACCCTACATACGTAGTAAGCGTCATAATCCCCAAATCGTTGATGGGAAAAATCAAATCGTTGATGGAGGATGTTATTATGCAAGAAGATGGAAAAAAGACACGTTAACATTATTCACAAAATATCATTATTTCCCCATCATCTTCTTGCATATAGCATCCTCCATCAACGATTTGATCCCATCCCCCCCCCCCCCCCCCCCCCCCCCCCCCCCCCCCCCCCCAACGATTTGATGATTTTGACGCTTACTACGTACGTACGGGGGGTGTCCAACTAAACAGATGATTTATGTAGAAGACTTGCTGCCCAGATGATCAGCTCAATAAGAGATTGGTAAGGAGGGGGTGAGAAGACAACACAGTGAGTTGTAAGTCATATTATGAGTGGATTAACACTGTGTTGCCATGGGGAAATAGATATATTTTGTGAATGATGTTAACGTGTACACAAACCTTAACCAGCTATGCTCTTTAACCCATGAATGTGTTTGTTTCTGCTCTCGTGGCTTGCCCTTGCAGACTTGCTAAGAACCTCCGCGAATCCAAACTCGCTCGTCTCTTCCGCTCAAGCAGCTTGGGTGGCAGGTATTCATCGGCTTCAAACCGTACTTATTTCTCTGTGTTTATGTGTTTATCACCGTGTTTATGTCTCCTACTTTCATTTATTTATTTCCCAATAGGAATTGTTCGGAAATAATGAAGGGGAGTAATTTAATGGTGTGTGGGAGTGATCTTTCCTAATTCAATCGGTCAAACAGGGGAAGTTACTCTACCATCAGCTCTCGCCCTCGTGAATTTGAGCAGACATACAGCACTTGGAACACCGAGCGTCATTCTAAAATTGATGTCATTTATATTTTTACGTCACATTTTGCAAGTGTTATCAGTTTGTGGCCACTGGCCACCCCTATATTTTCTAAAACAAATGTTTGCAAGTCCCTGACTCGCATCCTGCGGTTTCAAGCTTCAACGCCATTGTTGCTATGGTATTTGACCGAGTAATGGAGGTAAGCAACTCTAATTTCCACGAAGTGCTCTCCCCTAGGGTTTTGTTTTCTTCCGAAAATCGTCCCATTATCACATGGGGGGTCTCAATGTGTGTGGTGAACTTACCTCCTTTGTTTTGTCTTTAGCACCCTTCAGCCTGCATTCAACGATGACACTTGTGGCTCGTAATAATCACCAAGCATGACGCACTGTTTCATTAACTTATTGTTTAAAATACGCCTCCAACATGTATTTGTTTTGAGTTTTAAATATGCATGGTATGACTGTCATGGGACTCATTCCTGAATTTGTTCCCAAATCCAGCATGCTGGTTGATTTTGATTATGTGTCGTTTATGCACTCTTTTCAGAATATTTATTTAGCCCTCTTTCTCTCTCTCTCTCTGTCTTTCTCTCTGTGTGTCTCTCTCTCTGTCTCTGTCTCTCTCTCTCTCCTCTCTCTCTCTCTCTCTCTTTCTTTCTCTCATTGTCTCTACTCTCTCTCTCTCCCCTCTCTCTCTCTCTCTCTCTCTCTCTCTCTCTCTCTCTCTCTCTCTCTCTCTCTCTCTCTCTCTCTCTCTCTCTCTCTCTCTCTCTCTCTCTCTCTCTCTCTCTCTCTCTCCCTCNGGATGCATGTAGTTCGATCATTACTGTTTACTTTTTATGTATATTTTTTCTTTTTGTTTTTCTTTGAATTATCATTGTATCTACACCGACACCCCTTCCCTTCACCTCCCCTTCTTCATACGGGCAGATGGCCTAATCATTAAAAATGCTCTGAGTTCTGAGTTCTCTCTCTCTCTCTCTCTCTCTCTCTCTCTCTCTCTCTCTCTCTCTCTCTCTCTCTCTCTCTCTCTCTCTCTCTCTCTCTCTCTCTCTCTCTCTCTCTCTCTCTCTCTCTCTCTCTCTCTCTCTCTCTCTCTCTCTCTCTCTCTCTCTCTCTCTCTCTCTCTCCTCCTCTCTCTCCCTAGTTTTTCTTGTTTGTTTTAAGTAATCCAATGCTTGTTTGAAATTATTTGCTCATGTTTCGTATGTATGCATAATAGCATTTGTTACGAGGTTCAGGGTCAATTTCTTTGTTTGTTATGACAATAAAGATAACAATGAGCTTCTTCAACAAAGTTTACTCGTATCCGGAAAGCTACTTCGTTAAAAAAAGAAAGAAAGAAAGAAAGAAAGAAAAACAGAAATAAATAAATAAAGACATTATAAATAAATAAATACTTAAATGAATGAATAAATGAATCAATCAATCAATCAATCAATCAATCAATCAATCAATGTTTTTTTGCATTCAAAATCTATGCGCATCCATTTGCACATTGTCTGTTTCCTTCACCACATTTTTTCTCGTTCAATCCTATTTGTTCCCTTCTAGAACGCACCTTCGAGAAGTTATTTGTCCCTCTGTCTCCATCTGTCTTCTTGTCTGTCTGTCTGTCTGTTTGTCTATCTGTCTTCCTCTCTGATATATCGATCTTTCGCCCAATCTCTCTGCCTCTGTTTCTGTCTTTGTCTCTGTCTCTGTCTCTGTTTCTCTCTCTCTCTCTCTCTCTCTCTCTCTCTCTCTCTCTCTCTCTCTCTCTCTCTCTCTCTCTCTCTCTCTCTCTCTCTCTCTCTCTCTCTCTCTCAAAGTATTGCTGCTTATCCATGTATCCTCATTAAAACAATCATTCAATTCAATTCAATCTCTCTCTCTCTCTCTCTCTCTCTCTCTCTCTCTCTCTCTCTCTCTCTCTCTCTCTCTCTCTCTCTCTCTCTCTCTCTCTCTCTCTCTCTCTCTCTCTCTCTCTCTCTCTCTCTCTCCAGTTAGGTATGGTTAGTCAACATTGCACTCGTTTGTTTTGTCAATTTGTATTCGTCCTTAGTTTCGTATGCGTATGTGTCTATTAGACGTGTGATGTTTTTTTCATTCAATTATCATTTTGTTCAAGATCTCTCTGTATGCTTATTTTCCCTTTTTTTCAAGTGGAGTGCATGCCATGTGTATCTGTGCATGCTCTGTGTATATGTGCATGCTCTGTGTATATGGGATTGGATCTGAATGTACTATAGCGTGTCAACCTCTACAGAAGTTACAATTGGAGCTGCAAATATTGCATGGTAACACGTAACAGAATAGTGCTGTATTTGTGCGATTTTATTTTCTTCATTTCGGGTCCTTTTCTGTTTGACTTGGGGTAGTATAGTGTTGTTGGTGTTGCTACTGCTGCTGCTGCTGCTGTTGCTGCTAATGAGATGATGATGATGATGATGATGATGATGATGATGATGATGATGATGATGATGATGATGATGATGGTGGTAATGATTTGTGTTTGTCTTCTTTTATTTCTTTATATATTACACGTGGACACAATTAAGTACTTCAGACTTACTCTCTCTCTCTCTCTCTCTCTCTCTCTCTCTCTCTCTCTCTCTCTCTCTCTCTCTCTCTCTCTCTCTCTCTCTCTCTCTCTCTCTCTCTCTCTCTCTCTCTATATCTATATATATATATATATATATATATATATATATATATATATATATATATATATATATATATATATATATATATATATATATATATATTTTCTCTCTCTCTCCCTCTCTCTCTCTCTCTCTCTCTCTCTCTCTCTCTCTCTCTCTCTCTCTCTCTCTCTCTCTCTCTCTCTCTCTCTCTCTCCCAACTTTCTTCATCCATCTCCCGGATTGTCTCTCTCTCCCTTTCTTTAAACGTTTAATCCATGCTTGCAAAATACGCTTAGCGACTTACTCATACATATTCACCTTAATATCACAACAGCAAGGAAGAAGAACCGCCCAAGGACACGTCGACAGTGTTACCCGCCCCCCGGCGAACTGCCCCAAGTCCCTTAGCAGCGTCGTCAGCAGCACCACCACCCACATCATCCTCATCCTCATCAGGCGGCGGAGGCGGAGGCGGAGGCGGAGGCAGAACCTCATTATCAGAACTAGTGGGGACCCTCCAAGCACGCGCAGGAGGAGGATTCGGAGGATTGGGAGGATTGGGAGGAGGAGGAATAGGAGTAGGAGGAGGAGGAGGAGGAACTTCAGGTGGTGGTGTTTCTGGTTCTACCGGGGTGGTCCCCAGCCCAGCGTATCTGAGGACCCTGTCCAGCGCAGTGGGGTCTGAAGGAGGTCGGGGGAACTCAGCTACCAAGGCTCGGCTGGGCAGATCTTCGTCCGTTTCTTCCGCGGGTAGGACACTTCTTCTTCTTCTTCTTCTTCTTCTTCTTCTTCTTCTTCTTCTTCTTCTTCTTCTTCTTCTTCTTCTTCTTCTTCTTCTTCTTCTTCTTCTTCTTCTTCTTCTTCTGCGTTCCCAGGCACTTTGGCCATAATGGGTGACGTACATATGTGTCCGGTTTTCAGTTTTCACTGGTCTCCCCGCTGCGTACAGCCCGATTTCGGAGGAGCTGAAAGGAGACAAATTATTTGGAAGATTTTATTTTTAAAAAGGCAGGAGAATGGGGCCAATAAGTCAGAAAGATAGCAGATGACAGAAAGCAAAGGAAAAAAGGCAGAGTCAAAGAGAGTGGCAGATTAGAGGAAGTTACAAGCACAGAACTTCCAGAAGGTGGGGGAACTTATTTTTTACGAAAGACACCCCCCCCCCCCCCCCACCCCCGGTATCCCCACGGAGAGGGTAGGAGACAATGAGCGACTTTGCTGGATCCTTTCACCGCCAGGTGGCGCGAGACTCGAGTGGTCCAAACCTAACTACCCTCCCCAGCCCCTTCCCCGCCCACTTTCTCTTCTCACTCCCCAACAAAGGCTACTATTAGGTTTGGACCACTTGAGTGTCACGCCGCCTGGCGGTGAAACGATCCAGCTAAGTCTACTGTTGCGTAGTTTCTGTGCAGAACGAGTTATGTCTCTCTGCGTAGGATGATTGCGTTGTTGATTTCTGTGCCTGTCTGTATGGCTGTGTGTCTGTCTGCTTGCTTTAAATCAGGAGGTAACAAACGGACGGGACCAAAAAAATATAAGGGTTTGAGTATCACTCGATGTAAAACATCAGTTTGTAACGATGTATGTTTTACTACGTGCATTGACGCATTTAGGCCTACGCCTTTTAAAAATTATTGAACTAACACTGTGATAGTTATGTAAGCTTAACGGGCCTGCTACACTACCTACGAATCGATTCAGTACGTTCCGATTTTGCCATTTGTGAGGCATGGTTGACGTAAAATTATACCGTATTGATAAATCTGATGAAAACCTGCTAGTTGTGTATAATTATTTGTACATGAATCTGATAAATATCTGATTTTTCTATCGGACATTTGATTTGATTCGGGTATTGCGGTCTACACGGGTATAGCGAACGCAAATAGTAGATATATTTCAGGACGGACGTATTTCACGTGAATCATTGCTCACAGACCTCGTCACAATCGTATCGTATTGGGGTCAAATCGTAATGCAGTGTTCTCATCGAAAATCACCCTATTATTTCATGACAGATTATTCATCGAAACAAAAATGATAGTATGTGATCTAACCAGACATAGTAATACGAAGGAGTGTATCAAATCAACCTAACCATTAAGCAATATGTTTAACTCTCCCGTTTCTCTTTGTTGCGCATGTGGTGTGCCCCGCCCACCAGGGGGAAGGCAGAAGTCGGAGGAGGCCACCCTGATGCAGAGCCTGCAGACGGAGGTGGAGGGCACGCGGACCAGCGTGGATAAGCTGGAGCGCCGCCTGGACTCCCTGTGCAGCGACGTGAAGAACATCGGCAGCACCCTGCAGCACATCCTGAAGGCCATGGGACAGCCCTTACCCCCGCCCAAACCTCCCCAGGGACAGGACTCCTCCGCCTCTTCGGCAAAGGGCGTGGAAGGGAGCCAGTCCCCAGCCTCCGTCACCAAAGTGAAGACCTACTTCACTCCCCAGAGAAGAGTGGTGGATCGACAGAGATCAGTGCCTGTGTTTCAAGGAGCTCCTCCTCCTCCTCCTCCTCCTCCACCTCCCACGTCGCTTCGGCAGGCTGGTTCAGGAAGGCCGCAGTTCTTCTTCGGGAACTCTCCGGAGTGCTTTAACGAGCTGTTCGCTTCGGCCTGCACTGAAGGGTCGTGCGGACCGATACGCGGAGA
>CM065682.1:14978543-14983543 GCA_017654935.2 Phymorhynchus buccinoides
GCCTAGGGCTAAACTTTAGAGACAGAAAATGCCTCCCGTTAGTATCCAAACTTCCTAATAAATATTTCACTTTGTTTTTTAGTCATGCAATGTGTTTTTGCCTCCCGTTAGTATCCAAACTTCCTAATAAATATTTCACTTTGTTTTTTAGTCATACAATGTGGTTTTTCCTCCCGTTAGTATCCAAACTTCCTAATAAATATTTCACTTTGTTTTTTAGTCATGCAATGTGTTTTTTCCTCCCGTTAGTATCCAAACTTCCTAATAAATATTTCACTTTGTTTTTTAGTCATGCAATGTGTTTTTGCCTCCCGTTAGTATCCAAACTTCCTAATAAATATTTCACTTTGTTTTTTAGTCATGCAATGTGTTTTTGCCTCCCGTTAGTATCCAAACTTTCTAATAAATATTTCACTTTGTTTTTTAGTCATGCAATGTGTTTTTGCCTCCCGTTAGTATCCAAACTTCCTAATAAATATTTCACTTTGTTTTTTAGTCATACAATGTGTTTTTTCCTCCCGTTAGTTCCAAACTTCCTAATAAATATTTTACTTTGTTTTTTAGTCATACAATGCGTTTTTAAGGGGGGGGGGGGGGGGAGCAAAAGTATCTATGAAAGACTGCTGCAATGAATCCCTGACCCATTGATGTTTTGATTCAATTTCCTTTTAATCTTTTATGATTATGGATTGATTTTTGTGATGTTGTTATCAATGGCGTTAAGCTTAAAATTCAGATATAAGCGCTGACTTCATTCGAATAGAACATGTCTTTATAATTGAGATGTCAGTCAAGCTTTGAAATAGTCTATTGTTATACGCTGTTTTGGTACTGATATTTCACACAAAACATATATATCTAAATAAATGCTTTATAAGCATTTTATTTTACAATATATTACAAAGGCTTACAATGCATGGTGCATTGCATCGTTTTTGTTCAGCAGATGAGGAGCGAAGATATGAGCCTATTACTGAACAAAATGAATGATGTACATAATGTGAACAAACTATGGTTTTAACACGATGGAGGATTTTACAATTAGCTACTTATTATTTTCTATTATTATTATTTATTTTATTTTTTTTTGGGGGGAGGTAGAAGCGTGGATGGAAGGGACGCTATAAAATTATAGCAAGAATCAGTCAGTATTTTACATGAATAGTGGATTAAAAAAAATATCAGAGCGTGTCATCACGAGTGCGACTTAGACATTCAACAAGGGTAGTAATATGATTCGTGGTGGTTGTTTTTGTTGTTGGGGGGGGGGGGGGGGGGGGGTTATTGGTTGTTTTGGGGGGGGGGGGTGGGGTGGGGGTAAAGCGGGGATGTAAGAAATGCAATAAAACTATAACAAGAAGCAGTCAGTAGTTTACGTTAATTGTTGATAATAATAATAATAATAATAATAATGAAAAATAGGGCGTGTCATCATGACTGCGTATTAGACATTCAACACAGGTAGTAGTATGTAAGTTAGACTAAACTCCCCCAAACGATTGGCTGTTTAGCCTCATTTGCATACTACTACTACCCATGTTGAGTGTATAAGACGCACTCATGAATGCCCTCATTATTTTATGTCTCATATGACTTCGGTCGAGAAGACGTAAAACATAAACTTTCCCTCCCTACCAGGGCCTGTATTCACGTTGAGATAGCATGAGACTTAGCATCATGCTAACTTAGAAGCTCTTCCAAAAGTCCTGTTAAATCCAATAGGACATTGGAAGAGCTTCTAAGTTAGCAACATGCTAAGTCTCATGCCATCTCAACGTGAATACAGGCCCAGGTCTACTGAGTTGATTTAATTCACTGCGCTATTCTTTCCCTTGTTAACGTGGCTGTATTTATGATTGTATTTTTGACGGGAAAGTTTTTGTTTTTGCATTTTGGTGAGAAAAATGTAACAGTGTTACATTTATGTAGCCAAGTCTCTCTGCCTCTGTCTCTGTCTCTGTCTCTCTGTCTCTGTCTCTCTCTCTCTCTCTCTCTCTCTCTCTCTCTCTCTCTCTCTCTCTCTCTCTCTCTCTCTCTCTCTCTCTCTCTCTCTCTCTCTCTCTCTCTCTCTCTCTCTCTCTCTCTCTCTCTCTCTCTCTCTCTCTCTCTCTCTCTCTCTCTCTTTCTCTCTCTCTATTTCTCTCTCTCTCATTCTCTCTCCCGTCCCCTCTCTCTCCCCCCCATCTCTCTCTCTGTCTGTCTTGTCTGTCGGCCTCTCTCTCTCTCTCTCTCTCTCTCTCTCTCTCTCTCTCTCTCTCTCTCTCTCTCTCTCTCTCTCTCTCTCTCTCTCTCTCTCTCTCTCTCTCTCTCTCTCTCTCTCTCTCTCTTTCTCTCTCTCTCTCTCTCTCTCTCTCTCTCTCTCTCTCTCTCTCCCCCCCTCTCTCTCTCCCTCTCTCTATCTGACTGTCTGTCTCTGTTTGTCTGTCGGCCTCTCTCTCTCTCTCTCTCTCTCTCTCTCTCTCTCTCTCTCTCTCTCTCTCTCTCTCTCTCTCTCTCTCTCTCTCTCTCTCTCTCTCTCTCTCTCTCTCTCTCTCTCTCTCTCTCTCTCTCTCTCTCTAGTTTTTTTCATATTTCTCACTTTTAGTTATTTTTCCTTACTAGTTATATTGTTTAGTTAAAATTTGTTCTTTGCTGTGAAAATGATGCTTTCCCCCATGTCATAAGAACATTTTGTTAATGACATTAAACAGTCAAAGTGTCAAAGTGTCTCTCTCTCTCTCTCTCTCTCTCTCTCTCTCTCTCTCTCTCTCTCTCTCTCTCTCTCTCTCTCTCTCTCTCTCTCTCTCTCTCTCTCTCTCTCTCTCTCTCTCTCTCTCTCTCTCTCTCTCTCTCTCTCTCTCTCTCTCTCTCTCTCTCTCTCTCTCTCTCTCTCTCTCTCTCTATGTTTGCGTTAATAAATGTGAGTTTCGTAATGCGCAAATGTTACCAATTATTTATATACGTACATACTAATGGCTTCTTTGTTAATGTGTAATTATGTCTAAACAGTGCGTGTGTCTCTCTGAAGTGCACGCACGCGAAAGTGTACGTCTGATAAAGTCAAAATCAGCGACTAAACAACTTTTAGGATGCTTAAGAAATAACATTTGAATTTCGTTTTATTTTCGAATTCCCCCCTGATGTTCTTCCTCAGCTTATGTGTGCATGTGTGTTTGTTTGTGCGTGTGTGCGCACACGTGTCTGTGTGTGTGTGTGTGTGTGTGTGTGTGTGTGTGTGTGTGTGTGTGTGTGTGTGTGTGTGTGTGTGTGTGTGTGTGCGTGCGTGCGTGCGTGCGCGAGCGCGCACGTGTGTGTGTGTATGTGTGTCTGCTTGTGTGTGTGGCGCACGTGTGTGTGTGTGTGTGTGTGTGTGTGTGTGTGTGTGTGTGTGTGTGTGTGTGTGTGTGTGTGTGTGTGTGTGTGTGTGCGTGCGTGCGTGCGTGCGCGAGCGCGCACGTGTATGTGTATGTGTGTCTGCTTGTGTGTGTGGCGCACGTGTGTGTGTGTGTGTGTGTGTGTGTGTGTGTGTGTGTGTGTGTGTGTGTGTGTGTGTGTGTGTGTGTGTGTGTGTGTGTGTGTGTGTGTGTGTGTGCAAGCGTGTTTGCGCGCACGTCTGCGCGTTGCCTGTGCGTGTATAATGATATTTGTGTTTGTTTGTTTTATTTATGTAATACCTTCCAAAGCCCTTACCAAAAGTTGCATACAACATGACCAGCATAATGCATTCAATCGTCTACTAAATCCAACGCATATCTTTAACCCTTTCACAGCCAATGTTGCATTTTAGCACCACAATGGTTTAATAACCATGTCACTAAAAGCCATCAAATCAAGACCTGTTATCCAAATACCCTAATTTCTTAATTTTGGGAGGTAAGGATATGCCTAATGTTATACATGTCACAGAGGAATGTGCAATATTGCAGATATTTTATTTTATCTACCTAGTTAAGTTTAATAGTACTTTTTGGCTGAAAAATGGCTGGCGGCGAAAGGGTAAAAGCATACCGTTGTTACATTTATATCCTCCCCTTGGTCTTTAAACAATAATGGTTTCAGTAGCACAGTATTGGCGTTGTTTTAATTTAGTTATATTTTCATTTCTTCCTTTTTGCTCTTTTGCCATTTGTTTATTTGGAGTTTATTCCTTCATTCATTCAATTTACGTGTTTCTTATATTTGTTTATGTGTTTATTTATTCTGTATTCGTTCATTTATTTCTTTGAATTTATCGGTTTATTTATTTGTTTGTGGGTAATTTTGTTTGTTTCTTCGAATGTTTACCTACTTAACTGTTATTTTTGGGGTCATATTGTATTTTACAATTGAACTTAAAAAAACATCAAAACGCTACACTCACACAAACACATGGAGATTAAATAAATAATAAACGCGGTGAATAAAACCGATTTGTTATCTTTTAAACGACTTTGACGAGGTGAATGACGACACACTAAAAACTTAACAATGACCGTAGTGAATGGATGACGCATGTATGTTATTCATATTTTATATGCATTCATATTTTATTTTACTACAACCCAGATATAGTCAACTATTTTAAGCGTTTCAAAACAACACAAACATGGGTTGTTGTCCTTTGCCGATCTACGATCGCAAAGGAGTATGTTTTCGTTCGTGTATGTTTCTTTTTTTGTTTTGTTTTTTGTTTGTTTGTTTGTTTGTTGTTGTTTTTCTTTTCTGCCTGTTCCAAGGATATCTCCCGAACCGCTTGACCGAATCGCTTCAAATTATGTGTGGTGGTGTGTCACCATGAGAGGAAGGCATCCGCGCATAAATTATCCGTCGTGACCTTGACCTTGGTGTATGACCTTTAAAACCGAAAATATTTAAGGGGCCGTAACTTCCACACCGTTGATCTTAGAGTCTTCAAATTTGGCATGTAGGTACTTTGGCGTATGGCCGTTCTGATGATGGCATACCAATAAAGGTCAAGGTCAAGGTCGGGGAGATCGGTAGGCCTTGAAAGTGGTAGGGGTATACAAATTGGGTTTTAAGCC
>CM065682.1:14988543-15001043 GCA_017654935.2 Phymorhynchus buccinoides
AAATCAGATATTGCCACTGATCTACGTGTTTTGAATACAGATGGCGGGCGATGCGGCAAATGTTGTTGCTCATTGAGTCACTGATAAGTCAGAGCCATTACTGAATGAATCTCCTGATTCAGAAACAAAAAAATCATAACAGGACGGGGGGGGGGGGGGGGGGGGGGGATGGAGGGGGTTCGGGTTGGAGAGGGGGGTTGGATTGTAATGATGAGATGCATAGCATGGCGCATATGACGGAAGAAAATGATCGCGTCATGGGCTAAGTTGGAGGTAGAGGGGGGGGGGGAGAAATAGAACTGTCAATGTCTCCGTTCACAACAAAACAGAGCAGTATGACTCGTCTAGTTCAACGCCGTAATTTTATGCCAGTCTCCTGTCATACAATGCATCATCATCATCATCATCAGCAGCAGCAGCAGCAGCAGCATCACCATCATCACCATCATCATCATGATGAACATCATGATTGTCATCATCATCATCATCATCACCACGATCATCATATCATCACATCATCAGTATCACCATCGCCATCATCATCACCATCATCATCATCGCCATCATCATCATCGCCATCATCATCATCATCATCATCATCATCATCATCATCATCATCATCATCATCATCATCATCATCATCACCACCATCATCATTATCATTATCATCACGATCATCGTCATCAGCAGCAGCAGCAGCAGCAGCATCATCATCATCATCATCATCATCATCATCATCACACGATCAGCGGCAGCAACATCAGCATCAGCAGCATCAGCATCAGCATCAGCATCAGCATCAGCATCAGCATCATCGTCATCATCATCATCATCATCATTGTCATCATCACCACCATCATCATTATCATTATCATCACCATCATCATCAGCATCATCAGCATCATCAGCATCGTCATCATCATCACCATCATCATCACGATCATCATCATCAGCAGCAGCAGCAGCAGCAGCAGCAGCATCATCATCATCATCATCATCATCATCATCGTCATCATCATCATCGTCATCATCATCAGCAGCATCATCATCATCATCATCATTATCTTCCCCCTCCTCCTCCCCCCCTCCTCCTCCTCATCACCATCATAATCATCATCATCATCATCATCAGCAGCAGCAGCAGCAGCAGCAGCAGCATCAACATCATCATTATCATCATCATCATCATCATTTCCAGAATCGTCTTAGTCGTCATCGTCGTCGTCGTCGTCGTCATAGCAATTAGTAGCTATTGCGTCTGCATTGGAAGCAATGGTATGATTCACAACAACCGCAACAATGTCATCAGCACCGTTATCATTATCATTAATACGTGTATTTCTTCAGTTACCAATTAACCTCTGCGTATTATTGTTAAATTCCAATTATAAGCTTCTGTGCTAGTCTGCCTTTTTAATTAAAAGTTCCAACCCTCAAATACAGACGAAGAATGACATTTGCATTAGTCGCTAATGTGTCGATTACTGCTTTTTCTGTCCATCTACGAAACTGGATTTTATAGAGACATTTTTGCACACACATTTTTGTTTCGTCACAGCTAATGATTTTTTGGCATTTTATATTACTTTTAAGGGTACTGCCAACCAGTCAGGAAATAACAATGTATGAAACTTTCGACTTCAACGAAAACAAATGATGGAGAAAAGTGGGACTATAAGATAACTGAAGCAAAAATACACCAAAAAACCTTAGCGAATCATTAAAGCATTATTTAGAGGAAGAGGAGAGGGGTTAATAAAAAACTAAATCTCTGTCTTCATCATCAGCGTAAAAGTTTACCAACCACCGTTATGAACCACCAACTAATAAAAACAAACCCGCGAAATAATTGCGGCAGTGGAAAAACAGTAAGGAAGAACTAGAAGAGAAACTATATGTGACAGTGCATGGGAAAAACAGACATAATAGACTTTTGGAATAAATTGGGATTTTACTGTTTCATGATGGATCAAAGATTCCTTGTTAATACACAGAAAACCCAAATGAGTTATCTTGTCTAGTTTTTATTTGTATTTAAAGTTTGGCGTTTGAGATATAGATTTTGCAGAAATCGGACCTAGAAGACAGAATTGTGCCTCTTCCTTTCTATTGACTTGATTAAAAAAAAAAACATTCAAATAAACAAATAAATAATTCAAAATTGTCTTTCGTGTTGGCAGAATACAAAACAATAGACATAAATAATTATGCCCTTATAAAATAGAAATATGTTGGGGAGGTTGTTGACTATCTTTCGCTTTTGCTCCAAAACATTCTGAGCGACTTATGCTGGGTTTTCCCATGCACAGTCACATTTATCTTCTTCTTCTTCTTCGCCATAGGCAGCCAACTTCAACACGCTGAAGATTCTGCTGCACTTTAGGGGGGTAGTACGAACAAAAGAAAGAAAATAAGTGCAGCAAAGATAGGGTAGATAGTGAGATAGGATGAAATATTATAGGGGAAAGATAGAGCCAAGATAGTCAGGAATAATTTAGGTATTTTGATACTCCGTTTGCTGTATGTAACGGATAATAATTTTATGAAATAGATAGAGTATATATATATATAGAGAGAAAGAAACAAAGAAGAAGAAAAATGTGTAAGAAGGCAAGAACAAGAATAGAAGACAAAAACTCAGTTCAGGACACACACAGGTTACCATAAAACTGCAGTTTCTGTTCGAGGTAGTAATTTTCCGCCAAATTTTCAGTCCCTTTAATTTCCCCTGCTCTTCTACGGTAAACTAAGGATGGCAAAGTGAGAGTAGAGATCGAAAGAGAAAGACAGGGAATGAGAGAGAGGGGGTTAAACGTAAAACAAGAAGGCCAAGCCGTATACAATGTACTACCAGTTACAGTGAAAGTCAGGGGAGATAATATTTGAATTTAGGTTATTGTGGGTTTTTTCTACATAAACAACTCCTGTACCAGCATGAAGATATCTTGTAATTTACTATTTTACAAAATAACATTCCTTAAATGACACTTTCGTACCAAAATAACTTTGGTTGAAATCCATACAATAGCTTTGAAATAATCAATGTTTGTTTTGTACACATTTGATTCACAGGGATTACATTCATATGGTTTGTCATTTGGTCGATCTGACACGACGGGCAGCTTCTAGGCTCATTGTGGCGGTACCATAGCCAGCCAATGAGGCTTAACCGAGGTGTGGTTACCGCTACACCTATCTGTATTGTACAAAAATCGGCACTGGACTGGTGTTCCACTGCCTCCGGACATTGCCTCCTGTATCGTTATCACCATCTTTATATCTACTAATGTCCCATATGTGTCTGTTCCAGACCGAGAGGACGTAAAACACAATTTTACATTCATTCGCAGCATCTATAGTCTCTAAGGAACCATTCTGCCAAATTTCGTTAAGATTGGTTTCGTAGTTTAGGTGCTGTAAAATGGAAGAATGTTTAAACACATACACTCATACAGACAGACAGAGAAACGCACAGCCCTCGTTCCCATTCCAATGTACTCCTGTTCCTACAGAACTGGGAGGACAACAAATTATAAAGGACAAAATTTAATGTAGAGTGGCATAGAGGTATCGCGTTCGACTCGTGTCAAGTAAACCCGAGTTCGAACCTGACAGGGGATTTTTCCTCTCACTTTACACTAGGCCTTACAGTCTGAACGTGGAGCCTTTCGGATGAGACGATAAACCGAGGTCCTGTGTGCCCATGCACTTAGCACACGTTAAACCCAGTGGCAACGAAAAAATCGTCATTTGTTCAAACTATGCCCCCCCCTTCCCTTTCCCCTCATCAGTCACACCAAAATCGCATTCAAATCAAGGCTGCGACGCGCTCTCCAGGTAGGAGCAACCCGAATTTCACAGATACGCCTCTGTGACTATAAAGTACCTAATGGAGCAAGCCCCGCTCTGACTGATTCATACCAACGATGAAAATCCGTTTAACGTCCTCCGGTCTGGAACAGACACATAATGGGACATTAGTAATCTATATAAAGATGATGGGTGGGAACGATCCTGCCCGGAGGCAGTGCAACACCAGTAAAGTCCCCAATTATTAACAATACATGTATATGTATGATTAAGTATAATGCTTTCTCTAACGACAATAGATGCCAACAAAATCTTTCCTTTTTATTTTGTCAAACAAACTTATTACAGTGGAACCTCGCTATTAAGGCCTTGAAAATTCAGCCACCCCACCCCCCCACCCCAAAAAAAAAAAAAAGAAGAAAAAAAAAAAGAGAAAAAAAACCTCACCAGAGCACATGTCAAAATCACGGATTTCACGTGTTTTCCCTCTTACAGCTGGAAATAAATCTTGTTTTGACCAGGTTTGACTCCCATACAAATGCCCCCAAATTCAAAGCGAAACATCATTTTAAAGAGCAGCCTCAATTTGAACTTGGGGACATTTCTATGTGGGTCACAGTTACCCAGAAAAAAAACCAAGGGACTTAATCGTGGTGCGTCTTAATAGGGAGGGTTCTTCACAGGGAGGAGTTCAAACAGAACTGAAACAATCTCAGTAGCAGGCCATAAATCCACTCCATCGACTGTTAAGTATGGCGTTCCCCAGGGCTCTGTCCTGGGACCTGTGCTTTTTGTATTGTATACGCAAACCCTTTTCAACATTGTTAAGAATCATTCTGTAAATCATCATGCCTTCGCTAATGATAATCAGCTATACACTAAAACAACTCTTTCTGACTTCGACTCCATTGTTCAAGGTCTTCAAGGATGTGTCAGTAATGTCAAAACATGGATGAATGAAAACAAACTCCAATTAAATGACAGCAAAACTGAAGCCATCATAATGACCTCTAAAAGACTCTCTGTTGACAGGTCCCTTCCATCTTCCATAAGGATAGGTGACTCAGATATTGATATTGTTCCTTCTGTCAAAAACCTGGGCGTCACTATCGATTCCAACCTTACAATGAAAACACATGTGAACAATGTCTGCAAAATAGCCTATCTACAGATTCGTAAGATAAGTTCCATTCGCCACCTCCTTACCACTCAGGCAACACAAACTCTTGTCTGTTCTCTCGTCTTGTCTAGGCTAGACTATTGTAACTCTCTGTTATTTGGTTGCCCGCAGTCCTCAATCAAGAAACTTCAGAAAGTTCAGAACGCAGCTGCAAGATTGATTTTCAAAGCAAAAAAGACACAGCATATCACCCCGCTACTTCACACTCTTCACTGGCTTCCAATTTCTGCTCGAATTCAGTACAAGGTCGCATGCCTCACCTTCAACTCTATTAATGGAACTGCCCCTCAGTATCTCACTGACATTGTACAAACCTACACTCCCACCCGACATCTCAGATCTTCCTCCGACTCATGCCTGCTCTCCACTCCCCGTATTAAAACTAAATCCTTCGGTGAATCTTCTTTCTCGTACTCTGCTCCCTCGGTCTGGAATAGCTTACCACACAGTGTTCGCCACTCTTCCTCTGTTCAGTCTTTCAAAACTTCTCTGAAAACTCATCTTTTTTAAACCTCATACTCTCACCTCTAATCCACGTAATCCTTGATGATATTACCCTGCAGTATGTGTGTGTGTGTGTGTGTGCGTGTGCGTGCGTGCGTGTGGGGGGGGGGGGAGGGAGGGGGGGGAGGGGGGGGGGGGGGAGGAGGGGGGAGGGAGGGCGAGAGAGATTAATACATGTATTTTGTATGAACAGTCTCACTTATTTTTAATGTTTATATTCATTGATACTTGTCTTCATGTTGATTATTCTTGGCTTGGTGTTTAACTGTATGTTAGTGTCTAGGCCTTTGTTCAGCGCTTTGAGCACCCTGCAAAGTGAGTTAAGCGCTCTATAAATAACCAGTATTATTATTATTATTATTATTATTATTATTATTATTAAAGACACACTGACGCACCACGATTAAGTCCTTTGTTTTTTTCTGGGTAGCTGTGACCCACATACAAATGTTCCCAACTTAAAATTGAGGCTGCTCTTTAAAATGATGTTTCGGTTTGAATTTGGGGGCATTTGTATGGGAGTGAGACCTGGTCAAAACAAGATCTATTTCCAGCTTGCCCGAATTCCACGGAAATAAGTCTCTGCGACTAGAATAATACCAAGTACCAAGCATAATGTAAAGTTCAGTGAACATTTCCAAAGTTAACGGACCCGTGGTTTTAAAGTTCTTTTCTTCTAACTTCCTTGGCAAAATGCTTCGTCATGCTCTTCTCCCGCCACCCACTCCACCCCACCTTTATTCCCCTAGTCCCCACCCACCCACCCACCACCCACCCCCTATCTGCCCAACGCAACGCTCCCCGCACCCACTACCCTTCCTAAGCTTTCTCCAACAAAAAGGAAAGAAAATCTGCGACATTTTTTAGAGCAAATTTTGGCGTGCGTTCATTCGCCAAAGAAAGGCAACCTGCTGCATAATGGCGCTGCTGGTGCTGCTGCTGGTGGTGGTGGTGATGATGATGATGAAGATAACAGTATAGTTTGTTTCTTCACGGTATTTTCAACTGCTCTTTCCTGCCATTCACGCGATAATAGAGGCCTCCGGAAATAAGTGCTGCTGGAATATCTATCTATCTACCTAGCATTCAAAACAATAGAAGAAAAACAAACAGCAAGCGGGAAGACTGGTGTAAATTTATTCGGCAAATATTTCGGGCTGCTGCCCTTTGACCATGCCTGTCTCCTTCTGCCAGAAAGAGTCACATTTACAATACATGTAGAATGATTACAGTTCACAGATATTAACAAGAAAAACTAGAAGAAATTAAAAGCAAAACGATGGACATTGTATTGCACGTGCAAGAAATATAGGCCACAAGGCTCACACAGCACACCACTTTCACTACTCCCATTCCCCACCCTCTACCTACCTATCTATCTACCTATATTTATGTCTATATATATATATATATATATCTGTCTATCTATCTATATATATACCTATCAATGTTCTGTTCCAATGTCTTTATTTGTGAACCTCAGAAACAAAACCAGTTAACGTTAACTTTGAGTAATGTTCCGTGTTCAAAAAAAAAAATATATATATATAAATTGTGCTGATTTACTTTCATACCTATCAATATATCTATCTACAGATCTAGTAAGAAGAATCACGATTACAAAGACACAGCAAGAGTATAACATTTACCCACTGTTTCGTCCGGGTATGTATTGTAGACTTTATCAAGGATCAAAACGACAATAGAACGAGCCACAACTGTAAATGGTATAAGCCATTACTCAGGTAAAGAATTAAAACAAACACATAATGAAAACAGACAAAAGTCACATACACATACAACTGTACGTGTAAGATAATTCAAGCACGACAAATGCAAGCTGACGTTCAAAATGCCCATTGTAGTAGCATCACACACACACACACACACACACACACACACACACACACACACACACACACACACACACACACACACACACACACACACACACACACACACACACACACACACACACACACACACACACACACACATATATATCTATCTATCTATCAATCAATCTATCTATTACCAAAACACGACTTTATAGACATTCATGATTATATAGCTATGACATGCAAAACATGGGCTGTCGCGGAATACGGCAACACGCCAACCGTCCCGCAATGAGCCGTTCTGGTGGTCCTACAGGAGACAACTCTCGTGGCTAGTTTCATTTCCCTTGATCAAATAATTATATAGAGAAGGCATACGCTATGTTTTGCCGCTCGCGTGCGAGAGAGAGAGAGAGAGAGAGAGAGAGAGAGAGAGAGAGAGAGAGAGAGAGAGAGAGAGAGAGAGAGAGAGAGAGAGAGAGAGAGAGAGAGAGAGAGAGAGAGAGAGAGAGAGAGAGGCAGAAACGTGGACGAGCTTGCCCTCAAATGCCTTCCAATGCGCCACCTATGTGAAAGGGCTATGCATCCCCATAAAGCGCACACAATGCACTTCACGCGACACGTCATCTTTGGGTAAAATAGCACGGTGCAAATTTGAAGTGATTCTGTACAGCAGTTCACCCAGATCGTGCTTGAACAGACGAATAAAGGAAAAGGGAACAGACATACACGAACAATAGCACGGTGCAAAGTTGAGGTGATTATGTACAGCAGTTCACCCAGACCGTGCTTGAACAGACGAATAAAGGAAACGGAACAGGCATAAACGAACAGTAGCAGTGCTCCAACACTCCGCTACGAGACATGGGGTCTAATTCCGGCGCCACGCACGCGTACAATCGTATGGGGATGCGATGCGATTGGGTCACGTGAGTCATGATTCCGTGACGGAAGTATTTCACGTGGATCATGACTCACGTGACCCACGCGCATCGCATCCCCATACGATTTTGCGCGTGTGTGGCGCCGGCTTAAAGGGGCAGACACTGTGGATACGATGTCAACCGGTTGCGACGTTTGTACAGCATGATTCTCATGAAATGAATCCGATGAAACCCTACTAGTTTTCTTCGCTATTATGTTTGCAATATCCCGTATGCCTACACGAATCTAATGAAATATCTGTGTTTTACTGTATGTTGTTCGTCTTTTTGGGGTGTACATGAGAATAGTGAACGGAAACAGTAGAATTATTCTAAGACGCGGGGAGTATTTCACGTGCATCATGACTCCCGTGAATCATGACGTGAATCATGACTCACAGACATCGTCACAATCGG
This sequence comes from Phymorhynchus buccinoides, assembly GCA_017654935.2. NCBI lineage: Eukaryota > Metazoa > Mollusca > Gastropoda > Neogastropoda > Raphitomidae > Phymorhynchus > Phymorhynchus buccinoides. The sequence continues at coordinate 14,997,216 of CM065682.1, forward strand.
ATCGCATCGTATGCAGTGTGTTTGTCCCTTTACAGGAATCCGATGCTCCAACTGCTGAGCTACCGGAGACTGGGTCTATCTAGGGCATGATGTATGATTGTCACTCATTGTCGTAGAAAATCGCCCTCTGTGCCAGACATCATTCCAAACAGCCAGAGGGTAAATCCACGATGACTGTTGTTTGTTCTACTGATGTAAATTAGTCCTTTTATTGCCCGGTAGCTAGCTAAGCCTTTACCCGACTATCTTCATCTACCACAACGTTAACCCTTTCACCGCCAGCCATATTTTAGCCAAAAATGTCCATTAAATTTACCTGGGTAGAGAACCAAATCTATCTGCAGTATTGGGGATTTTTCTGTGACATATATAAAATAAGGTCTATCCTTGCTTCCCAAAACTAAGACAACAGGGTCGTTGGATAATAGACCACAATTTGATGCCTTTTAGTGACATAGGTGTTAAATCACTGTGGTGCTATAATGCGACTTTGGCGGTGAAAGGGTTAAACGAATTCTAACCCAGCCTGCCGGAATAGCATCTGTCCCTCCCCTCTGCTAATCTGAAAGTCATAGAGTGTAGGTGTAGAGTGGCACAGTGGTAACGCGTTCGCCTCGTATGCAATAAACCCGGATGTTCGAACTGGGTACAGGGGATTTTTCCTCTCACTCTGCACTAGGCCTAATTACGGTCTAAAAACGTGGAGTCTTTCGGATGAGACGATCAACTGAGGTCCCGTGTGCCCTTGTACTTAAGTACACGTTAAACCCAGTGGCACCGAAAAAGTTGTCAGGATTTACCAACCCACCCTTTCCCTCGACATCAGTCACACACAAATCGCAAGCAAATAATAAACAAAATTGGGTGGCGCGTCTCTGGCTGCGACGCGCTCTCCAGGTGGGAGCAACCCGAATTTCATGAAGACGCTTCTGTAACTATTAACCTTTACCGGACTTCTGGGGTCGCCCACGACCCCTTGACACACTAATCATGTTATATCTCTAAAACTATTTAAGCAATCTTCATGACATTTCATGACTTTGTCAAACATGTAAATGGCTTTAAGTGTGTTAAATGTCATTAATGTGCATAAAATATAAATGACGTAATATGACGCGTAATTTTGATATACTTGTCCGGATGACGGGGGTCTCCCGCGACCCCTACTTTAAAGAGCACTGCAGTGCATTGAGTAGGGGTCGTGGGAGACCCCCGCCATCCGGACATGGATAAACACATGGTGACTCATTGACAAGTAGGGGTCGTGGGAGACCCCCGCCATCCGGACATGGATAAACACATGGTGACTCATTGACAAGTTAGTAGGGGTCGTGGGAGACCCCCGCTATCCGGACATGGATAAACACATGGTGACTCATTGACAAGTTAGTAGGGGTCGTGGGAGACCCCCGCTATCCGGACATGGATAAACACATGGTGACTCATTGACAAGTTAGTAGGGGTCGTGGGAGACCCCCGCTATCCGGACATGGATAAACACATGGTGACTCATTGACAAGTTAGTAGGGGTCGTGGGAGACCCCCACCATCTGGACAGGGATAAACACCTAGGAATTCGCTCTTTGCTGAGTAGGGGGTCGTGGAAGACCCCCGCCATCGTGTCTGTGTAGTCAAAAGCATGATCCGGTAAAGGTTAAGTACCAAATACCAAAAAAAAGATAGTCGGACACATCTGACTGGTGCGGATGTGTGTGCGCGCGCCCACACACACACAGACACACACGGGCCTGTATTAACACCTCGCTCCTCCTTCTCCTTTTACATTTGCTATGCCAAGGGGAACTAAAGGAACGCATGGGGAAAACTTCTGTTAAACTGATCAATATCAGTACCAGTTGCTTCCCTTGGTGTCTGTTATTTATCTCTGCACTACTTCCTTGACCGAATATCAAGCCCATATGTCCAGAATAGCTCTCAAAATACGCTTCGCGACCTGTCCCGTGTCACGCTAATAAAAACAAATATACATTTTGCGGGTCTGGGGCCAACCGTTTTCGCATAAATCGAGGACAAATAAACACACCTATAACTGCTTTATATGTATAGACAGAGTTTTACCCATGAGAGACTGCCCCCAGGAACAGAACTGTCATGTTAGTCGGACGCAGTGGATCAAAGAGAGGGTAGAGTATACAGGTCCCTTGGGGGGAGATAATGTATCATGAGCGATTTGATTTTGTGCACACACGCTTGCGTGTACACATATATATAGACACAGTCATACACACAACGCGCGCGCGCGCAGAGAGAGAGAATTGAATTGAATTGAATTGAATTGAATGAATTTTATTTATAGAGGGTAATAGAATAAGCAATAACATGCTAGTAGGTATGGGGGCACAAGAAATTGAATATAAAACCCATTCATATTTGCGGCATTAAAGATTACAAATAATAGTTCTTAAGACTTCATAACAGAGAGAGAGAGAGAGAGAGAGAGAGAGAGAGAGAGAGAGAGAGAGAGAGAGAGAGAGAGAGAGAGAGAGAGAGAGAGAGAGAGAGAGAGAGAGAGAGAGAGAGAGAGAGAGAGATGCATGCAGAGACCGACAGAGAGAGAGAGAGAGAGAGAGAGAGAGAGAGAGAGAGAGAGAGAGAGAGAGAGAGAGAGAGAGAGAGAGAGAGAGAGAGAGAGAGAGAGAGAGAGAGATCGCCGATACACTAAATAAATATCCTATCATTCATTATTGAAGGATGCCACACCTAAGCGGTTGTATACTAAACATACCAACCGTGCGATGAAGACAGTGTTGTCACACACTGTCTGTACAAGTCATTCACACATCACACATACACACAAGCCAGACTGGCTGTTATGTCTTTTTCGTTCACATACCAGCCACGTTTACTCTTATGTCTCCCTTGTGGTCTGACGATGCTAAAGCTAGATCAGACGGCTGCAGACAGATCTGGAAAGCTCCGATAAAGTGCACACGTGTACAAGAGAATTAGTAAGCTAATATTGTGAGACCGGTTATATAATATTGCTTTAAGGAAAGCGCATGTGTACAATAAAGCAAAACATATAAAATGATAAAGACCAAATAGTCTAGTGGTGCGAATAAATATTTCGGATTAGTCCTTCTTTGTTGACCCATGGACTGACTTCTGACACAAAATCTGGGCTTTTATATAAAATAATCTGACTGTTATTGTATAATATTTATCGTGAGAACTTAGCTGTCACAAAAAATAACATTTGAAGGCGTCTGACACAAAATCTTTTTTTTTGTATATAAAATAATCATGACTGTTATTGTATAATATTTATCGTGAGAACTTAGCTGTCACAAAAAATAACATTTGAAGGCGTCTGACACAAAATCTTTTTTTTTGTATATAAAATAATCTGACTGTTATTGTATAATATTTATCGTGAGAACTTAGCTGTCACAAAAAATAACATTTGAAGGCGTCTGACACAAAATCTTTTTTGTTGTATATAAAATAATCTGACTGTTACTGTATAATATTTATCGTGAGAACTTAGCTGTCACAAAAAATAACATTTGAAGGCGTCTGACACAAAATCTTTTTTTTGGTATATAAAATAATCTGACTGTTACTGTATAATATTTATCGTGAGAACTTAGCTGTCACAAAAAATAACATTTGAAGGCGTCTGACACAAAATCTTTTTTTTTTATATAAAATAATCTGACTGTTACTGTATAATATTTATCGTGAGAACTTAGCTGTCACAAAAAATAACATTTGAAGGCGTCTGACACAAAATCTTTTTTTTTGTATATAAAATAATCTGACTGTTATTGTATAATATTTATCGTGAGAACTTAGCTGTCACAAAAA
>CM065682.1:15006043-15013201 GCA_017654935.2 Phymorhynchus buccinoides
GAAACATCATTTTAAAGAGCAGCCTCAATTTGAACTTGGGGACATTTCTATGTGGGTCACAGTTACCCAGAAAAAAAAAACCAAGGGACTTAATCGTGGTGCGTCTTAATAGGGAGGGTTCTTCACAGGGAGGAGTTCAAACAGAACTGAAACAATCTCAGTAGCAGGCCATAAATCCACTCCATCGACTGTTAAGTATGGCGTTCCCCAGGGCTCTGTCCTGGGACCTGTGCTTTTTGTATTGTATACGCAAACCCTTTTCAACATTGTTAAGAATCATTCTGTAAATCATCATGCCTTCGCTAATGATAATCAGCTATACACTAAAACAACTCTTTCTGACTTCGACTCCATTGTTCAAGGTCTTCAAGGATGTGTCAGTAATGTCAAAACATGGATGAATGAAAACAAACTCCAATTAAATGACAGCAAAACTGAAGCCATCATAATGACCTCTAAAAGACTCTCTGTTGACAGGTCCCTTCCATCTTCCATAAGGATAGGTGACTCAGATATTGATATTGTTCCTTCTGTCAAAAACCTGGGCGTCACTATCGATTCCAACCTTACAATGAAAACACATGTGAACAATGTCTGCAAAATAGCCTATCTACAGATTCGTAAGATAAGTTATATTCGCCACCTCCTTACCACTCAGGCAACACAAACTCTTGTCTGTTCTCTCGTCTTGTCTAGGCTAGACTATTGTAACTCTCTGTTATTTGGTTGCCCGCAGTCCTCAATCAAGAAACTTCAGAAAGTTCAGAACGCAGCTGCAAGATTGATTTTCAAAGCAAAAAAGACACAGCATATCACCCCGCTACTTCACACTCTTCACTGGCTTCCAATTTCTGCTCGAATTCAGTACAAGGTCGCATGCCTCACCTTCAACTCTATTAATGGAACTGCCCCTCAGTATCTCACTGACATTGTACAAACCTACACTCCCACCCGACATCTCAGATCTTCCTCCGACTCATGCCTGCTCTCCACTCCCCGTATTAAAACTAAATCCTTCGGTGAATCTTCTTTCTCGTACTCTGCTCCCTCGGTCTGGAATAGCTTACCACACAGTGTTCGCCACTCTTCCTCTGTTCAGTCTTTCAAAACTTCTCTGAAAACTCATCTTTTTTAAACCTCATACTCTCACCTCTAATCCACGTAATCCTTGATGATATTACCCTGCAGTATGTGTGTGTGCGTGCGTGCGTGTGCGTGCGTGCGTGCGTGTGGGGGGGGGGGGGGGGGGGGGGAGGGAGGGGGAGGAGGGGGGGGGGGGAGGGAGGGGGGGGGGAGGGCGAGAGAGATTAATACATGTATTTTGTATGAACAGTCTCACTTATTTTTTAATGTTTATATTCAATGATACTTGTCTTCATGTTGATTATTCTTGGCTTGGTGTTTAACTGCATGTTAGTGTCTAGGCCTTTGTTCAGCGCTTTGAGCACCCTGCAAAGTGAGTTAAGCGCTCTATAAATAACCAGTATTATTATTATTATTATTATTATTATTATTATTAAAGACACACTGACGCACCACGATTACATCCTTTGTTTTTTCTGGGTAGCTGTGACCCACATACAAATGTTCCCAACTTAAAATTGAGGCTGCTCTTTAAAATGCTGTTTCGGTTTGAATTTGGGGGCATCTGTATGGGAGTGAGACCTGGTCAAAACAAGATCTATTTCCAGCTTGCCCGAATTCCACGGAAATAAGTCTCTGCGACTAGAATAATACCAAGTACCAAGCATAATGTAAAGTTCAGTGAACATTTCCAAAGTTAACGGACCCGTGGTTTTAAAGTTCTTTTCTTCTAACTTCCTTGGCAAAATGCTTCGTCATGCTCTTCTCCCGCCACCCACTCCACCCCACCTTTATTCCCCTAGTCCCCACCCACCCACCCACCACCCACCCCCTATCTGCCCAACGCAACGCTCCCCGCACCCACTACCCTTCCTAAGCTTTCTCCAACAAAAAGGAAAGAAAATCTGCGACATTTTTTAGAGCAAATTTTGGCGTGCGTTCATTCGCCAAAGAAAGGCAACCTGCTGCATAATGGCGCTGCTGGTGCTGCTGCTGGTGGTGGTGGTGATGATGATGATGAAGATAACAGTATAGTTTGTTTCTTCACGGTATTTTCAACTGCTCTTTCCTGCCATTCACGCGATAATAGAGGCCTCCGGAAATAAGTGCTGCTGGAATATCTATCTATCTACCTAGCATTCAAAACAATAGAAGAAAAACAAACAGCAAGCGGGAAGACTGGTGTAAATTTATTCGGCAAATAGTTCGGGCTGCTCCCCTTTGACCATGCCTGTCTCCTTCTGCCAGAAACAGTCACATTTACAATACATGTAGAATGATTACAATTCACAGATATTAAAAAGAAAAACTAGAAGAAATTAAAAGCAAAACGTTGGACATTGTATTGCACGTGCAAGAAATATAGGCCACAAGTCTCACACAGCACACCACTTTCACTACTCCCATTCCCCACCCTCTACCTACCTATCTATCTACCTATATTTATGTCTATATATATATATATATATCTGTCTATCTATCTATATATATACCTATCAATGTTCTGTTCCAATGTCTTTATTTGTGAACCTCAGAAACAAAACCAGTTAACGTTAACTTTGAGTAATGTTCCGTGTTCAAAAAAAAAAATATATATATATAAATTGTGCTGATTTACTTTCATACCTATCAATATATCTATCTACAGATCTAGTAAGAAGAATCACGATTACAAAGACACAGCAAGAGTATAACATTTACCCACTGTTTCGTCCGGGTATGTGTTGTAGACTTTATCAAGGATCAAAACGACAATAGAACGAGCCACAACTGTAAATGGTATAAGCCATTACTCAGGTAAAGAATTAAAACAAACACATAATGAAAACAGACAAAAGTCACATACACATACAACTGTACGTGTAAGATAATTCAAGCACGACAAATGCAAGCTGACGTTCAAAATGCCCATTGTAGTAGCATCACACACACACACACACACACACACACACACACACACACACACACACACACACACACACACACACACACACACACACACACACACACACACACACACACACACACACACACTATATCTATCTATCTATCAATCAATCTATCTATTACCAAAACACGACTTTATAGACATTCATGATTATATAGCTATGACATGCAAAACATGGGCTGTCGCGGAATACGGCAACACGCCAACCGTCCCGCAATGAGCCGTTCTGGTGGTCCTACAGGAGACAACTCTCGTGGCTAGTTTCATTTCCCTTGATCAAATAATTATATAGAGAAGGCATACGCTATGTTTTGCCGCTCGCGTGCGAGAGAGAGAGAGAGAGAGAGAGAGAGAGAGAGAGAGAGAGAGAGAGAGAGAGAGAGAGAGAGAGAGAGAGAGAGAGAGAGAGAGAGAGAGAGAGAGAGAGAGAGAGAGAGAGAGAGAGGCAGAAACGTGGACGAGCTTGCCCTCAAATGCCTTCCAATGCGCCACCTATGTGAAAGGGCTATGCATCCCCATAAAGCGCACACAATGCACTTCACGCGACACGTCATCTTTGGGTAAAATAGCACGGTGCAAATTTGAAGTGATTCTGTACAGCAGTTCACCCAGATCGTGCTTGAACAGCGGTTCTTTCTTCCTGCTCTCTTCTGCTGTAACGGTCATCCTGTATAGTTTTCCTCTGCTGATCTCCTCCTTCCCCTGGAGCGATCTGGTGATAGGTTTTTTTCAGGGTTCTGATGCTGCTCCAGTGGCTTTTTATAATAAATCTTGGGAACAATTTGTCGGCGAGTCAAGGACACGTTCTCTCTTTTAGGGTTCCTGAAAGCACAAAAATTCAATCATTTTGCATATTTAGGCACTTCAGTCAGTAAAACATTTTATTCTCTCTCGTTCTCTCAGTCATAAATACACACACACACCAGAGTCTTCAGATTGTTGTTCAAACCTTATGGGTCAAAATGACTCCTGTTACGAAAATATGGGTCCAATTTCCAAAATAATGGCCAATAATGTGGCATGTAGTATTGGTCATTTGTCTTATCCCGAGGGATTATGACCATGCTTCACAGTTTCGTCCTTTTGAAATCTAGAATAGGATGCTGGATGAGTTTGCATCTATGAGGCCAATGCGAGCCAGGAAGGATCTCTGACAGTGAGGACAGGAGAAAAGATTTGGGGGGATCTGTCCAGGTTGCAGATCTTGCATACCTCACGCTTTGCCTGAGATGTCTCCGAAACAGTAGCACCACGAAGTTGGTGCCTCCCTTTGTTAAGTGCTCCCACGCCATGCTGGTCTGTTCTGGCCAGGTTTCCCATGACGAGCATTGATGTTGAAGTTCTTGACTTAAGGGCCTTTGAGGGTGTCCCCTAAATCTCAACTTTGGTCTACCCTGTAAACTGTAGTACTATTCTATTAGTCTATTAGTATTACCACTTAACTTTATTGGGCAGACTTTGTATGTCAGACCCATGGCTGCACAAATGACAGGTCAAATCACCAACATTATATGGGTCAATGAACCAGGCCCACAAACATCTGAAGCTCTGAAGTGACACACACAACACACACAAGAGGAACTAGCAAAAATCTCAAAATGCATCAATAGTACAAATTGGATCAGAGACCCAAGCAAGAATAGGACATTTGATTGCTTCCACAAATGTCAGTATCTGGAATGACTCAAATGATGATGAAGCAGGCGATTCTTTTAAATAAAAGTTTATCCTTTGGCAACATAACTTCACTAGCGCGCAACAATGACAATGGCAGCTGCAGTATAAGGAACATGTCGATTTTGAAGATTTTTCATTGGCAATTTGGTTACAGACCACTGAACAGGTTTGAGAACCAAAATAGCGGCAACTGACATCATAAACTCGTTCCCGATTTGGCATTGGCTCTTTGTCTAGTCATAGGGACTAAGAGAGGGAGACTGTCTAAAAAATTAAAATGTGGGCGAATATACTAATTCTAACTAATGATGCTGATAATAATCTGACAGCACTCAGAAAAAACATCAATATGTACATAGACAGTATTTCAGGTACTAATAATGAATACAGCATAAGTAATATGAATAACAATGATAATAATGACATATCCTGTATCATTCATATTACTTATAGTTGGATTAGCTGTACATGATGACACACACAGGACACCTTTGAAGATGGCAAGTAGGTCAATTATAACTATAAGTTATGTATAACTATAACAACAATCGAAAGCTCATATAATTTAATGCTTGTTAAAAAAATAATGAATTATTTGGTGGGTGGGTGGGTGAATCACTACTGAATTATGAATAAAACTTTGAAGTAACGCATCAACCTGAGAAATATTAACCGCCTCCTTCCCCAAATGTTCCAGGCCCCTCCCCCCCTCCTCTCACCTCAGGATGCCCAGAGACCCCATTTTGGGGGTCTATGAGTACTAAATTCTTTAAAGGACCCTCTAAAGATAGCGGAGGTCCCAGGGATGCACTAGAAAAATTCTTTTTTAGCATTCATAATTCACTGGGACCCTCTATCCCTCCTCTAGGACGCCTATATACGGTAACAGTGAAGCTAAAGGAGTCCCTGAACCCCTTGTTTTGGGCGGGACAGTGGAGCCCCTGCACCTCCCTCCTTTCGCCCTCTGTTCCCCACCCGTTCTCTGATTCTTTGTTTTGAACTCAAGACTCCCGCCAAGCCAGTCCCCTGGAAATTAGTGGGGCCCAGCCTGCACAAGGACTGGTGGAAAGCGGCGGTCCTTGTTCCACAGACTCCTCAGCCTATCCAAATCCCACAGGTCACTCTCTGGGCACTCAGCACACGGGGGGGGGGGGCAATGGGTTGACAAAGGATAGTCCTGAATCCACCCGACTACCTTCCTGTTTGGTAGGCCTGCAGGTCTGTCACTGGTCGCCACTTCCTTCCAAATAACTTATAGTGACACAAGTCACTGCTAATCTCATTCTGTTTGCTGTCTGCCCCTACCAACTGCCGACAGTTCTGGTCAGCTTGTGCAGCAGCTGCCAGTGCCAGGTCCAGGGATCTTCTTTCTTGTCTGTGGTGCGTGGGATGTCATTTATGAACCTATCCTACCCACCGCAGTATAATTGCCCCCCCCTAAAGGGGGGAGGGTGTGTGTGAGGGGCGGATTATCCAATAAACAGTATAATCCCTAAGGGGGCGGGATGTATCCCATATGATTCTGACAAGTTTTGATCATTATGGAAAAAACATGAGGCAAACCTAGTGGATCCAGATCACTGATGGTTTGCCACTGGTTCCACTCCAGACAGTCCAGTTTGGTTTAAGATTTGAACCAGTTTAATAAAACCCTTTCACCAAACCGCCATGTCGCATTATGCACGCACCGTGGTTTAACACCCATGTCACTAAAAGGCATCAAATCGGCCCGTTATATAAAGACCTTATTTTCTTATTTATGGTAGAAGGATAGCTAATTGTTATACACTTCACTTGGAAAATCCCCAATACTGCCCTGCAGATACATTTTTATGTTCTAACTGCTTAACTCTGTTCAGTTTAACTGGGGAGGGGTGGGGTGGGGGTCACACAATAAAGGCTAGAGATGGAAAGGGTTAAGATAACCGATTTTTATAAACACAGACCGTGGACTTGGTTATTTGACTTGAATTGGTTTGTGGGTTGTTCCTTCCCCCCATTAATCTCTACTTATGCATGCTCCTTGTAATGTCCGTGTTCTCCTGGAACCGTGTTGGTTGGAGGACTTCTGGAATCGTTCTGATTTTTCACGTTTTTGTGGCGTACACGTTGATCTCCGACAGACCCAGCAGAACGGTCATGGAGAGAAGGAACGTCAACGGCTAAAACTGTCGTCGATGTCTCGTAATTTTCACTTCTGTTATGATCCTTGTAGCCCCTGTTTTCTTGAATATCTTATCCATATTCCATTGCGGCCTTTTCGAAATCTTCCAACACATTGGAACAGAACGGTTTAACCGAGATCGCGCCAAAATTCAAGCAGACAGTGTCCTACCGTAAACCAAAATGTGCACATGCGCATCTGCATATTTCGAGATTGAGCCTAAAACATTCGATTAATTTTTTTTTCCTTATAAGATCATAGTAACAGAATTTTTTTTTGGGGAAAA
>CM065682.1:15013701-15018701 GCA_017654935.2 Phymorhynchus buccinoides
GTCAACAGCCGCATCTCTGGACTGGAAGGGGCTGATGTAGGCGATACACGCCTAACCTAAGAAGATGCACGACAAACAATAGATATTTGCTCTGCCATCACGACATGGTTTTCTGTGGGCGTAAATATTTAGGTGCCAAGCTGCTGTATCGTGAACCAGTGAACATAATCGCCTGAAAGGCAAGCTTGCTTGGTGTGTGCAACCATGGTTGCAGCGATTGCGTTCTGGTAAAAAACAAACCCACATATAACCGTGCTGACCCTGAACTGCAGATGGACCTTGAAAACTGATTTATTTTTTATTCTTCTGACCATATATTTCACATCGTATGGCCATTACGATGTTTTCAAACCCCCGTACTACTACTTAGGTGCATTTGGTTGGGGTTTATGGAAAAGTCGAATATTATACGTATGAAGGTCAATGTCAAGGTCAAAAGATGTAGGATGGGAAGTGTCAAATGTCGTGTTTAGACATATATCAACATTTTTGTTCAGTTACAGGCTTCAAATTTGGCATGTTGGTAAAAGGGTCAAGGTCATGTTTTAAAGTGCGAAGAAATGTTCACATTCATCACCTTGACCTTGACTTTTGAACTAGTCTCTTTTAGCCGTGGCTATGCTTCGAACACCATTTGGCTGTACATCATCATAACCTTATAACCCAGTACAGCGTAGGCAATGATGTGGGTGACATTTGGAGCCTCTTGACCTTAACATTTGATCTTGAGGCTGTTACAAGAAAGCCATTTGTCTCCACCAATACAACCATGTGTATTCTTGATCGGCATCACTCAAGTAATGCTGAGGGTGGCATTTTGAACCTTCTTGAAGAGAGAGAGAGAGAGATAGAAGAAGAGAGGAGAGAGAGAGAGAAGAGGAGAGAGAGAGATTAGAGAGAAGAGAAGAGAGAGATAGAGAGAGAGAGAGAGAGAGAAGAGACAGAGACAGGCAGACAAGGACAGGAGAGAGAGAGACAGAGACAGAGACAGAGAGATATATAGAGAGATAGACACAGACAGAGAGACAGACCAGAGAGAGAGAGAGAGAGAGAGAGGAAGAGAGGAGAGAGAGAATCGAGGAGAGAGAGAAGAGGGGGGGGGATAGAGAGAGGAGAGAGAGAGGACAAGACGAGACAGAGAGATAGAGAGAGAGATTACGAGAGAGAGACGCGAGGAGAAGAGCGGAGAGGAGAGAGACCCGACGAGAATGAGAGATGATGAGGAGAGAGATAGATAGAGAGATACAGACAGACAGACAGAGGGAGAGAGGAGAGGAGGAGGATGGACAGAGAGACAAGGAGAGAGATGAGGAGAGAGAGAAAGAGAAAGATACGAGAAAGAGAGGAGAGATTAAAAAAAATCTGTTTCTAACTCAGTCTGTCTGTTTCTCTTTCCTCCCGACCTCTCTGACTTTATCAGCCTATTTTCCTTCTGTCTTCCTCTTCCAATCTTCTCTTTCCAATCCGTCTTCTTCGAGATTTTTATCTCGCCCCACGCCCGTCCAAACTCTGTGTCTAACCCCTACTCCAATTGCTCCCATTAGGCTATTAGTTCCCGAGCGAAGCTTCGGGAAATATTGTGTTTTTTTTTTTTTTTTTTGCTTCACCCCTCCGTCCGTCCGTGCAATCCTTCGTTGCGTTGCGTCTGTCCCGTCGCCGTGCGTGCGTGCGTCAAGCCGCGTGTTCTTGAAAACCATTCCAATCTATGTTCTACCATTTATTTTCACCATGCCAGACGCGCATACAGATTTATGCACGGAGACACACAGACACGAGAGCACATGCGCGCACGCGCAAGCACACATACTAACACACGCACACATAGGGCTGCACATAAAACACACACAAAACAAATAGCATACACACACACGTACACACACACGACACACACACACACACAAACACACACACACACACACCACAGACACAGACACACACACACACATACGCACATATTATTGGAGGGCAGGATGAAATAAAGCCTTGTTAATGTTAGCTTTTTCTCTAAACCTCAATAAATATCATTTTGACTTGACTTGACTTGAAGTGACTTTCTTTACACATTTGTCTTACGTAAGCACACATCCACACACGCAAATGCTCCAACAATAATCGCTCCTCTCTCTCTCTCGCTCTCTCTCTCCCCCCATCTATCTCTCTCTCTCCGGATCCCATCTCTCTCTCCTCTCTCTCGCTCTCTCTCTCTATCTCTCTCTCTCTCTCTCTCCCTCTTCTCTCTCTCCTCTCTCCCCCTCTCTCTCTCTCCCCTTTTCTCACTCCCTCTCTCTCTCTTCCCCCTCTCTCTCTCTCTCTCTCTCCTCTCTCTCTCCCTCTCTCTCCCCTCATTCCCTCTACCTCTCTCTCTCTCTCATCCCTCTCTCTCTCTCTCTCTCTCTCTCTCCCCCTCTCTCTCCTTCTCTCTCTCTCTCACAATCTCTCTACCCACTCTCTCTTGCTCTTTCTTCCCTCTCTCTCTCTCTCTCTCTTCTCTCTCTTTCTCTCTTCCTCCCTCCCTCTCTGTCTCTCTCCCTCCAAATCTCCCCATCTCTCTCTCTCTCACTCTCTCTCTCCTCCCTCTCTCCTCTCTCTCCTCCTCGCTCTCTCTCGTCGATCTCTCTCTCCTCTCTCTTCGGCATCCCTCTCTCTCTCTCTCTCTCTCTCTACCCTCTCTCTCTCTCAACTCTCGATCTCTCTCTCTTCTCTCTCCTCTCTCTCTCTCTCTCCCTCGTCCTCTTCTTCTCTCCCTCACCGCTCTCTCTCTCTGCACCTCTCTCTCTCTCTCTCTCTCTCCTCTCTCTCTCTCATCTCTCTCTCGCTCCTCTCTCTCTCTCAGGAGCCGTGTCTTCTGCACAAAAGGGCACACTGAAGAGCTTTTTTATGCTGGGCTAGAAACGATCTAGGGAGGAGAGGACAACAAGCTCGCTGAATAGAACCATTCCTCTAAAGAAACCAAGGAATCTTTTCTTCGGCCCCTCCTTCTCACAGTTTACATTCTCTTCTCAATGTTTCCAGTGGGTTTTTTTTAGTCCCCGAGCCGAAGGTTCGGGGAACTATTGTTTTTGTCCTGGTCCGTCCGGCGGCGTCCGGCCGGCGGCGTCCAACGTTGAACTCCGTCCGGCTATTCGTCCGTTTTTCTCAAAAAAAACTATTCAGTCTATCATCATCAAATTTGGTATACTAGTTTGCCAGTTAAGATTCCAAGCTATCCACTGATATATTTAGTTTTTTGCATTAAGGTCAAGGTCGCGCCAGTTACGGGGTTCAAACCCCGAAACACATAATCGCTAATATCTCGCGGCACAGTTTTTGCATCTATTTTAATGCAGTTTTTTTCACAACATTTCTTGATGAATGGTCTATAACAACAGTTGTCATGAATTGTTCTGTGCGCTCGTGTGCGCATGATCGCGCGCGCTCAAATCACGGGTCCGAACCCCGAGGCTATATATAGAAAAACTATTCAGCTACGTGCTGTTTACATGCGTTCTTATGTAGTTACGTGCTGTTTTGATGCGTTTTTATGTATTGTGTACAGTCTCGACACATTCCGATTTCGGAGTAGCTCGACGATGCTGCGAGGGGACTTTGCAGCCGCTCGGCTGTTGCACTTGTTTATCTTCTCTTTTCGATCCACATCCGTTTGCTTCGTTCTCTAATTCTTCTTTATCGAACTGTTTGTGTTGGGTTTGTTTTCCATTAGGATTGCCTTGTCTATCTTTCAGTTATCTTTTTGTTTCGGTGTGTTCCTTGTCTATGTCTTTAGCCAGCCTCTGTGTGTATCGTTTTCGGAGTGTCTTTTTCTTTGTTTGTCTCTTCTTTGTCTCTCTCTGTCTCTTGTCTGTCTCTCTATGTCTCCTGTCTGTCTCTCTGTCTCTATGCTCTCTCTGTCTCTCATATCGACTCTCTGTCTCCCCACTCTCTCTCTCTCTCTCTCTCTCTCTTCTCTCTCATCTCTCAATTCTCCTCCTCTCTCTCTCTCTCTCTCTCTCTCTCTCTCTCTCCTCCCTCTCTCTCTCCTCTCTTCTCTCTCTCCTCTCTCTCTCTCTCTCTCTCCTCATCTCTCTCTCCTCTCTCTCTCTCTCCACTCTCTCCCCCACTCTCTCATCTCCCTACTCCCTTGTAGTATGTAAGGATGTGTCAATTTTGTGTATTTGCGATGTAATTGCCCTCATCGGATAAGGGCTTAGGCCTAAAATCTAATTAAGCAATTCGTATTCGCATTCGTATTCTCTCTCTCTCCTGTCTCTCCATCTATCTCTCTCTCTCACTCTCTCTCTCTCTCTCTCTCTCTCTCTCTCTCTCTCTCTCTCTCTCTCTCTCTCTCTCTCTCTCCTCTCGCATCTCTATCTCTCTCCAGTCAACTCTCTCTCTCTCTCTACATGTTTCTCTCCCCACAACATTCCCTCTGGCATTCTGTGTTTGTAAATGCCACCCCCACCCCCCCCCTGGCATATAAATACAGTGTTCAAATTCAGCTCTCTTTTTTTTTGGATAGCTCTCACACCGCTTATATTTTCTCTCCCCCTGCTTCCCATCTTAAAGACCCACTGACGCAGCAAGATTATGTCCTTGGCTTTTGTTTTTCTGGGTAGGTGTGACCCCACATTCAACCCCCCCCCCCCCCCCTACACAAACGAGGCTGTTCTTTTAAGTGATGTCTCGTGTTCATGTATTGGGGTATTTGTATGGGAAAAAATAATAACCCTTTCTTACCAGCGAGAGAGTGAAACCCGTGAAACCCGTGATTTGTCACTCACGGTTCTGGTGGGTCTTTAACTTCATACTCACGTCATTTTCTAACCCTCGCTTGTTCGAAATCGTGCCGTTAAAAACAAATGATGACTCCAATGGTGGAACAGAATGAATGATAAAAGCTGTAAGTGCGCGTTGGTATTATACACGAACCTCCAAGTTCCCAATGCTAAGGATGAAAAAAAAACCCGCTATAGTAAATGTTCATATGCTATAATTATGGGTCGGTCTCTGCTGTTTTCATTTTC
>CM065682.1:15028701-15031201 GCA_017654935.2 Phymorhynchus buccinoides
AAGAAGAAGAAGAAGAAGAAGAAACAAGAAGAAGAACAAGAAACAAGAACAAGAACAAGAACAAGAAGACATAATCACGAATTTACCTCACACGTGCTGAAGAAGAATATACACTCCCCTGCATTATAGTTAGGGTTCGTACAGGGTCCTTGAAACCTTGAAAAGTCCTGGCGAAAATGGAGTTTTACGTCCTCTTGGTCTGAATCAGACACATATGGGACATTTGTAAATACAAATATGGTGGGAACAACACTGGAGGCAATGCCTGGAGGCAGTACGAAACCAGTAAAATCACGATTTTGTATGAATACAGATAGCTGTAGCGGTGACCACGCCTCGGTTAAACCTCATCGGCTATGGCACCGCTACAAGTTAGTATAATGACACTTGAAAAGTCCTGGAAAATTGACATGGCCTTTTCCAGGGCTTGATAAAGTGCTTGCAAAACAGCAAAGTCCCCAAAACTCCTGGAAAAGTCCTGGAATTTTCAGTATCGTCTGACCACGTCCTTAATCTCAATCCATCAAAGTCAAAATCTCTCCTCCACAAAAAATATTTGAAGGTTAAAACTAAATTCAAATGAAAAAAAACACCTACAACTTTCATGGTCATACCGATATCGCGATCATAGCAGACGAAATTTGCGCGAGTTGTCTGCCGCTGAAGTTACTTCCCTTTACCGTACTTCCGTTCTCCGGTAAAGGAGACTGCATTTTCAACGATGTTTGGCTGCAAAAAAAAGAATATCAGAGCTGGTTAGCTCCGTCAACACATGGTTCAAAACTGAAAGCTTATTGCACAGTATGCAAAAAGAACTTTGACATCGCCAGCATGGGCGAGAGTGCTGTAAAAAGCCATTGTCAAGGCCAGAAGTACAAGCAACACAGGCGGGAACGAAACTGGCATTGACTGGTATGCCAGATTGAGTCCTTGAAATTTAGTAAACTGGTCCTGGAAATGTCCTGGAAAAGTCATGTCATTTTTTGTACACAGATCTGTACGAACGCTAATTTATAGTACATCAAGTCGGATCATTCGGGTGGTAACCCAAACACACGGCATACTAACGTATCCTTGCTTCTTTCATTATGTACACAAACAGTGCCTCTCACTATTGGATAAGTCTCCTAGAAACACGGCCCCCTAACCGTATACCGTAAGAGGTTTAGGATATTAAGGTAGCCTACGAAGTACAAATGGATGATAATCTATCCTCGTGGCACAGTGTCCAACAATAACAAGTCTTTCCTCACCATATTAGTAACAAAGAAATGGCTGCCTACGCTATTTTTACAAAGATATAATTATCCGCCGGCTTACAACACCTAAGAAACCCCCCCAAGCCACTACTACTAATGGATGCTTTGCAGAAATAACAGCACTGTCAGTGGTTGTATAATCTACTTTCGTCCGTACAGAAACGGGATATGGGTTACGATTCTTTTTTGTTGTGAACAGTAGTGGGTACAACAACGAAAGATAAGCAAAAAGGAAGGAACTGGGTAAAACAATGAAAGAGAAGCAAAAAGGAAGGAAAGGGAGAAAAGGGGAGGCGGTTAAAACCCTTTCACCGCCAGCCATATTCCAGCCAAGAATGTTCATTAAATTTACCTGGGTAGAGAACAAAATCCATCTGCAGTATTGGGGGTTCTTCTGTGACATATATAAAGTAAGAGCTATCCTTACTTCCCCAAACTATGACAATATAGAGTCTTTGGATAATAGACCCCAATTTTATGCCTTTTAGTGACATAGGTGTTAAATCACTGTGGTGCTAAAATGCGACTTTGGCGGTGAAAGTGATTTATGATAAATGATAGGTTTGAGAAAGTGTGTGTGTGTGTGTGTGTGTGTGTGTGTGTGTGCGTGTGCGTGTGCGTGTGCGTGTGCATGTGCGTGCGTGCGTACGAGCATGTGAGTGCGGTTGTGTGTGGCGGGATGTAAGCTTGGGAAGATGCCATTCATTTCAGAAGGGAAAACATTAGCATAGAATGATATAGAGACAGTGGCATCAAAGGGCATATTTTGAATATGTATGAATATAAAGTTATATATTTTGTTTTCCACTGTCTATGCTCTTTGCTCTTTACCCGTCCTTGGGTTCATGAAACTTACTCGAAGACTCTCTCTCTCTCTCTCTCTCTCTCTCTCTCTCTCTCTCTCTCTCTCTCTCTCTCTCTCTCTCTCTCTCTCTCTCTCTCTCTCTCTCTCTCTCTCTCTCTCTCTCTCCTCTCTCTCTCTCTCTCTCTCTCTCTCTCTCTCTCTCTCTCTCTCTCTCTCTCTCTCTCAGATTCTTATTTAACACCGTGTACTTTTTGCCCCCTTACGAAACAAACTGGTAGTCTGTGAGTCAGTATTTGTTTAATATATATATGTTTCTTCTATATTTCGTTTCCTGTTTAAAGATCAGACATATCGATGCGTTTGAGTTTGTCTTTTGCATGCACTGATATAAAGTGATATGAATGCAAATTGTATGCGAATGTGATTCATGCAATGT
>CM065682.1:15036201-15038701 GCA_017654935.2 Phymorhynchus buccinoides
TACATGGCGAAAGCCGATACGCGACGTTAAACTGAACTTCCATCCCAGAGAGACATTAAACAGGAAGCGGAAATAAGCATGACTAACAACATGGCTGGAGTCAAGGAAAGTGATGTCCAGCGATACCCATTGGCGCTTGACTCATAGAACAGCTAGAACAACATCCAAGTTATATTTTTAGTCATTGTTGTTGCTATGGTTTATGCGGCTTTTGTTGCCATTGTTACTGTTTTGATTTAAAACATTGATACTTGTACTATTCTGTGTTCATTATCTTTATCTAAACAGCTACCTAGAGACCAATTTGGCGTCTTTGTGTGCCTTAAAAAAATTGTTATATAAAAGTCTGCATTAGAAGAAAACAATAGAATAACTTGACAACAACAGCAACAAGAAGACAAAAGCCTGACACAACGTGTAAGTTTTACATTTTGTAACATTTAAAAAACAAAATTATTTCGAAAGTTTGACATGGTTTATCCATTCAACACGCGCTAGTTTCTTTTTTTTCCACAGCTGCTAGCTGATGTTGTTTAATCGTACAAAGAAAAATGTGCAAATATTGTTGAATATGGAAGACATTAGGCAATATGGTTAACATTTGATTTGATGTGATGCTGCTCTTGGAAACATTGTTCGATGTTGAGTTTAATGTTGATTATTGCAGCTGTTTTCTGTCTGTTTGTTCACCATGTGTATTGAAAACAATTTTATAAAAAAAATTGAATTAAAAACAATCATTTCATTTGATTAGTTGAACGGTGAATATTATGGTGAGTGAAAGTTAATAGAAACGGAATAAAAACACGTTTCAATCCATTATGCCAGAATATGTTTTCACTTGGTTCGTAATGCGCAGCAGCATCTTCTAAAGCTGAGCGGGCAAAAAGGAACACAAATTGTGGGTGAGGAAGCGGAACTAAGCATGACTGACAACATGGCGAGAGATACGGAAGGTGTTAAACAACCGTACTGAAAGCGCTTGTCTCAAAGAACAATGGACTGACATCGATAATTTTTAGGCTGTTGTTATTGTTGCGTGTTGTTATTGTTGTTGTGTTTTTTTTATTCACAGTCTGATTACATTGTTCTGTGTGATGTAGTTGCTTGCTGCATGTTCTGTGGCAGTGCTAGATAAAAACTAAAAACAAAAATGGAGAAAATCACATTATAGCTAGCATATTCGTTCCATTAAAATGTTATCTTATTTATACTAAATGGCGTCTACTATTTTTCCTTAGCAAGCTGAAAATGTTTCTTCTTAAAGTAGTATAATGAGCATTGCAACAGATTAATGTATCTGTTATGGAAAAACGAAGACATTGTGCTTGAGAAACAGTACTGTATCGGTTCCTTTCATTTTAGGTTTGTCCAAATTGCGACAATGTTCCTGTGTGTGTGTGTGTGTGTGTGTGTGTGTGTGTGTGTGTGTGTGTGTGTGTGTGAGTGTGTGTGTGTGTGTGTGTGTGTGTGTGTGTGTGTGTGTGTGTGTGTGTGTGTGTGTGCGTGTGCGTGAGTGTGTGCGTGCTTACGTGCGTGTGCGTGTGTGTGTGTGCGCGCTTGCTTGCTTTAGTGAACAACATGACAAAGTGTGAGGGTGCGCATACTTACTAAAAGCGGGATGGAGGGACATAAGAGCAAGCATGCAGAACACTTGTTGTTGTGTTTTTTACCTCGGATCGCGGTTATCTAATTTAGCATCAGCGCGAAGAGACCTCTAAGAAAATCAGAAGGATCGGTGTGTGTGTGTGCGCGCTTGCTTGCTTTAGTGAACAACATGACAAAGTGTGAGGGTTCGCATACTTACTAAAAGCGGGATGGAGGGACATAAGAGCAAGCATGCAGAACACTTGTTGTTGTGTTTTTTACCTCGGATCGCGGTTATCTAATTTAGCATCAGCGCGAAGAGACCTCTAAGAAAATCAGAAGGATCGGTGGTTGCTCACAGTAATTGCTAGAAACACAACCAATATCCTTCAAGGGTAGTGGTCTGTTTGCCACCCGTCTTTCGGCAATCCAATAAAAGGTAGAACACAGGGACCACTGAAAGAGGGGGTGTTCTTGGGTCAAGAGGTGTAGGTAGCTGTAATGTGTGTGTGTGTCCCCTTTCTGTCCAATAACGTTACTCTTTCTTAGTAATCCGCCGTGCTTTTCGTTCGCCTCTGCTTGCTTTTAATACAATTTATCGGTTCGTGTGAGCCACACTTTGTAAGCTACTCCTTCTTCTGTCCCAACTACTAACTTTCTTATTGGCACGGGGCTTGATCTGGATGCACCACAGAAGAAAGGTGTTAGAAGGTAGGGGTTGGGGTGGGGGTGGGGGTGGGGTTATTGGATTATAAGTTATTTGCAAAGTGGGGTGGGAGTTTTGTTAATGTGACAGGCGAGAATGAGAGAGAGAGAGAGAGAGAGAGAGAGAGAGAGAGAGAGAGAGAGAGAGAGAGAGAGAGAGAGAACACTGAACACTGAAAGAGAGGCCAGAGAGAGATAGAGAGAGAGA
>CM065682.1:15048701-15056201 GCA_017654935.2 Phymorhynchus buccinoides
ATATACCAGGCAATCAGTTCTTAGACAGTTAACTTGTTCGTGTTACTACTTTTTTTTTATTATGCTGCGACAACCACCGTGTAGTGTTTGTGTGGTTTTTTTGTTTTGCTGGAATTCCGTATAATACCCCCAACAACCTTCAAGTGATACACGTACACTTTTAAGTACATTGCGTTGACAAATACGTCATTATTATGCATGTTCATGAATATGAATAAATGAAGGTGACAGGTATAATATGGTCGTTCGTATGAAATGGCAATTTTACTCACAGCATTACAGTAGAACCTCCATTATAACCCCCCTCCCGTATAAGACTCCCTCCTACTTAAGACCTATTTCCCTGATACATTTCCTTTCTTTGTAAGCATTAACATTACTTTAAATATGTTCCTAATTTAATCCCATGTGTCTTAATGTTATCGTGCTTTCTGCGATTGTTTTGTGATATGTTTTTAAAATGATTTGATGTTGCACCTGAATGTAATTTCTCTGTTGAGATAATAAAGTATACTTGACTTGACTTGACTTGACTTGATCCCTTACACACACAACTCATCCCATTTAAGACCTTATGTTGGGTGTTTTTTCAAGGTAGAGTTTGGATGCCATGGTTCTGAATGTTTTAATCTTGCATACAAAAAAAGGAAGACATATTTGATGCAATATGACGCTTACGCGCTGAATGACAACATAATGATATCTTAACTTTAAATATATATATATAAAATATATGCATATAATGACCATTAAACATAAATCAAAGGAAAGAGCGTCATTCATTTAATGATTGTTTTTGTCTATTGCATCCATTTAGTTTTGTGGAGATAAAACCCTCTGTGATTATAATGTATTTAACAGCATGTCATCTCGTGTGCAATGAACCTGTATGATGCACTTCTAGTGTCCAGTGTGTCTGTCGCTAATGTCGACGTGAATGACGTAGGCGCACGTACCGCGGACTGCTTAATTGTCAATAACCCACAGAGCCGCAAAACAGGTACTAATGCCTTCTGCCTAATGGATGATTTCTTGAAAACTGTCACATAACGTAGTGGTTATTGGATGTATATAATGTAGGTCCTTACTAAGGTAGAACAACAGCAACAACAACAACAACAACAACAACAACACACACAACTTCTTCTTCTTCTTGTTCTTCTTCTTCTTCTTCTTCTTTTTCTTGTTCTTGTTCTTGTTCTTCTTGTTCTTCTTCTTCTTGTTCTTCTTCTTCTTGTTCTTGTTCTTGTTCTTGTTCTTGTTCTTGTTCTTCTTCTTTCTTCCTCCTCTTCTTCTTCTTCTTCTTTTTCTTCTTCTTCTTCTTCTTCTTCTTTCTTCTCCTTCTTCTTCTTTTCTTCTTCTTCTTCTTCTTCTTCTTCTTCTTCTTCTTTGTCTTCTTCTTCGGCTTCTTCTTCTTCTTTCTTTTTTCTTCTTGTTTTTTCTTCTTCTTTTTCTTCATCTGTTCTTGTTCTTCTTCTTCTTCTTCCTTCTTGTTGTTGTTCTTCTTCTTTTTCTTCTTCTTCTTCTTGTTCTTGTTCTTGTTCTTGTTTCTTCTTCTTCTTGTTCTTCTTGTTCTTCTTGTTTTTTTTTTTCTTGTTCTTCTTCTTCTTCTTCTTGTTCTTCTTCTTCTTCTTTTTCATCTTCTTCTTCCTCTTCTTTTTCTTCCTCTTCTTTTTGTTCTTCTTCTTCTTGTTCTTCTTCTAACTTCTTCTTCTTCTTCTTTCTTCTTTCTTATTCTTTCTTCTTCTTCTTCTTCTTCTTCTTCTTCTTCTTCTTCTTCTTCTTCTTCCCTCTTCTTCTTCTTCTTCTTCGCTTCTTCTTCTTCTTCTTTCTTCTTCTACTACTTCTGAGTCTATCTTACAACTACAACTACAACTCCTTTGTCACCCCTTGTGGTACTCACACTTTGGTGTTGGTGATACGAATCCACATTCTCTGCCATTTTTTTCGGACAGGTGATAGGGTTAGCAATCGCCTTTGAGTTTTTTATCAGCCTTGAGTTATGTTCATCAAAACTGAAAGACAACGGTGTTATCAGACTTCGAGATTGAGGGTCGTACACATGAGGCATGACTGAAATACACGATTGCCTCTCCTTTTTTTTATATAGTGAACTTGCATACCCGAAACCGATTTTTGCTCTGTCATGAACTGATATATAACACACAGCAGGTGCCCGTCTTTCTGCAATGTTGAGTATATCATAGACAGAAAAGAATAATGTTTAATATATGCCCAAAGGAATTATCAGTTTCGGTTAAGCAACACACACACACACACACACCCACACACACACCTGCACACACACACACACACACACACACACACACACACACACACACACACACACACACACACACACACAACAACAACAACAACAACAACAACATACATACAGTATTTATACGGCGCTGAATCTTCCTTGATAATAAATCAAATCAAAGCGCACACACACGTTATCATTCAAAGCGCATTCAAACAAAAACGCAATACAAAGCGAACACACACGGATAACATAAATGGAATATAGCAGAAAACAGACCTAATGGCAAGAGAGAGAGAGAAGCTAAAAGATAGAGAGGGAGCTTTAATGACGGGGGAAACAGGTGGCTTTTGAGGTTAGCTTTGAAAGCAGAGAGAGTCGGTCGCTTCCGCTGACGGTCGCTTTAACACACCACACACACATGGGCACACACATGAAACACACACACACACACACACACACTCCACACACACACACACACACACAGAGTAAATTATATTGCAATCTCAATTTATTGTCCGTTTGTGCCTTGTTTATACGAAAACAAAACAACTAACACGATTAGGGGAAGACGGGGTAAAAAAAAGCGCATGGGCGGGTAAGAAGCCTACCCCAATTATCTCATGAAATGAAACAAATTTCAGTCACATTTTGCCCATGAGACGTTGGGTGCGTTAGATGTCTAGCATTCGTCTCCTGTGGGATACATTTTGGACTGAAATTTTCTTTATTTGAATGATATAATTGGGGTGGGTTCTTCTTACCCCGCCCATGCGCTTTTTACTCCACGTCTTCCCCCTATAGATCAAACAAAATCAAAGGCAAGATAATTTGCATAGCTAGGTTGTTTTGGTAAATTTACAATAACAAGTTAAATAAAGGGGGTTGCGAAATGGTTCATATTAAAGTACTTTGGCAAGGAAAGTACTCAGAAAGGAATGGGGAAATAAAATTAATTAAAATTGGAAATGTTCCAATAATATGTTGAATTTGAAATGTTGGGTTTGAAAATAATTCCTCATCGACACAACACACACTCCCATAGCATGGAAACATCCATTGGCGCAAAAGAAAATTGAAAGAGAAAAAGGAAAAAGAAAAAACATGCAAAACGCTGTGTCAACAAGTGTTTGGTCAATGATTATGATGTGGGTCGAAAACCTTGCAACCTGTTAAAAAATATCCTATGGTTGTTTTAATATTCAACAAATATCCTGAATGTCTGATTCTCTCCTGTCCCACGTGTCGTCTGTTCAAAAAATCGTCCATCTCTCTCTCTCTCAAGTCCCTCTCGCACCCGAACTCCTCTCTCCCACTCTCTCTCTCTCTCATCTACGAATCCTCTCTCTTCTCTTTTCCTCTGCTCTCTCTCTCTCATTCTCTCTCACCCTATCTATCTCTCTCTCTCTGGCATCTCTCTCTCTCTCTCTCCCGTCTCCTCTCTCTTCTCACCCTCTCTCTCTCTCTCTCTCTATCTTCTCTCTCTCAGGTCTCTCTCTCAAAGGTAGTATCAAAAAGTATTATTACGCAAAAAAAAAGCAAGCAAACAAAACAAAAACAACTGTATTATTCTCATAAGCAAATGTCACGCTGCTTACTAATGAAAATCCAGGTCGCATCGCACTGAAATTGGATGATGATGACACGATGACCATTTTCCTGTGACCCTGAACTGAAAATTGTTAGTCATTTAATGTTTCTAGAACTACTAAATATACGAAATGCCAAATTTGATAAACTAATCCAATTACTTTGAAGTATTTTCACATTGTTCTTTCTCCATACTTTGGCAGCAGTTTGTTTTGAGTAATTTAATATTGGGGCGGTTTTCGGGATCAGTGCCAAAGTTGTCCCCCGTCTCTGTATCTCCCCGTTCGTCACTGTGTCCCACGTTCTCTATGTGTCCCGGTTACTATGTGTCCCCGTATACTAACTATGTTTCCCCGTCACTTGGGTGTCCCCCGTCACTGGCTGTTTCTCCCGTATCATAGTGTGTCCCCGTTACTATGTC
Organism: Phymorhynchus buccinoides; assembly: GCA_017654935.2. Taxonomy (NCBI): domain Eukaryota; kingdom Metazoa; phylum Mollusca; class Gastropoda; order Neogastropoda; family Raphitomidae; genus Phymorhynchus; species Phymorhynchus buccinoides. The sequence continues at coordinate 15,052,976 of CM065682.1, forward strand.
CTCGTCTCTATGTGTCCCCGTCTCTACTATGTCCCTCGTCTCTATGTGTCCCCGTTACTATGTCCCCGTCTCTATGTGTCCCCGTTACTATTGTCCCCGTCTCTATGTGTTCCCGCAGTTACTGTATGCCCCCGTCTCTATGTGTCCACCGTCACTGTGTCCCCGTCTCTCTATGTGTCCTGACCGTCTTATATGTCCTCGTCTCTATGTGTCCCCGTTACTACATGGTCCTCGTCTCTATGTGTCCCCGTTACTATGTCCCCGTCTCTATGTGTCCCCGTCGTTACTATGTCCCCGTCTCTACGTGTCCCCGTTACTATGTCCCCGTCTCTATGTGTCCCCAGTCTCTACATGTCCCCCTGCCTTACCCCATCTGTGCCCCGTCATTGTGTCCCCGTCTCTATGTGTCCCCCGTCCACTATGTTGTCCTCGTCTCTATTGTGTCCCCGTCCCTATAATTCATGTTCCAGCCGTGTGTCCCCGGCTCTGTGTGTCCCAATGTGTCCCTGTGGATTAGGGTTAGGGGGGAAGGTTAGTAGTGTGGGGTTAGGGATAGGGCAGGTCTTCTGAAAACATATAGATGGTGCGTATTTACGCACTAGAGCTTTCAAATAATCCCCTAGAATGTCCAACCATGCATGATATTTACTCTTTAAAATCTCAAGTAGGGGGTGATGCGACGCATTAAATCGATGATTTATGCGTTTACACGTGATGATGTTAAGGTTAAAATCGTTGACACATGCAGTCTGTTTAATTGTTTAGTAAGATAACGACGTTGCTCATTTCAGTAGTCTGCTAGACCAAACTAGGCTACTGCCACATTGAGGAGTCGCTAACCTAGATCTACCATTCTTAAAAGAGCGTGCAGAAACTGCCAGAATGCAGTAAAAATCGAAAACTCATCGTTCATTGGCAGACCCTTTTCTTAAAATCCAATCAAATCGTTCCAAAGACTTTATTTTCCTTTCGTCAACATGCCACCAGTCTGGCAAGTGTTAAATAACACTTGAAGACAAAGCTAAAGAAAAGGAACAGGTTGATCGTCAAAAAACAAGCGCGAAATCGCAATAGACGGAAGTTTGTGGCACGCGGTCTATTTTTACCACTCCAATCATGAGTTACCTCCCCTGGCTTTTCAATAATTTTAATCTGTAAACCAGAATGTTATCTCTGCACCATTTCGTAACTTTTTATATCTTTTGAAAAACATTTAAAACTATGTATCCTACTTATACTCATCAAAAGAAGCACCGCATACTCGTCGTGTCTGTCGTAGTGTCTGTATTACGTATGTTTATTATTTTGTACGCTTTTAAAATACATCATTTTAAAGAGTAAAGACGGCCAGAAGTGTAGCCTCGATTTGAAGCGCGACAATTTTGGACCGACAGACCAGACAGACCGACCGACCGACCGACAAAGTGAGTTATAGGTTTGTGGCTTGAGCCACAAACAAAAACCCAAAGCCATGCACCAAACAAAAAGTGATCAGTTGGTATATACGTGGAGAGAGTGCGTTGTGTACACGTGTGGCATGTGCGTGCGCGCGTGTGTCTGTGTGTCTGTGTAAGTGCCGTTTACTTACGTAGGAAGTAGGGTCTTGACCCTTTAAAATTTTGAAACCGGGGGTGAAAATACCCCTTACAGCAATAAACAGGGGGAGAGCGTACCCCTTAAGAGAAAGGGAAATCAGAAGCCCTAGGGATAGGGTTAGAGACAAGGGCCTGTATTCACATTGATATAGCACGAGACTTAGCATCATGCTAACTTAGAAGCTCTTCCAAAAGTCCTATTAAATCCTATAGGACATTGGAAGAGCTTCTAAGTTAGCACCATGCTAAGTCTCATGCTATCTCAAACGTGAATACAGGCCTTGGTTAGGAAAACACCAAAGAGACGGAGAGATATAAGACAGGGGAAATATAGATACGTGGGACACATAGGGACGGGGGACCACGTATATGATGGATATATACATTTCTCCAGCCATCAGGGTTTGTCTGTTGGTGTTAACTACGACTTCTGTGACCTTCCTTTTTGAATCCTTCACTGAATCCACCAACATGGCATTCCATCTCTTCTAGTCTCTCTTCGAGGGATTGTAATTTTAGGACATTATTATTTTTGTTATTTTACATAAGCTTTTTACCATTTCTGTTCAACATTTTAAAGGAAATTAAGTGCTGGTTTGCTTTTATTGTGGACTTTCATCAATCTGGTGCATAAGAGGACAACCTTTCTCCTGTAGAAAGTCTTCTGGCTCAGTTTGAATATTCACTGTGGACAGACTTTGCAGGCCGAAATGCAGACTGAAGAGTCTTTCACGAAGACGAAACAGCTGTCTTTGCATAGGCATTGTCTATCTCCCCCATTGGGAGAAAAAAGTAAATTCAGCACATTATTTTCTTTTCAGAACACAAAACACAAATCGTAAAGTTACAGTTAAAGTAATTGAGCTTGTTTCTTAGGTTCACAAAACATACATTGGATACCAAAACAGTTTTATCAAAGCAAATTATATATATACATGCTATAGAGGAAAGTTTAATGGTGTGTTTGTTTTTTCTTCTTCAAATTTTGATCGTTTATATATATATAGATACTATATATATATATATATATACTTAGTTAATAGTATAAACGTACAAGAATTGAAGAAGAAAAAAAAACAACCACACCATTAAACTTTCCTCTTATATATATATATTAATATATATATATATATAATAATGAGTTTGCTTTTAACATAAAAACTTTGTTTGTGTCCAATATATAAGTATAAGTTTGTGAAACCTAAGAAAGAAATATACTCAATAAATTTGTAATTTTAGCTTTACGATTTGTTCTGTGTTCTCAAAAAAAAAAAAGAAAATAATGTGCTGATTTTACTTTTTCTCCCAATGGGGGGAGAATATATATATATATATATATATATAATATATATATATAGATATATATATATAAACGTACAAGAATTGAAGAAGAAAAAACAACCACACCATTAAACTTTCCTCTTTATATTATATAGTTTGCTTTAAAAAAATGACTTGTTTTGTGTCCAATATTTCAGTTTGTGAGACTATAAGAAAGAAACTGAATAACTTTAATTTTAACTTTACTAGATTTTATTCTGTGTTTCTGAAAAGAATAAAAAGAAAATAATGTGCTGATTTACTTTTTTATCTTTTAAGTATATATATATATATTATTTTCTTTTATTCTT
>CM065682.1:15058701-15063013 GCA_017654935.2 Phymorhynchus buccinoides
ACCAAAACTAATTTAACAAGAAAATAAGGTAACGGAAAAAAACCCCACAATATTGCGTGTTGCTGTTTTTATGGCGACTCCACTTCGTGATATTTTGTTTCACTGATGAAAACAAAGCAGTTCAAATTTCGTTTAGGGAAATTAGTTTTGACGATGATACGTTAGAAAACAAGACAATGCAACTCACTGTTTGCTTTTTGACTCCCGTCTGTATTTTTACCTGTCTGTGGGTAGGTTATGTCTGCTTGTGTTGTTTGTCTCTATTGCTCTCTCGATGGCCGTTTCTGTGCTTGATTTTTCTGTCTGTCAATGACCATTTCTCCCGGGTTTTGTTCTATGTCTTCTTTTATGCATAGGGCTTTAGTTTGTGTCCTTGCCGCGGATATAGTTTGTCTATGGCTACTCTGATGTTCAAGCTCATATCTGTCTCTGTCCTCCGGTCTCTGTCAATATTCTCTCCGTTTCCGATCTGTATGTCATGTCTGCTCTTACTATCTCTTTATCTCTCTCTTCTCTCTCCTCTCTCTCCTCTCTCTCTCTCTCCTCCCATTTTCTTCTCTCTCTCTCTCTCTCTTCTCTTCTTCTCTCTCTCTTCTCTCTCCAGTCATTTCTCTCTCTATCTCTCTCTTCTCTCTATCTCTCTCTTCTTCCCCCCCATTTTCTCTCTCTCTCTTCTCTCTCTCCCTCTTCTCTCTCTTTCTCATACTCTCTCTCTCTCTCTCTCTCTCTCTCTCTCTCTCTCTCTCTCTCATGTTAATGTGTATGTGGTTGTATATTATATGTGTATGTGTTTTGCTTAAAACATATTTTTTCTCCACTTCACTCTTGTGTGTGGGTTTTTTTTCCTCTATTCAAGTGCGTGTTCGGCATTAGACACCGTCCTGTTCTTCTACAATATGTGCAGTACATGCTTTTTGCCGTGATCTTCTTACACAGAGTAAAAGGCTACCGGAATTAATGACGCTCCTCGACCTTAGCCTCGAGGTTCCTTTTTTCACGCGGTGGCCGGCGCTTGCGCTCGTCCTCGGTCATTGCAGCTTCGGAGGTCCTCTGTCCTCTGTCTTCATCCTCCTCATCTCTCTCTCTCTTTCATCCTCCTCCTCGCTCCTCTCTCTCTCTCTCTCCTCCTCCTCTCTCTCTCTCTCTCTCTCTCCTCCATCACCTCGCTCTCTCACCTCTCTCTCCTCCTCTCTCTCTCTCTCCTCTCATCCCCTATATCTTCATCCCCAACGAAGGCTACCACTAGGTTTGACCACTCAAATGCAGCGCCGCCGCGCGATCCAGGAGCGAGCTAAGTCGACCATTCTACAGGAGACGTTTAACATAAAATAAAAGCACTAGTTCAATTAGTAATGTTATCAGCAGCAATTGAACATATTCAAGAAGTTCGACACCATTATATTCTTACTAGTTCATACATGAATACTGTTTTCTTATTCGTACTTTAACCACTAGCAAATCTGTGTCGACGACCAGTCAAATAATAACCATACCCAAACGCGCAACACAATGCAGCTATCCAGTAAGACGGGGTAAAAAGCGCATGGGCTTGTAAGAAGCCCATGCCCAATGTATCTCATGAAATAAAGAAAATTTCAGTCAAAATTTGCCCATGAATACGACCACCCCAATTATCTCATGAAAATAAGAAAATTTCAGTCAAATTTGACATTAGCATTCGTCTACATGGGCAAATTTGACTGAAATTTGCTTTATTTCATGAGATAATTAGGGCGTTAGATCGGAAGAGCGTCATGTAGGCAAATTTTACTGAAATTTTCTTTTATTTCATGAGAGAATTGGGGTGGGCTTCTTACCCGTCCATGCCCCGGGGGGGTGCCCACCCCTTTTACCCCGTCTTCCCCTATCCCAGATATATTAGATAACGTGGGTTCCTGACCAACAGACATTACTGAGCAAGCCATTGTCTTAAGATGACGTCACGCCAATGTAAATCGATACCACTTGATACCAACTGAGCGGACTGTATTATTCAAATAGATTTAATCAATAATTAATAATAATAATTAATAAATAATAATAATGATAATAATGATAATAATAATAATAATGATAATAATAATAATCAATAATAATAAATAATAATGATAATAATAATAATAATAATAATAATAAATGATAATATGATTACTAATAATAATAATAATATAATAATAATAATAATAATAATGAATAATGAATGATAATAATGATAATAATAATAATAATAATAATAATGATATAATGATAATAATAATAACAATAATAATAATAATGATAATAATAATTGTATTCTACATAACGCTAACCTCCATACAGCAGTATGCTCGATGCGCTTTAAAAAAAGCAACATTGAAGGGATGAAAAACATGCATTGAAATCAGACAAGAAAGTCATACAACCAACATTTCAGTGCAAAGAAATAAAAAATAACAAAAAATAACATGATTCTTCATTCGCAAAGACATCCACCCTCATTCTCCAGCACTGTCACTCTCTGATAACACCTCACCCCTCACAGAAACTAATGAAAATGAAAATCTAAACAAGTAACTTGAAGGAATGCACGCATACATGGCGTACGCACGCCCATACTCTCTCTCTCTCTCTCTCTCTCTCTCTCTCTCTCTCTCTCTCTCTCTCTCTCTCCCTCTCTCGCTCTCTTTCTCTCTCTCCTGGGTGGGGCCTCCTATCTCCTCTCTCTCTCTTCTTGGATACCACTGAACGGAATATTCTGTAGAAGTCAAAACAAGTTTAAAATAAACAACAACTGCATATTGCCACTTCTTTGAAGCATTCGCCTCATATAAGGCAGTTTTACCCATAGCCGGCTGGCTGACTACGAAATACTAGTAGCATGCTAGTGAACAGAAAGATGAGTACATAAGGAAATAGTTTGCGCTGCATCGCAAGGGATTGCTCCAATCTCTGTGACATTTAGCTAAGACAAAGTAAAAAATAATCTCATACTCATTTTGTTTCTTTTCAATCATAAAATGGATGACAACGACTACGGATTTCTAAACGCTTTTTGTTATGTCGCCGGCTAACTGGGACATGTATGAACATGGGCAAATGCTTCAAGGTGATGTCAGAAAGAAACAAGTTGCGAGCTGAAAGGGGAGTGATTTCCACATTCACACACACGTCTCAGTCAAGTTTTCGAAAGGCTAGTAATAACTAGGTAATTGCATCTAAACCTGATATTTCAGGAAAGGCAGGAGAGAGAGAGAGAGAGAGAGGAGAGATGAGAGAGAGAGAGAGAGAGAGGATGATGAGATGAGATGGAGTGAAGAGAGAGATGAGAGAGAGAGGAGAGTTGATACTTCAATTCACAATTGTTTGCTTGCAGTTACGTAAGCGTTGTTCTATACCTTTTCGCCCTCCATTCTTTTATGATTCATCGCTGTGTCGTTTCTCTCTCTCTCTCTCTCTCTCTCTCTCTTCTCTCTCCTCTCTCTCTCTCTCTCCATCTCTCTCTCTCTCTCTCTCTCTCTCTACTCTCTCTCTCTCTCTATCTCTCTATTCTTCTTGATTGTAAGAAGAAAAGGCCTCGGCATACAATCTTTATCCTTGTTATATAAAGTTGTTCAGTGTTCAGTGTTCAATATTCAGTGTTTCTCTCTCTCCCTATTCTCTCTCCTCTCTCTCTCCTTCTATCTCTTTCTCTCTACACTCCTCTCTCTCTCTCTTCTTCTCTCACTCCTCTCTCTCTCTCTCTCTCTCTCTCTCTCTCTCTCTCTCTCTCTCTCTTTATGTACTCTCTCTCTCTCTCTCTCTCTCTCTCTCTCTCTTCTCTCTCTTCTCTCTTCTCTCTGTAAAGGACAGCTGCAAGCATTGTACCTTGTGTTTGGAGTAAAGAGAGAAACACAGATAGACAGGGACAGACACACAAAGATACATAGATAAAAACATTACTGCTTGCGCAAAACACCGAAGAGAAATCTTCTGCTCTATTGTCTATATTGTTTCTCATCGGACTGAGCTCTGGCGTGTATTTCCCATGTGATTTGGGATTTGGAGAAGTGACATGTTGCTCGCTCTTCGCTGGAGCAAACAGGAACCTGTAGTCTACAAAACCCTCTGTGGCAACTGGGTATTATTATCTCGTTTGCATTCCAACCGAAACTCTCTCTCTGTCTCTTCTGTCTCTGTCTCTGTCTCTCTGTCTCTGTCTCTGTATCTCTGTCTCTCTGTCTCTCTGTCTCTGTATCTCTGTCTCTTCTGTCTCCCTCTCTCTCTCCTCTCTCTCTCTCTCTCGCTCTCTCTCTCAAACCATCTCTGCTCTCTCTCTCTTCACCAACTCCTTCCA
>CM065682.1:15063513-15073513 GCA_017654935.2 Phymorhynchus buccinoides
CGCATGGACTGTGTTCCACTGACTCCGACATTGCCCCTGTATCGTTTCACCACTTAGATCTACTAATGTCAAATATTGTCTGTTCCAACGAGAGGAAGTAACACATTTTACATCAATTCGCACATCTATAGTCTCTAATGAAAAATTAGCAAGTCGTTAATATTGTTTCGTAGTTTAGTGCTTAAATAAGAATGTTAAACAAATACACTCATACAACGACAGAAAACGCACGCCCCTCGTTCCCATTCCATGTACCCTGTTCCTACAACTGGAGGACACAATTATAAAGGAAAATTTAATGTGAGTGGCATAGAGGTTTCGCCTTTAGACTCCGTTCAAGTAAACCAGAGTTCGAACCTGAACAGGGATTTTTTCCTCTCACTTACATTTCTATCCTACATTCTGAACGTGGATCCCTTTCGATGAACGATACCGAGGTCCTGTGCCCATCACTTAGCCCGTTAAACCCAGTGGCAACGAAAAATCGTCATTTGTTCAAACTATGCCCCCCCCTTCCCTTTCCACTCATCCATCCACTAAGCGCACCAAAATCGCATTCAAATCAAGGCTGCGACGCGCTCTCCAGGTTGGGAGCAACCCGAATTTCACAGATACGCCTCTGTGACTATAAAGTACCTAATGGAGCAAGCCCCGCTCTGACTGATTCCATACCAACGATGAAAATCCGTTTAACGTCCTCCGTTCTGGAACAGACACATAATGGGACAATTAGTCTCTATATATAAAGATGATGGGTGGGAACGATCCTGCCCGGAGGCAGTGCAACACCAGTAAAGTCCCAATTATTAACAATACATGTATATGTATGATTAAGTATAATGCTTTCTCTAACGACAATAGATGCCAACAAAATCTTTCCTTTTTATTTTGTCAAACAAACTTATTACAGTGGAACCTCGCTATTAAGGCCTTGAAAATTCAGCCACCCCACCCCCCCACCCCAAAAAAAAAAAAAGAAGAAAAAAAAAAGAGAAAAAAACCTCACCAGAGCACATGTCAAAATCACGGATTTCACGTGTTTTCCCTCTTACAGCCGGAAATAAATCTTGTTTTGACCAGGTTTGACTCCCGTAGAAATGCCCCCAAATTCAAAGCGAAACATCATTTTAAAGAGCAGCCTCAATTTGAACTTGGGGACATTTCTATGTGGGTCACAGTTACCCAGAAAAAAAACCAAGGGACTTAATCGTGGTGCGTCTTAATAGGGAGGGTTCTTCACAGGGAGGAGTTCAAACAGAACTGAAACAATCTCAGTAGCAGGCCATAAATCCACTCCATCGACTGTTAAGTATGGCGTTCCCCAGGGCTCTGTCCTGGGACCTGTGCTTTTTGTATTGTATACGCAAACCCTTTTCAACATTGTTAAGAATCATTCTGTAAATCATCATGCCTTCGCTAATGATAATCAGCTATACACTAAAACAACTCTTTCTGACTTCGACTCCATTGTTCAAGGTCTTCAAGGATGTGTCAGTAATGTCAAAACATGGATGAATGAAAACAAACTCCAATTAAATGACAGCAAAACTGAAGCCATCATAATGACTTCTAAAAGACTCTCTGTTGACAGGTCCCTACCGTCTTCCATAAGGATAGGTGACTCAGATTTTGATTTTGTTCCTTCTGTCAAAAACTTGGGCGTCACTATCGATTCCAACTTTACAATGAAAACACATGTGAACAATATCTGCAGAATAGCCTATCTACAGATTCTTAAGATAAGTTCCGTTCGCCGCCTCCTTACCACTCAGGCAACACAAACTTTCGTCTGTTCTCTCGTCTTGTCTAGGTTAGACTATTGTAACTCTCTGTTATTTGGTTGCCCGCAGTCCTCAATCAAGAAATTTCAGAAAGTTCAGAACGCAGCTGCAAGATTGATTTTCAAAGCAATAAAGACACAGCATCACCAGCACAGATATCGCCCCGTTACTTCATGCACTTCATTCACTGGCTTTCCAGTTTCTGCTCGAGAATTTCAGTACAAGAGTGATTCGCAGTTGCCCTGAGATACATTCAACTCTATTTAATGGAACTGTCGTCCCTGAGTATCTCACTTGTTACGTGTGTTTTGTACACCCCCCCCCCAACTCCCCCTCCCCCCCCAACCTCAGCACTCCCTGCCGTAAATCTCAGACTATACTTTCCTCCGGGAACTTCTATGCACTGGCTCTCCACTCCCCGTATTTTATTATTTTAAAACTAAATCCTTCGGTGAATCTTCTTTCACGTACTCTGCTCCCTCGGTCTGGGATATCTTACCACACAGTGTTCGCCACTCTTCAACTTCCTCTGTTCAGTCTTTCAAAAAACTTCTCTGGAAAACTGCAATCTTTTTTAAAAACCTTCATACTATCACCTCTAATCCAGCGTGTATACTTGATGGAATATGAACCAGACAGTATGTGTGTGTGTCGCTGGGTGTGCAGTGCGTGACGTGCGTGTTTCGTTGTGGGGGGCGGCGGGAGGACGGCGAGGGGAGGAGGGGAAGGAGGGGGGTAGGGGTGATGGGAGGTATTTCCAGGGGGGAGCGGATTGGGCCGAGAGAGAGAGAGATTAATACATGCATGTTGCATAAACAGTCTCACTTATTTTTAATGTTTATATTCAATGATACTTGTCTTCATGTTGATTATTCTTGGCTTGGTGTTTAACTGCATGTTAGTGTCTAGGTCTTTGTTCAGCGCTTTGAGCACCCTGCATAGGGAGTTAAGCGCTCTATAAAAATAAACCATGTATGATTTATTATATTATTATTATTATTATTATTTTATTTTAAAAACACACTGACGCACCGACGATTACATCCCTTGTGTTTTTTCTGGGTAGCTGTGACCCCACATACAAATGCCCCCAAATTATAAATTGAGGTTGCTCTTCAAAATGTTGTTTCTGTTTTGAATTTGGGGCAATCTGTATGGGAAGTGAGACATTGTCAAAACAAGATCTATTTCCACCTTGCCCGAATTCCACGGAAATAAGTCTCTGCTGACTAGAATAATACCAAGTACCAAGCATAATGTAAAGTTCAGTGCACATTTCCCAAAGTTAACGGACCCGTGGTTTTTAAAAGTTCTTTTCTTCTAACTTTCCTTGGCAAAATGCTTCGTCATGATGCTCTTCTCCCGCCACCCACTCCACCCCATCTTTATAGCCCCTATCCCCCACCCCGACCCACCCAACGCACCCACCCCCTATTTGCCCAACGCAACGCTCCCCGCACCCACTACCCTTCCTAAGCTTTCTCCAACAAAAAGGAAAGAAAATCTGCGACATTTTTTAGAGCAAATTTTGGCGTGCGTTCATTCGCCAAAGAAAGGCAACCTGCTGCATAATGGCGGTGGTCCGCACAAAATGGTGTTAGCTAGTAGGTGAGTGAGATAGAGTTGATGACTTGATGATAGAAAGATAACAAGATAATGAGTATAGTTTGTTTTTCTTCACACGTATTTTTCAACTGCTCTTTCCTGCCATTCACGCGATAATAGTGCACAGGCATCCGGAAATAATTGCTGCTGGAATCTCTATACTATCTACCTAGCGATTCAAAACAATAGAAGAAAAACAAACAGCAAGCGGGAAGACTGGTATGTGTAAATTTTGTATCGGCAAATATTTCGGGCTGTCTCTACCCTTTGACCATGCCTGTCTCCTTCTGCCAGAAACAGTCACATTTACGAATACATGTAGAATGATTACAATTCACAGATATTAAAAAGAAAAACTAGAAGAAATTAAAAGCAAAACGTTGGACATTGTATTGCACGTGCAAGAAATATAGGCCACAAGTCTCACACAGCACACCACTATTTCACTACTCCCATTCCCCACCCCTCTACCCTACCATCTATCTATCTACCTATATATTATGGTCTATATATATATATACTATATATCTGTCTATCTATCTATATATATACCTATCAATGTTCTGTTCCAATGTCTTTATTTGTGAACCTCAAAACAAAAAGATCCAGGTTAACGTTAAACTTTGAGTAATGTTCCGTGTTCAAAAAAAATAATTATATATATATAAATTGTGCTGATTTACTTTCATACCTATCAATATATCTATCTACAGATCTAGTAAGAAGAATCACGATTACAAAGACACAGCAAGAGTATAACATTTACCCACTGTTTCGTCCGGGTATGTGTTGTAGACTTTATCAAGGATCAAAACGACAATAGAACGAGCCACAACTGTAAATGGTATAAGCCATTACTCAGGTAAAGAATTAAAACAAACACATAATGAAAACAGACAAAAGTCACATACACATACAACTGTACGTGTAAGATAATTCAAGCACGACAAATGCAAGCTGACGTTCAAAATGCCCATTGTAGTAGCATCACACGCACACAACAACACACACACACACACACACACACACACACACACACACACACACACACACACAAACACACACACACATACACACACCACACACACAACAACACACACACACACACACACTATATCTATCTATCTATCAATCAATCTATCTATTACCAAAACACGACTTTATAGACATTCATGATTATATAGCTATGACATGCAAAACATGGGCTGTCGCGGAATACGGCAACACGCCAACCGTCCCGCAATGAGCCGTTCTGGTGGTCCTACAGGAGACAACTCTCGTGGCTAGTTTCATTTCCCTTGATCAAATAATTATATAGAGAAGGCATACGCTATTTTTGCCGCTAAGTGCGAGAGAGAGTTTGAGACCGCAGAGGCGATTCGGCGAGTGCGAGAGAGGAGAGGAAGAGAGAGAGAGTCAGCGGAGAGAGAGAGAGAGACGGAGAAGAGAGAGAGAGAGAGAGAGAGGAGAAGAGAGAGAGAGATATATGAGAGATCCGGATGAGAGAGAGAGATAAGGAGAGAGAGAGAGAGAGAGAGGCAGAAACGTGGACGAGCTTGCCCTCAAATGCCTTCCAATGCGCCACCTATGTGAAAGGGCTATGCATCCCCATAAAGCGCACACAATGCACTTCACGCGACACGTCATCTTTGGGTAAAATAGCACGGTGCAAATTTGAAGTGATTCTGTACAGCAGTTCACCCAGATCGTGCTTGAACAGACGAATAAAGGAAAAGGGAACAGACATACACGAACAATAGCACGGTGCAAAGTTGAGGTGATTATGTACAGCAGTTCACCCAGACCGTGCTTGAACAGACGAATTAAGGAAACGGAACAGGCATAAACGAACAGTAGCAGTGCTCCAACACTCCGCTACGAGACATGGGGTCTAATTCCGGCGCCACGCAACGCGTACAATCGTATGAGGATGCGATGCGATTGGGTCACGTGAGTCATGATTCCGTGACGGAAGTGTTTCACGTGGCAATCATGACTCACGTGGCCCACGCGCATCGCATCCCCCATACGAGTTTTTGCGCGTGTGTGGCGCCGGCTTAAAGGGGCAGACACTGTGGATACGATGCCAACCGGTTGTGACGTTTGTACAGCATGATTCTCATGAAATGAATCCGATGAAACCCTACTAGTTTTCTTCGCTATTATGTTTGCAATATCCCGTATGCCTACTACGAATCTAATGAAATATCTGTGTTTTACTGTATGTTGTTCGTCTTTTTGGGGTGTACATGAGAATAGTGAACGGAAAACAGTAGAATTATTCCTAAGACGCGCGGGGAGTATTTCACGTGCATCATGACTCACGTGAATCATGACGTGAATCACAGACTCACAGACATCGTCACAATCGGATCGCATCGTATGCACACAGTGTGTTTGTCCCCTTTACAGGAATCCGATGCTCCAACTGCTGAGCTACCGGAGACTGGGTCTATCTAGGGCATGATGTATGATTGTCACTCATTGTCGTAGAAAATCGCCCTCTGTGCCAGACATCATTCCAAACAGCCAGAGGGTAAATCCACGATGACTGTTGTTTGTTCTACTGATGCAAATTAGTCCTTTTATTGCCCGGTAGCTAGCTAAGCCTTTACCCGACTATCTTCATCTACCACAACGTTAACCCTTTCACCGCCAGCCATATTTTCAGCCAACAAATGTCCATTAAATTTACCTGGGTAGAGAACCAAATCCATCTGCAGTATTGGGGATTTTTCTGTGACATATATAAAATAAGGTCTATCCTTGCTTCCCAAAACTAAGACAATAGGGTCTTTGGATAATAGACCACAATTTGATGCCTTTTAGTGACATAGGTGTTAAATCACTGTGGGTGCTAAAATGCGACTTTGGGCGGTGAAAGGGTTAAACGAATTCTAACCCAGCCTGCCGGAATAGCATCTGTCCCTCCCCTCTGCTAATCTGAAAGTCATAGAGTGTAGGTGTAGAGTGGCACAGTGGTAACGCGTTCGCCTCGTATGCAATAAACCCGAATGTTCGAACTGGGTACAGGGGATTTTTCCTCTCACTCTGCACTAGGCCTAATTACGGTCTAAAAACGTGGAGTCTTTCGGATGAGACGATAAACTGAGGTCCCGTGTGCCCTTGTACTTAATTACACGTTAAACCCAGTGGCACCGAAAAAGTTGTCAGGATTTACCAACCCACCCTTTCCCTCGACATCAGTCACACACAAATCGCAAGCAAATAATAAACAAAATTGGGTGGCGCGTCCTCTGGCTGCGACGCGCTCTCCAGGTGGGAGCAACCCGAATTTCATGAAGACGCTTCTGTAACTATTAACCTTTACCGGACTTCTGGGGTCGCCCACGACCCCTTGACACACTAATCATGTTATATCTCTAAAACTATTTAAGCAATCTTCATGACATTTCATGACTTTGTCAAACATGTAAATGGCTTTAAGTGTGTTAAATGTCATTAATGTGCATAAAATATAAATGACGTAATATGACGCGTAATTTTGATATACTTGTCCGGATGACGGGGGTCTCCCGCGACCCCTACTTTAAAGAGCACTGCAGTGCATTGAGTAGGGGTCGTGGGAGACCCCCGCCATCCGGACATGGATAAACACATGGTGACTCATTGACAAGTTAGTAGGGGTCGTGGGAGACCCCCGCTATCCGGACATGGATAAACACATGGTGACTCATTGACAAGTTAGTAGAGGTCGTGGGAGACCCCCGCTATCCGGACATGGATAAACACATGGTGACTCATTGACAAGTTAGTAGGAGTCGTGGGAGACCCCCGCTATCCGGACATGGATAAACACATGGTGACTCATTGACAAGTTAGTAGGGGTCGTGGAAGACCCCCGCTATCCGGACATGGATAAACACATGGTGACTCATTGACAAGTTAGTAGGGGTCGTGGGAGACCCCCACCATCTGGACAGGGATAAACACCTCGGAATTCGCTCTTTGCTGAGTAGGGGGTCGTGGAAGACCCCCGCCATCGTGTCTGTGTAGTCAAAAGCATGATCCGGTAAAGGTTAAGTACCAAATACCAAAAAAAAGATAGTCGGACACATCTGACTGGTGCGGATGTGTGTGCGCGCGCCCACACACACACAGACACACACGGGCCTGTATTAACACCTCGCTCCTCCTTCTCCTTTTACATTTGCTATGCCAAGGGGAACTAAAGGAACGCATGGGGAAAACTTCTGTTAAACTGATCAATATCAGTACCAGTTGCTTCCCTTGGTGTCTGTTATTTATCTCTGCACTACTTCCTTGACCGAATATCAAGCCCATATGTCCAGAATAGCTCTCAAAATACGCTTCGCGACCTGTCCCGTGTCACGCTAATAAAAACAAATATACATTTTGCGGGTCTGGGGCCAACCGTTTTCGCATAAATCGAGGACAAATAAACACACCTATAACTGCTTTATATGTATAGACAGAGTTTTACCCATGAGAGACTGCCCCCAGGAACAGAACTGTCATGTTAGTCGGACGCAGTGGATCAAAGAGAGGGTAGAGTATACAGGTCCCTTGGGGGGAGATAATGTATCATGAGCGATTTGATTTTGTGCACACACGCTTGCGTGTACACATATATATAGACACAGTCATACACACAACGCGCGCGCGCGCAGAGAGAGAGAAATTGAATTGAATTGAATTGAATTGAATGAATTTTATTTATAGAGGGTAATAGAATAAGCAATAACATGCTAGTAGGTATGGGGGCACAAGAAATTGAATATAAAACCCATTCATATTTGCGGCATTAAAGATTACAAATAATAGTTCTTAAGACTTCATAACAGAGAGAGAGAGAGAGAGAGAGAGAGAGAGAGAGAGAGAGAGAGAGAGAGAGAGAGAGAGAGAGAGGAGAGAGAGAGAGAGAGAGAGAGAGAGAGAGAGAGATGAGATGAGACCGAGAGAGAGAGAGAGAGAGAGAGAGAGAGAGAGAGAGAGAGAGAGAGAGAGAGAGAGAGAGAGAGAGAGAGAGAGAGAGAGAGAGAGAGAGAGAGAGAGAGAGATCGCCGATACACTAAATAAATATCCTATCATTCATTATTGAAGGATGCCACACCTAAGCGGTTGTATACTAAACATACCAACCGTGCGATGAAGACAGTGTTGTCACACACTGTCTGTACAAGTCATTCACACATCACACATACACACAAGCCAGACTGGCTGTTATGTCTTTTTCGTTCACATACCAGCCACGTTTACTCTTATGTCTCCCTTGTGGTCTGACGATGCTAAAGCTAGATCAGACGGCTGCAGACAGATCTGGAAAGCTCCGATAAAGTGCACACGTGTACAAGAGAATTAGTAAGCTAATATTGTGAGACCGGTTATATAATATTGCTTTAAGGAAAGCGCATGTGTACAATAAAGCAAAACATATAAAATGATAAAGACCAAATAGTCTAGTGGTGCGAATAAATATTTCGGATTAGTCCTTCTTTGTTGACCCATGGACT
This sequence comes from Phymorhynchus buccinoides, assembly GCA_017654935.2. Lineage (NCBI taxonomy): Eukaryota > Metazoa > Mollusca > Gastropoda > Neogastropoda > Raphitomidae > Phymorhynchus > Phymorhynchus buccinoides. The sequence goes on from CM065682.1 coordinate 15,072,395, forward strand.
GACTTCTGACACAAAATCTGGGCTTTTATATAAAATAATCTGACTGTTATTGTATAATATTTATCGTGAGAACTTAGCTGTCACAAAAAATAACATTTGAAGGCGTCTGACACAAAATCTTTTTTTTTGTATATAAAATAATCTGACTGTTATTGTATAATATTTATCGTGAGAACTTAGCTGTCACAAAAAATAACATTTGAAGGCGTCTGACACAAAATCTTTTTTTTTGTATATAAAATAATCTGACTGTTATTGTATAATATTTATCGTGAGAACTTAGCTGTCACAAAAAATAACATTTGAAGGCGTCTGACACAAAATCTTTTTTGTTGTATATAAAATAATCTGACTGTTACTGTATAATATTTATCGTGAGAACTTAGCTGTCACAAAAAATAACATTTGAAGGCGTCTGACACAAAATCTTTTTTTTGGTATATAAAATAATCTGACTGTTACTGTATAATATTTATCGTGAGAACTTAGCTGTCACAAAAAATAACATTTGAAGGCGTCTGACACAAAATCTTTTTTTTTTTATATAAAATAATCTGACTGTTACTGTATAATATTTATCGTGAGAACTTAGCTGTCACAAAAAATAACATTTGAAGGCGTCTGACACAAAATCTTTTTTTTTGTATATAAAATAATCTGACTGTTATTGTATAATATTTATCGTGAGAACTTAGCTGTCACAAAAAATAACATTTGAAGGCGTCTGACACAAAATCTTTTTTTTGGTATATAAAATAATCTGACTGTTACTGTATAATATTTATCGTGAGAACTTAGCTGTCACAAAAAATAACATTTGAAGGCGTCTGACACAAAATCTTTTTTTTTTGTATATAAAATAATCTGACTGTTACTGTATAATATTTATCGTGAGAACTTAGCTGTCACAAAAAATAACATTTGAAGGCGTCTGGTAAAATTCCGACATTATATCTGTGACATCCTAATTGCTTACACTATTTGCTTACACAGTGCGCTTTAATATGACACCGATGTGTTCATAACAAGTCAACTTTATTCCAAAAAAACCTGGGGGCACAAGAAATTTCGAAATTGAATATAAAACCCATTCATATTTGCGGCATTAAAGATTACAAA
>CM065682.1:15083513-15085919 GCA_017654935.2 Phymorhynchus buccinoides
AATTACCCTCACGAAATGGGATGGTGGTGGGGGGGGGATATAGGCAGAGAGCAGAGAGAGAGAGAGAGAGAGAGAGAGAGAGGGAGAGAGAGAGAGAGAGAGAGAGAGAGAGAGAGAGAGAGAGAGAGAGAGAGAGGAGAGAGAGAGAGGAGAGAGAGAGAGACAGAGAGAGAGAGACAGACAGACAGACAGATAGACAGACACAACGACACAAAAAGCGACAGGGGGAGTGAGGCAGGGAGAGTGAGAGATAATATAAAATAATAGAGAGAGAGAGAGAGAGGGTAGGGGGGGGGGGGGTTGGGTGATGAAAAGCAAGGAGAAAGAGATACAGATAGTGAGATAGACTGAACAAACAGGGAAACAGAACAAGACAAAACGAACAAATGAATGAATGAATAGATGGATAGGTGGATGGAAGGATGAATGAATGAATGAATGAATGAATGAATGAATGAATGAATGAATGAATGAATGGATATGAATGGATAGGTGGATAGGTGGATGAATGAATGAATGAATGAATGAATGAATGAATGAATGAATGAATGAATGAATAGATGGATAGGTGGATGGAAGGATGAATGAATGAATGAATGAATGCATGACCTGAATGATAGATGGATAGGTGGATGGAAGGATGAACTGGATGAATGAATGAATGAATGAATGAATGAATTAATTAATGGATGAATGAATGAATGGATGAATAGATGGATAGGTGGATGGAAGGATGAATGAATGAATGAATGAATGAATGAATGAATGAATGAATGAATAGATGGATATGTGGATGGAAGGATGAATGGATGAATGAATGAATGAATGAATGAATGAATGAATGAAATGAATGAAATGAGATGAATAGGGATAGGTGAATGGAAGGATGAATGGATGAATTAATGAATGAATGAATGAATGAAATGAATGATGGAATCAATGGATAGGTGGATGGAAGGATGAAATGAATGAATGAATGAATGAATGAATGAATAATTATGCATTCCCATTATATGAACAAGTGTAGTAGGTGTAGAGTGGCACAGTGGTAGCGCGTTCGCTTCGTGTCAAGTAAACCCGAGTTCGAACCTGGGTACAGGGGATTCTTCCTCTCACTTTGTACTAGGCCTTACGGTCTGAACGTGGAGTCTTTCGGATGAGACGATAAACCGAGGTCCCGTGTGCCCATGCACTTAGCATACGTTAAACCCAGTGGCAACGAAAAAGTTGTCAGTTGGTCAACATTTTAACCCCTCTCCCCCCCCCCCCCCCCCCCCCCCCCCCTCATCCGTCACACACAAAATCGCATGCACACAAAAAAAACAATTGGGTGGCGCCCCTCTGGCTGCGACGCGCTCTCCAGGTGGGAGCAACCCGAATTTCACAGGGACGCCTCTGTGACTATAAAGTACCTAATACCCAATACCTAATACCAAAAACATCAAATTGTGACCCGAACGAAAAGGGGCAACATTTTGCTTTTGTCAGAATAGAGAGAGACAATTATTGGAGAGTGGGGGTGGGGGACCCACAACGCTCTACGTAGAAGCAATAATATTTGGATGGTAAGTATTCCTCTTCTGATTAAGATCAACCATGGACAGAGAGAGACAGCCAGACATATTGACGGACAGACAGAGACAATGACAGACAGACAGAGACAGAGAGAGATATATTTTATGAAGAAACGAAGACGACTGCCGGGTTCTATGCAATTCACAACAAATTAAAACAGAGTCGAAACTGAAACCCAAAATAAAAAAGGTTTAATAAAACAAAACACAGAGCAAAACAAATCACGACGTTTCGGGTTCAACCCATTGTCCAGTGCTCACAATTTGTTGTGAGAGATATGTTATGTTGAGAGAGATGTTCTTAGAGACAGAGATAGACGTGGAGAGACAGAAACAAACACAGAGAGAGCCAGAGAAAGATACAGAAGAGCCACTTTAGAGAGACAGAGACGAGGAGACAGACTGAGACAGAGATGAATTACCATGCATACGAGTTCGCCCATTCGATAAAAAATAATGTTTTATTAAAGTATGTGTTGTTCTTGTTTCTTCTGATTCCTTTTAAAAAACCCGATTTTTTTAATATATTTTAATTTCTATTTCTTCTAGATAATATGTATCTCCCCCCCCCCCCCCCCCTCCGCCTCCCCTATACCGCCTCCACGTCCCCCACTCCCCTTTTTTTCTCGTTGGTGATTTCTTTTAAAACACTATTTTTTAATATTTCTTATTTTTTATTTTTCTAGATATATATACCCCACACCCCACCCCCCCCCCCCCACCCCCCCCCCCCCCACCCCCCCACCCCCCACCCCCCACCCCCACCCCCCCCCCCACCCCCAACCCCCCCCCCCCCCCCCACCCCCCCCCCCCCCCCCCTCTCCGAAGCAAA
>CM065682.1:15086419-15106419 GCA_017654935.2 Phymorhynchus buccinoides
GCTAATGTGTTTTTAGTCCCGTAGTATCCAAACTTTCTAATAAATATATATTTTCATTTGGTTTGTTAGTCATACTAAGTGTTTTTTCCTCCGTTTTAGTTCCAAAACTTACTATTCCTATATAATATTTTATTTGTTTTTTAGCCAACAATGCGTTTTTAAGGGGGGGGGGGGGTGGGGGGGGGGGGGATGGGGGGGGGGCGTGGAGCAAAGGGCGGGGGGGGGGGGGGAAAAAAAGGGGAGGGGGGGGGGGGGACAAAAAAAGTACTAGGGGGGGCGCAACAGCAGGGGGTGGGGGGGCGAGGGGCGGGGCGGGGGTCGGGGAGGAGGGGCGGGGGGGGGGGGGGGGAGAGCAAAAGCAAAAAGCAAGGGCGGGAGCAAAAGGATCTATGAAAGAATGTGCCAAAATGAATCCTGACCCATTGATGTTTTGATTCAATTTCTTTTAATATTTTATGATTATGGGATTGGTTTTTGTGATTGTTGTTTATCAATGGCGTTTAAGCTTAAAATTAGATTATAATGCACGCTGACTTCATTCGAATCAGAACATGTCTTTAATAATTACGATGTTCAGTTCAAGCTTTGAAATATCTATTGTTCTACGCTGTGTTTTGGTACTTGAATTGATTTCACATACAAAAACATATATATCTAAATAAATGCTTTATAGCATTATTGTACAATATAGACATAAGATACAATGCATGGGCATTGCATCGTTTGTTTTTCAGCAGATGAGGAGCGAAGATATGAAGCTATTACTGACAAAAATGAATGATGACATAATGTGAACAAACTAACTACAGGTTTTAACACGGATGGAGGATTTTACAATTAGTAGTTATTATTTTTATATTATTATTTTATTGTCAGTTTTTTGGGGGAGGTAGAAGCGGTGGAGGAAGGGAACCGCTATAAAAATCTATAGCAAGGAATCAGTAGTATTTACTATGAATAGTGGATTAAAAAAAATATCAGAGCGTGTCTCACGAGGGGATCTTAGACATTCAACAGGGTTAGTAATATGATTCGTGGTGGGTTGTTTTGGTTGGGGGGGGGGGGGGGGGGTTTGGGGGGGGGGGGGGGTTAATTGGTTGTTGTTTGGAGGGTGGGGGGTGGGGGGGGGGGTAAAGCGGGGGGGGATCGGGGATGTAAGAAATGCAATAAAACTATAAAAGAAGCAGTCGTAGTTACGTTACTTTTGATAATAATATAATAATAATAATAATGAAAATAAAAATAGGGCGTGCATCATGACTGGTATTAGAAATTCAACAAGGTAGTGAGTAGTATGAAGTAGACCAAACTCCCCAAACGATGCGCTGTTAGCCTCATTTGCCTTAATACTACTACTCATGTGAAGTGTATAAGACGCACTCATGAAATGCCTGAAACATATTTTATGGCTAATAGACTCGGTCGAGAACGACGTAATAACATAAACTTTCCCTCATACCAGGGCCTGATTCACGGTGAGATAGCATGAGATTAGCGTCATGCTTAAACTTAGAAGCTCTTCCAAAAGTCTGGTTAAATAAAGGACATTGGAAGAGCTTCTAAGTTAGCAACATGCAAGTCTCATGCCATCTCAACGTGAATACAGGCCCAGTACTTGAGTGAATAATTCACTGCGCTATTCTTCCCTTGTTAACGTGGCTGTATTTATGATGTATTTTTGACGGGAAAGTTTTGTTTTTGGCATTCTGGCTGAGAAATGTATAAAGTGTAACATGTATGTAGCCAAGTCTCTCTGCTCTGTCTCTGTCTTGTCCTCTGTCTCTGTCGCCTCTCTCTCTCTTCTCTATCTCTCTCTCTCTCTTCTCTCTCTACTCTCTCTCTCTCTCTCTCTCTCTCTCTCTCTCTCTCTCTCTCTCCTCCTCTCTCTTCTTCTCTCATCTATCTCTCTCTCTCTCGCTGTTTTTCTCTCTCTATTTCTCTACTCCTCCATTCTCTCTCCCGTCACACCTCTCGTCCCCCATATCTCTCTCTGTATGTTTGTCTGTCGGCTTCTCTTCTCTCTCCTCTCTACTCTCTCTCTCTCTCTCTCTCTCACTCTCTGCTCTCTCTCTCTCGCTCTCTCTCTCTCTCTCTCTCTCTCTCTGTCTCTCTCTATCTTTCTCTAACAGCTGTTCTCTCCTCTATTTGTCTCTCTCATCATTCTCTCCCCCCTCTCTCTCTCCTCTCTCTATCGACTTATGCTTCTGTGTGTCGGTCGCCTCATCTCTCTCTCTCGCTCTCTCTCTCTCTCTCTCTCTCTTCTCTCTCTCTCTCTCCTCTCCTCTACTCTCTCTCTCTCCTCTCTCTCTGCTATCTTCTCTCTCTAGTTTTTTTTCATATTTCTCACTTTTAGTTATTTTTCTATAGTTATATTGTATTAGTTAAACTTTGTTCTTTGCTGTGAAAATGATGCTTCCCCATGTCATAAGAACCCATTTGTTCATGACATTATAACAGTCATAAAGTGTCAAAGTGTCCTCTCTATCTCTCTCTCTATCTCTCTATCTCTCCTCTCTCTCTCTCTCTCTCTCTCTCTCTTCTTCTCTCTCTCTCTCTTCCTCTCGCTCTCTACTCTCTCTCTCTCTTCTCTCTCTCTTCTCTATGTTGCGTAATAAATGTGAGTTCGTAATGCCGAAAATGTTAACAGTTTATTATATATACGTAATACTAATGGCTTCTTGTTTAATGTGAATTATGTCTAAACGTGAGTGTGTCTCTCGAAGTGCATGCACGCGAAAGGTACGTCTGATAAAGTCAAAAAATCAGCGACCTAAACAACTTTAGGATGCTTAAGAAATAACATTTTGAATTTCGTTTTATTTTCGAATACCCCTGATCGTTTTCCCAGGCATATGTGTGCATGTGTGATTGTTGTGGCGTCGGTGCGCACAAGTGTTGTGTGTGGTGTGGTGTGTGTGTGTGTGTAGTGTGTGTGGTTGTGTGTGGTGTGTGTGTGTGTGGGTGCGTGCGTGGTGCAAGTGCGCGTATGCCGCGAACGTGTGTTTGTATGTGTGTTGCTTGTGTGTGTGGGCAGCACTGTGTGTGTGTGTGTGTGTGTGTATGTGTGTGGGTCGTGTGTGTGTGTGTGTGTGTGGTGATGGTGTGGGTGTTGCGTGCGTGCGTGGCGTCGCGACCGCGCGCACGTGTATTGTGTATGTGTGTATGCTGTGTGTGTGGCGCACGTGGTGTGGTGTGTTGTGGGTGTGTGTGTTGATAGTGTGTGTGTGTGTGTGTGTGTGTTTGTGTGTGTGTCGTGTGTGTGTTATGGGGTGTGTGCAAGCGTGTTTGCGCGCACGGTTTCTGCGCGTTTTGCCTCGTGAGGGTATAATGATATTGTGGTTGTTGTTTTTTATTATGTATACCTTACAAAGCCCGTTACAAAGCTGCATACACCATGACCGCATAATGCATCATCGTCTATAATCCAACGCATATCTTACCCTTCACAGCCAATGTTGCAGTTTAGGCACCACATGGTTTAATAACAATGTCACTAAAAGCCATCAAAATCAAGACCTGTTAATCCAAATACCCTAATTTTTTAATTTGGAGAGTAAGGATATGGCCTAAGTTTTTTTTACATGTCCAAGAGGAATGTGCAATATGCAGATAATTTTATTTATCTATAGTTAAGTTTAATAGTACTTTTGGCTGAAAAATGGCTGGCGGCAAAGGGGATACTAAAAGATACCGGTTACCATTATATCCTCCCCTGGTCTTTAAACAATAATGTTTCAGTAGCACCAGGCATTGGCGTTGTTTTAATTAGTTATATTTCATTCCCTTTTTGCTCTTTTTGCCATTTGTTATTTGGAGTTTATTCCTTCATTAATTCAATTTACGGTTTATTATATTTTGTTATGTGTTTATTATTCTGTATTTGTTCATTTATTTCTTGAATGTAGTCGGTTTATTTAATTTGTTTGTGTATTGTTTGTATTCTCTCGAATGTTACCTATTAAACTGTTATCTTTGGGGTATATTGTATTACAATTGAACTAAAAAAACATCAAAACGCTTACACTCACACACAACAAAGGAGATTAATAAATAATAAACGCGTGAATAAAAACCGATTTGTTATCTTATAAACGACTGTGACGAGGGTGAATGACGACACACTAAAAACTAAAAATGACCGTAGTGAATGGATGACGCATGTATGTCATAATATTTGATATGCATCATAATTGTATTTACTACAAACCAGATATAGTCAACTATTTAAAGCGTTTCAAAACAACAAAACATGGGTTGTTGTCTTGCCGATCTACGATCGCAAAGGAGTAGGTTTTCGTTCGTGATGTTTCTTTTTTTTGCTTTGTTTTTTGTTTGTTGTTGTGTGTTGGTTTTTTCTTTTCTGCCTCGTTCAAGGTATCTCCGCAACCGCTTGAACCGAAATCGCTTAAATGATGTGTGGTGGTTGTGTCACAATGAGGGAAAGGGCATCGCGCATAAATTATCCGTCGTGGACCTGACTTGGTGTAGACCTGTTAAACCGTAAATCTTTAAAGGGGCCGTAACTTCCACACCGTTGATATTAGTAGTCTTCAAATTTGGCATGTAGGTACTTTGGCGTATGGCCGTTCTGCATGATGGCATACAATGAAAGGTCAAGTCAAGGTCGGGGAGATCGGTAGCCTGGATTGAAAGTGGTAGGGGTATAAATGGGTTTAGCATGTTTGTTCCACATTTTTAATTAACAGAAGCGCTCAGATTGGTGTGGTCTGTATGGCTAGAGGAGAATACATCGAGCATAAATTACGTCATGTGACCTTGACCTTGAGTGTGACCTTGAAAACCGAAATCTCATTATTGCGCTATTATTCTTGTCAAGCTGTGTCGCGGGAATTAGAGGACCAGAATCCCTTCAATTTTGTGTGAGGATGCGAGACTAAGAGTAAACACCATTCGTACTATATTAGCACTCATAAATACATGTCGCCGAGCGGCAGAAATGCTTCCCGTTTTCTTCCACCTCCTATATCTCGTGAAATACTGTATAGAATCACTCCAAATTTATGTGGGTGTGTAAAACGAAGAGTAGAAGACATGTGCGTACACATTAATGCCATGGGGACTTCATGTCGCCGAGCTGCAGACCTGTCTCCGAGTTAAGGGTGTGCACCTCATGATTAAGGGTGTACACCCGAACTAAATCATGGTGTGAATCCCGGTAAAGGAGGGTTTTCTAATACTAAACGTAAAGACATCGTAGCACAAATAGTGCCACGTGGGGCTTAAAAGTCGCCAGCGGAAGGACATGTTCAGTGTTAAGGGTGTCCACCCCGGAGGAAAAGGATTGCACTCAGTCAAGGTGTTAGGTGTACCTACCCAAAGGACACAAGGAGGACGGGTGCCTAGCATGTCGAGGCGGAAAGGGAGGTAGGGGAAGACGTGTGTAAAAAGGAATGGGCGGGAAGAAGCCCACCCCAATATCTCATGAAATAAAGAAATTTCATGTCAAATTTGCCTTATGGGACGAATGCTAGAATTAACTGATCGTCTTTCATGGGCAAAATGAGCTGAAATTTGTTCATTCATGAGATAATTGGGAGTGGGCTTCTTTACCCGCCATGCGCTTTTACCCGTCTTCCCCTACCGGGCCGGGGCAGGTACAGGGCGTAGCCGGCCAAAGCATATCTGGCCGCCCTGGCGATTGCCTTGTATTATCTGGCTTTTTATTGCGTATCCTTTGGCTTAGTAAAGCAACTTTAAAGGGGCAACCGACTGATGGTTTTGCAGAAAACACGTCGAGACCAGTAAACACCTTTACAGAAGATCGCAACTCTCACTTTGCCTCGGTTTCTAGAATCAAACCGTCAAATCGGCGATTCCCTTTGCGGCGGTGCTTGAAGTCAATTCTTCAGTTGAAAGAGTAGGAATGTGCCAATTTGTTTTATGTATTAAAGCACCACAAAAGGAAGAAAAAGCTTCACAACTTCTGAGTCCGTCCTCCACCCAACCCCGTCCAAATGGCTTCTCTATCCGGCACCGCCAAGGAGGAATGGCCGTTTGACGGTTGATTTCTATGAAACCAGAGACAGGAGTCGGTCCTATCATTGAAAAGGCTGTCTTCTGGTGATCTCGACGTGTTTCTTGCAAAACAAAAAATCTCATCGTAAGGGTCTGCCCTTTAAAAATAAATAAATGCATGCTAGTATAGTATTACGTTAATGCATAGGGTATATGCCGTTGGTTAGATTTGCACATTTGGGCATATCACCATTATGATTTCTAATCTACTCTGGGTAGCTTTATCATTCCATTTTCTTTCATCATTTACTGATAACAAGGTGTTGTTTTTATTGCTATATTTTTATTTCAATATGTTTGTTTTGATATACAATTAAAGCGGCATTCTTAATAAATCTAATCGCTTGCTTTGTTTGGGTGTGTATTTGCTTGGATGGGCTGGATCACTAGTATGTTGTCTGTCTATTTTTCTGTAATTACACATTGCTTACTAGGCAGTTTCAAAACTGAGGGATGGATCTTGTGCACTTATTGTGGCTTGTGTATGCTTCTTTTAATATATCAACGATCTCTGTAACCTGTATTTCAAGTACTTTTTTTCCTCAAAAGATGACGCTTCGCTTCTTTTTTCTTCTCTTTTTTTAATCAAGTTCAACAGTGTGGGATTAAATGCCTATTAATAATAATAATAATAATAATCCATAAGAATAATAGCTTCTAATAAAGATGTATCTACGACGTGTTTGTTCAGTTTTCTCTTGTGATTTGAAAGGTTCTCCCAACTTTTGATCAATCTTCCACCCCTGAATACCACTGAGATTACCTGTGAATAAAAGTTTACTGAATTGAAAAGTAATGTAAAATGTGGAACTGTGAGTTGTTAGTACGTATTTATCGTGTTCCGTCATTTCGGTGTTCTTCATTAGGCCGTCACCAAGAGGACTATTGGCCATGGTGGTTTGTATTTGTTTGTTTGTTTTTTTTGTGTGTTTTGTGTGGTTTTTTTTTTATACCTGTCCCAAGGAATATCTCCCGAACGCTTGACCGAATCGCGTCTTCAACTTTGTGTGAAGGTGTGCCTCCTTAATAGGAATAGAGATCGGCGCACACCATGTGCCCGTGGACCTTGACCTTGTCGATACCTTGTGTCTGTGGGTGTCTTCTTCCTTTCTTGTTTGCTTTGTTGTGTTGTTTTTGTTGTTGGTGGTGTTCGTTTTATTATTGGTTCTGTGTGTTTGTTTGTGTTTCGTAGCTCTGGCGTTTTTGTGGCTTATTCTGTATAACTCTCTCTCTCTCTCTCTCTCTCGCTTCTCTCTCTCTCTCTACTCTCTCTCTCTCTCTCTCTCTCTCTCTTCTCTCCCTCTCTCTCTCTCTCTGCTCTCTCTCTTCTCTCTCTCTCTCTCTCTCTCGTATATCTCTCTCCTCTCTCTCCCTCTGTCTCCTTTCTCTTCTCTCCATTCATTTGTCCTCATTCACAAAACACAGAACACAACACGCCAGTAAATAAACTGATTAGATGACAGGCCACACGGCACGCACACGCACGCACACACACACACAACACACACACAACCCACACACACACACAACACACGCAACACACACACGCAACGCACACACGCACGCACCGCACACGCACACGCACACAACAAACCACACAACACACACACACACACACACACACACACACACACACCACGCACACAGACACGCACCAGGGACACACACACACACCACACACACACACACACACCAACACACACACACACACAACACAAACACACACTGCGCACGCGCACGTAAGCAAAGAAGAAAAACGAAACAGGAAATAAAATCGATTGGTAATTAAAGGCTGTTTTATTGTGGCGATAGCGTAAGGGAAAATGAAAAGAAGATAAACACAGCAACATTGCACAGTCACAGTCAGTGGAGAAAAGGGAGAAACCAAATGTCAAAACCGAAAGAGTACCGAATGTGCTCCTTGCTTGCTTTTAGTATCAGTCTATATTATAGTCTCACGTTCTCATGTTAGTATATGTTTCAGGAGAGAGAAAGGGAGAGAGAGAGAGGAGGAGAGAGAGGAGAGGAGAGCGAGAGAGAGAGAAGAGAGAGAGGAGGAGAGGAGAGAGATGATGAGGAGAAGAGAGAGAGAGAGTGAGAGAGAGAGAGCTGAGCCCGAGCCCCACTTCCTGAGAGAGGAGAGGAGAGGAGAGAGAGAGGATGAGACGAGAGAAAGACAGAGGAGAGAGAGAGAGATGAGATGAGATGAAGAGAGATGCGAGGAGGAGAGAGAGAGAGAAGACGAGATGAGAGAGAGAGAGATTAGACTTCATATGGTGTATACCCATTGCAAGTGGGGTAATCTACATGAACGCGAGTCGAAATCCGTCACAAACACAAGCAGTTGTGTTGTGAAAGGTTTAGCCAAGTAGTCACGCAAACAATCGTACAATTTCAGAATGTCCGGCACTAATAACAGAAAAAATTGTGCAGTCCACAGCTCAGATTATTACCTCTTGGTGTAGATCGCTCGTCTTCGTCAGTAGTTTTGTGTTCGTTTTGCGAAGCAGAAGAAGCATGATGGAATGTCTCCGTCATCAGTCACGTCAGCTCGATGATGATGTCAGCCTCCGCACACAGCACATCAGGACCATCAACAGAGAAGAACCACGCGAGCAAAACGTTCGTTTCGGAATTGTCACGATAGGCTGCGTTGCAGGCTATCGGTCAAGATGACAAATAGTCCTGATCCAAGTCCACACTGTGCCCAGCCCAAGAAGGTTGTGCAGAAACACAGGTTTGTCAATGTTTTCCACTGTCACAGGCATAAACACAGGCGATGAAACCACTGTAAGTTCTTGCTTGAGCATGCGCCTGTCTGTATCGAGCCGACAAGGTTGGAGAGACACTGGGACACTGGAAACTTTCATTTGACAAGGATAAGATTTTAGGCTATGCTATTCTTACAAATCTGTCCTTGGATAAAAGAAAACAAATTAAGAAACAAAAAATTTGCAAAACATAATACCTCTCTTTCTCTCTCTGTCTCTCTCTCTCTCTCTCCTCTATCTCTCTCTATCTCTCTCTCTCTCTCTCTCTTCTCTTCTCTCTCTTTCTCTCTCTTCGCTCTCTCTCTCTCTCTATCTCGACTCTCTCTCTGACACATACATTGTTTATATAATATACAAATTTGTTGTTGTTTTTTAAAAAATGCACATAGAGAAACTCAAATAATTGATGACAAGTGGAGGTGAAAGCAACATCAATCCAAACCATTTAACAAGCAGTTTAAAGGCCAAACACAATAAACAAAGCATACAACTGAGAGAAAACATTCAATTGACATATACATGCATATCACAGTAGGTGTACACAAGGCATACAGTTATCAGTGTGCGTTTCAAAGTGACACAGATTTAATCAGGCGCTTTGAGTAAATTATGTTTGCCCGCCACAGAGAGAGAGAGAGAGAGAGAGAGAGGAGAGAGAGAGAGATGAAGAGAGAGAGGAGATGAGAGAGAGAGACAAGACAGACAGACAGGACAGAAGACAGACCGTCCGCCAGATAGGATAAGCCCCGAAAAACAGAAATAGAATTGCCATGTATTTTACGTTTTTGAATACATGATGGCGGGCCGATGCGGCCAAATGTTGTTGCCAGCTGAGTCACTGATAAGTCAGAGCCATTATGAATGAATCTCCATGATTAGAAACAAAAAAATCATAACGGGACGAGGGGGGGGGGGGGAGGGGGGATGGAGGCGGTGTAGGGGTCGGGTTGGCGAGGGGGGTGGATTGTAATGATGAAGAGGCATAGCATGGGATTATGAACGGACAGAAAATGTATGCGTCATGGGCTAGTGGCAGGTAGACGGGGGGGGGGAGAAAAGAACTGTCAATGTCCGTTCACAACAAAACAGGCCGTGGACTCGTTAGTTCAAACCCGCCGTAATTTTAGCCAGGTTTCTGTCATACAATGCATCATATCTCATCATCAGCAGCAGCAGCAGCAGCATCACCATTCATCAACATCATATCATGATGAACATAGATTGTCATCATCATCATCATCATCACCACGAAATCAATCATCACATCAAATCCAGTCTCACCATAGCCATCATCATCACATCTCATCATCGCCATCATCATCATCGCCATCATCTCATATCTATCATCATCATCTCATCATCCTTCATCATAATCAATCACCATCGTCATTCATCAACACCTCATTCATTATCATATCATCACGGAATCACGTCATTCAGCAGCAGCAGCAGCAGCAGCCATCATCATCCTCATTCATCATCATCCATCATCACACACGATCAGCGGCAGCAAACAGCATCAGCAGCATCAGCATCAAGCATCAGCATCAGACAGCATCAGCCATCATCGTCATAATATGTATCATCATCATTGTCATCATCACACCATCATCATTATCATTACATATAATTCGATTCATTCATCAGCATCATCAGCATCATCAGCATCGTCCTCTATCACCACCATCATCATCACGATCATCATCATCAGCAAGCGCAGCAGCAGAAGCAGCATCCATCATCATCATCATCATCATCATCATCATCGTATATCATCAGCGTCATCATCATCAGCAGCATCATCATCATCATCATCATTATCTATACCCTCTCCTCCCCCCTCCTCCTACTCATCACATCATAATCATATCATCATCATCAGCAGGCAGCAGCAGCAGCAGCAGCAGCATCAAACATCATCATTATCAGCATCATCATCATCATTCAGATAGTCTTAGTCCGTCATCGTCGTGTCGTCGTTGTCCTAGCATTAGTAGCTATGGCGTCTGACATTAGGAAGAATGGTATGATTCACAAAACAACCGCAAAAAGGTCATCAGCACGTTATTCATTATCATTAATACGTTATTCTTCAGGTTACCAATTAACCTCCTGCGTATTTTGTTAAATTCCATTATAAGCTTTGTGCTAGTCTGCCGTTTAATTAAAGTTCCAAACCCCACATACAGACGAGAATGACAGTTGCATTAGTCGCAATGTGTCGTTACTGCTTTCCGTCCATCTACGAAATGGAATTTTATAGAGAATTTTTGTCACACACATTTTGTTCGTCACAGCTAATGATTTTTGGCATTTTATTATTACTTGTAAGGGTACTCGCCAACCAGTCAGGAAATAACAATGTATGAAACTTCGAACTTCAAACGAAAACAAACATGATGGAGAAAGTGGGGACTATAAGCTAACTGAAGCAAAAAATTACACAAAAAACCTTCGCGAATCATAAAGCATTATTAGAGGAAAGGAGAGGGGATCTAATAAAAACCTAAATCTCTGTCTGCATCATCAGCGTAAAAGTTTACAACCACCGTTATGACCACCAACTAATAAAACAAAAACCCGCGAAATTAATGCGGCAGTGGAAAACAGTACGGAAAGAACTAGAAGAGAAAACTATATGTGACAGTGCATGGGAAAACAGGACATAGTAGACTTTGGAATAATTGGGATTTACTGTTTTCTTGATGGATCAAGATTCCTTGTTAATACCAGAAAAAACCCAAATGAGTTATCTGTCTAGGTTTTATTGTATTTAAAGTTTGGCGTTTGAGATATAGGATTTTGCAGACATCGGACCTAGAAGGGACAGAATGTGCCTCTTCCTCTATGACTTGATAAAAAAAAAAACATTCAAATAAAAAAATAAATAATTCAAAATGTATTCGTGTGGCAGAATACAAAACAATAGAAATAAATACATGATGCACTTATAAAATATGAAATTTATGTGGGGAGGTTGATTAGACATCTTTCGCTTTTGTCCAAAACATTCTGAGCGACTTATGCTGGGTTTTCCCTTGCACAGTCACATTTATCTTCTTCTTCTTCTTCGCCATAGGCAGCCAACTTCAACACGCTGAAGATGCTGCTGCACTTTAGAGGGGGTAGTACTGAACAAAGAAGAAATAAGTGCAGCAAAGATAGGGTGATAGTGGATAGGGATGAAATATTATAGGGCGAAAGATAGAGCCAGATAGTAGGAATCAATTAGGTATTTGATACTCGTTTGCTGTATGTAACGAATAATAATTTTATGAAATAGATGTAGAGCTATCTATATATATTAGAGAGACAGAAACAAAGAAGACGAAAATGTGTAATAAGGGCAAGACAAGAATAGAAGACAAAAAACTCAGTTCAGACCCACACAGGTTTACCATAAAAACTGCAGTTTCTGTTCGAGGTAGTAATTTTCCGCCAAATTTTTCAGTCCTTTAAATTTCCACTGACTCTTACGGTAAACTAAGGATGGCAATATGTGAAGAGTAGAGATCGACAAGAGAAAGAAGGGAAGGAGAGAGAGGGGTTAAACGAAAAAACAAGAAGGCAAGCGTATACAATGTATACCAGTTAAGTGAAAGTCAGGGGAAGATAATATTGAATGTAGTTATTGTGGTTTTCTACATAAACAACTCCTGTACCAGCATGAAGATATCTGTAATTTATATTTTACAAAATATTCCTTAAATTGACACTTTCGTAAACAAAAATAACTTTGTTGCAATCCATACAATAGCTTTGAAATAATCAATGTTTGTTTTAGTAACACATTTGATTCACAGGGAGCACATTCATATGGTTTGTCATTGGTCGATCTGACACGACGGGAATGATTCTATGGTCATATTTGTGGCGGTAACCATAGCAGCCAATGAGGCTTAACGAGGTGTGGGTTACCGCTTACACCTATCTGTATTGTACAAAACTCGGCACTGGACTGTGGCCATGCCTCAGGACATTGCCTCTCCTGTATCGTTATCACCATCTATATATCTACTAACGTCCCATATGTGTCGTTCCAGACCGAAGAGAGGACGTTAAAACACAATTTTACATTCATTCGCAGCATCTATTGTCTTAAGAACCATTTGCCAAAAGTCGTTAAGATTGGTTTCGTAGTTAGGTGCTGTAAATGGAAAAGAATGTTTTAAACACATACACTCATACAGAAAGAAAGAGAAACGCACAGCCTCGCTCCCATTCCAAGTACTCCTGTTCCTTACAGAACTGGGAGGAAACAAAATTCTAAAGGACGTAAATTTAATTAGAGTGGCATAGAGGTATCGCGGTTCGACTCGTGCAGTAAACCCGAGTTCGAACCTGACAGGGGATTTTCCTCTCACTTTAACACTAGGCCTTACAGTTGAACGTGGAGCCTTTCGGATGAGACGATTAAACCGAGGTCCTGTGTGCCCGTCACTTAGCACACGTATAAAACCAGTGGCAATCGAAAAAAATCGTCATTTGTTCAAACTATGCCCCCCCTTCCCTTTACCCTCATCAGTGTCACACAAAATCGCATTCAAACAAGGCACGGCGACGCGCTCTCCAGGTAGGAGCAACCGAATTCACAGATAACGCTATGGACTATTAAAGACCTAATGGAGCAAGCCCCGCTCTGAGGATTTATACCCCAACGATGAAAATCCGTATAAACGTCCTCCGGTCTGGAACAGACACATAATGGCGACATTAGTAATCTATATAAAAAGAGATGGGTGGGAACGATCCTGCCGGAGGCAGTGCAACCCAGTAAAGTCCCCAACATAACAGAACATGTATATGTAGGATTAAGTATAATGCTTTTTCTCTAACGCAATAGTGCCAACAAATCTTCCTTTTTATTTTGTCAAACAAACTTATTACAGTGGGAGACCTCGCTATTAAGGCTTTGAAAATTCAGCCACCCCACCCCCCACCCCAAAAAAAAAAAAAAGAAGAAAAAAAAAAAAGAGAAAAAAAACCTCACCAGAGCACATGTCAAAATGCACGGATTTCCACGTGTTTCCCTTCTTACAGCCGGAAATAAATCTTGTTTGACCAGGTTTGACTCCCGTAGAAATGCCCAAATTCAAAGCGAAACATCATTTTAAAGAGCAGCATCATTTGAAACTGTGGACATTTCTATGTGGGTCACAGTTACCCAGAAAAAAAACCAAGGGACTTAACGTGGGCGTTTAATAGGAGGGTCTTCACAGGAGGAGTTCAAAAACAGAAACTGAAACATCTCAGTAGCAGGCCATAAATCCACTCCATCGACTGTAAGTATGGCGTTCCCCAGTCTATGTCCGGGACCTGGCTTTTTGATGTATACGCAAACCCTTGTCAACATGTAAGAATCATTGCTAAATCATTATGCCTTCGTAATGATACTCAGCTATACACTAAACCAAACTCTTTCTGACTCGATCGAACTCCATTGTTCACGGTCTTCAAGGATGGTCAGTAAGTCAAAACATGGATGATTGAAAACAAACCAATTTAAATGACAGCAAAACGAAGCCTCCTAAGACCTCTAAAAGACTCTCTGTTGACAGGATTCCATCTTCCATAAGGATAGGGACTCAGATATTCGATACTGTCATTCCTGTCAAAAACCTGGGCGTCACTATCGATCAACCTTACAATGAAAACCAATGGTGAAACAATGCCTGCAAAATTAGCCATCTACAGATTCGCAGATAAGTATATCGCCACCTTCTCCACTCAGGGCCAACAAAACTCTGGGCTGTTCTCTCGTCTGTCTCAGGCTAGACATTGTAACTCTCTGTGTATTGTTTGCCCGCAGTCCTCAATAAGAAACTTCAGGAAAAGTCAGAACGCAGCTGCAGATGATTTTCAAAGCAAAAGGACAAAGCATATCACCCGGCTACTTCACATCTTCCACGTTGCTTCCAATTTCTGCTCGAATTAGTACAAGGTCGCATGCCTCACCTTCAACTCTATTAATGGAATGCCCCTCAGTATCTCACTGACATCGTACAAAACCTACACTCAACCGACATCTCAGATCTCCCCGACTCATGCCGCTCTACACTCCCCGTATTAAAACGAAAAGCTTCGGTGAAGCTCTTTCTCGTACTCTGCAACCCTCGGTCTGGAATAGTTACCCACACAGGTTCGCCACTCTTCCTCTGTTCAGTCTTTCAAAACTTCTCTGAAAACTCATCTTTTTTAAACTTCATACTCTCACCTCTATCCACGTTAATCCTTGATGATATTTACCGGCGTAGGTGGGTGTGTGGTGTGTGCGTGCGTGCGTGCGTGTCGGGGGGGGGGACGGAGGGGGAGGAGCGGGGAGGCGGGGGGAGGGAGGAGGGGGGGAGGGAGGGGCGAGATGAAAGAGATTAATACATGTATTTGTTAATGAACAGTCTCACTTATTTTGTAAGTTTTATATCAGAATGATTAATGTTTGCATGTTGATTATATTGGCCTTGTCTGTTACTGCATGTTAGTGTCTCGGCTTGTTCAGCGCTTGAGCACCTGCAAAGTGAGTAAAGCGCTTATAAATAACCAGTATATTATATTATTATTATTATTTATTATTATAAAGACACAACTGACGCACCACGATTACAATCCGATTGTTTTTTCTGGGAGGCTGGACCCACATACAAATGTGCCAAACTTAAATTGATGGATGCTCTTAAAATGCTGTTCGTTTGAATTTGGGGGCATTCTGTATGGGAGTTGAGACCCGGTCCAAACAAGACCTTCCAGCTTGCCGAAAGCACGGAAATAAGTCTGCGACCTAGAATAATACCAAGTACAAGCATAATGTAAAGGTCAGTGAACATTCCAAAGTTAACGGACCGTGGTTTTAAAGTTCTTTTCTTCTAACTCCTTGCAAAATGCTTCGTCACGCTCTCTCCAGCACCCACTCCACCCCACCTTTATTCCCATAGTCCCACCCAACCACCCACCACCCACCCCGCTATCTGCCCAAAGCAAACGCTCCCAGCATCCACTACCCTCCTAAGCTTTCTCAACAAAAGGAAAAGAAAATCTGCGACATTTTTAGAGCAAATGTTGGGTGCGTCATTCGCCAAAGAAAGGGACCTGCTGCATAATGGCGCGATGGTGCTGCTCTGGTGGGGGTGGTGATGAGATGATGAAGGATAAATGGATAGTTTGTTTCTTCACGGTCTTTTCAACTGCTCTTTCCTGACATTCACGCGATAATAGAGGCCTTAGGAAATAAAAAAAAAGGTGCTGCTGGAATATATATTCTATCTACCTAGCATTCAAAAACAATAGACGAAAAACAAACAGCAAGCGGAAGACTGGTGTAAATTTATCGGCAAATAGTTCGGGCTGTCTCCCTTTGACAATGCCGTCTCATTCTGACAGAAAACAGTCACATTTACAATAATGTAGAATGATTACAATTCACAGATATTAAAAGAAAAACTAGAGGAATAAAAGCAAAACGTTGGAATGATCTGCACGTGCAAGGACAATATAGGCACACCAAGTCTCAAACAGCACCACCATTTCAATACTCCATTCCCAACCTTTACCTACTATCTATCTACCTGTATGTATGTGTATATATATTATATATCGGTCTATCTATCTATATATATACTATCAATTGTTTCTGTTCCAATGCTTATTTGTGAAACCTCAGAATACAAAACCAGTTAACGTTAACTTGAGTAATGTTCCGTGTTCAAAAAAAAAAAATATATATATATAAATTTTGCTGATTACTTTATACATATCAAATATCTATCTACATCATCTAGTAAGAAGAATCACGATTACAAAGACACAAGCCAAGAAGTATAACATTACCACTGTTTCCTTGGGTATGTGTGTAGACTTATCAAGGATCAAACGACAATAGACGAGCCACAAACTGTAAATGGTATAAGCCATTACTAGGTAAAGAATTAACAACAACACATAATGAAAAACAGACAAAACGGACAAACACATACCAACTGTACGTGTAAGATCATTCAAGCACACGACAATGCAAAGCTCCAAGTTCAAAATGCCATGAGTAGCATCACCACACACACACACACACAACACACACACACACACACACACACACACACACACACACACACACCACACACACACACACACACAACACACACTAACACACACACCACACACACACACCACACACCACCTATATCTATCTATCTATTCAATCAATCTATCTTACAAACACGACTTTATAGAATCATGATTAATAGCTATGACATGCAAAACATGGCGTCGCGGGAATACGGCAACACGCCAACGTCCCGCAATGAGCCGTTCTGGTGGTCATACAGGAAGACAACTCTCGTGGGCTAGTTTCATTCCCTTGAATCAAATAATTATATGAGAAGGCCTACGCTATGTGTTGCCGATCGCGGCGAGATGAGAGAGAGAGAAGGAAGAGAGGAGAAGAGAGAGAGAGAGAGAGAGATGGAAAGGAGGAGAGAGACGAGAAGAGAGAGATGATGAGGACGAGAGAGAGAGAGAGAGAGCGAGAGAGAGGGCAGAAAAACGTGGACGAGCTTGCCCCCAAAATGCCTTCCATGCGCACCTCATGTGAAAAGGGCTATGCATCCCCATAACAGCGCACAATGCACGTCAGCGACACGTCATCTTTGGGTAAAATAGCACGGGGCAAATTTGAAGTGATTCTGACAGCAGTCACCCAGATCGTGCTTGAAAAGGACGAAGAAAGGAAAAGGCGACACAGCCATACACGAACAATAGTCAACGGTGCAAAGTTGAGGTATTATGTACAGCAGTTCACCCAGATCCGTGCTGAACAGACGATAAGGAACGGAAACAGGCATAAACGAACAGTAGCAGTGACTCCAACACTCCGCTACGAGACATGGGGTTAATTCGGCGCCACGCACGCGTACAATCGTATGGGGATGCGAAGCGATGGGTCACGGAGTCATGATTCGTGACGGAAGTATCTCACGGGATCATGATCACGTGACCCACGCGCATAGCATCCCCATCGATTTGCGCGTGTGTGGCGCCGGCTTTAAAATGGGGCAGACAGCAGGACCTGTGGATTACCGATGCAACCGGTTGTGAGTTTGTTACAGCATGATCTCATGAAATGAATCCGATGAACCTACTAGTTTTCTTCGTATTAGTTTGCAAATATCCTCTTATGCCTACACGAATCTAATGAAATCACTGTGTTTTACTGTTAGTTGTTCGTCTTTTTGGGTGTACATGAGAATAGTGAACGGAAACAGTAGATGATTTCTAAGACGCGGGGAGATTCACGTGATAGACTCACGTGAATATCATGACGTGAATCATGATCTCACGACATCGTCACAATCGCGACGCATCGTAGCAGTGTGTGTGTCCATTTCAGGAATTACGATGCTCCAATGCGAGCTACCGGAGACTGTGTTTATCTAGGGACATGATGTATGATTGGTCATCATTGTCGTAGAAAATCGCCCTCGTGCCAGACATCATGTCCAAACAGCCAGAGGGTAAATACACGAATGACTGTTGTCTTGTTTCTACTGATGCACATGAGTCTTTTATGCCCTGGTAGCTAGATAAGCCTTCTCACCCGATTCTCATCTACCACAACGTTAACTTCACCGCCAGCATATTTAGCAAAAATGCGCATTAAATTACCTGGGTTAGAGAACCAAATCTATCTTGCATTATTGGGGATTTTCTGGACATATATAAAATAAGGCCTATTCCTTGCTTCCCAAACTAAGACAACAGGGTCGGGATAATAGACCACAATTGAGGCCTTTTAGTGACATAGGTGTTAAAATCACTGTGGTGCGATAATGCCGACTTTGGCGGTGAAAAGGTTAAACGAATTCAACCCAGCCTGCCGAATAGCTCTGTCCCTCCCTCTGGGCTAATCTGAAAGTATAGTGTGTAGGTGTAGAGTGGCACAGTGGTAACGCGTTCGACTCGTAGCAATAAACCCGGAGTTCGAACTGGGTAAGGGGATTTTTCTCTCATAGGCACTAGGCCAATTACGGTCTAAAACGTGGAGTCTTTCGGATGAGACGATAAAGAGGTCCCGTGTGCCCTTGTACTTAATAACGTTAAACCCCGTTGCACCCGAAAAAAGTTGTCAGGAGTTTCCAACCCACCTTTCCCTCGGAAATCAGTCACACACCAAATCGCAAGCAATAATAAACAAAATTGGGTGGCGCGTCGTCTGCGCTGCGGACGCGCTCTCAGGTGGGAGCAACCCGAATTCTGAAGACGCTTCTGTAACTATTAACCTTTACCGGACTTCTGGGGGCGCCCCACGACCCCTTGACACACTAATCAGTTATATCTCTAAACCTATTTTAAAGCAATCTTCATGACATTTCATGACTTGTCGTAAACATGTAAATGGCTTTAAGTGTGTTAAAGTCATAATGTGCCATAAATATAAATGACGTATATGACGCGTAATTTTGATATACTTGTCCGGATGACGGGGTCTCCCGGACCCCTACTTTAAATGAGCACTGCAGTGCAATTGAGTAGGGGTCGTGGGAGACCACCGCCATCCGGACAGGTAAAACAAATGGTGACCATGACACGTTAGTAGGGGTCGTGGAGGAACCCCCGCTATCCGGACATGATAAAACACCATGGGACTCATTGACAAGTTAGTAGAGGTCGGGGAGGACCCCCGCTATATGGATATGGATAAACACATGGTGACTCATTGACAAGTTAGTAGGAGTAGTGGAGACCCCCCGCTATCGGATCATGGATAAACACATGTGATCATTGACAACGTTAGTAGGGGTCGTGTCGGAGAACCCCACCATCTGTGGACAGGGATAAACACATCGGAATTCGCTCTTTGCTGAGTAGGGGGTCACGTGGAAGACCCCCGCCATCCGTGTCGCGTAGTCAAAAAGCATGATAGGTAAAGGTTAAGTACCAAATACCAAAAAAAAAAGATAGTCGGACACATCGACTGGTGAGGATGTGTGTGCGCGAGCACCCACCACACAGCACACCACGGGCCTGTATCTAACACCTCGCTCCTCCTTCTCCCGTACATTGCTATGCAAGGGGATAAAGTAACGCAGGGGAAAAACTTCTGAGAAACTGATCCAATATCAGTACCAAGTGCTCCCTTGGGTCTGTTATATCTCTGACTACTGCCTTGACCGAATATTAGCCCATATGCCAGTAATAGGTCTCAAA
>CM065682.1:15111419-15121419 GCA_017654935.2 Phymorhynchus buccinoides
TCTCTCTGACTTATTGGCCCATTCTCCTGCCTTTTTTTTCCAAAACAATCTTCCAAATAATTTTTCTCCTTTGAGCTCCTCCGAAATCGGAATGTGTTGGCTGTCCGCAGCGGGGAGACCAGTGAAAACTGAAAACCGGACACATACGTACCTCACCCATTATGGCCATATGGCCTGGGAACGCAGAAGAAGAAGAAGTATTAGTCTAGTTTTTGTCTCAAGGACAGATTAGAAGAATAGGCTTGGCCTAAAATCTGAATCCTTGAGTACAAAAAAAGTGTTTGCGTCTTTGGGTCTTGGTTCTCTCAAAGTCAAAGTAAGTTTATTTCCCAGGAGGTACATGAAATTGTTACATAATACATGTAACTACTTCCAAATGAAACATTACACACATAACCAGCAGAGAGAAACATAGCGGTATATAGTGCCTCACAAACCAACCTTACACAATCTAGTATACTCTCTCACATACACACACATAAAACGCTATATATGCATACATCAAATTTAAACATAAAAAATGCAGAGAACTAATTATCCCAATCACTAGTGATGGGATGTAACTACAGAAAAAAAAAGAACACTGCATGGACACAATATTTGTGTTTTAAAATATCATTTACTCTCACCTAAGTGGAAGGGTTTAAAGCCTAACAAAATAAAGAAAGGTCTTAGAAATCTTTTACAATTATCTTAATAAAACTAATTAAGCGAATGAGGATTTTTGTATTTGTTGTTTGGAATAGAGAATGAAACTTAATTCATTGAACACGTTTGAAAAAAGATTAACCCTTTCACCGCCAGCCATATTTCAGCCACAAATGTCCATTAAATGTACCTGGGTAGAGAACAAAATCCATCTGCAGTATTGGGGACTTATTTTATATAAGGTCTATCCTTACTTCCCCAAACTAAGACAATAGGGTCTTTGGATAATAGACGCCTTTTAGTGATATAGGTGTTAACCCTTTCACCGCCAACGTCGCATTTTTGCACCACAATGATTTAACACCCATGTTACTAAAAGGCATCAAATCAGGGTCTGTTATGCAAAGACCCTATTGTCTTAATTTTGGGACGTAAGGATAGGCCTTACTTTAAATATGTCACAGAAGAATCCCCAATATTACAGATATATTTTTTTCTCTACCCAGGTAAGCTTAATGGAAATTTAATGCTGAAAAATGGCTGGCGGCGAAAGGGTTAAATCACTGTGGTGCCAAAAATGCGACTTTGGCGGGGAAAGGGTTAAGTTTGAAAAAAACTGATGACTTTCTTATTCTTTCATTATAGTACCTATCAAGAGTTGCTTTGTTTGTATTTGCCCCATTTTGATTTTGAGCTGACGTTATTTCCCTCTCTCTCTCTTTCTCTCTTTCTCTCTCTCTGTCTATTTCTCTCTATGTACATGTATGTTGATGGGATGAAAGAGTGAGTGAAAGCAGGAATTGTGTGGAATGAATGAAGAGAAGGAATATACAAAAAATATATATTGAATATCAAGTTTTGAAAAAGAGAGAGAGAAACAGGGAGTAGAAATGGCGGAGACACAGACAGGAAAACAAACAAACAAAAAACAAGAACAGACATTCAGAAATTAACCCTTTCGCCGCCAGCCATGTTTCAGCAAAAAATACCTTTAACCCTTTCACCGCCAGCCATATTTCAGCCCAAAATGTCCACTGAAATTACCTGGGTAGAGAACAAAAATCCATCTGCAGTATTGGGGATTCTTCTGTGACATATATCAAATAAGATTTATACTTACTTCCCAAAACTACAACAGTAGGGTCTTTGGATAATAGACCCCGGTTTGATGCCTTTTAGTGACATAGGTGTTAAATCACTGTGGTGCTAAAATGCGACTTTGGCGGTGAAAGGGTTAAACTTAACTGGGTAGAGAAAAAGAAAATCTGCAATACTGGGAATTTCTCAGTGACATGCTAACGTTAGACCTACCCGTATCTCCCGAAATTAAGAAAATTGGGTCTTTGGATAACAGGCCCTGATTTGATGCCTTTTGATGACATGGGTGTTACACCATTGTGGTACATACATGTGACATTGGCGGTGAAAGGGTTAAGAGATTGAGACGCAGACAGACACTCAGACATACACGTATTCAGACTCTTGTGTAGCTTGTCCTCCATAAGGTCAATGACAAGCACTTTATTCCTCAGATCACCATAAAACCCACACAGCATAACTGAAGGATCGACCGTAAGAAGGCTCGCCCTTAAAATCAGCACTTTACGCCACCAAACATTCAACACTCCCCCACCCTCTAACCATCCCTTAACACTCTCCTGTCAGTCTGTCTGTCTGTCTGTCTGTCTGTCTGTCTGTCTGTCTCTCTCTCTCTCTCTCTCCCTCTCTCTCTCTCTCTCTCTCCCTCTCTTGTATCTTATATGTCTCTCTGTATATCTGTATGAATGTCTCCTTCTCCTTCTCTCTCTCTCTCTCTCTCTCTCTCTCTCTCTCTCTCTCTCTCTCTCTCTCTCTCTCTCTCTCTCTCTCTCTCTCTCTCTCTCTCTCTCTTTTTTTCTTCTCTCTCTCTCTCTCTCTGTCTATTTCT
The DNA here is from genome assembly GCA_017654935.2 of Phymorhynchus buccinoides. NCBI lineage: Eukaryota > Metazoa > Mollusca > Gastropoda > Neogastropoda > Raphitomidae > Phymorhynchus > Phymorhynchus buccinoides. Next base: position 15,113,995 of record CM065682.1, read on the forward strand.
CTCTCTATATATATATATATATTCCCATCTTATCCTTTTGTTCTTTTCTTTTTCTTGTTCCTTAAAAGTGCTATTATTCTGAAAACAATTGTCATTTGTCTCATAAGTATCATTTTTTTTCGTAATCAATTCAAACCACCAATTCAAGTTCACCATTGCTCATTATTATCCATGTTTGCTTTTAATTCCCATTTTGATTCTCTGTCAATTATTTCATGTGCCAATTAGTGTTTCATTTTCTTGACTTGATTGTTTTTATGTCATTTTGTCTTTGCCTGATGCATGGTGTGAGTGTGTGAATGAGAGGGCCAGGTGCAAATAAGCTATTGTAGCTTATCATTTTTACCCTCAATAAAACATTCCTAAACATTCGTATTTTCTCTCTCTGGATTTTATAAACGGTTGACATGAGCCCGTAGTAGGGTTCCGCTAGTAACATTAGAGCTGTACAATTAATTATTCCCTTGCAATATTAGAACATCACGGTCCAGCTTAGTCTGTTGTGGAAGACGGTGACTCTCAAACTACATAGGGTCTTTGCACTGGATCTAGTGCTGCAGCCCAAAAAAGATTGGTTGCTTTTGTGAACCTTCATCCACGCCAGCAATCCTCAGATCCCTTTGGTTGAGAGAGTGGGTATATACCCTGGGCAAGGCATCTCCACTATAAACACATTTTAGTCCAGCCCCGTCAGAACAGCCGCTGCCCCCCTCTGTTACCTGGATGCCGTAGTCGGAAACGACAGACCGGTATATATAAAATATCTCTGTATCTATCCTCCAGTCCCCACCCTTTCTCGTCACGGTGACTGCTGTAGTAGAAAGGGTCCTTCTTTGAGGCTCTGCGGGACACCCTTCTGCTTGAGTGCTCCTCTATGGGAGTAGCGAAAAGGTGTGTGTGTGTGTGTTCAGCGTGAAAGACTGAATACAAGTCAACATGTGTGGTCAAGAAACATAAAAGACAGAAACACGAGGAGAGCAACCCCACCCTCTCTCTCTCTCTCTCTCTCTCTCTCTCTCTCTCTCTCTCTCTCTCTCTCTCTCTCTCTCTCTCTCTCTCTCTCTCTCTCTCTCTCTCTCTCTCTCTCTCTCTCTCTCTCTCTCTCTCTCTCTCTCACTCTAATCAAATCAAATCAAAATCACTTTATTATCTCCCAAGGAGAAATGTGGTTCAGGTGCCAGAATAACAGAGACATTCAGCATGCATGAATATAAGCACAGAAGTCACATGAGCATAACTAAGATGCGTACAATGTATACAGACATAGACATTTAGCATGCGTGAGTATAATGTACATATGTTAAGGTTACACTCTTAAAACTACACACTACATGTGCATACATACAAATCTAGGATAAGCACGCACAGTTTCTAGGTGAACACACATTTAAGCCTAAAAGGATCATGAGTTTAGGAGGTGGATGGATCTGGGGATGAAGAATTTCTGTGCCCTGGAGTTGACTTAAATGTTCTCATGGGCAAAATGCAACAATTTTCAATGCATTTCAACAAATGTTTCTTCAACAACATCTGTAAATTGGACACATTGGTAACCTTATTTTATTTGAGTAGAATATTAAAGTATTAACCCAACATCATAATTATTTAGCTCATATCTAATATGTGGAAGAAGCAAACTCATATAGTTAATTATAGTTAGTGATATTTCCCATGTGTCCAGAATTTAGGGACACCCTGCATAATGCATCTGTGTATGCCAGTCAGTCGTTTCCGAATATGACTGCCAGATAGCAGAGAGGCCAGATGCTATTCTGGCGGGCTGGGTGATAATTTGTTTATAGTGGAGATGCCTTACCCAGGGTGCATCCCCACTCTCTCAACCTCAAAGGGATTTGATGATACAGCTGGCGTTAAGGAAGGTCCCCAAAGGCTAACCCGTCCCTTTGGCTGCAACGCCAGAGCCCGTGCGAGGGCCCCCTCGTTCGAGAGTCATAGTCTTCCACAAGAGACTAAACTGTACCATGATTTTCCACTACTGTAGAAAATCATCTATTGTACAACTCTCATGTTACTGTTGGCCCCTGCTACAGGCTAATTTCAACCAATGATAAAAGCCGTTTGCGTAAAGTGCATTTGTATGAAATATAAAAACAAGTTTTTGGAGCGGTTGTTGCGTGATTTCTTTTTTTTTACAGAATTATATTAGTTTGGATTCTTGCTTCTCACAACAAAGGGTGAACTTGCATGAGCAGAATATTTTACGAATTGTTTTGTAATTTGTAACCTATGAAAAGAAAGTTACGTTCGAAGTCACCATCAGTGTTTCTGTTCGTCTGCTTGTGTGTCAACCTTTTATCAAATTCATTTTAAATGTTATGCATCTCACATTGGACGATTTCGTTTTTAAATTATGATTGCGGGATTAATTGAATTGCTATTCTATTATAAATTACTCTAAATTGACAATCATTGATTAATAGGAACACCCCCCTTAATAGTGCGAATATTACTGTTAGAATACTGTTATAATTTTTGAATTTGAATTTATATTTTGTTTACGTAACATGTCAGCTACATTTTCACAAAAGGATGTTTACGTAAAATGTCAGCTACATTTTCACAAAAGGATTTTTGGATAACTTAAAACATATTTGAAAAAAAGCAATTAGCGTGAAGAAAAAAAATCTATATTATTTTCTATGTACATCTAAATCGTCATTTACAGGTATTGGAAAGGGTGTGAAAAGGGAAGGGAGGGACGGGGAGGGGAGCCACAAAAGAAGAGTAGCTTTGCTTAACCAATTAAAATAATAAATGCATACAATGCGGAAAGCACGGTTTATATCTTAACCAATCGCATTAGTCAATGAGTCAAAGATTTGAGACGTAACAATAATTTGCAAAATTTACGTGGCGTCAGTTCCTTCAGGTTATTGAATTTATTGGTTTGTTTTTTTCCTTTTTGGCAGCGCAAACGCAAGTTCAATGGGTACTTCTCATTTCCATGAGCTACAGCTATCTTCGAAATTTATTTCCTGCATTTCTCCGCCCATTTTTTCCCTCCCTGACCCCTTACCCCACCCCGTCTCTCTTTGCCAATACCAACTCCTTTCCTTGTACTTTTTTTTATATATATATTATTTTTTTTAAAATTTAGTTCTTATTAACTAACTTGATAACGTAATCATCGCGGTACGGTTCCTTTCATCTCTGTACCCTGGCGCGTGGCCGTTTGCCCCCGCCTCCCACGTGCAGTATGTGTTCCTCTCTGTGTCTCTCTCTGTCTGTCTGTCTGTCTGTCTCTCTGTCTATGTCTCTCTCTCTCTCTGTCTCTGTCTCTGTCTCTCTCCCTCTCTCTCATTTCTTTTTTTATATTATGATCATAGGATTTGCACCGGTACCCCTTCCCCTTTGTCTCCCCTTTTTGATACGGGCAGATGGCCTAATCATTAAAAATATTTTGAGTTTGAGTTGAGGTTGGGTCTCTCTCTCTCTCTCATGTGCTTTGAAATGTTTCAGTGTTTGTTATGGTTTTTAATTGTCCCTTGTTGTTATGATATTGTTACCCCCTACCCTTCTCCTTTTTTCATGTTTTTTTTCCAACTTTCTTTCATTTGGTTTTGTTCTTATATTTATATTTTCGAGGGCATTGTGTATAAAAGCTTATGCTTATCTAGTAACCCTCAAAAAACATTCGTATTCGTATTCGTATTCGTACTCTCTCTCTCTCTCTCTCTCTCTCTCTCTCTCTCTCTCTCTCTCTCTCTCTCTCTCTCTCTCTCTCTCTCTCTCTCTCTCTCTCTCTCTCTCTCTCTCTCTCCCCCCCTCCCACGGATGCACGTAGTTCGATCATTACTGTTTACTTTTTATGTATATTTTTTCTTTTTCTTTTTCTATGAATGATCATTGTATCTACACCGACACCCCTTCCCTTCACCTCCCCTTCTTGATACGGGCAGATGGCCTAATCATTAAAAATGCTCTGAGTTCTGAGTTCTCTCTCTCTCTCTCTCTCTCTCTCTCTCTCTCTCTCTCTCTCTCTCTCTCTCTCTCTCTCTCTCTCTCTAGCTGCGTATGTGTAGCTCCTAATGAGGCAAACTAACATAACGTAGGTCGCCCAGAACCCAATTACAGATAGTCGTCGTATTTATAGAAATAAATGTTATGTTAATATAAACATTTAGTGTAGCAGTGTAATCGTCTGTGGAGAAAACAACAACATAACTAAAGGCAAGAATCATTCCAATACAATTGATTTGTCAACATTAAACGACGGGACACCTCTCAATACCAGTTGCTTCTTTTTCTATTTCGCGTTTCGTGTATTTTAACCCTTTTGCCGCCAGCCATTTTTCAGCCAATAAATACCATTAAACGTAACTTGGATACAGACAAAACATCTACAATATTGTGAATTCCTCTGTGATATGTATAACATTAGGCCTTTCCTTACCTCTCAAAATTACGAAAATAGGGTCTTCGGATAACAGGACCTGCAGGATTTGATACTTTTTAGTGACAAAGGTATTAAACCATTGTGGTGCCAAAATGCGACATTGGCGGTGACAGGGTTAATAGAGGGTTTAAACATAATTAAACTGAATTGCTTCTATTTATGGAGGTTCACACTCTGTCAGTGCTTTACTTTGGTATTGATATCCTAATTGTTGTTATAAATGTTGCTGTTGTTATTGTATATGAAGCTGCTTCTGTTGTATGTTCTAATTTTATTTCTTTTTATTGTCTCTGTGTGGCAGGATTTCAGAAGAAGAAAAGAATCACTGATACACAGCAAAGGAGACAGGAGACAACTGAGACAGAAATAGAAACAGAACGACAGACACGCACAGTCAGCGGTAGGGAAAACATATTTTTCAGCCTACAAAAAAGTAAGAAAGACCTCACCAGAAGCCAAACGAAAGCTTTCTTCATTCAGAAAACTTACTGCCGTCATTGTTTCGAACATTCAGCCAAACCTAGCCAACCTCTACAACCCCTTCCCCACTACGCCACAAAGCAACCCACCAACTTATGAGACATCGCCTGCTGCGTTTTTACGGACTCCGACAACTACGAAGACGGCCTCACGTCGAGTTTATGGCTTCCTACCTGGCTTTATGACCCACCCACGCTACTAGGCCTAAAGAACCCCATCCTCTCGACACAGTGACGAACAGAAGCTACGTAAAACGAAACCACACACACTGTTTTTGATGATGATCCTTCTGAATTATTGGCGCACTCATCCTTGGCTTTTGCTGCTCCCTATTTTTTGTTGTCACTCTTTCGCAATCGCTTGTTGGACTTAGTAATCGCTTGTTCTTCGACTCGTGTGTCCACTCCTTTGGGTGATGTTTAGGCGGAGGGGGCAGTTTAAGTAACTCCGAGTCGGCGTTTATGAATTTCGGAAGTCATTTACCGCCGGAGAAAATGCAAATGGCTGCCACGAGGTCGTAGATCTTTAAGGGGGTGTTTGATGATGATGACTCGGAAGATGCTACCATTCATACAAATGGTTAAGGGAGGGGTTTAACGCTTTAAAGGTGGGGTTTCTGGATACAAGGAGTGCGAACAGTTGATGATTTGTGTTATAAACTTTCTCTTACTCGTTCCAGTCACTCCCTCCTGTGCAATTTCGACCCCTCTTCTTTACCCTCCCCTAGAAAAGCAGTGGTTTTCTCCTAGGCATATAAAACACAAGTGGTTGACATGACGAGTGATTATTCCTCCCATCCATCTCCGTGTTGTGCCACGGCAGTCAGTTGATGGCAGACAGAGAGACCGACAGACAGAGCTGAAGTGTGTGAAGGGTGGAGAGAAGTGTCAGGACTTGTCTCATTTTATCATCCCGAATGATCGATCCGTATGTATGTGGTGTTGCATAGACGCTGAACAAAACACAAACCCGTTGTGTAGGTTGCATAAGCTATATAGATGCGGTGAATAAGACAATATGTTTCTATGGATAAACTGAATACAAAAGCATGAGGTATTCGCATGAACCGACATTCGACATAAATATCTAACTTTCTAGGACACTAGTTTTCTACGATGTATCTGAAGCACCTTAAGCGGAAGGCTGTTTACGAAACAGGACTGAGATTTTTGCAGATTAATGCAAACCAGGTTAAAGCACCAAACCAATGACATGTTTCAGAAGCCCATTGTGTCATTTGATGTCGATTTAGCCGACAATCCAAATGAGTTGGATCATAAGAACAGTCTTCTTTCGTGTTATCAGTGATTAGTTTTAATTTGCTCAGGCCTGAACTAACTAAGCAAAGAAAGAGAGAAACATATTAAACTTGTCAATTGTTAATACCTGCTAAAAACGAACTCCTTCTTCTTCCAGTAATGTCCACCTGCCGTCTATCGGCAATTATTGACATATACATGGGTTCAAATACGAAGATGCGCAGCACGGGATGAGATAGGATTTGAAAAATATATTAGGTTTAATATGTTTCACTGTCATCCCTGATTCAACACCCATCACCCATCTTGCATACCGCCTTGTTCCTTCTCACTGCCCATTAACCCCCACACACCTCTCGACACCCCCCCACCCCTAACCCCCTCCACAATCCCCTTCACCCTCAACTGAACTGATCACTATTTGCCGCCATAAAGGGGCACCACCCTCGCAGCGAGCATGAAGGCTCAACAGCTTTGCTCGGTAGACAAGTGACGCGCCCTCTCGAGCCGAGGTCACCACGCTGTGGCTTTACGTCATCGGCGTCACAGCTGTCAGCTAGTGACATCACATCCGTCATCTATTGTCATCTTCGGGAAAACTGGGCATTGCCACCAGTAGGTCTGTTATACTGTGATAGAAGAGAGGACGGTTTTGCACAGATCATTTTGTTTCGGTGCTAGATCGCAACGAGTTTGAATCTTAAAGAAAAGGAATGTGTACTATAAATAAAACGCAAAGTCTCGTGAATGCGAGTCTGTTTAGTTGCTGACATTTCTTTGGGAATATAGGCCTAGTATGCTGCTCGTAAGCATGGACAGTGAAGTTTGACGGTGGTTTTGATTTCTCTGTGAATATGCCATATACTATTTTTACAAACAGCTCGGACAAAAATCAAACAATATGGAACAGTGGTGACTTTGCATATGGATGAAGCTTCAGGTGTGATTTTTGCATATGGATCAATTAAAACAATTAAAACGAAGTATCTGCTTGCGTCTTACCCTTATCTATTAAACATACTGTATAAAGCAAAAAGGCTAAAACTGGAAGTCTTACAGAAAAGAAAAGATATATATTTAAAAAACATCAACGAATCGAAGAAACTCAGTTTATTAATTCGTTGACATTGACTTGTTCCAAACGTTATTATTATTATTATTATTATTATTATTATTATTATTATTATTATTATTATTATTGACAGATGTTATTTTGGGGGAAAAGTTACTTTGAAGAAGAAAAAGAAGAGCAGATCAGAAATATAAGGA
>CM065682.1:15123919-15136419 GCA_017654935.2 Phymorhynchus buccinoides
ACAAGTTGAAAGGGAGGGGTAAAGATGGACATTCAAGTATTAGGGAGAGAGATAGATAGATAGAGAGAGAGAGAGAGAGAGAGAGAGAGAGAGAGAGAGAGAGAGAGAGAGAGAGAGAGAGAGAGAGAGAGAGAGAGAGAGAGAGAGAGAGAGAGAGAGCGAGAGAGAGAGAGTATGAATGCAAGCGTATACACTATAAGAAGAAGAATTCAAACGAATGCAATTTACAAACGGCCACAGCACCAAACTCTCCACAGTTGTTTATACAAAATTAATCATACAAAATAAAATGGCCATAATTACAAACACAAGGTTGTTGATTGTTACTAGGTTCTAAGAAAACAGCAACAGGCAGTTTTCCTGTATGGCTATGGGTTTAAATGAATGTAAATATATCGGTGAACAAATGCAGAAGCTTACTTTCTTTCCATTAATTTTGCAATGTGTGGGGTTTTGGGGTGGAATCTTGACTACATCATTAATGGCTCTTTATCATTGGTTGACATTAGCCTGTAGTAGGGGCCAACAGTAACATGAGAGCTGTACAATAGATGGTTTTCTACAGTACCGTATTTTACGGACTGCAAGGCGCTTCTAGTTATAGGACACACCCCCTGAATTTAACTTTAAAAATGCGATAAATACACAAGGCGCAATGTATTTTAAGGCGCATGCGCATTGATCGAACAAAAGCAGAAAAATAGAATGGAACGGTAATGGAAAAGCATGATGAAGTTTTGTTGTTTTTTTCACTCTCAAACTAGGGGGCGTTTTCTCTGGTTCCAGTGCTGCAGCTAAAGGGATAGGTTGGCCTTTGATGACCCTCCACAACTCCAGCTGTCCTCAAATCCCTCTATCCCATCCCGCCAGAAAAGCATCTGCCCCATCTGCTATCTGGCAGTCATGTTCGGATACGACTGACTGGCATACTCATCAACAATAATAATTTTGGTTTACAGTGGTTGGGTGGGGTTTTTTCTCCACATTTTGCGGACAATCTTTCAATCCACATTTTGCGGACGATCTTTCAATAGACGATAAAAAAAACTAGGGGAGAGCACTTCGTGAAAATTAGAGTTGATTACCTCGACTTACTCGGTCAAAACCATAGCATCCATGGCGGCATGGCGTCGAAGTTTGAAACGACAGGATGCGAGTCAGAGACTTACAAACATTTTGTTTAGAAAAAATGAGGGGTGTCCAGTAGCCACAAACTGATCGAACTTGCAAAATGTGACGTAAAAATATAAATGATACGAATTTTAGAACGACGCACTGCGTTCTACATGCTGTGTCTCCTCAAACACACGAGGCGAGGGCTGGGTATCTACCTGATGGTAGAGTAATGATGACCGATTGAATTAGCAAAGATCACTCCCACACACCATGAAATTACTCCCCTTAATTATTTTCGAACAATTCCTATTAACGTACGATTCAGATGCCATGATGGTGGGGATGTAGACTACCAAGGACGCGGAATTTCCGAAGCAGCGAAATTTTAGCACAGACCTCCATAATGGTAGCCCCTCCTCCCCCCCTCCCTCCTCCCCCTCCCCCCTCCCCCTCCTCCCCTCCCCTCCTCCTTCCCCCCCCCCTCCCCTCACATTTTCGCGTTGACAATTTGCACCGAGAAGCTAACAGGATAGGGTTTACAATGATCCTATGAACCTTATATTTTCATAACACGAAAAGATGTACACGTTGAGATTGAGGGGGGTGACTAAAGTGCATCTTTGGCCCAGATTTTAACTTCTATTTTTGACAAAGGGAAGTAGTATTTAACAGTACAGTGATCTCCCGTGAGGGGGGCAGAAGCGCTAGTGCACCCGGTGCCGTAATCGCGAGTACGTCTAAAACAGCAAACACGGGTAGTAGTGTGTAAACTAAACTAAACTGCCAATCGGTTAGCCAGTTTGCTACCCGAGCTAACTGTTTTAGACGCACCCATGATTACGATACCTGGTGAATTAGCGCTTCTGGCCCCCTCACTGGAGATCACTGTACTGCTAAATACTACTTCCCTTTGTCAAAGTAGATGTTAGAATCTGGGGCAAACATGTAGTTTAGTCACACTGGCATTCGATTGTAAAGAATAATACTGACTGGATAGTGAGCACAATAACCCGAACAATAACAACAATTACTTCACTACTTCTGAAAAGAAGCTACACATTTGATCAGTAATACGGTCGAGATACACGTGAACATGACTGTGTCACTCTCTCTCTCTCATGGCAACGCGGTGATATGCAAGTCATTTTATGAGAGACATATCACTTTGTTGCCATGATGAAAGAGTGACAAATGTGAATGTGTCGATATTGAGGCCAGGATTCCTTCTCCATGTCATGTTTTCTGCTTTATTGTGTATTTTTTGTTGTTGTTTTTTCAATTATCGAATTCCGTGGAAAACAAAAAAATCAGAAAGCATCTTTTCCAATAGGAATTATTCGGAAAAAACTAAGGGGAGTAATTTCACGGTGTGCGGGATTGATCTTGCCTAATGCAATCGGTCAAACAGGGGATGTTACTCTACCATCAGCTCTCGTAGCCTATCGACTCGTGTGTTTGAGCAGACATACAGCAATTAGAAGACCGTGCGCCATTCTAACAAATATTATATAATTTATATTTTTACGTCACATTTTGCAAGTTTTATCATTTTTTGGCCACTGGCCACCCCTGTATTTTTCAATTAAAAAAAAAATGTTTGCAAGTCGCTGACTCGCATCCTGCGGTTTCAGGCTTCGACGCCATTGTTGCAATGTTGCTATGGTATTTGACCGAGTAATGGATGTAAGCGACTCTAATTTTCACGAAGTACTCTCCCCTAGTTTTGTCCGAAAATCGTCTATTGAAAACTGTTTTTCATGTTAGGTCAGTATCAAAAGTAATAGCAATGCAATGTTTACATTTTATTTTAAAATATCTTGAAATGTTTACTCGAATTATTTTGAAAAGTTCACATGAGATCAAGCAAAGGTTTGTAAACTAGCCACTTAGCAGATAATGCTACACGTTTCAACTGAACATGCGCAATGTACTCCTCAATTTTATAACGAGTCTTCAGCTTAATCAGAAATACATTTAACCCTTTCACCGCCATCCATATTTCAGCCAAAATGTTCCATAAAAATTACCTGGGTAGATAACAAAATCCATCTGCAGTATTGGGGATTCTTCTGTGACATATATAAAATAAGGTCTATCATTTCTTCTCAAAACTAAGACAATAGGTATTTGGATAATAGACCCAAATTTGATGCATTTTAATGACATAGGTGTTAAATCACTGTGTTGCTGAAATGCGACTTCGGCGGTGAAAGGGTTAAATTCGGTAGGCACTTTTGTAGTCCACAACAGTGTAGGTAATACTTTGCAAAAAGTACAATAAAACTAAAAACTGAATCGCTCTTAATACTACTATCGTTTCCAAACGAAACGAATGTCTGTGTTACTCGCACATTTACTGCATTCAAACATTTTTTCTCTCATAAACCGAGGGTAGGGCATTCCAGAAAACTTGCGTTTGACGACACTTCCAACATATGTGTTCGATGCATGTTTACATTTTGCCTGCAATGTACATTTCATACTAACATACTATGTCTTTTTCCCTGCGTTAAATGGGGTCATTTACCCCCTGCGAAGTTAGGTGGGCTGCATGGGAACAGCAGACTTCCAGACAATTATTGCATGGCACCGCATCAAGAATGTTGATTCCCAGGGGCACAGACGACTACCCCACCTGCTCATAACATTATACCCGATTACAACGAACGTTCACCGTTGAACATTGCACCCGCCATCGATGTAATGTTTTACCTGTCTGCCAGTATTATTTTTTTCTGTCTGATAAAAAACGAAACAATAGTCGAATAGGTGACTCACTCGAATAAAAATCCGTTTAACGTCCTCCGGTCTGAAACAGACACATATGGGACATTAGTAGTTATGGGAACGATCCTGGAGGCAATGCCCGGAGGCAGTGCAACTCCCGGTAAGTCCCGAATTTTTAGCGATACAGATGTATTCAAAGGTGACTCACTCGATGGAAATCTGTTTAACGTCCTCCGGTCCGAAAATGATACACATGGGACCCACATGGGACACTAGTAGATATAAAGATGGTGGGAACGATCCCGGAGGCAATGCCCGGAGGCAGTGCAACCCGAGGAAAGTCCCGAAAGAAGACAAAGAGGGGGGTAGTGACTCGCTTTCATTCATTGCCGTTCTTAAAATAGACTTAATAACGGATGTTTTTAAAACATTTGTATGGGAAATAAGAATATCAGCTACAAAATTATTTTCCGTCTTGGGGTTAATGGGGTTTGTCATTCCGTGACAGGAATTGTTATTTATTTTTAAACGTCATAATTATTATTTGTTCTCTGGGGGAAAAAATACTCCATCAAATAAAAAAAATATTAATAACGGTTTTGTGGATTTTGTTTTCTTCAGAAATGTTTTGGTCATGTCAGAAAATATCGCTGTACTCGAAGTAATATACTGGGTAAAGAAGTTATCTAGACATTTTGTTTAATAATAAAGATAATAATAATAATAAATAAATCTTCTATAGCGCAATTCTCCTAACACAGCAAGACTCATCGCGCTTTACATGAAAAAAAGGAGACCAAAATGTACGTTTACCTCACGCACACAAAATATATTCAAAATACATGTACATCAAATTATTTAGAAAATATATCTTTACAAAAAAGCGAAAAAAGCGAAATTATCGCACTCACGTGCAAAATACATACATAAAACACGAATTATTAAATTTTTTAAAAATCTTTACAGTGTGGACGGTGGATGGACAGACACAAATCAACAAAAGATGCGTAGGGGAAGATGGGGTAAAAAGCGCATGGGCGGGTAAGAAGCCCACCCCAATTATCTCATGAAATAAAGAAAATTTCAGTCAAATTTGCCCATGAGACGAATGCTAGACATTAACGCTCGTCTCATGGGCAAAATGAGACTGAAATTTGCTTCATTTCATGAGATAATTGGGATGGGCTTCTTACCCGCCCATGCGCTTTTTACCCCGTCTTCCCCTATTTATGACATGAACATGATATATTATATGAACATGATTCTAAGCGGTGTGGCTGCTATAATGAGGTTGAAGCATAGAATTATCAATTAATAGTTCAAATAACCGCACCTCCGTTAAGGAGGCAAGGTTTTGTTTTTCTGTCTACCTTTCTGTCTGTATTTCTTTCGGAATGACTCTGGATTCTCATTCCGGAGCAAAAAGTAATGTTAATTTTATCTAATGTCTGTTGTCAGCTGCCTACAAACAAATCGAGAATGACTTGTCCTCCTTTTTTGCCTTAAACATTAATAAGCATAATATTAATTTAAACACATAGAGGAAAGCAACTTGGAAAAAAACAGTTCTTCTTTATGGCAGTTGGCATTGTATCATTGCTTTCTGATTATATAATAATAATAATAATAATAATAATGATAATAATAATGATAATAATAATAATAATAATAATAATAATAAACGGGCACTTACATAGCGCTTTTATCGAGTACAAAGCGCTTTACAATCAGCATTGAAACACTCACAGACATACACACACGCACACAGACAGACAGACACACACACACATACACACACACACACACACACACACACACACACACACACACACACACACACACACACACACACACACACGCATAACAGACAAAACACGCACGTACCTGCACGCACGCGAGTGAACGCGTTCTTGCACACAGACATACACACACAGAGCCACACACATTTCATCAAACACACAGAAAACACATTCTCACTGAAACGCACACACGCTTATTCAAGCATACACTTGTACAAACACGCGTGCACTCACACCCACAGACACATACTCGCACACACACACACACACACACACACACACATGAACACAACATCTCCTGCACACACATACACTCATACACATGCAATCACATATGCCCACACAGCACACACACAACACACACACACACACACACACACACACACACACACACACACACACACACACACACACACACACACACACACACACACACACACACACACACACACTTATTTCACTCACACAATATTATATTTTTTCATAACGCAATAATATCTACCTTTTTTTAATAATGTAAACTCATAGAGGAAAGCAAGTTGGAGAATAGGTGAAAAAGACAAATAAAAAAACCCACCGCAGTTCTTCTTTGTGGCAGTTGGCATTGTATTTCCTGATTTGTGGTGACATGACTTCTTTCGCTCACAATATGATACCTTTTCATAAAGCAATTATCATCTAAAGCCAGTATGCAGTGATATCGGTTATCAATTGCATTGTGTCGAATTAGTTTATACTATGAGTGGTGATGGGGTGAGATAGGGATGGGACATAATTGGGGGGTAAATAGGTAGAGACGGTAAGGGCTTTTTTTAATAAACGAAAGGAGTATCCTTGAAGCTTTAATCAGCTTCACCTGTTTTTACTTTGCACACGCACGCGCTGTACAGCCTCTTACTTAATATAAGCAGACCACCTGCGTTGAGCACCGGCACAGCACGTGGGATACCCTGCTTTTGTCTGGAACCATTTGACTGTGACCAGGGCGGGGATCGCTTAAGAGTAGCGCCACAGAACGCTCGGCTCGAATGTTCTGAGCAACCCCTCTCTCTCTCTCAGTGTGTGCGTGCGCGTGTGCGTTGGCAAACACCACTCAGTCCTGCACGACCATGGCTTGCATATAGCAGTGCAGATGACTGCTATTCTGAAGCCCTGTGCGGGAATGTGGAGTGTGAATGCGAAGGTATGTGTGTCTTTCATTTAACGTCTGTCTACTTCTCGTGATATTAGACGGGGGGGGGGGGGGGGGGGAGAGGGGGGGAGAGAGAAAGTTTATGTATGTTAAAGTGGTTGCGTGCATGTGGATATGTGCATGTGTGTGTGTGTATATCAAAGAGTGTGTATGCAGGTGTATGCACAACCAATATGAATGGATAGGACTGCACTATAGAAGTAATACATAAACCACCAAAAAATAGGAATAAAACCAATAACAGCAACAACAAAAATCCCCCCCAAATGTGAAGGTGTGTGTGTGTGTGTGTTTGTGTGTGTGTGTGTGTGTGTGTGTGCGTGCGTGTGCGTGTGTGTGCGTGTGCGTGTGCGTGCGTGTGCGTGTGCGTGTGCGTGCGCGTGCGCGCACGCGTGGTGTGTGCGTGTGTGAGTGTGTGTGTGTGTGTGTGTGTGTGCGTGCGCACGCGTGAGTGCGTGCGTGCGTGCGTGTATGTGGGTGTGTCTTGGTAGGAACAGGGAGTGTGAGTGTGTATCATTATGTGTAGACATTTCACACACCAAAGATGGGTGTCATTTTAATTGTCAACTAAGCAACTGGATTTCTTTACATTGATTCACCTTGCTACATGCATGTGTATATTCGCACCTCTTTTGTTTCTTTCTTGGAAGTCTCTGGATTGTAGTATGAATTTGCTAACTTAGCATAACAGAAAACAGAAACGTTAAGTTGTTCAAGCCACGTGTAATCACAGAATCAGAAGTTGGCATGTGTGTGTGTGTGTGTGTGTGTGTGTGTGTGTGTGTGTGTGTGTGTGTGTGTGTGTGTGTGTGTGTGTGTGTGTGTGTGTGTGTGTGTGTGTGTGTGTGTGTGTGTGTGTGTGTGTGTGTGTGTGTGTGTGTGTGTGTGTGCGTGCGCGCGTGCGTGCGTGTGTGTGTGTGTCCCTTTGTCCGTCTGTATGTCTGTCTGATTTGGCTGTCAGTGCTCACGCGTTTTGCGACAATGGTTTTGGGCAATACCAGGACGTGACTGGCAAGAGGGGATCGAGAAAAGTGGCTTTGATGTGGCCATCTCTCACATTTTTTGAAAACTACTGGAGAGCTATAATATCTGCAGGGGGGATGTAGTACTAAAATGCACAAAATAGCCAAAGGAAGACATAATATCATGCTCAAATAGTTCTATACAAATGCACATATAAAAGTTTAAAAGAAGAAACAACATTACCCTTAACCCATTCATTATAAGCTACTCACAAGCTTGTGAAACGCATACACGAACACGCATAGCAACACACAAGACTTGCTCGCTCGCGCATATGCGATCGTGTGTGGTCTTCAGGAATGAAAGAGATGGGGAATGGAAAGAGTGGGAGGGGACACACACAGACAATAAGAGAGAGAGAGAGAGAGAGAGAGAGAGAGAGAGAGAGAGAGAGAGAGAGAGAGAGAGAGAGAGAGAGAGAGTGTGTGTGTGTGTGTGTGTGCGTGTGCGTGCGCGCGCGCGCGCGTGCGTGCGTGCGTGCGTGTGTGCGTGTGTGTGTGTGTGTGTGTGTGTGTGTGTGTGTGTGTGTGTGTGTGTGTGTGTGTGTGTGTGTAAATTAATGTGGCTGCGTATGCACATATGTGTCTGGGCGTGTGCATCCTTAACTTTGCGCGTCTACGCGTCTATAACGACATGAATTATGTTCCACTGATGCACGGCTATACTTTGATGATAGAAGAGATTCATAACAGAAGCCTAAACTAATAGGGCCTATCATATTATACCGTAACAAGCGCAGGGCTCCCAGGGACCCCCATTTGGGGGTCTATGAAGGACTAACATTCTACAGGACCCTGTAAAAGAATGTGCAGGGGGTTCCAGGGACCCCCATTTGGGGGTCTATGAAGTACTAACATTCTAAAGGACCCTGTAAAAGAATGTGCAGGGGGTCCCCATTTGGGGTCTATAAAGGACTAACATTCTAAAGGACCCTGTAAAAGAATGTGCAGGGGGTCCCAGGGACCCCCATTTGGGGTCTATGAAGGACTAACATTCTAAAGGACCCTGTAAAAGAATGTGCAGGGGGTCCCAGGGACCCCCATTTGGGGGTCTATGAAGTACTAACCTAAAGGACCCTGTAAAAGAATGTGCAGGGGCTCCCAGGGACCCCCATTTGGGGGTCTATGAAGTACTAACATTCTAAAGGACCCTGTAAAAGAATGTGCAGGGGGTCCCAGGGACCCCCATTTGGGGGTCTATGAAGTACTAACATTCTAAAGGACCCTGTAAAAGAATGTGCAGGGGCTCCCAGGGACCCCCATTTGGGGGTCTATGAAGTACTAACATTCTACAGGACCCTCTAAAAGAATGTGCAGGGGGTCCCAGGGACCCCCATTTGGGGGTCTATGAAGTACTAACATGTGCTACAGGACCCTTTGTAAAAGAAACATGTGCAGGGGGTCCCAGGGACCCCCATTTGGGGGTCTATGAAGTACTAACATTCTACAGGACCCTATAAAAGAATGTGCAGGGGGTCCCAGGGACCCCCATTTGGGGGTCTATGAAGTACTAACATTCTACAGGACCCTGTAAAAGAATGTGCAGGGGGTCCCAGGGACCCCCATTTGGGGGTCTATGAAGTACTAACATTCTACAGGACCCTGTAAAAGAATGTGCAGTGCCTCCCAGGGATGCTCTAGAAAAAAATAGTTTTTAGCATTCGTATTGCCACTGGGACCCTCTATCCCTCCTCTAGGACTCTTTATACAGTAAGTGAAGGAGTCCATGGGACCCCTTGTTTTGCGGGACGATTGGGAGCCCTGCAAACGGTAATATTTTCATTGAATTTCTATCGTTTTTATTTTATTAATAATTGTTTACTCAGGGCCGTGGGCAGTCCTCTCCTCATGGACCGACCCAACAGTATTTGCCGGAAGTCGCGGAGGCTGGTGGGAAGGCAGCGAAAGCTGTGCCGGAAAGAGCCGGAGATTGTCGAAGAGGTGGCCATGGGAGCTAAACTGGCCCTGATAGAGTGTCAGTACCAGTTCAGAAACCGCCGTTGGAATTGTACGTCAAAAAGGAAATCGATATCCAAAATTTGGAAAACGGGTGAGTTGGATTGTTAATGTTTCTATATACGCAGATTGAGTTTTGTCTCTTTGTTTTGTGTGTTGTTTTGTGTGTTTCTTGTTTGTTTGTTTAGGTTTTGTTGTTGCTGTTGCTATTGTTGTTTCTGTTGTGTTTGCTCTCCTTCATTTTTTTTATTTTTTATTCTTGTCCCGTTTTTTTGTTTTTTTTTGTTTTGCTTCGTCGGTTAGATAACGATTTTTTTTTTGGTTTGCTTGATTGTATGTATTGTATGCTTGCTTCTTTCTTTTTTTCTCTTTTTTTTTTTTTTGGGGGGGGGGGTGTTTGTTTTTTTTCTAACATTTGTTTGCCTTTGTTTAATAATCCAAAAACGAGAGGGTATTTTACGCTTTCTCGGCAAAATGAAAAGTATCAAAATTAGCATGCTTTGGGTCTTCTCAATATTCCGATATGCCACGGTTGATTTGTTTTACTTTTTGGGGGTGGAGGGGTGGCTCTCAAATGAAAAGTCGCCATACTGTTCATTTCGGATCTACAGAAAGAATACAACATAAAAGTGAAGTGTATGCGGATCAGATAGGGAGGAGGGGAATGGGGCGTGTGAGTAACTGAGTTTGTGTGTGTGTGTGAGTGTGTGTGTGTGTGTCGAGTCAAGTCAAGTCAAGCCAAGTCAAAATTTTATGTAACATTGCATAAGCAAATGACATGCTTTTTTTTTTAACAAGCCATCCATAGAACAATTATGTAAAGAACTAACATTCCAAAGTAGCGAACAAGAAAAGGAAAATACACAAGTAAAAAATCAATATTAGAAACAAGCAAATATTCAAAAAACACAAAGGAGGATGGGAACTGGGTGAATAGCATAGTATGTACAATTATACGTGTGTGTGTGTGTGTGTGTGTGTGTGTGTGTGTGTGTGTGTGTGTGTGTGTGTGTGTGCTCGCGGACGCACGCGCGCGTGTGTGTGTATGTATGTATGTATATATGTGTGTGTGTCAGGTCAAGTCAAGTCAAAATCATCTTTATTGAGGGTTAAAGAATAAGCTAACAAAGCTTTTTTTCATCATGCCCTCTGTGTGCGTGTGTGTGTGTGTGTGTGTGTGTGTGTGTGTGTGTGTGTGTGTGTGTGTGTGTGTGTGTGTGCGTGCGTGCGTGCGTGCGCGTGCGCGTGTGTGTGTGTGTGTGCGTGCGTGCGTGTGTTTGTGTGCGTTGGTTTGAGTGCGTGTCAGTGCGGGGTGGGATGCGTTTGCATATATGTGCGTGTGCATGTTTGTAGGTCTGTGAGTATGTGTTTGCGTGGGGGTGAGGGCGGGAAAGCGAGCGCGTTTGAGTATGTTCAATATATCTGATGTAATCTTGCACGTGGGGTGATTTTGGTTTTTGTAAAGCGCCATGAGTAGTTCGCCTAGAATGTGCTCTATAATACTGTACATTTCTTTATTATTAACATAGACCCTTGATGGGATTATCTTCTAGCCAAATTGCATTCTCATTCATGTCCCTTACCCTACCCCCATTTTCACATTCACTCTCCCTCAACGCCACTTACCTAGGCGTATTTCCGTTCAACATCCACCCCCACCCACACACCCCGGTGTTTTCTCTCCAGCCATAACAGGGTCAGAGGTTAACGGCACGTGCCAGAGGCGCGTGCAGTGCGTATGCAAAAGACAACTCTTGTCTGATGGGAAGTTTGTGTTCCAGATTTAGCTCCTCCCCCTTTTGTCACCTTTGTGGTCTTAGCGTTGTGCGTTTTGGTTTTGCGTACTCCGCGCGCACGCGATGCATGAAGAAGATAAGTGTGTGTGTGTGTGTGTGTGTGTGTGTGTGTGTGTGTGTGTGTGTGTGTGTGTGTGTGTGTGCGTGCGTGCGCGCGCGCGAGTGCATTTTTCACGAAATGTAGTCCTTAGAATTTCCCCACCTTCAAACACAATAGACTTATACATAAGAGAAATAATCCCGTGTACAGCCGCCTCCTCCTCCTCCTCTCTCTCTCTCTCTCTCTCTCTCTCTCTCTCTCTCTCTCTCTCTCTGTATAAATGTGTGTGTGTGTGTGTGTGTGTGTGTGTGTGTTTGTGGGTGCGTCCGTGCGCGCGCACGCGTGAATGTGTCTCTACGCCATGCACGTGCTTCATTGTGTGTATAGATACGCGCATATAGGCCTACGGGTGTGTACTAAATGTTGTTTATATAGTTATTAGTTTCTTTGTTTAAGTTTGTCGGTTCGTTAGGACAAAATCGACCCATAACACACACGCGTAAAATCGTACGGGGGTGCGATCCGACTGGGCCACGTGAGTCATGATTTACGTGAAATACCTCCATTTAAACTCGTATGGGGATGCGATCCGACTGGGCCACGTGAGTCATGATTTACGTGAAATACCTCCATTTAAAATCGTATGGGGGTGCGATCCGACTGGGCCACGTGAGTCATGATTTTACGTGAAATACCTCCATGTAAAATCGTATGGGGGTGCGATCCGACTGGGCCACGTGAGTCATGATTTACGTGAAATACCTCCATCTAAAATCGTATGGGGGTGCGATCCGACTGGGCCACGTGAGTCATGATTTACGTGAAATACCTCCATCTAAAATCGTATGGGGG
>CM065682.1:15143919-15146419 GCA_017654935.2 Phymorhynchus buccinoides
CTTGTGATATCGAAGACCAGAACCGTAAAACACAGGAAGTTTCCATCTGTCTAGACATGCGGTGAACTAAAACACACAAAAACGAAACAATTAAAAACAAAGTTTTGACTAGAAAGTACCAATACAGTGTACCTCCAGCAACTGTTGGGAACGACTTCGTATTAGTATTAGGCAGACCTACTGTGCGCTAATACGTCATAATATGATACTTTTCTTCCATCTTCATTTTTGGCCTATTACTCGTGTTAACGAAGTTAACTTGAAGTGAGTCTATAGTATGATACATAGTTGTTCGGTTGTGTGTGTGTGTGTGTGTGTGTGTGTGTGTGTGTGTGTGTGTGTGTGTGTGTGTGTGTGTGTGTGTGTGTGTGTGTATGTGTATGTGTGTGTATGTGTGTATGTGTGTGTGTGTGTGTGTGTGTGTGTGTGTGTGTGTGTGTGTGTGTGTGTGTGTGTGTGTGTGTGTGTGTGTGTGTGTGTGTGTGTATGTGTGTGTGCGTGTGCGTGTGTGTGTGTGTTGCGTCCGTTGTCTAATCTCCAAACTTTAATATTGGCATTTTCTCGGGAAATAGAAGGCATACATTATTCAGATTTTGCACACATATTGATGTCTATGCAAGCTTTCAGACAATAATGATTTGAATAACTAAATACTTAAAACGACACTGTAAACAGGTAGCAAACAGACTTAAATTATTGGGTTAGAGAGTATTCAACAGGCAACATGAGTTAAGAAACTCATCAACACTGAAAGCCTCGATAGCTCATTGGTAGAGTGTCTGTCTGTCATGCCAATGGTTCTGGGTTCGATTCTCGGCACAGGCACTTTTTGTTTTAAAGTTGTATCCATTAACGATAGTTGCATTTGTAATTTAAAATTGCATTGGCAATTTTGTGCTTTAGACATCCCCCTCAATCTTTGTTTGTTGTTGTCCCACATGTGCCTGTACGAGTGAGCCTTGAAGGCTTTGCCTCTTGTCTTTTTGTTTTCTCTTCATATGCTAGGGCATATGAAGAGCATTATGGACACAATAATGGCTGTTACAACAATAGCGTAAACAAAAGCTATGATCAAAATACAAAGCAAAAGTACATCAACACTTCCACTGTTTCAAATCGACAATACTGACTATCTAAAATCATATCGATTGTTCTGATGTAATACTCCAACAGGTTCACAGAAATTCACAGAATGTTATCAATTTCCGCCCATGTATTTTTCATTAAATCAAATTGGGAAATGTAACTACTTTCGTCCATAAGCAGATACATAGTAGTGACAAAAGTATTACCTCATAGGCAGATGGAAAAAACCCACAAAATAATTGTTTATCAAGATTTGTTGTTGAATATTTTCAAGCCAGCACTAAACTTAGACTTACCAGTTAGACTTATGTGTAAAGGAAACAAGATGACCACGTCTGTCCACCAGTAATCCAAACAGCACAACTGTTTTGGGAGAACTACTAACTTCTAAAAGACGGCAAGTTATCCATCCCTACCCACCCCATCCACATTTCACATGAAATCACCCCCACCCCTCCTATTTTCACCTACTCTTGCTCCCTCTTTTTTTTCTCTCTCTCTCCTAGGCCTTAGATCTTTTGCCAGACATCTTTATTTTATGTTCATGAACGAGAGAGAGAGAGAGAAAGAGAACGGGAGAGAGAGAGAGAGAGAGAGAGAGAGAGAGAGAGAGAGAGAGAGAGAGAGAGAGAGAGAGAGAGAGAGAGAGAGAGAGAGAGAGAGAGAGAGAGAGAGAGAGAGAGAGAGAGAGAGAGAGAGAGAGAGAGAGAGAGAGAGAGAGAGAGAGAGAGAGAGAGAGAGAGAGAGAGAGAGAGAGAGAGAGAGAGAGAGACAGAGACATAGAGACAGAGACATAGAGAGAGGAGTCTGAATGATCTTGAGAGAGACAGAGCGCCAGAAGAAAAAGACATGAAGGGAGCCAGTGCAATGGTTACAGCTCTGTAGAGGGTCATTTCATTAGAGCATCAAAGACTAGCGCTTTCTCTGAAGTCTTAAGCAGCCCCCGTCTCCAGCAGCCATTCTGCCCGGTCCCGTTTCACATCAAAGGCGACCTCACAGACTCTCAGAACGTACGATCCGCTGTGGTTGTAGCCACCATCAGGAATTTTGTCGCTAAGAAGAATTTAATACATTTTGCTTGCCCTGGTTGGTGCTTGCAAACAAATTCTGAAATGTGCTCACCCTCGTGGGGATACCGGGGGGGGTCTTTTGTATAAATAGTTCCCCCACCTTCTGGAAGTTCTGTGCTTGTAGCTTCCTCTAATCTGTCACTCTCTTTGACTCTGCCTTTTCCCTTTGCTTGCTGTCATCTACTATCTTTCTGCCTTACCGGTCCATTCTCCTGCCTTTTTTTTCACGAAACACTTTCGAAAACATTTCCTCCTCCAGCCGAAGTCGGACTTGCTGGGCCTAACTATTTGTTAGTTAGGCGCATAACGGCAGCATGACGCATCTGCGCTCATAGCTGACAGGA
>CM065682.1:15151419-15153919 GCA_017654935.2 Phymorhynchus buccinoides
AGAGGGTAATAGAATAAGCAATAACATGCTGCTTTTGTTTTACATCCAGCACTCTTGCAAAGTAGAAATGATAAAGGAAAATGCGCACAGAGCAACATAAAGCATGCAAGTACAACCTTATATAGTAACACAACAGGAACAAAATCAAACCTAATATTATATACTCATTTTTAACATGCAAAACTTAAGAAGTAAGCACATACACACGGGAAAATAAATCCCAATCCTACTTTTCACTCTCATCTTTAACATGCACAAATTGCGACGTACACAGACACATGACAAAATCAATCATAATCTTAGTTTAATAATAATAATAATAATAATAATAATAATAATAATGAGCATTTATATGCGCTTATTCTTAACCAAACCCTAAGCGCTTACAATAATAGACAAATAAATGAATAAACACACACACACACACACACACACACACACACAAAAAGCAGTATAAAATATGAGAATGTCATAAATTGCTTCGCATACACGCACACACGCGCGCGCGCACACAAACACGCACACACACAAACAACACACACACACACACACACACACACACACACACACACACACACACACACACACACACACCACACCACACCACACACGCCCGCACAAACCACACACTGCACACAAACACACGCGCACAGAAGTTTACATACTCATCTATAAAATGTACTTATTTGAAAGGAATGACATGCACGTAATAAAGACAAATCTAGTTATTCTCTACCTACTCATCTTAGCATACACACTTTTAAATGTAAATACATGTACACATGTGTGGCTACATCAAACATATTCCTGCATTACATTATTAATCTTTAACCGCTAAAGTCGCATTTTAGCACCACAGTGATTTAACACCTATGTCACTAAAAGGCATCAAATTGGGGTCTATAATCCAAAGACACTATTGTCTTAGCTTTGGGAAAGTAAGGGTAGACCTTATTTTATATATGTCACGGGAGAATCCCCAATACTGCAGATAGATTTTATTCTCTACCCAGGTAAACTTAATGGACATTTTGGGCTGCAATATGGCTGGCGGTGAAAGGGTTAACATGCACAAATTAAGAGGTAAACGCACACACGTGACAAAAGGCAGACCTAGACCTAGTCACAGAGAGAGAGAGAGAGAGAGAGAGAGAGATTCTTGTGTCATTGTGCACAGCTCATTTCATATTCATGAGGAGGGCGGGGCTAGTGTTCATTGAAACTCCACCCCTCTCCTTTGCCGGTATGGCTCATGATAGCAAGTTTTGACAGACCTTTTTATGAAGTGGTGGTGTGTTTTGCAAACATTGCAAAACTTTTTGTTTGTTTGATCCGATACTCGATAGTTGTTGTTTTTCTGTCTCTCGATTGTCAATTCAGTTTTTGTTAAATGCTAATCACCTCTCTCTCTCTCTCTCTCTCTCTCTCTCTCTCTCTCTCTCTCTCTCTCTCTCTCTCTCTCTCTCTCTCTCTCTCTCTCTCTCTCTCTCTCTCTCTCTCTCTCTCTCTCTCTCTCTCTCTCTCTCTCTCTCTCTCTCTCTCTCTCAATCAAGCAATCAAGCAATAACTTTAATGAACCCTGAGAACATTACAAAGCACATTCACAGGCTCGATAAACAAACAATGCGACAAAAATAATTATATATAACTCAAACATCACAGAGGGAAACAGCAAAAACATTTTAACATCGTCCAATCAAAAACATGAAAATATTGATTAAATTTACATATAGGATATTAAGATCACGCATACGAAAGATAAAATATTAAGAAGCAGTATACATAAATCGATCCTCTCTCTCTCTCTCTCTCTCTCTCTCTCTCTCTCTCTCTCTCTCTCTCTCTCTCTCTCTCTCTCTCTCTCTCTCTCTCTCTCTCTCTCTCTCTCTCTCTCTCTCTCTCTCGGTCTGGAACAGACACATATGGGACATTTGTAGATACAAAGATGGTGGAAACAATACTGGAGGCAATGCCCTGAGGCAGTGCATCACCAGTAAAGTCCCGACTTTTTGTTTTAACATTACAGATAGGTGTAGCAGTAACCACGCCTCGGTTAAACCTCATCGGCTACGGATGGTACCGTCACGGTGCAGCTAACGCCGATTGCGATGCGTGTTGTTTGATTCAACATGCCGCTGTCAATCATCGTGGATTCCAATTTGTACTGGATTCCGATTTCTACTGGCTGTCAGTACAAATCGGAATTCCGATTTCTACTAGAATGAATGAAAAATGGTGTTTTACGTCCTCTCGGTCTGGAACAGACACATATGGGACATTTGTAGATACAAAGATGGTGGGAACGATACTGGAGGCAATGCCCGGAGGCAGTGCAACACCAGTAAAGTCCCGATTTTTTAACTATACAGATAGGTGTAGCGGTAACCACGCCTCGGTTAAACCTCATTGGCTATGGTACCGCCACGCTCAAATGACCGATTTCTACTAGAAAAAAAGCCAGTAGAAATTAGAATTCCGATTTGTACTACAGTAGTAGGAT
>CM065682.1:15156419-15161419 GCA_017654935.2 Phymorhynchus buccinoides
ATTGCAAATTATGGTTAAGGCGTGTCCTTTGGCACACATGTACCTTAGACCCTCCCCTAACATAAAATGATGGGAAACACCTTCGCAGCTAGCGGTTTATGTGAGAAACAGGCCCCTTTGTGACGTCACCCTAATACCGCTATTACCACTTGCGAATCCAACTACATTAGCTTTGATTGGTTATTTAATGTACAGTTATATCTTGCTACATGCAATGTTATGTGTCTGTCATCAAAACCAGACCATTACAATAACGTGTCACACAATGGGCTAGTCTGCTCATGTAGAGCCAAAATCACCGTTGCCAGCAAGGGTGCAACTATTTCTTTCCAGCACAGTAAATCCTAAGTATCTCATGGACTACATTGCATTGATATGTGACCATGCATTGTCACAATTATTCACACGCCAAATAAAATCTATATATTTTAAAAAAAATCTTCTTTTCTTGTTCTACTCCAGGATAATAATCTAACCATGTACCTCCTCCCACAACACATAATGGAGGTTTATTTTGTTTTTGTTTTTTAAACCTTCACACATCATACTTTTCTATGACAAACTAACACCAACATTGCCTTCACACATCATAGTTACTTTACTATAACAAACTAAAATCTATATTTTGAATAAATATGATTACCCAGACACTCGAGAAGCCTCTTTCCTCTACGCCATCACGGCCGCCGGGGTTGTCCACGCTGTGACGCAGGCCTGCAGCATGGGGGCTCTCCTCCAGTGCTCCTGCCACAACCAGCGGAGGGACGTGGCCACGGACGGGGAGTGGGAGTGGGGCGGGTGCGGCGACGACGTCGACTTCGGCTACCGGAAGTCCAAGGAGTTCATGGACGCGCGCAGGCGCAAGAAGCGCCGGCGCGGCGACCTCACGACCCGGATTCATTTGCATAATAACGAGGCTGGTCGGAGGGTAAGTGAGTTTTTTGTTGATTGTTTTAGTAGGTCTGGAATCGTAATCATGAATGCGTCTTGAACGGTTAGCACGACGGGTAGTAAAGTGTAAATAAGAATGAACTGACAATTGCTTTGGCCGTTAACACGGGTGGTAAAATGTAAATTATAATGCACTAGAGCGTTAATACGCTAGACCACCAGCCGGACGGCAGCATTTTCGGGTCCATTGTCCTTCAGCTTGTACCTATGACCTTGATTTTTCGAACTTGGTCCAGATGTCCTTAAAGTACCTTCCACAAGCAAAATGTGAGTGTCTTAGGATCCTGCGTTCAAACGTTATCGTGCCAGGTGCTCAGCAGTATTTTTGGCTCCAGTGACCTTGGCCTTTGACATATGACCTTCATTTTTTTAATTTGGCCGAGATATTCTTAGTACCTATCCGCATGTACACTTTGAGCATCCTAGGTCCCTCCGTTCAATCGTTATCGTGCCAGGTGCTCAGCAGCATATGACCTTTCTTTTTTTTTTTATCTTGGCCTAGATATCTTTAGGTCCCTCCATTATGGTGCAAGGGGTTCGGCAGAATCTTCGGCTCCAGTGACCTTGACCTTTGACCTTCTTTTTCGAACTTGGCCAAGATATTCTTAGTACCTATCCGCATGCACAATGTGGGCGTCCTACATCCCTCCGTTCAAACTTTATCGTGTTAACACAGATAGATAGATAGATAGATAGTCAGCCGGCCTCAGAATCCACTGAAAACATTACCAGCTTCGTTCTCTTCATCCGATGCTGGTAACTAGCGGTTTAAGTCCCCGCTTCGCGCGTACCCAGGCAATCCTTTCCCCAAAGTAAACAAATTCCAGCCCCGCTTTTCAGAACAGCAGTGGAAGCTAGATGAGTGGCTACTCTCGCTGTGTTGCCATGGTGAAATAGTAAAAGCATATTAACGTGTATTGAGACCTGCGCTTAATTTTATGAAGTTCTACTGAAGCTTAAGTGGGAAACTAAGTAAATCGGTTTACTTAATTTAGAAAGTAGCAACGTTTAGTTTCCCACTTAAGCTTTAGAAGAACTTCATAAAATGAAGCACGCATAAGTAACCACCCCCTTCTTTCTGTGACCCACACTAACCAGCATGGGGTGGGGGGTGTTCTCTGCTTTAAAGTACAGCAAATTGAACATACTCCCACCCCTCCCCTTTCTCTCCTTCCCTCCCTGCCAGCGTTTCCTGCCCTTTCCTTTTACAATCCTCCCTCCCTTTCTTGTCCCCCTGTTTTCATAGTCTCCTCCAGATGGGGCTAAAGGTACGGAGGAGGGTGGTTAGGCTGGAGATAAGGAGTCATTATGGTCAAAGGGGTGTAATCTATGTGTATTGCTGACCATTTGTAATTATTGAGTTGCTTCCCTTTTCATGTCTAGTGATTATCTCAAAATATATATTTCAATTATCATGATTATTTGGACCTGTATGTTCATGAAGCTTCCCCTGTGCCTAAAGGAGGCCTTCCCGAGCATGTATTGCATAATATTACTTTGCTATACAGCGTAGTTGCAAAGCCTATTCGGTTCTGAGTTAATACACATAACAAAGAGCGACTGTTGCAAGACGACTTGTTATATAAGGGTGTGCCAATTGTTTTGGTACAGATTACATTACTCAAAACATTTCAGTTTTGACAAAAGTGGCGGTACCATAGCCGATGAGGTTTAACCGAGGCGTTGTTACTGCTACACATATCTGTATTGTTAAAAACCGGGACTTTACTGGTGTTGCACTGCCTTCGGGCATTGCCTCCAGTATTGTTCCCACCATCTTTGTATTTAACCCTTTCACCGCCAAAGTCGCATTTTAGCACCACAATGATTTAACACCCATGTCACTAAAAGGCATCAAATTGGGGTCTATTATCCAAAGACCTTTTGCCTCAGTTTTGGGAAGTAAGGATAGACCTTATTTTATATATGTCACAGAACAATCCCCAATACTGCAGATGGATTTTCTTCTCTACCCAGGTACATTTAATGAAGAAAAACAATGCTTTACGCCCTCTTCGGCCTTTCGGCCATGTGGGGCATTGAGATACATTTAATGGAATTGTTTGGCTGAAATATGGCTGGCGGTGAAAGGATTAAAAATGCCCCACATGGTCGAAAGACCGCAGAGGGCGTAACATCCTATTTTCATTCCGGTACAGATTACTTACCTGATTATGTGGTTAGCTGTTTCTTTGTCCATATTGTGTTGAGATCATACTTCATGACGTTGTTGTTTTGTTGTTGTTTTGCTCTTTCTTTATGATGCTGAAAAGCGGGAAGATGATGATAATGATAATAACAGAAAGGAAGGGAATGATGATTATTTTAATTTAAAAAAAAACACTACTTAAATAGACTGCAACGTCACTGACCAAAGTACCACACAAACAAATATACAACAAGCACAAAGCGACGTTATTTTATTAACGAAACAACACACCACATGCAATATTTCAGCGAAAATGTATTTTTCAAACAACATAGAAAACACAGTAATACTTCCCCTCTTCACAGCCAAGCAGTCTCCAAAGCTTATCTTAATAGAAAGAGAAGGGGACATTGAAGGTACAGATGTATAGATAAGGTGAATATGCATGGGGGGGGAGACAGGCAAACAAAAGAACAGGGTGCGAAACAGAGACTGATTGGGGAAAGATATAAAAGGGAACAATAACCAAAAGAGACAACCCTAAAGTATTCACACGTGTTGGGAGCGCAAAAGCGCGTGCGTATGTTCACCTGTCTTTCTGTGTGTGCATACGCGTGTACACAACAGGTGTTTGCGTTATGTTGGAGAGATAGTTAGCGAGAAGGAAAATGAGATATAGAAAAGGGAACGTAGACCCCGGGCAGTTTAAATAATATGGCTAATATTTTGTTGTTGTTTTGGTGGTTTGTTTTCTTTGTTTCAAGTTTGTGTGTTTCTTATTTTGTTTCAATTTTGTTTGTATTGTTCTTTGTTTCTTCACACAAACACTTTTAGTTGCTGCCGCGAAGATGCTCAATCACTACTAATGCTTCCTCATTCCTCCCTCCCTGTGTCTCTCCCATGCAGGCAATCCGCAACGACATGCGCCAGGAGTGCAAGTGTCACGGCCTGTCCGGCTCGTGCACGCTGAAGACCTGCTGGGTCAAGATGCCCCCCTTCAGACACGTGGGCCACAGGCTCAAGGAGAGCTTCGACGGGGCTTCCAAAGTCATCATGTCCAACGACGGCCAAGGACTCTTGCCCGAAGGCGACAGCATCAAAGACCCATCCAAGGACGACCTCGTCTACTCCGAGGACTCCCCCAACTTCTGCAAGCGCAAGCTCCGCGTGGGGTCTTTGGGGACGAGAGGGAGGGAGTGCGATCCAGGTTCTTTGGGAGTCGGGGGTTGTGACCTGTTGTGCTGTAACAGGGGGTACACTCGGGAACAGGTGACGGTGAAGGAGAACTGTAAGTGTCGCTTCATGTGGTGCTGCGAGGTGCGCTGCGAAACGTGCGTGTCTGTCCAGACGGTGCATAGGTGTTCGTAACGAAAAACAAATCATCAGGAGAAACGTGCGTTTCTGTCAAGACAGTGCATAGGTGTTAGTAACGACAAACAAATCGTCAGGAGAAACGCGCGTTTCTGTCCAGACGGTGCATAGGTGTTCGTAGCGAAAGCGAAATCGTCGGGAGAAACGTGCGTTTCTGTCAAGACAGTGCATAGGTGTTCGTAACGAAAAACAAATCGTCATGAGAAACGTGCGTTTCTGTCCAGACGGTGCATAGGTGTTCGTAACGAAAGAAACATCGTCAGGAGAAACGTGCGTGTCTGTCGGACAGTGCATAGGTGTTCGTAACGAAAGACAAATCGTCAGGAGAAACGTGCGTGTCTATCCGGACAGTGCATAGGTGTTCGTAACGAAAGATAAATCGTCAGGAGAAACGTGCGTTTCTGTCCAGACGGTGCATAGGTGTTCGTAACGAAAGATAAATCGTCAGGAGAAACGTGCGTGTCTGTCCGGACAGTGCATAGGTGTTCGTAACGAAAGATAAATCGTCAGGAGAAACGTGCGTTTCTGT
>CM065682.1:15166419-15176419 GCA_017654935.2 Phymorhynchus buccinoides
CCATCAAAAATATCTTCTTTTGAAAATCGGGTACCATGGAAACTGTTGAGTTCTGGCGCACACATCATGTTTTCTGGACATCTTGGGGGGGGGGGGGGGGGGGGGGAAACAGTAATCTTGCATGCATTGAATCCTCTTTAAAAACCTAAAAATTCACAATGATAGCCTGATTTCTTTTTTATCACCAATTTCATGGGTTGCATTTCTTTTTAGACACCCTGTATTTTCTGTTTGCGTTCCAACACTTTCCTTCGTATTGCCAACCATCCATTTTGTTTTGACAATCAATTCTGATCGCTTCTCGGCCTTTTGGCTAAGACTGTGATTCAGGAACTTCAATTTGTGTTTATACCCTGGTTGGTTTGTTCAGCCCGTCGTACATGGCGAAAGCCGATACGCGACGTTAAACTGAACTTCCATCCATCCATGACTATTTCCAGTGAGAGAAAATGGAGTTCGTCAATCATGTCCAACTACATATTATGAGGTGCACGTTGAGCAGGCTCCATTCAGCATACACCGACCAGAACCAGAACCAGACCCCCCCTCCAGATAACAAAGGAGGAGTCTGCTATCCCGGACACCTGGGCTAACATTTTGTTCTAAGTGGAGATGCCTTGACCCAGACGCACCCCAACTCGTCTGGCCAAGAGGACGTTAGGATAACTGTTGGTCAGGCATGCACGCCATATGGCCCCCTTAAAGGCCAACTAGCCCTCAAGGTTGCAGCACAGGGCCTTGCTAGTTTGAGACTCACAGTCTTTCACACAAGACTAATCTGTAGCATGATATTCCGTTACTGTAGAAAATCAATTATCATACCCCCCCCCCCTTTCATTTCAGTAGTAGGGCTAGCCCCATCTTCAGGCCTATGTCAACTGGGATCAAAGCCAGTTCACTCATGGGCTCAATGTGAAAAAAGCAGGAGAAAAGGGAAGGGGGGGGGGGGGGTAGTAGAAATACCCCTTCACTCGTAGACCTGAAAGGGGATTTTCGAGTCGTATCCACGTGCCACAAACTGTATCAGATTCCCTCAGCTTGCTTTCATTCAAACAGCAATTCAAAGAGACGAACCACGCAGGCACACTTACACTCATGCTGCTTTCAGTTTTCGTACACAGCTTGAAGAAATAGGAGTATCCGAGTTACATCAATAATGGCCCAGACTCACTCTCTCTCTCTCTCTCTCTCTCTCTCTCTCTCTCTCTCTCTCTCTCTCTCTCTCTCTCTCTCTCTCTCTCTCCCTCTCTCTCTCTCTCTCTCTCTCTCTTCTCTCTCTCTCTCTCTCTCTCTCTCTCCTCTCTCTCCTCTCTCTCTCTCTCTCTCTCTCTCTCTCTCTCTCTCTCTCTCTCTCTCTCTCTCTCTCTCTCTCTCTCTCTCTCTCTCTCTCTCTCTCTCTCTCTCTCTCACACACACACACACACACATAGCGTGTGTTTCTTTCTTTGACTGGCTCAGTTTCTGTCAATAAACGTTATGCACAGGGAGAAAAAAGTAAATAAATGAATACACTGGTGGCTAAAAGTCTGCAGTTCAATCTGTTTTGGCTTTGAACATTTCCCAGTGTGAAGAAGAAATACCAGCTGGCTTGACGTTCCATACGCTGTGACACACCCTATTTACTCAACCCTGTCTAAGCATTATTTTGGCTTCCCTTGAAGACTTTGATCTTTTAGGACGTTCCTGTTTCCATCGGCGAACTTTATTAGGTTCCCCATGCTGTCAAGAGCTATGCGGTATAAAGCAAGCTTTTATTTGGTTGATAACTGTGCATATATTCGGCAGACCTGTTTACCCCCTACACAAGTCTTGAGTAGTCTGGATAGCTGAATTGAGTAGTTGTGGTGCACAATGTGTGGTTTTATTAATTAAACCATCAAATAATGTTCACTGAAAATGAGTAGTAATCAAGAATTAAAGAGCATTATTTTCAGTTTTGAAGAGTAGTAGAGGTCCAAATTGAGTAGAATGATACTCGCAAAGAGTGGAATAAAATTCCGTCATTGCACATCAGTCTTTGTTTGGAAAGATGTCGTCAAAACAGCTTTAACATCAAGCGATATAAATGTCATGAAAGTAACCAATATGCTGTCTGTTTAACCATACGTGTAGAATTATGCACGCAAATCAGTGCATAACATGATAACAATTATGCAGGTCTAGTCAGCATAACTAATGTTATGTCTGTTTAACCGTATGTGTAGAATTATGCACGCAAATCAGTGCATAACATGATAACAATTATGCAGGTCTAGTCAGCATAACTAATGTTATGTCTGTTTAACCGTATGTGTAGAATTATGCACGCAAATCAGTGCATAACATGATAACAATTATGCAGGTCTAGTCAGCATAACTAATGTTATGTCTGTTTAACCGTATGTGTAGAATTTTGCACGCAAACCAGTGCATAACATGATAATATGCAGGTCTAGTCTCAGCATAACTAATGTTATGTCTGTTTAACCGTATGTGTAGAATTTTGCACGCAAACCAGTGCATAACATGATAATATGCAGGTCTAGTCTCAGCATAACTAATGGAATTAAGCTGTTTTGCTGGACCAAATTAATACGGAGATCAAAAACGTGTAATGAAATTAATTTGTTATTTTGGCAAACTTTGAACACTGCACTTAACTATAGCTTGTTTGTGCAATTGATCACATAAATAATGTTTAGATTTTACAAATATACATATATTTTTCTTAAGGATGTGATCACGTAAATTGATGCAATTGATGGGATATTTGCATGAGTAAACTGTAGCATACACCTATCGTCATCCAATAACAAGCCAATAAACGACTGTGGTTGCTAGTGTTTTATTTTCGGGTTGGATGTCCAAGAACAAAAAGCCTGATGTGCTGCACTGGACGCATTATGACTGTGCGTTGATTTTATGCACAGCGTATTTAACGGTTTTTGTTTGTTGTGTGTGGTTGTTGTTTTTTTGTAACCTGCAAACACCCTTACATCCCCTGATGAGTTGTGCTGATGTGTTTCATTGTGTAAGCACAATAATTAGCAAAGCATACATTTGGTTATTTGCATACCCAAAAAAATGTAAGTAAAGTTATTTCTACTTTTTAATTCGACAACAGCACGTTTGGCCTCTTCAACAAATAAACAAATGCGCTAATTATTAATCAGGTTATGGGTTTTCCTAAATCAGCAAACAACCAAAAAGCATAGATGCACATGCCCACTTAAAAAAAGAAAAACAGGACATGTTGTGTGAATAGTACACATGCTACAAAATATGAACAGCATCACTAACTCATGATCGCCTATCTGAAAACACGTTTTTACACAGATTTTGACACAGATTCTATACATCATTATCAATCACATTACTGTTGAATGAACGTCTAACTTCACGAACATGTGTCAAGTACATGCGTGTCAAGGATGCGTCTATAAGTCGAAGTCTTATGTGCCTTGATTGTATAATGATATGTTATATAACAAATGACACCACAAAACTTCAATATAATAGATATTTACACCTGTACTGATACATTGTTATTAAATTACAAGCATGAACATTAACAGCACCAATCCTGCGCTGACAAAAACAGTTTCTTAAAGATTAGAGACAAGTGTTTTAAATTAAAAACATGAACATTAACAACACACATCCTGCGATGAAAAACAGCTGATTCAACATTACAGACAAGTGTTTCAATAACACGTGAGTAGAACAGTAAGAAATCATTGTTTTATGTCTACACATTTCTAATTAATCCACATATGCGTCGGTAAATGTAATTAACACCACATAAATAGAATTATGTAATAGCCTTTTTACATCCAGGCAACTGCTTAATGAATCAAAAGACACGTGTTTTCAATTATTCATAGATGTGCCTGAAATTCCGGTTCTTGAAATAACGTAACGTGGCTGCAATATTTGTTATTTTCTTTAAGAATATGCTACGTTATTTAGTTATTAATTTAGTTTGTTTAGTGGCGATGCTCAAACTTATATGAGCAGATTTGTTTCGAGCTGTTAGTTTTTGAAGCAAAGAATATTTTTACTCAATTATTTCTGTAATTCGAATACGTGTTTATTTAATTACCTCTGCCTTTTCTGCGAACAGATGCACAACTACATTTAAACCGAAAACTTCGTGCATCATTATTTTTTTGTTTCATAATTGATTTGTGGTTAACAATTTGTTGTGTTTTAAACAAAAATAGAGCAAGTATCTAGGTAAACAGAATGTGTATTGGTCAAACACGAGTCAAACCAATCAAACAAACAAACAAACAAACAAACTGGCATCAACATCACTTAACACCGTGAAACATAAAATGGTAACATTCGAACACAAATCATAAAATATGCATTATTGACAAAATTTACAAACGTGTTCACCAGCTTCACATAAATATGAATCGATCATAATCTGACTCAAATATTTCTTTTGGCACGACCAACATAATTATCTTCATGTCTACATACAAAAACAAATTTGACTGGGATCACAAAGCGCATGTCAATCCCATACTCATTAAAGGTGGACCCTGACGGATGAGTATTTGCAAAAAAACACGTCGAGATCACCAGAAAGACAGCCTTTGGAAGGATCGGAACACTTACTTTGCTGTGGTTTCCTAGAAATCAAACCATCAAAACGGCGATTTTTCCTTGGCGGAGTTGCCGGGGAGAGAAGTCATTTTGGATGGGGTGGGTGGAGGACACTCAGAGTGGTTGAAGCTTTTTCTTCTTTGTAGTGCAGTAACAAAAAAGGGAGCTTTTTCCTTTGTTGAGAGCGAAACTCCTTTGGGCAAACTGTAAATAAAAAGGCTTGTGGAAATTTCGTGATTTGGCCATTGGTCAAAGCGACTTAGGCGGACATTAGAAACATGCCTTCTCTTTCACTGACATAATTTGACTTCCAGCTCCTCCGCCAAGGAGGAATCACCGATTTGACGGTTTGATTTCTAGGAAACCAGAGCAACGTGAGTGTTACGATCTCTGTAAAGGGTATTTTCCTGGTGATCTCGACGTGTTCCTTGCAAAAACTCATCCGTCAGGGTGCCCCTTTAAGCTAACATTGGAATCATTTTACAAATGGATGACAAGTTTACCAACCCCAAGAAAGGCGATTAGCCAGCAACACAGACGTAATTATGTTAATGTACATTATTTTGTAAAATGACAAACATCTCAAAGCACGTGTATCATTTGTATTTACAATAGTGTACATCGCAGGCACACATCCCGTGACCCGCCCAGTCACATGCGCTAAAAAGCTGACATACAATTGCGCACCAACATGTGTCAGTCACAAGGTCTGTTGAGACAGTTTGATCAGTGATCTCGACATTTCCACCATAATCGTCTTTTTGCATAAATGTTGCCCAGCACCACAAAAAGGACATTACTTCGCTGGGATAGTTTCTCACAACAGGCTTGCAAAGTCAAAAATCTCTTTTTTTTGTCAATTTTGAGCTGTGTGGTTTTTTGTGTTCTCTAACATCTTATATTTCATATTTATAAAGGATAATCTTTAAAATAGTCTCTAAATGGTCTTATAAGTGTTCTAAAACGAGTAGGTCAATGCATTTTCTTCAGCTAGGCTAGACTTTAGACAGTGATTTCTTAAAATGGCCGATGCTCACCCTACTAACTTTAACTCTGGAACAGAAAAAGATACACGAATGGTTCTTGTATCATTAGAAAGAGAATTGTCTGATGTTTTTACATGTCTAATTTTCTCAGAATGGTCAGTTTGACACTTAATGCCCCTTTCGTGATGCTGAGTCACAAATATAAATTTAGTTTTGTCACATCACCACGGACAACACATACCTCTCACACTGTCACATTCTTTACTTAGAGACGAGTTCTAATCAAAGACAGCCTTTGTTCCAGTTAGTTACGCCACGAACAATCGTTACAGTGTCAATGAAATGAACTGAAATATAGACCTTGTGCCCAGGCGTTTTCGTGACAACCCAGAATGTAAATCAAGCAAGCACAATAAAATAGGAAAGTTAATTACTACAGACATGTGTATCACCCGAATAAGATCCGTGCCAAGACAATTGAACTAGCGTCATGAACACGTTTAATTAATTAATCTTTTTTTTATTATCCCATATATGCCCACATTTTATTCTTAATTAAAAGTTGCATGTTTATATGGCATTATCATCCATAATCAATGTATGTAGCAGTCATTTTGGTGACAGTACTTTGCAGACCTACAGATGCAAGTAGGAGGATTTCCAAAAACAAATCCCTAAAAACAGTTTGTACATAATATTATTATCTCCATGTTTCTTCTTTGCTTGGTATAAAAAATATGAATTGTGTAGGAACTGTGGGTCAATCGTTGTTTTGTGTTTACCAACCCATCCAGAAAATTGCAAGGCCGCCCATGGAAATTTGCATTGAAAACGTCTTATAAACCACAATAGTTTGATAGACCCAACTCCATTCTGACATACCTGGTACAACAGTGTTGTTGTAGAAGCTTATTTGACGGAGTATTACCCCTAAAGCCTAGCGTCCCAACAACAGGACAGCGAGCATAGGGGAAGACGGGGCAAAAAGCCCATGGGCAGGTAAGAAGCCCGTGCCAATTATTTCATGAAATGAAGCACATTTCAGTCACATTTTGCCCATGAGACGAGTGTTAATGTTTAGCATTCGTCTCATGGGCAAATTTGACTGAAATGTGCTTTATTTCATGAGATAATTGGCATGGGCTTCTTACCCGCCCATGGGCTTTTTATCTCGTCTTCACCTATATGGGTTCATTTAAAATGTAATTAAATTATATGGTGTTTTTTTAAATACCCCCACCAGCGTATCCAAAGACTTTTTTTTAATAAAACAACAACAACAACAACAACAACACAAACATGTTGTCACTCATGTCTGTCTTGGAAAGCACACAACCCGTATCTACAGCAGCATTTCGTCAGCCCTAGCAGACCCAAATAACTCTTTATCCTTGTTCCACACTGCCATAAAACCTCCCAGGTTCGCACTGGTATCACAAGTCTTCATAGAACTCATCCAACATCCTAACTCTGTTCGACAAACTGAACTGTTGAACAGAATGATACTCTTCATCCTGTGGGATAGACGGCCATGATATGCCACCCACACTACTGGTGTTGCGTCGTCAAATCGAAACACTTCATCGCTACAACACTGGAGTTATGCATCGATGTTTGGTAACCCACAGTTTACCTTAAAACACAAACAGAAAGTAAAAGAGCAATAGCGTATGTGTTCGGACAGTCGATTTCCAAATCATAACATGTTGGGCAAAACAGTTCGTTGTTACAACACTGGAGTTATGCATCGTATTTTGGTAACCCACATTTTACCTTAAAACATCAACAGAAAGTTAAGAAAAAAGAGCAATATAGCGTATGTGTTCAGACAGTCGATTTCCAAAACATGCCATGTTGGGCGAAACACTGGAGTTATGAAATCGAATTTTGGTAACCCACGTTTGACTTTAAAACACCAACAGAACACCAAAGTGCAATGTAGCATGTGTTCGGACAGTTGATTTCCAAATCATGACATGTTGGGCTGTTCGAAAAAAACACTTGACTGACACACCCGCTGTTCATTGAATTACAGACACGTATACCGCGTTTTGGTCACGGAGCACACGTCACATTTCACTTCACAACACCAGCGAAAGGTACATCGACATCTCTCCTTCGACACGTACGTCTGCGAATCGAACCCCCGGCCACAGCACATCAGTTCACAACCCTCCATGCCCATGGAGCTCACGTTGCACTCTCTCCCGCGGGTCCCAGGGCTCCCGAAGTTGGCATCGGCGTCGCAGAATGGCGGGGACTCCTGGAAGTAGACCAGATCTCGTCGGCCGGGCTTCTTGTGAGAGGGGTCGGCTGGCAGAAAGGCAGAGCCTCTTCTGGTGAGGGGCCTCACGTTGCCCTCGTTGCCTGGAATGGAGAAAACTTGGAAATGAAGTAAACTTGGAAATGAAAAAAAACCTTGGAAATGAAGAAAACTTGGAAATGAAGAAAATTTGGAAATGAAGACAAACTGGAAATGATGAAAAATTGGAAATGAAGAAAAATTGGAAATGAAGAAAGAAACGCTTTAGTAATTATGGAATTTGGCGTCGCAGACCTAGACGTGAAACAAAATTGACAGACATAAATCACACATACACACACATAAATACACACGCGCGCACGCGCACGCGCGCACGCACACGCACACACACACACACACACACACACACACACACACACACACACACACACACACACTGTCATACATCGTTTCGGCCCGAGGGAATGTGTCACTGATACTATCTGGGATCGTACAGTCATAGGAAGATAGCGAATAGTACAAGGTTGTTTTTACTTTCAAACTTCATGTTTCCATGACTCAATGTTATATGGCGAAAGATAGTACATTTTCTTAAACACGCAAAGTTCCATTAAAAATGCATAGGACTGAGCGCATGTTGATCTCACTTGCGCGCCATGCATTAAAGAAACGCTCCATCAATATTATAATCACTGTATAACTATCTTATAGTATAAACATGTGTACCCGTTTCCGTTCACTAGTTCGCTATTTCCAATATTTAAATGATATTAGTCTAATGTTATTTAATACATGTTATAGTACATTGTGCAGGTAAAGTGTTGATAATAATCCTTTACCGTAAATGTATTCACTGGCTTGGAATGTATCCGATATTAAAAAAAACATTCAACAAAAATAAAAAGAATCACCATCTAGACTGATTGTAAAATGATGTTAAACATTGAAGCATGATACCGTTATCCTCTCGGTTATAATCTATTGAACAAGATCATCTCACTGACCCTGAAAACAACGTCCCAAAAAAAACCAAGATTTGTTTTCTCGCTTTTCTTTTCTTTTTATCAGCAAGCATCTGCCATTGTAGACACACTGAAATCCCCTGTTATCTTTATGTCCACGTGTCAGTAAATTGTCTATAATATATCCTGGAGGCAGTTTTGTAGACGCTAGACAACAGGAGTGACCGTGCCGGTTGTTGTACACAGAAAATCGCGCGTATAAAAAACCCGGAGCAAATGAAAAGAAAGGCTATGGTAATGTCATCGTCAAAAAAGCACGTCATCAAAGTCTTTACTATTTTGGATCTTGTATGACCCTGTGCTGATCTACCAACTTAGCAAAGTTGGTTGCTGCAACTGCGTAGGCGTGATAAGATCGGTCAAAAATAATAGATTAACAAGTACAAGGTCAAAGTAAACCCAAACAATAAAAGGTAAATGTAATAGGCGCTCAGTATTCTCAATCACCCTAAGTCAAACAAAATTGAGATGTAATCGCAAAGGTACAAAAGTAGGGCTCACGACTAGAAATTTTAGGTTACCAGATAACAGTTCAAAGTTTCTGGTCAAGGTAATTAACGCAACAGAATTTGAAAGTAACATTCTGAAATGTGAATTTCGACCACCGCATTATTGAATCTGATCGAAATCCATGCAGCAGTTTTCGAAAGAATATAACCAACTGACTCACAGACACGCGCTGAGGGAATGTTCTTCTTCTATAAGGCCACAATGGGTACGTAGGCTATGTGTCCGTTTTCCAGTTTTCACTGGTGTCCTCGCTGCATTCAGTCGATACATTCCTATTTTGGAAGAGCTAAAAGCAGAAAACTATATTATGGATGATTTGTTTTTCTTTTTTAAAGGCAGGAGAATGGGACCAAAAGTCCAGAAAGATAGTAGATGACACAAAGCAAGGAAAAAGGATCAATCGAAGAGAGAGACAGATTAGAGGGAGCTACAAGCACATAACTTCCAGAAGGTGGGGGAACTATTTGAACGGAAGACTCTCCCCTCCGTTATCCCCACAGGGGGGGGGGGGAGGACCAAGGCAATAAAAAACATATTCCTATATCCATTTCGTGGTCCAGAGATATTAATTATAAATGTACATGTATGCTACATTTCTCAGTACCTTTATTTTTTCATCACTTCAC
>CM065682.1:15183919-15206419 GCA_017654935.2 Phymorhynchus buccinoides
AAAAATCATTACGTTTACTCTTTAGGGCAGTCCTGCAAGTTGACAAAAAGCATATCAGTGAAGGTGTGGGGGGGAGAGGGAGGGGGTGGAGAGAAGTCTACAGTCATAGTGATGTACTATATATATATTTTTGACTGTACTATTATCTCTCACATCAGCTGGAGGCCACGACGTTTCAATGACACTTTAAGTGCTCGACATGCTTGGGTGACGTTGTGCGTTACGCGTCTGTGACTTTGGTGGATCTGACGACATTCGTATGGTTGCGTAGCACTGTGACCCCGTCTCTATGCGTCCATAATTTAGTTTAAACAAATGTATTCGAAAGCATGTAACAAAAGCAGCATCAACATGAAGATCGCAGAGCACAACAGGTATAGAGCGCATAGAAGGTGCTCAAAACATTTACAGTACTTAGAATTGGCTGCAACGCGCAAAATCAGTACACTGGAATCATGAAAGAAAAGACAAGAAAAGCATAACACAATTTCGTCTCTATGTATCCACGATTTCATCTCTATGTGTCCCCGTCTCTACATGTCCCCCGTCTCTCTATGTCCCCATCTTTATGCGTCGACGTCTTATATATCTCGCTCTAATCCAAATCATATCCCAAACCCTATCCCTAACCCTAACCCAAACACTAAACTGAACTCTTAACCCCTTTCAACGGCAGCCATTTTTCAGCCAAAATTTTCCATTAAACTTACCTGGGTAGAGAAAAGATTTCTTCTACAATATTTGGGATTCCTTTGTGACATCCATAAAATAGGGCCTATTCTTACCTCCCAAAATGAAGAACATATTAAAGGCCACTGGATACAAGACCCTCATTTGATGCTTTTCAGTGACATGGGTGTTTAATCATTGTGGTGCCAAGAGGCGACAGTGGCGATGAAAGGGTTTTAACCTACTAACCCATGCACTAATTCGAGAGGACACACTGAGACGGGGACACATAGAGACAGGGTCATGCAGAGACGGGGATGTACAGAGACGGGGACACAGAGAGATGGGGAGATGGAGAGATGGGGATGTATAGAGACGGGGACACATAGAGACGGGGACATGCAGAGACGGGGATGTACAGAGACGGGGACACAGAGAGATGGGGAGATGTAGAGATGGGGATGTATAGAGACGGGGACACTTAGAGACGGGGACATGTAGGGACGTGGGCACACTGAAACATGGACACATAGAGACAGGGACATAGAGAGACGGGGACATAAAGACAGGGACAAATAGAGACGGGGGCACATGGCACTGATCCCCATTCGCATTCCGTTAAGCGACAGAGGTGGGTCGCCCCTTCCTTCTTCCTTCCCCCACATCCTTCTTCCTTCTCTTCTATTCCCCCTCCCCCCCCCCCCCCCCCTTCCATCCTTCACTTTCATTTTTGTCTGGCTTCCTCCGCCAAGGTGGTTATGTTTTGGACACTGTCTATATTTTTGTAGCCTTTGTATTTTTGTTATGTACATCTAATAATAATATACCTTAACCCTTTCACCGCCAAAGTCGCATTTTAGCACCACAGTGATTGAACACATATGTCACTAAAAGGCATCAAATTGGGGTCTATTATCCAAAGACCCTGTTGTCTTAGTTTCGGGAAGTAAGGATAGACCTTATTTTATATATTTCACAGAAGAATCCCCAATACTGCAGATGGATTTTGTTCTCTACCCGGGTAAAGTTGATGGAGTTTTTTGCTGAAATATGCCTGGCGGTGAAAAGGTTAAGTTGAAAATATCAAGAAATATTCATCTCCGTTTCAGAATTATTATTAACTTTTTTTTTTAAATTTGCATTTTAATGTGTAAAATATGTTTGTGCTCGCGTGAAGTATTTTGTGTGTGAGAGCGCTTGTGCGTTAGTGTATGAATGTGTGTGTGTGTGTGTGTGTGTGTGTGTGTGTGTGTGTGTGTGTGTGTGTGAGGGGAGAGATGTAATGGGGTGGGGGTGGTGGGGTATATGTACCTGTAGCCGGTACGTTGCAGCAGCCATTTCTGGCATTTAAAGCCAACGGAACAATTAGGGGATAGCATAACAAATAAAAAGAATAAAAAGGGTAGCATATCATAAGAAATAGTGAGACGAGGAAGAATGTTGGAAAACGCCCATCATGTCAATTTTTTTTTTTTTTACAAACT
This sequence comes from Phymorhynchus buccinoides, assembly GCA_017654935.2. Lineage (NCBI taxonomy): Eukaryota > Metazoa > Mollusca > Gastropoda > Neogastropoda > Raphitomidae > Phymorhynchus > Phymorhynchus buccinoides. The sequence goes on from CM065682.1 coordinate 15,186,073, forward strand.
GAAGGTGGGTGATGAGAGGGTGGATGTGTTACTGAATGCTTGTGCATGTGTGTGCATTACATAACATACACGCATCTGAATCTCCTTTGCTTTGATGTTCTTTTTAAGTATTTTACTTTCCCTTTTTGGAGATTAATATTGTTCATGTATTGCTTTCTTCACCTTTAAATGATTAGAAATAATTGTAAGTTTAAGTATTTCACTCACGTGTCACTAATATAGGGTCTAAATCATACAGGTACTCAGATACACATGTACCCTCACACCATTCATTCATGTAAATTATATGCATGCATAGATTAACAATCCTTCCGTACCTTCCAACACGCACACCCACAAACGCCCTTAAACGGACATTTGCACATAATCATACACACAAACAAAACAAAACACACAAAAAGAGAAAATACGCTTGAGAGGCCGCGAGGCCTAGTCGTCTTACTTGACCTGACCTGACCTGACCACACTTCTTTTTTTTTTTTTTTTTTTTTTTTTTGGGGGGGTCTAAGATCAATGTAAGGTGGATATACATTAAATTAAAGAACGAACGCATCTTCATATCAACGGTCGCTCACCTCTATGCAAAATCCTCCCAAACACAGAAGAAGGCCTGTCCCCGGTAGCGGGGCAGTTCCACCGGCTATTCCGGAACTGAAACTGACACTCGTCAATCGCCATGCGCGCGCCTTTCGCCACCGCCACCAGAGAGCCCGGATTACGTGCGATCAACTTCCGCTGACGCCTCGTGAGCGGAAGCAGCCTCGAATTGGCGAAAAGCTGAGTGACGGATGTGCGCAGATCGTTAGTTCTCTCTCGGCCTAAATTGGACAGAGCCCTGTGATTGGTAGAAAATAAAAAAAGTGATTTTCACATTTTGGCAAAGCAACGAATTATCGAATAAGATGGTGTGGAAAGTTGTTGACATATAATGGAGCCATGTGCATTGAATGGTGGAACAAAAACAATAACTAAACATAGCCATGGTTTTAAAAGTATGAATGATATGCACACTCATGAATGGGGCTAACAACACCCAATGAATAGGCCTAATAAGACCAAATAAACATTGAACATAAAAACGCCACAACATGATTAATTTTACGTCAAGAGGCCGCGAGGCCTAGTTGTTCTAAATTGTGACCCAGCACCACGAAATTGACATTAAGTCGCTAAGCTAGTTTCTCACAACAGGCTTACAAAGTCAAAACTCTCACTTTGGGTCAATTTTGAGTTATTGGTATTTGTGTGTTCTCTAACATCTTATATTTCATATTTATAAAGGATAATCTTTAATATTGTCTCTAAATGTTCTTACAAGTGCTTTAAAACGAGCAGGTCAATGCTAGGCTAGGCTAGGCTAGATTTTAGACTTTTCTCAAGATGACCGATACTCACCCTACTAACATTAAGTGCTCATAACTCTGGAACGGAATAAGATACAGGAATGGTTCTTGTATCATTAGAAAGAGAAGTGTATGACATTTTCAGATGTATAATTTTATCAGAATGGCCAGTTTGACACTTAATGTCCCTTTCATGGTGCTAGGTCACAAATATGACCTGACCTGACGTTTTTGCATCACATGTTCCAGCCACAAGCCAATGATTCCCTGCCCTGTGTCATTATCTCACCTCTTCACATACCCTCCCTCCCAGACTATCAATCAAATCAAATCAAATCAAATCAAATTCACTTTATTATCTCCCAAGGAGAAATTTTGTTCAGGTGCCAGAATAACAAAGACATCGACATTCAGCATGCATGAATAGGAGCAAAAGTTACACATAATACACACTTAAAGATACACATTATATGTGGATACATACACGTCTAAGGATAAGCATGCATAGTTTCTTTTAACACGATGAACACACATTTAAACCTAAAAGGATCATGAGTTTAGGAGGTGGATGGATCTGGGGATGAAGGATTTCTGTGCCCTGGAGTTGACTTTAAAAGTTTTGTAGCGACGTCCAGAAGGTAATAGTTCGTAATGTTTGTTCAAAACATGGGAGGTGTCATTTACAATCTTCCTGGCTTTATGCTTGGTTCGTCTTTCGTACATCTCATTCAAACCCATCTCTCTCTTTCCAACAACTTTACTACACACATTCACCACATCATCCAACACACGCTTGTTCTTCAAACACAGACTTCCAAACCAACACATAAAGGAAACAATAAGCACAGACTCAATGCAGCTACTATAGTACGTATGCAAAATGTTTGAGTTGACTATCAACATCTCCTCCGAAATCGGAATGTGTCGGCTGTACGAAGCGGGGAGACCAGTCAAAACTGAAAACCGGACACATATGTACCTTACCCATTATGGCCATATGGCCTGGGAACGCAGAAGAAGAACTATCAACATCACCTCGTCATCTCCCTAGTCTCCCTTTAATTTGGGACTCCAGAAGTAAAAAAAATATATATATATAAAATATACGCCAAAAAGAAACATTGTTGCTTTCGTGAATACTTACCACCAATAAGTTCCAGTCAAAGCCTCCTTTCCTCTGCCCGAGCCTTTCTTTCTCGCTGAGTTTCTGACATCACGAGGCGTTGGCTGGACGGCGGGCATCATTACCATCATCGTCATCGTCATCGTCACTATCACCAGAGGCCAGTACTTCTGGCTCCGGAGCATTGTATCTCCCTCATCCACCAACACGACATCTGGGTACACTGCCAACCACACACATCTTCTTCTTTCTCCTGATATTTTGTTTTCCTAAAAGGGAAAAGACTTAATCAATGTCCTATAGAAGAAATTGTCGATCTGAAAAAACATGATGAACGTAGAATTTTCTTCAGAAATAAAACGACTTGGGCAAGGTCCTTTGAGAAAAACAAAAGTGTCGGCCTTGATTGAATAAGTGCAAAGCACGATTATCGTATGTTTTTTTTCTTTTAAACTGCCAATTATATGTTCTATTTCAAATGGAATTTAGCGATATGGAGAATATAAATACTGTCTTGGCCGTCGTTGCATTGTTTTCAATGTATTTGTTTCTTAATGTATTGCGTGTGTTTTGACAAATGCTGTACAAACTAGTCGTATTGCTTTCTAGTTCGTTGTTTCTTTGTTCTCCCGTTCCGTTAATTAATGTAAAGTTCTTAATTTAATTGGGTGCGATTTGGAAGTGATGAACTACAAGTTCGCCTGTCCATGTATCCATCAGAACGTATTGTTGTCTGTGAAGCCGTAGATGCAGATGCTTGTTCGTCCTTGGTAAACGTCTGTTCAAACGAAATACAAAACATGACTTTTAATGAAACTTTTATTAGTCTATTTAATATACCTTGAATATATGATTGTCTGTTATGAACTCATCATATACGATGAGCAATGGTCGTGTGAAACAGACATGTAAAGTATGAGAAGCCCTGGAATGAAAAAAAAAGTAAATTGCACTAGTCTATGACTCCATTATTTTTATGTCCTTCAATGCACCCACGTTATTTATTTATTTATTTATTGATTTATTTATTCATTTATTTATTATTTATCTATTTATTTATTTATTTAATTATTTCATTTCTTTAATATAAAATCTTTGATTCCCATGGCTTTGTTCAGTTTTGAAATTCCATTATAGATAAGATTTTCCCCCGTGAGGATACCGAGGGGTCTTTCGTACAAATAGTTCCCCCACCGTCTGTACGTTCTGTGCTTGTAACTTCCTCTAATCTGCCACTCTCTTTGACTCTGCCTTTTCCCTTTGCTTTCTATCATCTACTATCTTTCTGACTCGTTGGCCCATTATCCTGCCTTTTTTCAAAAACATTTTTTTCAAATAATGTTTCTCCTTTGAGCTCCTCTGAAATCGGAATGAGTCAGCTGTACGCAGCGGGCAGACCAATGAAAACTGAACACCGGACACATACGTACTTTACCCATATGGCCATATGGCCTGGGAACGCAGAAGAAGAAAAGAGGAAGAGATCAGATTTACACTACTAAGAGAGAGAGAGAGAGAGAGAGAGAGAGAGAGAGAGAGAGAGAGAGAGAGAGAGAGAGAGAGAGAGAGAGAGAGAGAGAGGAGGGAGAGAGAGAGAGAGAGAGAGAGAGAGAGAGGGGAGAGAGAGAGAGAGAGAGAGAGAGAGAGAGAGAGAGAGAGAGAGAGAGAGAGAGAGAGAGAGAGAGAGAGAGAGAGAGAGAGAGAGAGAGAGAGAGAGAGAAACAAAACAAATATGACTTTTTTGCCCTTCCAGTCATCTACAGCTTTTAAATTGGTTTTGGTTCCATCAAGATATTTGTTTTATGTGCTACGTTCTACTTCACTTTATCCTATCCCTTGTATAGAATATATTATGATATTTAGACCTATATTATATACATATTATGAGATGCACAGGTGCATTATTATAGCAACTAGTTGTATTTTCATGTTACATGTTACTGTATAATCATGTAAAGTTCTAATGTGCTGGTGTATCTAATTATGTTCTTTATGTGCTTTCTGCCGTGCCAAATCATAATGTATCGTCTATGAGATAACGAAGTAGTCTTGAGTCTTGAGTCTTTAGAGTCTCCGATTATGTTTCTAAAGAATGTTGTTGTTGTTGTTGTTGTTGTTGTTGTTGTTGTCATACCCTGATTTAAAGACGCCAGGGATCATCCCAACAGCCGACGCACTTGGACACTATGGTACAAATGCACCAGCTAGGGATGAGAACATTACGTGTTTGACCGTTGTTTAATACCCCACCACGTGGGCAGCCACACTCCAACTTCCGGGGATTTATTCTTTAAAATAAAAACACCCTGATAAAGTATTGTAGCGTTTCCATCTTCGTTCACAGACAAAACCACTCTCACGTCTTATGTGTATCAACATTAGATTAATAATGACTTAATATAGAAATAAACATTAACGCAAACAGTCTAAGGCTCTCAAAAACTAAATTAAACCCATTCACCTTCCTTACTTTATTCAACATCCCATAAAATTAATAATGATGAGACTAATTATGGTAGCACAACAACTATTGATAGCAACGTAATGCAGTAATAAGCATAACAAAGAAAGAAACAATAATGTAAACAACTAAGAGATGGAATATGATTGTTGACCAAGCCGGTATGACACTAAAATAATGGAAACATAAGAACAGGTGAATCGACATTATGGTTTATATGATCAGTTTGAGTTTCATTTACCTGTTTGTATGTCAGCATATATATCGTTAAAATGTTCTCTGTAAATGTATAACTACAATAATATATCCGGGGAAATAATGATGGGGGAAAACCCACATGCACACTACAAATCGATAACACCGCGTACCACCCAGACACTGTCAAAGACGCACATGAATAAACCGATCCTCTTTATGCCTCAACACTAAAAACCAAAACGACGATCACTACTACACTAACAGACGTTTCTCGCTCAATCAGACCAACGACTGTTTTGGACCGCCCAAGACCATGTCCAACAAGCGAAGACATGTCCGGATGTTGGGATATCTATCTCTCTCGTGAGGGACCATCACCCCCATCACCATCATCGTCACCATCATCATCATCATCATCATCAGATCAGCCTCGGGGCCAGGCTGTGACAAGCAAAGCCGCTAAAGCTCTCAAAGGTGCTGCTGCTTTGCCCCCCTGCGAGCTACACCCTGTATTTCCTCGCCTTGTTTTAGCCCCCTGAGTTCCATCTAGGCTTATAGGACGACACGTTAGAGAGCTAGTTTAGTCCGACACGACTACATATGTCCTAACGATGAAAGCTTGTCATGACGTTTCGAAAGCTGGGTAAAGAAGGAGAAACAACATTTGAAAACATCTCCTGGCCTTGTATGGATAACCACCACCTTCTTCCTTCCCTTGTGGGTCTTTTATTTTTTCCTTCTTCTTCTTATTTTCCCACGTCAAGTCTGGGTTGATCTTTTTCTCACTTTCAGAGCAGGGATCTTGACTTTATTCATGGCTTAACGTTAATGGTCCCGAGCACGTTTCGTAACCTCCCTCTTTGCGTTTTGAGGGCAAACCCGTTGCCTGGCTGTTCGTTCATTCAGCCGCTGCAATCAGCTATGCACACGATGATGATTTGGGTTGATACCTCTTGTCTTGTCTCTGTCGGAACCTTCTGCTTCTCTTGGCTAATGATGGCGGGCGCGTGCTCGGGTTTAATTACCCCAGAGCTGTGCTGATAAAGATCCCGGGGTGGGGTGGGGGGTGTTGGTAATTTGGAAGAGAGGGCTTGGCAAGAGAGACGAAGCGGCGCTAGAATAGTGATGAAACATTTTCAGAAGAAAAAAAAAAACCCAGCAAAGAAGGAATCTTAGAGATGACTAGGTGGTGATAGCAACCACCGTCTAAGAGTAGTGCGACGTTTGCTGCTCCTTGCTTTTAATGCGTTTGTTTTTGTTTGTTTGTTTGTTTGTACGTACAGTGTATTCCCCATTTCCTTGTTTTTACTGCAGTGTTTGTGTTGGCGTTCGTGTACATGTCTTCGTAAGGATGGTATTATTATTAGGTATATAGGTACTTTATAGTCACAGAGGCGTCTCTGTGAAATTCGGGTTGCTCCCACCTACAGAGCGCGTCGCAGCCAGAGGTGCGCCACCCTTCTTTTTGTTTTTGCATGCGATTTTTGTGTGACTGATGAGGAAGGAAAGGGGGGTGCGGTAATTTTTGACCAAATGACAATTTTTTCGTTGCCACTGGGATTAACGTGTGCTAAGTACATGGGCACACGGGACCTCGGTTTATCGCCTCATCCGAAAGACTCCACGTTCAGACCGTAAGGCCTAGTGCAAAGTGAGAAGAAAAATCCCCTGTACCCAGGTTCGAACTCGGGTTTACTTGACACGAAGCGAACGCGCTACCACTGTGCCACTCTACAGGGTTTGTTGTTTCTGACAATAAACCCCGTAGTTTGCATTTTATTGCGTTGGGCGCACGTTCTCTAAGCATCCTTTTCTTTCCCTCCCCATCCCTCTGCCCAGTGTGTGCCCCATGTTCTCAATAATACCCAAAAGACTGAATATACATGTAGGCTTTTTGATAATACCCAAGGCCCCACTCACTCCCTAATAAAGCTTATCACGATTTGGGGTCAGTTTACTCTAAGATCATTGTGTCCCCTTATTTTCTGACCCAATCTATTTTTTCACTGTAATGTAATGCATTGTAATGGAATGGAATATAACATGACGCAATCCAATGAACTGCTGTCTTCAATCTATGGCGCATTTCCTCAGTTTTAAACCATAGTTTAAGCACTTAAAGGTGGACCCTGACGGATGAGTGTTTTTGCAAGAAACACGTCGAGATCATCATGAAAACACCATTTACAGAGATCGTAACACTCACTTTGCTCTGGTTTCCTGGAAGTCAAATCGGCTATTCCTCCTTGGCGGAGGTGCTGGAAGTCAAATTATTTCACTGAAAGAGAAGGCGTGTGCAGTCTCTTTTGCAATGGCGGCCTGGGTTTAGACCAAATTGTTTGCACGAAATTTGCGCAATACATGATTAGGGGGGGGGGGGGGGGGGGTGGGGGGGGGGGGGGGGGGGGGAGAGGGGGGGGGGGGGGGGGGGGGGGGGGGGGGGGGGGGGGGGGGGGGGGGGGGGGGGGGGGGGGGGGGGGGGGGGGTGGGGGGGGGGGGGGAGGGGCGAGCAACAACGAAGGGGAAAGGTATCGAGTGCAGATGGGGGTCAAGCCAGTCAAGCCCCGTAATGCAATGTTTGGGTGTCTGCTGGGTCGAGAGGTCAAACCCCCCATGCCATCTCTATTGTGGAACGCGATAGGGTTGTGTGACAGAGAAGGACTGGGTTGAAGATAGGGGTTAGCGTCAGTTTTAGAGTCAGCGTGATAGGTAATATTATATTAAGCACACACTATAAATATTCCCCCAAAGTGGTCTTTCCTGGTATTGCAGTATCTCCAGGATCGACCCACTATCTGTAAGACTTAAACAAATTAATAACGAGCGCACAGAAACATTCATGACGACTGTGTTATAGACCATTCATCAAGAAAATGTTGCGAAAACAACTGCATTGAAATACATGCAAAACTTTGCGAGCTATTAGCGATTATGTGTTTTGGGGTTTGAACCCCGTAACTGGCGCGACCTTGACCTTAATGTAAAACTAAATACATCAGTGGATAGCTTGCATCTTGGCAAACTAGTATACCAAATTTGATGGTGATAGACTGAATATTTTTGGAGAAAAACGGACGAATAGCCGGACGGAGACACGCCGGGCACCGGACGCCGGACGCCGGACGGACCAGACAGAAACAATACCCCCGAACCTTCGGCTCGGGGATTAAAAAGCTTCAACCACAATGGGTTTAGCCTCCACCCACACCATCCAAAATGGCTTCTCTCTCCGGCATCTCCGCCAAGGAGGAATCGCCTTTTGAAACCAGAGCAAAGTGGGTGTTGCGATCTCTGTAAATTGTGTTTTCATGGTGATCTCGGCGTGTTTCTTGCAATACCTCATCTGTCAGGGTCCACCTTTAAATAACACATATAGGGCTGATCCATTCAAGTAGAGCTTAAATTAGTGTCAATCGCTACGCAACATAGAATCAAAATGTAAGAAACAAAAACGGATACCAGAAGCAAATTTAGTTAACCTAAATGCTATGTTTGTTAAAGCTTGTTTTTGTCCAAATTGGAGAGAGAAAAAAGTATAATTATGTAACAATAGCCTAGATAGATTGCAGACGATCTAGAAATACGAGCAACATCGTTGTCTTACTCAACAGTAAAACTGTATTAACGCACAAATCATAACACCCCATATTCCAGATTTTAAAGACAAGCTGACCCACCACGATTAAATCCCTTGGTGGGTTTTTTTGGGTAGCTGTGACCCACATGCAAATGTACCCAACTTCAAATTCAGGCTGCTCTTTAAAATGATGTTTCGTTTTCAACTTGGGGACATTTGTATGGGAGTCAAACCGGGTCAAAACAATATTTCTTACCAGCTATTAGATTGATAGCACGTGAAACCCGTGATTTTGACACGTGACCTGGTGGGTCTTTAAAGAGTAAATCTCACGCATGGTTTGAGGTTCAAGGGGGTGACGATTTGAGAGCTGTATTGCATAAATACGCACAATCTCTACGTTTCGGAACACCCCCCCCCCCAAATCCAGACAACTGGTTTGCTCAGATCGCCACGCATAATCAGACATCACAATGATGTCATAAACAGACAGCCATAACATTTTCGGCCCAAAAAAAATAAATTATGCAATCATGGTTTTCTGGAATAATCACATCAACTCAAAACAGAGGAAAACCAGAAGTATGGCAAATCACAGTCCTCAATCACTGGCAACAATCTAAATTAAACTCCCAACGTTTAGTTCAGAAAGTTGGTATCTTGCATGCAGGAGAAAACATCAATTCTAATAGAGATCTGTAAAATACGACTGATAACTAAGCTGTAAATTTGCTTGTTGGAGAATACCCGCCCCCCCCCCCCTCTCTCTCTCTCTCTCTCTCTCTCTCTCTCTCTCTCTCTCTCTCTCTCTCTCTCTCTCTCTCTCTCTCTCTCTCTCTCTCTCTCTCTCTCTCTCTTGGCACTGTCAATTTGTTGTCATCAGTGCTTTTTTTGTATGTTCGCTTTACAATCCAGCCTTTGGTGATGATGATTTGTTGTCATTGTTGCTTTTTTGGCGTATGTTCGCTTATAATGGAATTCGTTGTGCTGACGATTTGTTGTCACTGTTGTTTTTCCTTTTGCAATCACCTCCCCTCTGACATGGGCAGAAGGCCTGGATCAGTAAACGTTGTGAATTGTGAATTCTCTCTCTCTCTCTCTCTCTCTCTCTCTCTCTCTCTCTCTCTCTCTCTCTCTCTCTCTCTCTCTCTCTCTCTCTCTCTCTCTCTCTCTCTCTCTCTCTCTCTCTCGATGTTGTTTTTTTGCTTTTGTTACGATGACATTGTAACGGGCCACAGGCCTATATGCAATTAAATCATTGTCAATTGTCAATTGTCAATTGTCAATTGTCTCTCTCTCTCTCTCTCTCTCTCTCTCGATTGTCAACATTGTAACGGGCCACAGGCCTCAATTAAATCATTGTCAATTGTCAATCAATTGTCTCTCTCTCTCTCTCTCTCTCTCTCTCTCTCTCTCTCTCCGATCTTGAAGCACCCGATGTGCCTAATAAAAACGGTCAAACCATTCCCATTGTGTTTTGTTTTTCCTTCAATTGATGAATCATAGCCAACTTTTACTTTGTTTTCATTTATAATGCATTTCTTTTAAATAAATCAATATTCCGTAACTCGTTTAAACACTTTTCTTTCTTTCTTTCTTTCTTTTAAGCAGCAAATAATGAAACAACGGTACGCTTTAACCCTTTCCCCGCCAATGTCGCATTTTAGCACCACAATGGTTTAACACCCATGCCACTAAAAGGCATCCAATCCGGATCTGTTATCCAAAGACCCTGTTTTCTTAATTTTGGGAGGTAAGGATTGGCCTAATGGTATATATGTCACTGAAGAATTCCCAATATTGCAGATTTTTTGTTTTGTCTACCCAGTTAAGCTTGATAGTATTTTTGGGCTGAAAATGGCTGGCGGCGAAAGGGTTAATCCTCAGCTTTTACACGGCTTACAAATCTATGGATTTTCCCACATAAATTTACACTTACTTACCAACCATTGATAACAACATTTAAGACAAAAATCAATGCATAAAATACTAGCGATCAATACTTGGGAGAAAAATAAATATAGGCACATCAGCTTCTTTAAATGGGCACCCTGGCGGATGCGTTTTTGCAAGAAACACGTCGAGATTTCCTAGAAATTAGACCGTCAAAACGGCGATTCCTCCTTGGCGGAGATGCCTGCGAGAGAAGCCATTGTGGACGGGGTGGGTGGAGAACACTCATTGTGATTGAAGATTTTCTTTTTTTTAGTGCATGCAGCAAAACAAAAACTTGGAGCTATCCTTTGTTGTGAGCGGAACTCTTTTAGGTAAACTGTATATCATTTTAAAAAATAAATAAATAAAAAGGCTTGTATTGTGAACATTTCGTGCAAACGATTTGGTCTGGAACGGAAAATATTCTTTCATGCCCACTGTCTCTCTCACGTCAACTATGCATCTGTAGTTTGGGATTCTACCGCCAAATGTCACCTATTAAAACTCAATTCTATCTACAAAAGAGCAGCTAAAATTATTCTTCCTGACGCAAACCTCACCACATCAGAAAAACAAGCAAAATTAAACATCCTTCCGTTAGATTCACAATTAAAGTACAACAAAGCAATCATCATGTTCAAAGTGCATAATGACTTGGTCCCACAATACCTAAAATTATTAGTTACCCCGGCATCACATCGTTATGGTTCCAGCAACTACATTTTGCCAAACACTAGAATTGACTATTTACAAATCAAGTTTTTCCTTCTCAGGTTCCTCAATTTGGAATTCCCTTCCCTCTACCATTCAGTTATGCCCTTCCATCTCACGATACAAAAAGATGGTGCGGGCAAACATAATTTACAGTCCTGCTTAAATCCTGTGTCAGTTTGAACGCACACTGTATAACTTTATTGCCTTGTGTACAACTACATGTTATAGGCATGGTATATGTCAATTGAATGTTTACATCTCAGTTTTATGTTTTGGTGGTTTGTCTTTAAACTGCTTGTTAAATGTGTTTGGATTGATGTTGCTTTCACCTCCTACTTGTCATCAATTATTTGTTTCACTGTGTATTTTTTTTAATATTTTTTATATGTATGTATAAACAATGTATGTGTGTATGAGAGAGAGTCACAGAGAGAGAGAGAGAGAGAGAGAGAGAGAGAGAGAGAGAGAGAGAGAGAGAGAGAGAGGGAGAGAGAGAGAGAGAGAGAGAGAGAGAGAGAGAGAGAGAGAGAGAGAGAGAGAGAGAGAGAGAGAGAGAGAGAGAGAGAGAGAGAGAGAGAGAGAGAGAGAGAGAGAGAGAGGAGAGAGAGAGAGAGAGGAAGAGAGAGAGAGAGAGGGAGAGAGAGAGAGAGAGAGTATGTTTGCAAATGTTTTTTGTTTCTTTTCTTTTTTTTTAATCCAAGGACAGATTGTAAGAATAGGCATCGCCTAAAATCTTTATCTTTGTCAAATAAAGTTTTCCAGTGTCCAGTGTCCAGTGTCTAATGTCAGGCGGTCATTAGAAAAGAGAAGGCACATGGCTTCTCTTTCACTGAATCGCCGATTTGACGGTTTGATTTCTAAGCAACCAGAGCAAAGTGAGAGTTGCAATCTCTGTAAAGGGTGTTTTCCTGGTGATCGCGACGTGTTTCTTGCCAACACGCATCCGTCAGGGTGCCCCTTTAAAGAAACAAAAATAACGATAAGACTTAATAACAAACAAACAAAACAATAGTGATGGCGGAGTGAAAACGAGTGAACGAAGAAAACAGAGGGAGGGGAAGACAGAGTGAAACAGTGATGGAAAGGGGACGAAGAAATACAAAAATAGAAAGACTGTTACATTTTCCTCCATGTAAATAATTATGTCCTGTAAGAATTTTTTTTTTTTTTTTTAAATCTCTGAGCCGATTAAAATTCACGATGTATTAACATCATCATCATAGTCATCACTTCTGTAAATTTCTTCACCTATGAAGAAATACCAGAACACCCATTCATAATAGCAGTCACCTCATTATACTATCTGGATCTCACGGTCGAAAAAAACTGGCTGGCACCGCACATACTGTCTTAGGCTTACTTGCTTTTTATCATTTTAAATAATAAATATCAGTAGCCCTGTGTCATAAACTGATCTTGTTGCACGTTGTATTATTACTTTGGAACAACCATTACTTTTGTAATACTACCGACATTAACTCTTTAGAATTCGTACCAAGAAATGTAGGATTGTAGGTGGAAATATGTGTGTAGGAGGGGTTGGAATAGCGAGATGATGTGTATTTAGGAATGTAAAAGATTGCCAGTAGGGAGTATTTGTAAAGAAAAAGAAAAAAAATATGAGATCATATTATTTTCGTGAATCGACATTTTTGCGTAAAATTATCGATAGAATCTCTTCGTAGATTCGCCCCTTTTGGCGTTACACATGATTGCATTAAGTGGTTGATTTGTCTGTGACCCCCCACCCCCTCCATCCTGCGCTCTCTCTCTCTCTCTCTCTCTCTCTCTCTCTCTCTCTCTCTCTCTCTCTCTCTCTCTCTCTCTCTCTCTCTCTCTCTCTCTCTCTCTCTCTCTCTCTCTCTCTCTCTCTCCGATTGACTGGAATAATAGCCTTGGTTTGAAATCTCGTGAAATAACTTTTTTGGCAGTCTTCAGTCTTCAGCCTTATCTCTCTCTCTCTCTCTCTCTCTCTCTCTCTCTCTCTCTCTCTCTCTCTCTCTCTCTCTCACTCTCTCTCTCTCTCTCTCTCTCTCTCTCTCTCTCTCTCTCTCTCTCTCTCTCTCTCTCTCTCTCTCTCTCTCTCTCTCTCTCTCTCTCTCTCTCTCTCGCTTGTCCAATATCGGGTAGCATTGCTCACTTAAAAGCATCGACCCACACCCCAACATCCCACCCTTTAAAGTATATTAACCTACACATTGAACTGGAACAAAATGTTAACCATAGAATCCTTGGCAATAAAAATCAACTGATAGAGATTTCGATCAAGAGAAGTTGACTATCCACATAAGTATCCGAGTACGTAAGCTTTTAGTGCTTAAGCATCCGTTCACACACACACACACACACACACACACACACACACACACACACACACACACACACACGCACGCACAACGCACACACACACACACACACACACACACACACACACACACACACACACATACACACATACACACATACACACGCGCGCGCACCCTTCCTTTAATGCAAAGTTCTAGCATGTTATGAGCGTTAGCATTTTACTAATACTAGCGCAACGCCGAGTCCCAGTAACGCCTAGTAACGGTAACGCCTAGTAACGGTAACGCCTAGTAACGGTAACGCCTAGTAACGGTAACGCCTAGTAACGGTAACGCCTAGTAACGGTAACGCCTAGTAACGGTAACGCCTAGTAACGGTAACGCCAAGTACTGGTAACGCTGAGTACAGCAAATTTGAAGCGATTCGGTTAAGAAACGGCGGAGTCGTATAGCGCACGCGTTTCTGAACCGATTCGCTTCCGGGTTGGTACACGGATAGTCACCGTCCCCGGTGATCTTTCTGCCAAATTCAAAGGCAATCGGTCCAGAAACACCGGAGATACAGGCGCCGAGAGGCCGGCGGATGCGCGTTTCGCGCATTTGCCGAACCGCTCAAATGACACGGCCGCCTCGGTTGCCGTTGCCATCGGCCCGTTAGGGCTCACAGCAAATTTGAAGCGATTCGGTGGAAAAACGGCGGAGTTATAAGGCCCGTTTCGTGTTTCAGACACACACACACACACACACACACACACACACACACACACACACACACACACACACACACACACACCACACACACACAGACACACACACACACACACACACACGGACAGTTGGCTTATTACTATATGATTGCTTAATACTTTGTATAATAATGGTTTGTTTTGTTTGTCAATCATCTGGGGGTTTTCTTTTGTATAATAGGAATATGTTCATATAGCACGCGTTAGGCCTACCTCTATTCATTTTTGTTTTTTCAATACGTTTAAAAACATACATTACATACCATTTTCATACCATCCTGGTTCAACCTTTTCTGTTATGAAAACGGATTCATCTCTGGAACTGATCTGTTTTGAATATATTGCTCTGTAAGTTGGGAAAATCAGGGTTTCTTTTCCACCTTTAGCACATCATGGTTCTTCTCTGCCCTCGATCACTCAGACAGTTTCCTGTCATATGAGCGCAGATGCGACACGCTGCCGTTATGCGCCTAAGAAATCGTTAGGTCCAGCATGTACGTCTTCGGCTGGAGAAAATATTTTGAAGAGTTTGAAGAGATCAAAGGCAGGAGAACGGACCAGAAAAGGTAGACAGACAGAAATTGACAGTAAGCAAAAGGAAAAGGCAGATTCAAAGAGAGTTACAGATTAGAGGAAGTTGCAAGCACAGAAGTTCCAGAAGGTGGGGGAACTATATGTACGAAAGACTCCCTTTTTTTTTTTTTTTTTTTTTTTAAAGACTCCCTGTTAACCCCACAAGGAAGGGGGGGTCATACATAATGGTTTAATCATTTCCTTTGAGTTTTAAGCATATGAGGCCTCTTTTCATGACAAAAAGTGCATTTTAAGAGCGTTACACTTTTTAAACAACCCTTACTAAGGTAGAGAAAATATGGGTTTCTTTAAAACGTTTGTTTGAACTTGTTTTGGCTTTTTTTCTCTCGATAAAATAAAAAAATAATAATAGTAATGCCTTGACCGCTACCCCTTTATACATTATCTCTCTCTCTCTCTCTCTCTCTCTCTCTCTCTCTCTCTCTCTCTCTCTCTCTCTCTCTCTCTCTCTCTCTCTCTCTCTTTTCATCCTTGTTAAATAAAGTTTTTCAGTGTTCAGTGTTATCTCTCTCTCTCTCTCTCTCTCTCTCTCTCTCTCTCTCTCTCTCTCTCTCTCTCTCTCTCTCTCTCTCTCTCTCTCTCTCTCTCATCTCTCGGGATAGCCAACGCCGACGAAAGGGCCCAGGAGTCGGGGAGGGGGGGGGGGGGGGGAGGGGGGGGGGGAGGGGGGAGGGGGGGGGGGGGGGGGGAGGGGGGGAGGGGGGGGGGGGGGGGGGGGGGGGGGGGGGGGGGAGGGGGGGGGAGGGGGGGGGAGGGTGGGGGAGTGTAAGTGTCGACAACTAAAAACTTCTGTCTCTATCGTGTCGTAGGATCATAGCCCGAAGGCAAAAAGTTATTTTCAATCTGTTTGGACATTTTCTTTGGCCAAAAAAAGAAGAAGAACGTTAGGGGAGATGGGGGATGGGTTGAAAATGTAGGGGTGGAAAAGGTTTGTGTAAGTGTCGGTGGTGGGGAAGGAGGGGTGGGTGGGGTAGGGGGGCTAGACAGTTGTGCATACGTATGTAACCCGTTATAATCACTGGACTTATGCTTGTGAAGTGGAGACGAGATTGGTAGTACTAGTGATTTACAACTTGTGTAACAAAAAACGTGAAAGACAAAAACAAAATGTTTTGAAAAAATCAGGGGGGGAGGGGGATAAAGGGATGGCGCGCGCGCGCGCGTGTGTGTGTGTGTGTGTGTGTGTATGTGTGTGTGTGTGTGTGTGTGTGTGTGTGTGTGTGTGTGTGTGTGTGTGTGTGTGTATGTGTGTGTGTGTGTGTGTGTGTGTGTGTGTGCGTGTGTGTGTGTGCGTGTATGTGTGCGTGTATGTGTGCGTGTATGTGTGTGTGTGTGTGTGTGTGTGTGTGGTGTGTGTGTGTGTGTGTGTGTGTGTGTGTGTGTTGTGTTTGGATAGGCCTATTGTATTGAGTAGTGTGTTTTGCTTAGTAATCGGTTTCCATATTGTGCTAAAGATTATGTCGGTTTCTATGTCTGCACATGCGCATTCGTACGAGTCTGTAACAGTCTGTCTGCTGTCTGTCGTCGTTTATGCTTTAATGTCTGTTTATTTTTTCTCTTTTTGTCTCTCTCTCTGTGTCTATCTCTGACTGTCTCTCTTCAACTCTCTCTCTCTCTCTCTCTCTCTCTCTCTCTCTCTCTCTCTCTCTCTCTCTCTCTCTCTCTCTCTCTCTCTCTCTCTCTCTCTCTCCCACTCCCCCTCTAATCACTCTCTCTACTACTCTCTCTCCCCCCCTCTCTCTCTCTCTGCCCCCTCTCTCTCTCTCTCTCTCTCTACCACTCTCTCCCCCCCCCCTCTCTCTCTCTCTCTCTCTCTCTCTCGTTCTCTCTCTCTCTCTCTCTCTCTCTCTCTCTCACTCTTTATCTGCTTGTGAGTGGGCGCACGTGCACTTGAGTGTGTAGGGAAGTGGGGGTAGGAGGTGGCGGTATGTGCTTTTTGTATATGTGTGCACGCGTGTGCGCGAGTGTTTTGCATGCGAGTATCTGGTTAAGACTTTGAACACACATCACAAAGAACTCCGTAAGATTATTTTATAGTCAAGAATTAGTTTGATGAGGAAAATACAATTTCCCACCCCCACCCCCACCCCTTCGACTCTCGTTCCATCCCCACCTCCCTAACTGTCCACGTCTGACCTCACGACAACCCCTTATTGAAACCTTACCCCCCCCCCCCCCCCCCCCCCCCCCCCCCCCCCCCCCCCCCCCCCCCCCCCCCCCCCCCCCCCCCCCCCCCCCCCCTTGCCTACGATGTCCAGCCGTGTTGACACGGCTACAACATCAGTTTGAAGTGACTCCCCCGGCCCCATCCATCAATTAGTCATTAGTTAGAGGCGTTAAACTGCTAAATGTCGTGATTAAAAGACACGGAAAGTGCCGATTTATGCGCAGGCTGATTGACTAGTGTAGTCCAAAATGTGACGAATTAAGAGACGAATTAATTCCGTGTAGGATTAAGAAGCAAATCCAGGTTTTCTATTTTGTAAGCCATTCATTTCAAAATAATGTGCTATAAACGCTCAGTTCAAAGCAGATAAAGTCACTCTGGGCTCGAAGCTAGTGGTGTAGTGTGGCCAAGGCAAATGTTAATTAGGGAGCATTAGTGAATAGTCTAAAAATGAGTTTACCTGCCGTGTTTTTGCTCGTTTATTTGCTTGTTTGTGTGTTTGTTTTTTGTTTGTTTGTGTTTTTAGGGGGTGGCTTTCTTTGCTTGTATATCTGCATGTGTTTGAGTTGAGGTTGAGCTGAAAATTAGAAGAGGGGAAAATGATGGAAGATTATCTTTTCGTGATCTTTGACTAACGTAGTTTATTGTTTGTTTGTTAATGATTTTGAAGGTACTTAAGCGTTTGAAGGCAGATATAAGCGAGGACGTAAGGATGGATGATATACTGCTATGGTGTTGTAAGGTGATGTACGAATTTGTCTTTGTACCTCCGCCAAGTAAACGATCTTTTTGTCTATCTTACGGACAATTACAAATAAAACAATTACACACACACACACACAACAACAACAAAATAATTGTTTAGTTTTCAATTTAACAATGGGCTGTATTTTTTACAGACAAGAATGGAGTGTTAACTCTACTTGTCTCTCTGTCTGTTTGTCTGTCTGTCCTTCGAGTTTTAAACCCATAAAATATGCCTTTGTCTTCACTCAGGCTTAAACCTGTTAAACGAATTTGGCTTTTGGATAGAATAAAAACATATATTGAAAATAACACACATAAGAGTACTGTCTGTCTGTCTGTCTGTCTGACTGACTGTCTGCTGTATCTTTATCTCTTTTTCTCTCAACTGTTCTGTGTCGATACACTATAAGTTTTTGTAATTTTTGTCAGCATTGTAAATCCTTTTAAGAAAGGTGGTTTTTTTCAATTTTGAGTTTAACCCTTTCAGCGCCAAAGTCGCATCTTAGCACCACAGTGATTTAACACCTATGTCACTAAAAGGCATCAAATTGGGGTCTATTATTCAAAGACCCTATTGTTTTAGTCTTGGGAGGTAATGATAGACCTTATTTTATGTATGCCACAGAAGAATCCCTAATACTGCAAATGGATTTTGTTCTCTACACAGGTAAATTTAATGGACATTTTTGGCTGAAATATGGCTGGCGGTGAAAGGAATAATCGCTGTTTATATAGTGACAGGAGTTTTCGTTTCTATGCCCAAAAGTTGGGGGGGGGGGGGGGGGGGGGGGGGGGGGGGGGGGGGGGTTGTGTGTGTGGGGTTTTTTGGTGGTTTTTTGGGGGGGTCCTTAGTAAAAACCCTGCATGATTTATTGGCATATTGAGACATATTGTTCGAAACACTTACGCATTGATCGATTCTTTTTATAACCTAAGACATTCATTATTCATTTGCTCTGCAAGAGTAAAACGTTCGAATTTCGATATTTTGCAATTGACATCGAATGTACAAACCATAACTGTCATATCAAACAAACATGCAGTGAAAAAATCACGAGTGTTGTAAGCAATAGAGAAAATAATATAACCAAACAAATAAAAGATTGTACTCACATATTTGCTTGTTGCGGTCGTCGTGGCCTTTCGTAATACTCCATTGGTGTGGTAAATATCCTTCGCCAGATGGATCCAAAGATCATACACAACTTTGAACATAATATGCTGATTTGTCTTCTTCATATGAACCAAGAATCGTTTTTTGACGAAGGCTGGATGATAACTATACAAACAGTGTCTTAAAGTGTATTTCGCTTTATCGCTTTAGATCTTGACAGATTGTCGTCACACGAATAGAATATGGTACAGTGGCATGTTTAATTCCCCTCTGTCTCAACAATTACTTGTTGATTGTTGTTTTGTTGGCGTTGGTGTTGTTGTTGTTGGTGTTGTCTTTGTGAGCAAATCACACGGTGCTTAGGCAACCCTGATGCTGTAGCTTTATCCAAAACAATCCGCATACCCTTTCCTTCCACAGTAGCTCACACAACTGGTTATGTTTGGTTGTGCGAGCATAATTATATTCATAGGGTTTGAAAATGATGGTCTCCAGCATTAATCCATCGCTACCCTTTCACACTACTTTAAAGCCGTTGATGATTAAGTGTCGTTACCATTCCTTGCTAAATTCGAATCTTTTGATAACCCCTTCTACGTGGCGATTTTGTTTCGCGAGGATGCTGACAAATTGGAAAGCTCGAAGTAGGACTACCCTCTTCAACACCGAGCTGTTCATGGGAGACGACTTCAACAAACATACTGACCACACTTTCTTACTTCCCTTATGCCACGTAAACAACAATTTTAAACTGTCACACAACACTTCTCTGCCTGAACTTTCTTTGCGTTAGAATGGCGTCATATATTTCACAATACTTGCTCATTCTCTTAGTAATGGGATTTTGTCTTCGATTTGTGGCTTCTTTTTTTTTTTACACCTTTTGCAGCAGATGGTCTACTTTTGACTCAGATTTTAAAAATAGTCCTGATTTGGTGATTTGATCTTCAGAATCATGATGCAGACAGCTGGTTATTATCTACCATAAATATGAAAATTCGTGGGTTTTGTGTGTCTTTTTCAGACGATGTGTTTAAACGTCTGTCTTTTTTCTACGCACCACAATTTCCAGAAGGGCCAGCAGTGATGAGTGGTACGGTTCCAGAAAGCAGCCTTTGTCCACAGGAAGGCCATGATGCCAACAGACACGAAGCTCTCAGCACAGTAGCTAAACTCTGGAGGAAGAATTATCGCTGCCATTTCAATAGTATGGAAAAAATGTGTATGCAAGACTAGAATGTACAGCCATTTCATTCTGTGAATAACACAGAAGATGGTCACGCAGAAGGTTTATAGCAATGGTGTCTTCCCGGTCAACGAAC
>CM065682.1:15208919-15226419 GCA_017654935.2 Phymorhynchus buccinoides
TCTCTCTCTCTCTCTCTCTCTCTCTCTCTCTCTCTCTCTCTCTCTCTCTCTCTCTCTGACCTGATGAAAAGAAGTATTGTTACTTATTCAGTTATCCTCATTAAACATTTCGAGTTCGAGTTCCCACTCTCTCTCTCTCTCTCTCTTTCTGTCTCTCTTTCTCTCTTTTTTAAGTCGAATAATTTCTGAAGAAACGAAGACGACTGCTGGGTTCAATGAAATTCACAACAAATTAAAACAGAGTCGAAATTGAAACCCAAAATAAAAGGTTTAATAACACAAAACACAGAGCAAAACAAAGCACAGAGCAAAACAAAGCACAGAGCAAAACAAAGCACAGAAGAAGAAGATCACGAAGCACAGAAGAAGAAGACATTAACCCTTTCACCGCCAAAGTCGCATATTAGCACCACAGTGGTTTAACACCCGTGTCACTAAAAGGCATCAAATTGGTGTCCATTATCCAAAGATCCTGTTGTCTTAGTTTTGGGAAGTAAGGATAGGGGGAATCCGGAATAAGTTCGAATATACGGGTGCGCCTAATGTCGAATGTATGTGTTAGCCTAAGATCGAAGTTTTGAAATTCAACACTTCAGCCTAAGTTCGAATTGCGCAATTGCGCCTAAGTTCGAATACACGGTTGCGCCTAAGTTCGAATGTACGGTTGCGCCTAAGTTCGAATGTGCAGTTTAGCCTAAGTTAGAATTATGCAGTTGCGCCTAAGTTCGAAGTTCGAAGTTCGAATGTACGGTTGTGCCTAAGTTCGAATTGATGATTTCATAGCAATGTACTATTGAATCCTGGTGGAGGTGGAAAAAAAAATTCGGACTTAGGCGGAACCGTATATTCGAACTTAGGCGCAACGGTAAAATCGAACTTAGGCAAAACTGTGCAATTCGGACTTATTCGAACTTAGGCGCAACGGTAAATTCGAACTTAGCGGAACCGTATATTCGAACTTAGGCGCAACGGTAAATTCGAACTTAGGCACAACTGTGCAATTCGGACTTAGGCGGAACCGTATATTCGAACTGAGGCACAACCGTATAACTAGACTCGAAATTTCGACCTTAGGCGCAATTGTTGATATGGCCCATTATTTTCGACCTTAGGCGCACCCGTATATTCGAACTTAGTCCGGTCACCCAGGATAGACCTTATTTTATATACGACACAGAAGAATCCCCAATACTGCAGATGGATTTTGTTCTTTATCCAGGTAAACTTAATGGATTTATTTGGCTGAAATATGGCTGGCGGTGAAAGGGTTAAGTCACTAAGATGATTAAACCTTTTATTTTGGGTTTCAATTTCGACTCTGTTTTAATTTGTTGCGAATAATTTCTGTTATTTTATTTTTCATTTGTTTGTTTCTTTCTTTCCTTCTTTGTTCTTGCCAAAGTCTGTAGAAAACGTGCGTACACGCCCCCTCGCACGTGCGCGCGCGCGTGCGTGTGTGTGTGTGTATTTGGCGGATACGCGCGCATTTATGTGTGTGTGTTGTGTGTGTGTGTGTGTGTGTGTGTGTGTGTGTGTGTGAGTGAGAGAGAGAGAGAGAGAGAGAGAGAGAGAGAGAGAGAGAGAGAGAGAGAGTGTGTGTGTGCCAGTCTAGGAGGGGTGCGATGGGAGCATGCACATGTGTTGGTGCACGTGTGCATACATGCATGTAGGCCTATGCCCTATGCGTGTGTGTCTGTGTTTATGTACGATTATATATGGGTGTTATTTATTTTGCTCTTTTGAATATTTGACATGCACAAGTATTTCTTATGCCTAATTTATAGGCTACTCTTATGTTGATAAGTATTTTATTGCACTGTGAGTGTATTTAGCATGTTTTTGATTATAATAATGTTTGATATGTATTTTATTGTACTGAATGTATTTAACATGTTCTGAATGTTATGTTATAATGTTTGATGTGTGTATTTTAATGTTGAATCACAGGCGTAACAACGATGAATTTATCTTTTGAGATAATAACGTATTGTTGAGTTGAGTTGAAAACAGTTTTAATAACACTTTCCTTGCGTGTTTTTGTTGTTGTTGTTGTTCAATTTAATTGTGGACCCCAAAAACAAAACATGCGCACCCTTGCACAAGCACACACGCACGCACACACAGACACGCGCGAGAGAGAGAGAGAGAGAGAGAGAGAGAGAGAGAGAGAGAGAGAGAGAGAGAGAGAGAGAGAGAGAGAGAGAGAGAGAGAGAGAGAGAGAGAGAGAGAGAGAGAGAGAGAGAGAGAGAGAGAGAGGCGGGTTAAGGGACATAATTATTGACAAGTTCAAGTAGGTGAGGTATAAAATTACTTCCCTTTGATCGAAAAGTTACAGTACTGTATTTGGGAAAATACATGTAGTTCTGGCTCAAAATTCTGCCAAATATAATTACATATTTATCCCGCACACACACGCACGAACATTATACATACTCACACGCACACATGCCGCAAAAAAACATTATCGCGCGCGTATACAGAGAGAGAGAGAGAGAGAGAGAGAGAGAGAGAGAGAGAGAGAGAGAGAGAGAGAGAGAGAGAGAGAGAGAGAGAGAGAGAGAGAGAGAGAGAGAGAGAGAGAGAGGCGGGTTAAGGGACATAATTATTCACAAGTTCAAGTAGGAGAGGCATAAGATTACTTCTCTTTGATCGAAAAGTTACAGTACTGTATTTGGGAAAATACATGTAGTTCTGGCTCAAACTTCTGCCAAATATAATTACATCTTCATCCTGCACACACACGCACGAACATTATACATACTCACACGCACACATGCACACACGCATGCCGCAAAAAAACCCATTATCGCGCGCGTATACAGAGAGAGGGAGAGAGAGAGAGAGAGAGAGAGAGAGAGAGAGAGAGAGAGAGAGAGAGAGAGAGAGAGAGAGAGAGAGAGAGCAACACAACAGGTTCTAAACTATCATCACTCATATTCATTTCATGTAAATGATTCGTGTTTATTTCGTTGTTGAACAAAATAATGCCACCGAGTATTGATATGAAAATCCCCCGGGTATATAGTATTTACATAATTATACTAATGAATGACCATCCAACCAACAAAAACCCAGCTCATCGTGTAATGTGTACAATGCGGGTTTTGGGGGTATTTGAAGGCACATATTATTGCCAGTTCACTTGTTTGGATTGCATGTTCTGGAGTTCATCGCTTAAGATCCATAAAATCGTCGATATTAGCATTGTTATCACATCACATAACACTCGTATCGATTCTTTTAACCTCTTCACAGCTAGAAGAAAACAGAAGAATTATCGATTTTCTTATCACAAAATTTAAAAGAGACCTGTTAGGGTCAACCTGGCAAACAGTTCTAGAGATATATATCTTTCCTGACTTGTCTAATCCAAAAGACATCTGTTTCGGCTTGTCTAAACCAAAACCCATCATTCCGGGGCTGTGACATCAAAAGTTATAACATCATCAATGACATCACACATCCCGTAGTAGACATGGGACCGGGCAGAGAAGGGGTTACAGACGAATTAACCCTCATCATGAAGACTGTAATTTAGCCATCACCATCATCAGCATCGTCGTCGTCATCAGCACTATCATCAGCAGTAACATCGTCGTTATTATCATTATCGATGCCGTGGTCGTTATTCTCGTCGTCGTCGTCCTTGTTGTTGCGGTGGTGATCGGCTTCGTCATGGTTAACAAAGTCATTGTTCATCAATACGCTTCAGACATACACATTTTATCAAATGACGCATTTGCTATTTCAAATCTGACTTTCAAACTATATATTTTTTTATCAACCCTCCTTTTTTTTAAATTTAATCTCCAAGCTCCCCGACGTTGGCATACCCACCGCCATCATAATCATCATCACAATGTCATCGTTGTCAACATCATCTTCATCATCGTCATCATTGCTATCGACAGGCGTCGTCTACTTCGTCAATTGATTTCAATGACGCGTTCCTTATGCATAATTGTATCTAAAACATATGAGCTGTGTAAGCGAGATTGCCATTACAATTCACATCTCTCTCGTCGTCATCGTTTTCAGCAGCTGCAGCAACAGTATCAGCGAAAAATAAGCAGCATCAGCAGTAGTAATAGCAACACCCCCCCTCTGGCCCAAGCATGTACCTCATCATACAAGGTGGAAAAATAAGAAAATGGCTTGAATTGTGCCTTAATAATCACTAAATATGCACACACAATCATACACAAACGCACACGCACACACACACACACACACACACACACACACACACACACACACACACACACACACACACACACACACACACTAAAGCACAAACATACATCATTATGCAGAATTATCTCTTCGTGCATGAATCATCTTTCAGTTTTGTACACAAAGTTCAGTTTGCAATATAGCATACAGTTTTGCGGGTCTCGCAATACGCATTATTAATTACATTGCACAACGTTATTTAAACATACAAAGTTAGTCAGCGAAAGAGGACAACTTGAATCAGTAATTCACAACAAAGGTATTGACAAGAAGTTTCAAGGTAATAAGTACTACAGGTAAGTGATGGAGATAAGTGCCACAGGCAAGTAATTGGCGAATGGATGACTTCACGTTGTAAAGAGTATTAATATTTTGTTGTTTTATTCGAATTAATCATTTGTATAATATTATTAAATACAACAGAAACATGTTTTCCGACTACACGAAAGGTGGAGGTGAGGTAGAGCTAAGAACTGAAGCTGGTAAAGAAGAAGGAAGAACTGTACACAGTCATAAACACGCCTACGCATTGCACGTGCTCGTATCCACGCACGCGCGCGCGAGCGCGCGCACACACACACAAATACACACACACATACAGAACCGCGCGCGCGCACACACGCACGCACGCACACACACATAAACACATAGGCCTACACGCAAGCGCGTGTGTCTATATACTACTACTACTACTACTACTACTACTACTACTACTACTACTACTACTACTACTACTAATAATAATAATAATAATAATAATAATAATAATAAATAAATACATCTTCTATAGTGCTGTTCTCCTGACACAGCAGGACTCACTGCGCTTTACATGAAAAAAATGAAAAAACAAGTAGGTTTACCTCACACACATAACAGATATTCAAAATACATGTAGTCAAATATTATGTAGAAAAAAATCACTTTACATGAAAAAGCAACATTATCGCACTCACACAACTCACATTTAAAATACCTACATAAAACACGAATTATATATACTTAGAACAAAACATATTTACAGGGTGCACTGGCAGTGGATGGACAGACAGAAATGAACAGAGATATTTTCAGAGTGTGAAGCTGATCAATATTGTTGTCTTTTTTTTATTGATAGTAAAGAGAGTGTGAATTTTATCAATATTGTTGTCTTTTTTGAGTGATAGTAAAGAGAGTGTGAAGATGATCAATATTGTTGTCTTTTTTGAGTGATAGTAAAGAGAGTGTGAAGCTGATAAATATTGTTCTTTTTTTATTGATAGTAAAGAGAGTGTGAAGCTGATCAATATTGTTGTCTTTTTTGATTGATAGTAAAGAGAATGTGAAGCTGATCAATATTTTCTTTTTTGATTGATAGTAAAGAGAGTGTGAAGCTGATCAATATTGTTGTCTTTTTTGATTGATAGTAAAGAGAGTGTGAAGCTGATCAATATTGTTGTCTTTTTTGATTGATAGTAAAGAGAGTGTGAAGCTGACCAATATTGTTATCTTTTTGATTGATAGTAAAGAGAGTGTGAAGCTGACCAATATTGTTATCTTTTTGATTGATAGTAAAGAGAGTGTGAAGCTGACAATATTGTTATCTTTTTGATTGATAGTAAAGAGAGTGTGAAGCTGACAATATTGTTGTCTTTTTTTATTGATAGTAAAGAGAGTGTGAAGCTGATCAATATTGTTGTCTTTTTTGATTGATAGTAAAGAGAGTGTGAAGCTGATCAATAGTGTTGTCTTTTTTGATTGATAGTAAAGAGAGTGTGAAGTGATCAATATAGGTCTTTTTTGATGATAGTAAAGAGATGTGAAGCTGATCAATAGTGTTGTCTTTTTTGATTGATAGTAAAGAGAGTGTGAAGCTGATCAATATTGTCTTTTTTTGAATGATAGTAAAGAGAATGTGAAGCTGATCAATAAAACACTTTTTTGATTGATAGTAAAGAGAGTGTGAAGCTGATCAATAGGTGGTCTTTTTTGATTGATAGTAAAGAGAGTGCGAAGCTGAAGCAAATTAACAGAGATAAAACAGAGATATTTTCTAAAAATGATGCGTCTTCAGGTCAGTTTTGACAGATGACAGAGATGGAGAGCTGCGGAGAGAGAAAGGGGGGAATCATGGAGGAAATGTAGGAAGGATCTATTAGCGCCTGTCTCACTGTTCTTTCTTGTACCGTGGAAGCAATGTTACTTTTGGGGGGCTGCTTAGCTGAGCACACATTTTTCAAAGACTTCAAATTTATCAACCAAAAAAAGGAATGGTTCCAGCAAAACAAATAGTATAAGTGCATGGCTTTGTACATCGATTTCTCGGCAAATATTATGTAGATTTACACCCTCCTGCTCTATTTCTTGGTTCTTTCCGTGGTTAGGGATAGGGTTAGGGTTAGGGTTACGGTTAGATGGTCTTTTCTTTTGCCACAAGCATCTGTTTTTTGGTCAAAATCATCTATTTTTTTGGAGCATTAAATCGCTGCCTTTTTTAAATTCCAACTTTTGAAACAGCGACTTAGCTGGCTCTTTTGCCCGCCAGGTGGCATAACGTTCGAGTGGGGCTAACCCTCTCTATTATCTTTGTTGGGGATAAACAGAGAGAGAGAGAGAGAGAGAGAGAGAGAGAGAGAGAGAGAGAGAGAGAGAGAGAGAGAGAGAGAGAGAGAGGGAGGGAGTCCAACCATCTCTCTCTCTCTCTCTCTCTCTCTCTCTCTCTCTCTCTCTCTCTCTCTCTCTCTCTCTCTCTCTCTCTCTCTCTCTCTCTCTCTCTCTCACTACGCCCAACTAAGAATATAGCGTGATAAGACTCTAGTGGTTTCACTGCCCCCTGGCGGTCAAATAATCGCCATAAATGTTACAACAATCACGGATTTCTTGTTTGATATTGGACGAACCAGTGATCTCCCTTTGACACAATGGTCTAAAATTAGCTGAACGATTGCTAGCGAGTCGCGCCGGTCAAGATGATAAAAAGAAGACAAACGCATCACTGCAGAACACTCAAAAACTCTTACAACAAACAAAAGGAGCCAAGACTAAGCAATGTTAAACACAAAACGAACTTAAAGACCCACCAGATCATGTGTCAAAATCACGGGTTTCAAGTGTTTTCCATCTTATAGCTGGTAAGAAATCTTGTTTTGACCAGGTTTGACTCCCATACAAATGTCCTCAAATTGAAAACGAAACATCATTTTAAAGAGCAGCCTCAATTTGAAGTTGGGGACATTTGTATGTGGGTCACAGCTACCCAGAAAAATGGTGCGTCAGTGTGTCTTTAAGAAAGACAATGTTAGACTATAGTCAAAGACTGTATAGGGGAAGACAAGCATCCGGTCTCTTTTCCCTATGTGAGTAGTGAGGACAGAAACACTGGTTATGTCCCTTTTAATCCTTTCGCCGCCAAAGTCGCATTTTAGCACCACAGTGATTTAACACCCATGTCACTAAAAGGCATCAAATTGGGGTCTATTATCCAAATACCCTATTGTCTTAGTTTTGGGAAGTAAGGATAGACCCTATTTTAGATATGTCACAGAAGAATCCCCAATACTGCAGATGGATTTCTTTTTCTACCCAGGTAAATTTAATGGACATTTTGGGCTGAAATATGGCTGGCGGTGAAAGGGTTAAACGTGACACATTTACACGTCGATAGACCAGTTGAATTCTCCGTTCAAATTCCAGTCTGAGTTTTTGGATAGCCGCCGCTGTGAATGGTGTATAACTACCCCACTAACCATAACTCTATCAGCCCGGTTCGCTGTAACTCTTAAGTAGTCCATCTTACCCTTTTAGAATCTTTGCTATAGTGCAATTTGGTGTTAAAATTTAAGATCTGGATTTTATTCTTAATGCATATTAGGACATAAAAGTATGTTTTTTTTACAAAAAGGCTTGTCAAGCCAAAAAAAACCACGCCATCATTATTTCAGAAAAAAAGTTAAAATGCCCTCTCTAGTAACACAGAGTTTTGAACACATGATCAACATTGAATTGGTAACATATTTTTCACATTGTCATCACCAGTGTAATGTTCAATACTCCATTGTTCAGCTTCAATGACGCATGACAATCAAACAAACAAATATGCGCGTATCGAGCGTTCAACAAACATGACTTCAATTATGGACATCAGTATTTACACACGGGTAGTACAGATCATTCCGTCGATGAAAAGACCATAAATATGTCTGGAACTAGAGAAGCCAAGAATTCTAACTTTTGCTCGGTGTAGATGTGGGATGTTCCCCTGAGCACACACACACACACACACACACACACACGTGTTCGGTGTATGACCATTTCTATCTTTTATGAATACGAGCACACACAAAAACAAATCAGTTGCTGGACATTCCTATTTACATGAAGTATATACGCATACTTCTGCGAGCAGCAGTGTACTCTCCAGATGGTTTGCAGTATTAAAGACTCCACAACCAGTTCTGTCCTCTATCTTAAGAAGAAGAAAAATTGATTTCAGTTTTCCATCTTCTTTATGTGTGCTTGTAATTGTATATGTCCTCCTTTTATAGGAGTGTACTCATTTTATAAATGTACTGTGCTTTTTTGTCTGTCAGAGCATTTGCAAGGCCTGTCCATTGCACTCGCGAATATAAGCCCACAGGTAATCATTGCCCTTGAGCAAAACGCGCTACGATTCTGCAATATTCATAATTTATTAGAGTACTGAGGGGGTTGCGTACCCCTTAAGGCATTATCGTAATATGACGTCAATTTGTGACCATATGTAACCATAGGAACTTTCACCCCACACCAAGTGCCTTGAGGCATTATCGTAATATGACATCAATTTGTGGATCTCCAGTTCAATATTAGAAAAGAGTTAGATCACCAGCGTCTGTTAACATGTTTCTGCTTCCACTGTATCAACGCTTTGGTTTGTAACTGAAACCGTTTTCTAGAAGCAAACGGATTTCTGAAGACTATGACAAATTGGTCATTGCGTATGGGTTCAGTGCGCACCGTACATACGGGTGTTGCATATCCATCTGTATACACTTATATGTAACCATAGCAACTTTCACCCACACCAAGTGCGTTGAGGAAACCTTAACGTAAAATGAGTAGATTCAAATCTTACCATCTAACTCCGTGAAAGTTGATCTCTTTCGGTTGAAAAATGGAAGATTAAAGAAGAAATAAACGTCATTTTAAGAAATGACGCAAGCATGACGCGATTTCTGTACAATCTCTACAATGTCAGGGGGAGGGGGGGTGGGTGTTACGCACTTACAAAACCAACGCAAAGATTCGTCAGTACTCTAGTTCCTACCATTTGGACATACAAATTAAAGTGGATGAATGACCTCTTCATTATTTGTAGATCTATGCATGTATGTTCATTTTGTAACACTCGCTCCTCTCTTTGGGCGTGATGTGAGTACATCAGCTTTAACAAACACCTTATTTTAGTACATGAAAATGGACTTTGTGTTGCAATGCTTTTCTTGTAAGAAGTTACTCTCCACCAACCAAATCCCCGCTGTTGCATTTTGAGAAACAAAATGGAGGAGGAAGCTACTATATCGAAACGTAATCGCTTTCAATAGGGCATTTGTCACGAGTGTTCGGTCTCTATACTAGACTACTAATTTGCCCACGCTCGTTTTCCCGAGTTACGCTGACCTTTCTATTTCAACTCTCTAAATTCAACTCAGTGAACTTCAAGGTCGACGGCACGCGGCAAATGCCCTATTTGCACTTATTGTGTGCACATGTTTTCCACACCTCCTTTCTTTATTTAGGGCAAAGTACTTAGGCATGGTCCACGAGGGTTGATAATGGAACCTTTTTTTCTGTTATCATGTACGCGTGTAGATTCTTCTCTCATTTACACATGTAGATCTCCTCCTGCAGCCAGCAGACCTTGCACGTGACCTTGCAGCACCAGATGACCTCGCAGTGGCACGCCCTCTTCACGCGCCGGTACTGCACGTTGTAGCCCCGCCCGCAGCAGATGGAGTCGCAGCTGCTCTCTTTGCTGCACACCCGGTCCTGCGTCCCCGGCGAGTACCGGCTCCGGCCGCAGAAGCTGGGCGACTCCTCGATGTAGGCCAGCTCGCCCCTTCTCAAAGGGCTCACGATGAAGCGGTTTTCGTCCGCGTCTTCGTTCCGGCGTCGCGTGGAGAGCTGGGTCTTGCCCGTGGCTTGGTTGGTGTGGGAGAAGGCCTGCAGGGCGTGCTCGTACTTGCGCTTCAGGATGTTGCCCACGGAGTGGAAGGGCGCCAGCTGCAGCCAGCAGGTCTTCACCGTGCACGAGCCCGACACCCCGTGGCACTTGCAGGTCGTGTTGACCTCGCTCTTCACCACCTGCGACACCATTGCAAGCAAAACACGACGGTGAGTTAGTATGAGTGTGCTATCAGTGGTACTGCAAATAACGTAACACGATGAATGTGCCATCAGTAGTACTGCAAATAACATAACATGATAAATGTGCCATCAGTGGTACTGCAAATAACATAACACGATGAATTGTGCAGAATTTCACCCCACATCAAGTGCGTTGAGGCATTATCGTAATATGACATCAATTTGCGGATCTCCAGTTCGATATTAGAAAAGAGTTAGATACTGCAAATAACATAACATTGATGAATGTGCCACCAGTAGTACTGCAAATAACATAACACGATGAATGTGCCATCAGTGGTACTGCAAATAACATAACATGATGAATGTGCCATCAGTGGTACTGCAAAGTAACATAACACGATACTTTTGTATGCTTGGTTGAGGTCTCTGCGCACGTATGTTTCACTCTTTCCCCATGGCAACACAGCGATGATGCAACTGATCTTAAGGTCTGTGTACACATTAACATAATTCACAAAATATTTTTATTGCCTCATGGCAACACAGTGTTAGGCCACTCATAATATGACTTACAACTCACTGTTTTGTCGTGGCGAAATAGTGATATTTTGTGAATAATGTTAAAGGTCTCGGTACACATTAACATTAGCCTATTCGCAAAAACATATATGTATTGCCCCATGGCAACACAGTGTTAGGCAACTTATGAGATATGACTTACAACTCACTATGTTGCCATCGGGAAATAGATATTTTGTGAATAATGTTAACGTGTACCGAGACCTTAACGTATACAGGGACCTCTATGACCGGTCATCACTGTGTTCCCATGGCATGGGGAAAGAGTGAAAAATGTTCACTTAAAAAGCAAAGGATTAATAACAATAAAGCATGCAAATCACAGAGAGAGAGAGAGAGAGGGGGGGGGGGGGGGGGCGGCAGAAAGATGAAGACCGAGAGAGGGGGGGGGGGGGGGGGCGGCAGAAAGATGAAGACCGAGACAAAATCCTGAGACAAGGAATGAGATCAACAAAGACATTCAAACAAAATTATAAAGAATAATAAAGAAAAAAAGATCAACAGAGCAAGCAGCATTCAGAGACAGTGCAGGAGGTAGGTAAAACCTACCCAATCTCCGTTTCAAAGTGGTGATAATCATATCGTAATACCGAACAAGTTAGTGACAGATTTTATTGCCCCTTTTCTCACAAAAATCTCACCGGTATCAAACAGCCTCTGTCATTTTCTTGAGCGGTAAAATTTATGAGGGGCATTTTCACACATACACACCTCCCAAGGGTTGCAACCCTTCAGTCAATAGGTGGCGGCTCGAGCGAGACATGTGTATCACGTGACAATGACGTCAACAAAGTGTGAGATCTGGTCTATTGGCCACTGCAACGACCAACATTAGCAAGAGCCCTTGGAGGGTGGGGGAAGATGGTTGAGTACTGACCAAACAAGGGAATAACTCTCGCCAATAACCCTATTTGATGCCACTGAATGGCTGCCTTTTGCAAGAGTGAATGCCCTTTAGGATACTGACCATCAAGGGCTTAATTCTTGCCGTCAAGGGCGTTAATAACCCTAGTTGCAGTGGCCAATAATGGAGGAACGAGAGTGTCTTTGGAGGAAGGAGATCGTGTGTGGTTATTCGACAGTCAATGAACGCGCCTCTGGTTGGGAATTCCAATAGTAAAGTTGTTTATCTTCATTGTTGTCGTGACAATTTGATTGTGTCGTTGTTAACTGCACAGTTTGGAAGTTAATGGTGATTGATGTACGGCGTTTGTTAGAAGGGATTAGTCCTATGCTAGCTATAAACGTGTGAGAGAGAGAAAAAATAGTGCTTTGCAAGTGGGGAGAGATCATGTGTGTGTGTGTGTGTGTGTGTGTGTGTGTGTGTGTGTGTGTGTGTGTGTGTGTGTGTGTGTGTGTGTGTGTGTGTGTGTGTGTGTGTGTGTGTGTAGCCTATGTGTGTGTGCGTGTGTGTGTGTGTGTGTGTGTGTGTGTGCGTGCGTGCGTGCGTGTATGCGTGCATGCGTGTGTGCGTGCATGCGTGTCTGTGTGTGTGTGAATACAACTGCGTCCTACTTGTAGCAGCTAAAACCACCGCACTGATGGTGATAAAGTTGGCACGAAGGTTGTTTTCTGATGTGCCCAGGGTTATTTTTGATATTTCAATATAAAATGCCGTCCTTGTGCACAACTCTCAGCTAAATTGTCTAATGTCTGATTGTCTAATGTTGCCATTATAATACAGTAGAGGCGGGGGGGGGGGGGGGGGGGGGGGCAGGGGGGGGGGGGTGGTGGCTTGGAGCGTGATGCGGTGAGTTTTCTTTAGAGGAAACGTACATGCTAACCTACCGGCGAGTCCTGTTCTGATTGACCATTGAAGGACTTCACTGTCGTGTGCTCAGGGAGCACAGCAGACACGTTGTGTTCTTTATTGAGCACAGGTCTCAGATTGTATTGCGGTGTTGTTGTTTTTAAAGAACTTGACATCCATACTAAACGCCCAAACAAGCTGGTGTGGTTCGAGAGAAGAGTGTCGTGGGTGTGTGTGTGTGTGTGTGTGTGTGTGTTGTGCTCTAAGTTCTACTCCAACAGTGCTGTAGCTAGGACAAACTTCCTCTTTCCCTCCGTCAGCGACCGACCCTCTCTGCTTTCAAAGCTAACCTCAAGACCCACCTGTTCCCCCTGTCATTAAAGCTCCGCTCTCTTTCTCTTCTCTCTCTTGCCATTAGGTCTGTTTCTGCTGTATTCCATCTATGTCATACTAAGTGTGTGTTCGCTTTGTATTGCGTTTTTGTTTGAATGCGTTATGAATGCTAACGTGTGTGTGCGCTTTGATTTGATTTCTATCAAGATTCAGCGCCGTATAAATACTGTATGTTGTTGGTGTATAAGTGTGTGTATGGGCTTGCCGTCTTTTTTTTCGAAACGTTACTGGGTAAAGGTGCCATGAAGAAACAACACCTTTTTTCATTGCCATTCCCCTCTTTTCCATCGACCCGTGCCACATTCTTTGGGAAAGTAGTACCGTAGCTTGACCTTTCATTGACCTTTCATTTCGACGATACTTTAGACTCGAAAATATCTTTATATTCATCGATTTGTTTCTAAATAGGGAGTGATATAAGGGATAGTGAGGTCACACCTCTAGCTTTAGTTCTCTTCAGAATGTATGTGCATGTGTTACGCCCAATCCATGAAATTGCCCATTTCATGAAATGGGCAAAATGGTTTGCCCAGTTCGTGAAATAGCCAATTTATAACTTGGAATTGAGAAAAGCAATATGAATGAAAAATAGTTTTTGTTCATTAGCACACATAGATCGATAATTGGTGTTCAGGTAAAGGTAAAGATGTGCCACCCCCCATGCATTTCTCGGTTAATTGTATTTTTCCGTTTTTGCCTTTCTTACCATACATAAAGCTGTATTTTAGGAACATTTTTAGCTAATAACCTTTTTGGAATACTAACCCTAACCCTAACCCTACCCCTAAACCTAACCCTACCCCCCACTATGTACTGCAGTACACCGCGATTTGTCACAGTTGTGGTTCGTTGCGTTTTTCCGTCTTATACGGTGGGGGGTAGGGTTAGGGTTAGGGCTAGGGTTAGGGTTAGGGTTAGTATTCCAAAAAGGTTATTAGCTAAAAATTATTTTATTCAGACTTAATTTGATAAAACGTTTGATTCAACGAGTGGCTCAGTCATGCCCCAGCTTAGCATCTGCTCAAGTTGTGGGGTCAGGATGTGGGTGCAAATAGAATGTAGAAAACTGTGATACCATTGAATCAATCTTAATGAATACCTGTGTGAATGGGAATTCAAAAAATGTGATACACATAATTATCCATTTCACAAATTAGGTAAAGCATTTTGCCCATTTCATGAAATAGCCAATTTCAGGGATTGGGCGTAACACATGTATTAACAAGGCCAAGGATCTAAATTGACAGTCACGAAAGGATCGCAGTGCACACATACGTGACAGGTTCTCACGTAGTTTTCCTTGATCGCAGAATGGCCAACGCTGGTGGAGGGAAACACTACAGAGTGTCTTTGCAAAGAAAGAGCCTGCACGCCTAGGGGCGATATCCTAGCCGATTACCTGAAGATTTAGTCAAGGTGTCTGCAAACATTGGCTATCCGCTAGGCTATTCTCAAGAAGCTAAAGCTTAGAAAGATGGGAACAGATCAAGCTGCTGAAGACTCTAGTTGAAAAGCTTAAAGAAGTTAGGGAAGAATTTGAGGAGTGGTATGTGTGTGTGTGTATGTGTGTGTGCGCGCGTGCGCGCGCGCGCGCGCGCGTGTGCGTGTGTGTGTATGTGTGTGCGTGTCTCTGTATCTCTGTCTCTCTCTCTCTCTCTCTCTCTCTCTCTCTCTCTCTCTCTCTCTCTCTCTCTCTCTCTCTCTCTCTCTCTCTCTCTTCAAACCTTCATCATAGATATAATGTGTCTAAATATACATTTCATGCAATTAACATTAGGAGAAAGATGCTTTAGATTTTACGACCTCATGTTTGGCTGCGCAACTATGTATATGCACAAATAGGCGCAATCTTTTCACTTAGTTTGATATTGTTGATAGTGTGCTTTCCCCCTAACTTTCCAAAAATTGCCTAGATGATTTGAACAACATGAAAATGATTACTATTTTGGATCTCTCTCTCTCTCTCTCTCTCTCTCTCTCTCTCTCTCTCTCTCTCTCTCTCTCTCTCTCTCTCTCTCTCTCTCTCTCTCTCTCTCTCTCTCTCTCTCTCTCTCTCTCTCTCTGTCTCTCTCTCTCTGTGTCTGTGTGTGTGTGTGTGTGTGTGTGTCTCGTCTCTCTGTGTGTGTATGTGTGTGTGTGTGTGTGTGTGTGTGTGTGTGTGTGTGTGTGTGTGTATATGTGTGTGTGTGTGTGTGTGTGTGTGTGTGTGTGTGTGTGTGTGTGTGTGTGTGTGTGTGTGTGTATGTGTGTGTGTGCCTGCATGAAAGAGGGTCTCCCTTTCTGTCTGTCTGTCTGTTTATCAGTGTGTTCTTTTGCATGCGAGTGAATATGTTTATGTGTGTGATTCAGATCATTTACTCCAAAAAGCAGATAAAGAAATAGAGATAGACGAACAGACATAATCTCCTCTGGCGAGATTGCAAAAAAAGAAGACACGGAAACACAAAACTGAGACACGTTCAAACCATATTGACATAAAACACGTAATAACATCTTGTTCGCTATGCATAACAAAGAAACTGTCCGAAACGATTAAGCTTATCATTCGAAGGATAATCATTAATCGCTCTAACCATTCGACCAGCTGATCTTCCAGCAACTAAAAAAGTATTATCAAACCAGGAATTGAAGGCATGGAAATACTATAGAAAAAAAGCGTTTTAATCCTATTTCCGAATGGTAGTCCAGATTACCTTCAACGAAAAGATAATCATTGATATGGCATCTTACAACGCTTCGTAAAATGTAATCAGACTTCGTTCATTAGTTTGTTGGTTATGCAGTAGACAGACATGCACACCACCAGGCAAAGGTAAACAAAAATACGTTCCCCTGCAGGGCCGGACCAAGTGATTCGTTAGGGGGGGGGGGGGGGGGGGGGGTTTTCCACCGGGGTTCCAGGGAGCTGCATATGATAAGTTCTGGGTTAAAGGGCGATGTCCTCTTGTGGGGGGGGGGGGGGGGGGGGGGGGGGGGGGGGGGGGGGGGGGGGGAGGGGGGGGGGGGGGGGGGAGGGGGGGGGGGGGGGTTTTGCAATGTAGTGATTATTAACCCTTTCACCGCCAGCCATATTTCAGCCACATATTTTCCATTACATTTACCTGGGTAGAGAACAAAATCCATCTGCAGTATTGGGGATTCTTCTGTGACAGGTATAAAATAAGGTCTATCCTGACTTCCCCAAACTAAGACAATAGGGTCTTTGGATAATAGACCCCAATTTGATGCCTTTTAGTGACATGGGTGTTAAATCACTGTGGTGCTAAAATGCGACTTTGGCGGTGAAAGGGTTAAGGCACAAATCAAGCCATTTTCTTATTTTTCAACCTTGTATGATATGGGACATGCTTGGGGCAGAGTGGGGTTTCCGGAAACCAGACACCCCCCCCCCCCCTCCCTCTCTAGATCCTGACCTGCCCTGACGGAGGTAGCAATCCCTCACACCCATCCCTAGTGGAAAGGGCGATAATTATTAGCTGTGAACAGGTCGTTGTTAACAATGTTTGGTCGAGTTCAGAGCAACACCTCACTGCAAACAAACACCACTCCTTTTTCTTCTTTCACCTCCCAAATATGACCTCGTTGACCTCAATATTATCTGCGAGGATGATATGTTTTGCTAATAAAAACCCACCACGTCCATGAGTGAAAATCGCGGTTTTCACGTGTTTTCCCTCTCTCACTGGTAATAAATCTTAAAGACCCCCCCCCCCCCCCCCACACACACACACACACACACACACACGTCACGTGTCACATTCCCTCTTATGCTGCGAAGATGTCTTAAGATTTCTTACCAGCTATAAGAGGGAAAACATGTGAAAACCGTGATTTTGACACGTGACGTGGTGGGTCTTTAAGAAATATTTTAGAGGGAGAGAGGGAAAATGCACGTGATGTGGTGGGTCTTTGACAACCTCTGTATTTGAAATATGGGGGGACAGCAACACATTCGGTCAAATGTTATCAGAAAGGCTGTTAATAGATAACAATTAATTACCAAACAAATGACAGACACACAAACAATAAGGAAAATCAAGGGCGTCGCCGAGCGGCAGATATATCCATCACCTGTTTCGCCACGCACTTGCAACACCCCGTAGCATAATTTAATGCACCAACATGTTCTACAACATATTGTATTACACACACACACAATTTTAAGTGATTCCATGCATGGTTCGCGAAAATAGTAAACGGAGACATGTCTGCCGCTCGGC
>CM065682.1:15233919-15241419 GCA_017654935.2 Phymorhynchus buccinoides
ATCCTGTCCATCTCCTCATAACCTAAAACTCCACTTTATTAACGTACACCCCACCTTCAATAGTAAATGCATCCCTATTTATTACTCGTTACCTCACCCTCCTATCATACTTTGTTCACCCCCCCAAGTGCTCTACTTTATTTACTAACCCTCCCTCCAATGGGGACAAGATTTCCATGAAGTAACAATTTGATTGAGGTAACAAATTGCATTAGCCTCTCCACTTCCCCATAATACCAACCTTAACCAAAGAGTGGTCGCCCTTGATGCACCATGAGATTCACTCACAACATATTGTAGGCTGCATACCCGTTCATTTCAAAACTTGTCATAATCCACGCTGGTGCTGTTGAGGGTATGTACAATGTAAAAATAGTACCTGACTTGACATAGCCTTACACACGTACAAGAGTGTGTGTGTGTGTGTGTGTGTGTGTGTGTGTGTGTGTGTGTGTGTGTGTGTGTGTGTGTGTGTGTGTGAGTGTGAGTGAGGTGTGTGTATGTACGAGCATAGATATTTGCAAGATTACAAATCATTCACAGAATGTACTATTTTAGATTATATTTTAGCTAATGTTTTATGTTGCAGTACAAAAAATTGCCCTCGTGAAGTAATGAGGTGTAGATCTTTCTTCTTCAGGTTCTTGCCTCTCCCTTCTTGGTTTTCTCTCTACGGTACTCTCCCCCCTCTATGTCTGTCTGTCCGTCTGTCTGTCGGTCTG
Source organism: Phymorhynchus buccinoides (assembly GCA_017654935.2). Taxonomy (NCBI): domain Eukaryota; kingdom Metazoa; phylum Mollusca; class Gastropoda; order Neogastropoda; family Raphitomidae; genus Phymorhynchus; species Phymorhynchus buccinoides. Next base: position 15,234,642 of record CM065682.1, read on the forward strand.
TCTGTCTTTGTCTCTCCCTCTCATTCTCTCTCTTTCGATCTCTCTCTTTCTTTCCTTCTTGCACTCTCTCTCCTTTGCTCTCTCTCTCTGTTTTGTAAGATTGTTAATCATCCACATAATGCACTATTTTAGATTATAATTTAATTAATGTTTATGTTGCAGTACAAAATACATTTGCCCTGATGAAGTGAGCGCAAAGATCACGAAAATTTGGCAATACAAAATCAGTCATAAAAAAGAGCACTTGGACTCCTTGTTTTAATTTGCTCCATTTTATATATATATATATATATATATATATATATATATATATATATATATATATATATGTGTATGTGTGTGTGTGTGTGTGTGTGTGTGTGTGTGTGTGTGTGTGTGTGTGTGAGTGCGTGTGTGTGTGCGCGTGTGTGTGTCTGTGTCTGTGTGCTCTCCGTCGTCTTGAGTTTTCTCTAAGAGTGATGGATTACCAAGGCTATGGCCGCAACATAAGCAGATCCCACGATAAGGGGGAAACCAGATAACTGCTTTGGAAACAGCTCCAATAATATACAATCACGGTCACAAAGTTAACAGAAGACAGAGTAGGAGAACGAGGAGCAGGAAGACTACAACACCACGAGATAAAGAAGAACAAACAAGAAGCATGTATGTCATAATATGCAAGTGTAGCTTTTTGTGTGTGTACGGATCCGCGTTCTCATATTAAATAGACACAGGAACACAAACCTGAACCAACACACCGATACACTCGTATACTAGCTAAGCACATGGATGATAACTTAGTCACTTGTTTTTTTTTCTGGGTAGCTGTGACCCACATACAGATGTCCCCAACTTCTAATTGAGGCTGCTCTTTAAAATGATGTTTCGTTTTCAATTGGGGGGCATTTGTATGGGAGTAAAACCTGGCTAAAACAAGATTTCTTACCAGCTATAAGAGGGAAAACGCGTGAAACCCGTGATTTTGACACGTGATCTGGTGGGTCTAGAGTCAAGCTTCATTCCGAAGCCAACACGTGCGTGGCACGCTGCAAATAGGCATACATTCGTTTGCTTAAAGAATGCACGAGTCAGAGACCATTCCAGTTCCCCAGACTGAGTGCTGTCATCGCTACAGAAACAAAAAAATCTTCCGGAGATAACTTCCGTCAAAATGAAGAGTATACTTAGATTGTCAGTCGAACCAAAAAAGCCTAAATGTCACAAAGAGTGATTACTCCGCAGCCTACAAACCTTGCAAAGAATGAAGCCAACTTTCTTACTTCCTACATGGAAGGTGGAAGGTGGGAAGTGATAAGTATGGTAACAGAGGCAGTGAGTGAGTTCACGATATTTATTATCCCCCAATCTGTAGTGTAGGTGAAAGGGTGGGAGTAAAATATAAAAAAAACGGCTTCAGTCAGCTGCGGACTGCGATCTCTTTGAATGTATATTCAGGCTTTTTGGTCGAACTCTGCGGCTTTTGTTGCTTATGATGAGTGGGCAGTGGACAGACTAGTGAGATAACTAAGTCAACGAAATGCAGATGGACACAAGGCTGTAGGTAGAGTTTAGGAAGGAGAAGCTTGAGGGAGAATCAGCGAAGAGTTATAGTGGTGGGACAGTTACTGCACTTAGACTGTCGTGAGGAGAGAGGCATGAACAAGATAGCGATTATGGATGCGTGTTGCAGTTCTATTGAAATTAAGAAGAGTCGGAATTTTTCTTGTCTCCTCTCTCTCTCTCTCTCTCTCTCTCTCTCTCTCTCTCTCTCTCTCTCTCTCTCTCTCTCTCTCTCTCTCTCTCTCTCTCTCTCTCTCTCTCTCTCTCTCTCTCAGATAACTCACAGATGGTCTGAACCTCAGTTTTCAGTGCTTGCATCTCTGATCTATAAACCAAAGTTGAACAGACAGATACGCACGGACAAGACCGAGTGTAACGGCCAGTCAAAAAACACAATTTATTCCACACTACTTCAAATATAATTATAAATAATTTTCATTTTCAAATTAGTATTCAGTTCCAATTCCAAATCCATGTCTTCTACCTTTGCTTTACAGTCCACTTCCAGATCCATGTTTTTCGTCTTTATTTTAATCTTTCTTTTCACGACCTTTTATTGGGTCAACAATTATCTTACAACTCCCTTTTTGGTGAGCGATTTCGTTGGCTCTTGTAGTTTGGTCTAGTCTCAGAGGCCACACATCAAATCCAAATGATCACTGCGTACTAAAGGGTCCAAAAAGGTGAATGTTTAGTTCAGTTTTAACTGTTACTCACACACTTTTAATCTGTGCATTTTAGTCTTTCCCTAAAGGAAATTTGATTAATTTGATTTTAAAGAATTTATTAATTGGAGTGTTAGTAACATGTGGTAGGATTTCCGTTCTTTGTTAAGTGATGCTATGTGCCTTTTTACGGTAATTTGTCTTAGTTTGGGTTTCATTAAATAAATCAGTTCATTGTATTGTTGATAACCGAAGGCGTAAATACCAACTCTTCTACAAGTTGAGAAACGGGACTAAAACGTGTATTCCTTTGTGCGTTTCTTTGTTTTGTTTTTATTATTTGCATATGTTCAATTTAGTTTGTTTGATATCGTTAACGTGTAATCTTTCATTGTCCAGCATGACCACATGCTTCTCTAAGCTGCATGCGCAGTTAATGATTGTATCAAAGTTGTGTGTTTGACCAGATCATTTTACTTTTTGTGTTCTCAGTAGTTTTAGTTTTGATGTTTGATGTTTAGAATAATTTTGTGTATCATTTTTTCAGTTTGACAGATTCGTCCGAGCGATGTAATAAAGTCCAAACCACAAATTTCAACTCGGCGTTTTGTGTTCTACTTCACGGTCTTATGGGGGCAGTGACACCGAGATTACAACAAACGCTTGCATCTCTGATATGTAAAACAAAGCGATGGCTTAGAGTCAAAATGGACTATCTTTAGACAGTCCATTGACTTATTATTGATGTTATTGCAAAAACTAAGAACTTGTATTATAAAAGACAGCAAATAATATAAAATGGGGATTAGGTGTTTTTTCTGCAGTCTTTTGTTTATACAAGTTATTAGCTATCGCAATAATTTCAATAATACGTCAATGGGCTATCTAAAGATAGTCCATTTTGACTCCAAGCCACCTTTAAGGTGAACAGACAGTCCGGATGGGGACTTAAAGCTAGTCTGACCCGTGCGCTTTACGCACGTAAAAATCCCACGGCAGTTGGAAGTCGGTAAGAGCAGGGAGAAATCCCGCTGCCTGGTATGGCCAAATTGATAGCTTAGGTTTTCCAAGTGTGCCCCCCCCCCTCCTCACCCTGTACCCCCCCCCCCAATTTTTTTTCTGATATAAATAATAATTGGAGTAGGCGCTGCACTTGCGGCGACGCGCTCTCCGGGCAACGTACTTGGAGAGCAGTCCGAATTTCACAGAGAGAAGTCTCTATGACTAGAATAGACTAAATACCAAATACCAAAATACGCACGGGTAAGACCGAGATTACAACAATGCTTACATCTCTGATATATATGTAAAACAAAGGTGAACGGACAGATACTCACGGGCAACGTACTTGGAAATAAGACCGAGATTACTACAACAAAACAAAATAACTGGAATTCGAAAGGCGAAAGGAAACATCGTACGAAGATCTATGAATTTCCATGCCTTTAACGCTCCAGCAAGCGGATGGTAAGCGATTTGTAAATAGACATCTATCTTGCGAATGCTCGACAGGTCCATTACAGACAACCAGACAAGCCGTTATTCGGTTAACCCATCTTTGTTCAAAGGCACCAGTCTCTTTAGCCAAAATGGCAGTTTTCATTTTCTCTTCAAATTGCTCAGTTCTCTTTCTCAGGTAACGTTTTTTCCATAGCTTCTTCTGTTAAGTGCTCTCTATTCTATTAAGACAGAGTTCTATTCTATAAGAAAGCACTTTAGGAAAGAAACGTAAACATATGCACATTTTTGCATGTATGTGTGTGTTTCGGGTTGTGCTTTTTGTTTTTCTCAGGTTGCATGTTTTGAGCTTCTTCTGTTCCGTGGCACCATTTTTTATAATAAAGGGAGCATTTAGAATTCAGAACGTGGGACTCTGCGTGTTTTTCTATACATCTATATGATTGCGTATCATCCTACATATGAACATACGTGTACTCCAAACGCAATATTTTAAAACCTATTATAATTATAGTACAACAGCTATTGGCAAGGCAAATAAAATGTTAGGATTGATTAGGATGACTTTTTCAGGGCCAAAAATACAATGTGTTCATAAACCTGTATAAACGTTTGGTTAGACCATATTTAAAGTATGGGAATCACATTTGGAACCCATGTTTAAAACGACAGTCTGTGTCAATCGAACGTGTCCAGAGGAAAGCTACTAAATTGATAAAATATCTTAAAGACCTTGATTATTGTCAAAGGTTGCGCAAGCTTGATTTGCCACCCTTGAAATACAGGAGGCTACGAGGGGATCTAATCAATGTTTATAAACAATCAACAATACTGACCCCACTAACAAAAGTTTGTTCCAACTCTCAAATCATTCAAAAACTAGAAACTGTGAACTAAAAATACTAACAGTAACACAATATAGCAGAACTAACATCAGAAACGATTTCTTCAGCAACAGAGTTACGAAATACTGGAATAACCTTTATGCACAAATAACACTTGCACCTAATATTAATCAATTTAAGAACCTCCTGGACAAAGACCATCAAAATAATAAATAATAATTAATAATTAAATTAAAATATCAATACGACTGATTAAGTCTTCCAAACCCGTCACAGTTGTGCCAATGCACACGAAAACTGGATACATCACTTTTCGCCCAATCACCTTTTGCCCAAGTCTTTGTTCTCGTTGCGTATCAGTGAGTACCTCCGAGTCGAAGTTCAGTAAACGGAATGTGCCACGGTTTGCCCAAATTTCTCTAGCACTGTTAGCCCAAAATGGTTTCCTAAGCGCGAACAGTGAGAACAGTAATCAAACCCTAACCCTAACCCTAACTCTAACCCTATTTCTTTCTTTTTTAGATATCTGTTTGATTCAACCATTAAATTATTGATTCAATTCCCTGATTTCCTTGCATGATTTTTGGGCGGAACGTGATGGATGTAAACCGGTATAATTTCCAATTGGGCGAAAGGTGATTGGGCAAAACGTGATTGGGCGAAAGGTGATTTGGCGAAAGATGCTTGGGCAAAACGTGATGCACAAACTAACTTGAAAGGACACTTAAGAGGCCGCGAGGCCTAGATGTCCCCATTGACCTGACCTGACCTGACCAAGTTACTGTTTACTGCCATTTTTGAACATTCAGATATTGCGCATACGTGTGCAACTATATACCTTACCTATTGAATAGATTACAATGAAAAATGGGGAGCATGGTTTCGATACCATCCTGAGATAATAAAGTGTACGTGACTTGACTTGAAACACCAAGAAGGATACGAATTTTGTGTTAGTTCATCTGAAGATTTAGTTTCAAGTTATTTAACGGCCACAATTACTCTACGTCTAGTTGTTTTTGTTGTTGTTTTTGCATGGGATATGTGTTTTTAAGATAAAAGCATGCTATGAAAAATAACGTAACTGAAGCAAGTTAACACAAAAGGGCATATAAGAGAAATCACATATGTAGCATATCCTGTATATCTTTTACAAATCTATCGTTTACTGAGATCAAATTCACTGGAAGTGCATTTATGGGGCATGCTGTGGTATTTATATATATATCTGTTTAGTTGAGACAATGCTTAGTTACACGGTCCGTCAGTAACTGTAAACTTTATGTTCATGATGACTTTGCCACCTTTGTACAATTGTAGAAGTTTGCTTGTGGGTTTGTTTGTGGGGTTGTTTGTTTGTTTGATTGTTTGTGTGTTTGAGAATTAGAGAGAGAGGGGAAGAGGAGGAATAGGGTGAGAGGATGCGACAGAATGAAAGAAGAGAAAGAAAGAGAAGAGGGGCGGGATTAGACAGACAGAGAAGGGGTGGGGGTTGTTTGTTGGTTTGTTTGTTTGATTGTTTGCTTGTTTGAGAATTAGAGAGAGAGGAAGGGGAGGAGTAGGGTGCGAGGATGAGACATAATGAAAGAAGAGCAAGAACGAGAAGAGGAGCGGGATTAGACAGATAGAGCAGGGGTGGGGGTGGGTGTAGGGGGGCATAACAGTAGACTTGAGAGCAAAAGTGAGAAAGCGTTTCAAATTCAAATAGAAGAGAAGGAAGAGAGGGTGAGAGAGAGAGAGAGAGAGAGAGAGAGAGAGAGAGAGAGAGAGAGAGAGAGAGAGAGAGAGAGACAGAGACAGAGAGACAGAGACAGAGACAGAGACAGAGACAGAGACAGAGAGAGAGAGAGAGAGAGAGAGAGAGAGAGAGAGAGAGAGAGAGAGACAGAGAGAGAGAGAGAGAGAGAGAGAGAGAGAGAGAGGGAGAGAGAGAGAGAGAGAGAGAGAGAGAGAGAGAGAGAGAGAGAGAGAGAGAGAGAGAGAGAGAGAGAGAGAGAGAGAGAGAGAGAGACAGAGAGAGAGAGAGAGAGAGAGAGAGAGAGAGAGAGAGAGAGAGAGAGAGAGAGAGAGAGAGAGAGAGAGAGAGAGAGAGAGAGGTGAGCGGACAGAGACAGGGGGAAAAGGGGACAGGAATAAGACAGTGAGACAGATAGTCGGACAAAGGAAAAGTTAGAAAGCAGGGCCTTTTTTCACATTGACAACGCATGAGACTTATCAGCATGATATCTTAGAAGTCCTTCTAAAGTCCTATTAAATCATATTACTTTT
>CM065682.1:15246419-15248919 GCA_017654935.2 Phymorhynchus buccinoides
AACCAAGGGAGAAATGAAAGAAGATTACGGGTTTTTACTTAAGGTTAGGGAAGTGGTAGATCACTTTTTTTATATATAGACTTTTCCGTTATAGACTTTATATAGAAAAACTCTCGACACCGATTGGTGTCCTCACAACAAACCACTCCAAAGGCAAAGGCAAAGTCAGAGGCAAAATTGTGGTCTTAGGGAGCGAAGCAAGTTTAGAAGTGACCAAGGTATGGTGTGCACACATATTTACTTCCCTTGAAGCACATGCATCAAATTGAGAGCTATCTATTAATTCCGGACATATATATATATACATATTCCGGATATATATTGAATGAGAAGTTCAGGCAGGAAAGTCTTATTGATTGCTATTGCCACAAAGGAGGCTAATATCTGGCGAAAAGAAAATGGTTTACTCGGCGCATGGAATAAGACACATTCGTGTGTAGATGCCAAAATTGCTACTCTTTAACTCTTTTGATACCATAGGCGAATACATTCGCCCAGTACATCACTCTACGCTCCCACCAAATGCAAAGACATTATCTGCCAAGTACCCTGCCATGTGTTTGTCTGCTTTTAGAGCTTATGGCAGTGATGTTTCCGTTAAAAGCAACGCATGCGCACTCAAAAAAATAGTTACTTCCCACTTGCTGGTTGAGATGCAACGGACAACCAAGAACATCCAAAAACACATGGCGCTAGAAGAGTTATTGGCCTTTGCTTCTTATCTCGTCCCGCAGTTGCTTCCCTTCGGACAGCCTACGCTAGACAGAATAGCAAGAAGTCTCACAAACAATTCTTCTTTTTCTTCTTCTTCTTCTTCTTCTTCTTCTTCTTCTTCTTCTTCTTCTTCTTCTTCTTCAGGCCATATGGCTATAATGGGTAAAGTACGTATGTGTCCGGTTTTCAGTCTTCACTGGTCTCCCCGCTGCGCACAGCCGATACATTTCGATTTCGGAGAAGCTCAAGGGAGAAACATTATTTGGAAGATTTTTGTTTTTTAAAGGCAGGAGAAGGGGCCAATAAGTCAGAAAGATAGTAGATTGTAGAAACCAAAGGGAAAAGGCAGAGTCAAAGAGAGTGTCAGATTAGAGGAAGTTACAAGCACAGAACTTCCAGAGGGTTGGATAACTATTTTTACGAAAGGCCCCCAGGTATTTCCACGGGGACTCGCAAACAATACCTGTGTAAAATATATTAAAAAAACATTAAGTGAGTGAAATTCTGTTTGTTTCTCACATATACTCCTCACAAAAAGTCAAGCAACAAAATCAAATTGGTGTTTGTCACCCTTTGAAAATGCACGGGCTAGCTTTTAATGTGAAACGATGCGCTTGGATTTTAATGATGGGCGTCAGCAAGTGTGAAGACGGCCTGGGGAGAGATGTTTGGCCTTTGCTGTTGCTGAGCATGCCCGCTATGGAGGTGGCAGTCTGGTGGTCTGGGTGGCATTTGGACTGGAGGACGTATCCATGAAGGGGTCATCCGAAGGGGCACCATGAACGTTATACACTGCTTGAATAACATCATCAGACCTCAAGTGATCCTCCTGGTGAAATAGCATGGTGCTAGCTTTGTTTTTTGTGGACGACAACACGCCATGTCACAGGGCTCATGTCATCAGCAACGAGTTGAACACCCACAACATCGCCCATCTTGACTGGCCACCCCAGTTCCCATCAACCCGATTGAACAAGGCATGGGACATGCTTAGGTGAGCTGATTACGGCATGCCCGCCCATCCCCAGACACTGGATGCCTTGGAAGCAGACCTGGTTAGGGAATGAGGAGCCATCCCACAGATCCAGCTGGATGGACCCATTGCCTCAATGCCACGCCGCTTCCAAGCCTGTATTCATGCCCATGGAGGTAACACTTGCTATTAATGACGTTATGAACTGTTTGCGCACTGTTATCTTTGAATTTGAAATTGGCAGTTGGCTTTATTTCACCCCTGTTTATGCACCCATTTCTTTTGTTGCTCAGTATCCTGAGATTGAGATGAATTTGTTATGTGATTTACTCAGTTTCACTTAATGAAATGTTGAAGATGAAATCGCAACAGTAGAACATTACATACGATTAATGATTAAAGTGGATTTGCAGTGAGAAGTTTTGTTGCTTGACTTTTTGTGAGGAGTATATGTGTTTCCTGTATCTGGCGCATTTGGATTAAGCCTTTTCATTAAATCTGATAATCAACGAAAACAAACGAAAAACGAAAACGAAATTGTATTTAAACGGGGAAACATGAGATAAGCAATACAATGCTTTTTTCCCACCCAGCCCTGAGGAAAAATAGAACATTCAATAACAAAGCTATCTAACGCATGAACAAAAGTAAAAAGGCAAATGGATTGCACAAAACAAAAGGAAGATAGGCTTGGGATAATGATGAGAGGTGAGGGGGGGGGGGGGTAAGGAGGGGGAATAAGGGGGGAGGGGAGGGTATACCGAAGCATGTCAAAAACACACAACGCTTACACAGGGAAAGAAGCGAACGCGA
>CM065682.1:15251419-15273919 GCA_017654935.2 Phymorhynchus buccinoides
TCATCGGCAAATTGGCCTGAGCAACAGACTACTGTGCACAGTCAACATGATGATGCGCTGATTTCAGGTTCATCCTCCCACATCCACACAGAGTGGATTCTAGAGACAAGATAGGCCTACTGATAAATTAAAAAAATGGCATCCAGCTAATCGTCTTCCCACACTGATGGTCTGATGACCCCAGAGCCTGTTGGCAGACAGCCTACATCACACGGATTAACGAACACGCAGGCTTCTGCTGAAAGCCAGCTGTTAAAGAATACGTTTGAAGATTTAAACACCCACGAGTTGTTTTGCACTCTCCTTTCTGTGAAAACAGGAGTAACTGAATTCGAACGAAGGTTTGTGTGGTTTTTCTTCTCCGTTGTCTGTATCTTGCAGAAATGTGTACCGTTGCCCCAGAACCTAAAGTAGTGTACCACTCGTAATGGAAATGGACAGAAATTTCTGCGATATCTCAACAATGATGTCAATAACCATCCAAAGACCCCATATCAAAATATTTTGCTTCAATCACCCAGTCTGTCATACGCCGTGAACCATGTGACTCGAAGGTCAAATTATGGTGAGGAATTATGTCATGGCCCTCAGATGACTACACTGCGCTCAAGTAGTCTTAGATAGGTTCAGCATAATTATCACTTTCCTTTGTTGGACAAAGATAAAGCTTAATTTCTCTCTCTCTCTCTCTCTCTCTCTCTCTCTCCTCTCTCTCTCTCTCTCTCTCTCTCTCTCTCTCTCTCTCTCTCTCTCTCTCTCTCTCTCTCTCTCTCTCTCTCTCTCTCTCTCTCTCTCTCTTAGGAACTGGTAGTTCATTTATATGGTTTGCTTTCTTGTTTTCCTCCCACACGCGATAAGATGCACATGTCAGACAAACCAGGAACAGTATACACAAGTATTCAGATAATAGATAAAGTGGCAGAAAACACAGACAAGAAAGGTAAACGACGCAGGCGGTGAAAGTGGCCGCGCAAAACAAACCAAAACACGAGCGCAGAACCAGAAATGAGGAACATTAAAGACTAAAATCATGGCGTTATCAACATCGTTTGTCATTGATTTATTGACAGAAAATAATAATTTTTCTTTAATTTTCTCTGGCAGCGATTTAATGCTTATCCAATTGATTTATTGACAATAGATGATTTTGATGCTCCAAAAAAATAGATGCTTTTGGCAAAAAAAAAGACCATCTAACCCTAAAGACCCTATCCCTAACCCTAACCCTAACCCTATACCTAACCACGGAAAGAACCAAGAAATAGAGCAGGAGGGTGTCAATCTACATATTTGCCGAGAAATCGATGTACAAAGCCATGCACTTATACTATTGTTTGCTGGAACCATTCCTTTTTTTGGTTAATACATTTTAAGTCATAATAATAATAATAATAATAATAATAATAATAATAATAATAATAATATAGTAGTAGTAGTAGTAGTAGTAGTAGTAGTAGTAGTAGTAGTAGTAGTAGTAGTAGTAGTAGTAGTAGTAGTAGTAGTAGTAGTAGTAGTAGTAGTAGTATGGGTAGGGACTAAATAAGCCGTCAAGCATTTTGCCAGTCCCATCGTATCATCAAACTTGGATATATCTTTGATCAAGGTGTAATACGGTTGAACTTTCCTATCATGCAATTTTAATCAATGCTTCTAATATATATTTATAAAATTTGGATGATTATCTTGACGATTTTTGAATGTATTAGTATTGGGTGCACATTTTAGGTCCACTAGTAAATAATTTCATAGGTTAGCAATTCTGTTAGTGAAACAATGTTTTCTAATGTTAGTGTTATATCGCTTAATATAAACTCATATAGTACATAATTATGTAAATAAATCATCCCATGACAAATCCACACGACCATTAAATAGTGTATATGCTTCAATCAGGTCTCCCCTGACTCTTCTGCCTTTAAAGGAATAGAGATTAAGATAAAGAAGTCTGTTTTCATAATTCATATTCCTGCATTTCGTAACAAGCTTTGAAGCCCTTCGTTGAACTTGTTCAATAGCTACTGACTGATATTTATATTTAGGATATTGTTGTCATGCTCTAAATGTGGCCTTACTAGTACTTTATATAGTTTGGTAAATATGTCATAATCAATATTAATAAATGTTCTTTTTATTAACCCTATCATTATCATAATACCCGAAACTGCTCACAACAATTTCTTCTCGTCACTAATAATAAAGGCAAAGTTCAACGATGCAATCACTCGCTCTTTTTGCAAGAGTGTTCACCCATTCTCACAGCATGACAGAGCTACCAGGTGCATGCCAGAGGAAGCATCGTCGGACAAGGCCTTTAAAGACACACTGACCCACCACGATTAAGTCCCTTGTTGTTTTTTCGGGGTAGCTGTGCCCCACATACAAATGCCCCCAACTTCAAATTGAGGCTGCTCTTTGAAATGGTGTTTCGTTTTGAATTTGGGGGCATTTGTATGGGAGTAAGACCTGGTCAAAACAAGATTTCTTACCAGCTATAAGAGGGGAAACACGTGGAACCCGTGATTTCGACACGTGATCTGGCTTCAAAGACGTGTGTTTCCTCCCCCCCCCCCCCCCCCCCAAACAATTGGATATTTCTTCTTCTGAATCTAACATCCTCATAAATGGATCCTTCTCCTTTTGAATCTAACATCCTCAAAAATGGATCTCCTTTTGAATCTAACATCCTCAAAATTGGTACTTCTCCTTTTGAATCTAACATCCATAAAAAATGGATACTTCTTCTTTTGAAACTAACATCCTCAAAAATAGATACTTCTCCTTTTGAATCTAACACCTTACCATACAAAGTATCCTGTCAGACTCTTGACCATAAGGGTGAATGGCCGACTTGACCGGTGACAGGTGGAAGAGGCAAGAAGGCCATGAAGCCTAATTAGGCGTGCATCGAGGTGCAGTCCAATCCCCCGCCCTGTTTGTTGTTTAACTACTCATGGAAACCAATCCTGGATGTACCAAAAAACCGTGGGAAGACAAGAGACGGAGTCACAGACTGGGAGAGACGGAGAGAAGGACAAAGAGGATGAGAGAGAGAGAGAGAGAGAGAGAGAGAGAGAGAGAGAGAGAGAGAGAGAGAGAGAGAGAGAGAGAGAGAGAGAGAGAGAGAGAGAGAGAGAGAGAGAGAGAGAGAGAGAGAGAGAGAGAGAGAGAAGGGGGGGGGTTGAGTGAAAGGGAGAGAGAGAGAGATATTGACAGAGAGAGAGATTGACAGAAAGAGAGAGCGAAAGAGAGAGAGGAGAGAGATTGAGAGAGAGAGATTGAGAGAGATTGAGAGAGAGAGAGACAGAGACACACACAGAGAGAGAGAGAGAGAGAGAGAGAGAGAGAGAGAGAGAGAGAGAGAGAGAGAGAGAGAGAGAGAGAGAGAGAGGTTGAGAGAGAGAGAGAGAGAGAGAGAGAGAGAGATGGAGAGAGAGAGAGAGAGAGATAGAGAGAGAGAGAGAGAGAGAGAGAGAGGGAGAGAGAGAGAGAGAGAGAGAGAGGATTGAGAGAGAGAGAGAGAGAGAGAGAGAGAGGGGGAGAGAGAGAGAGAGGAGAGAGAGAGAGAGAGAGAGAGAGAGAGAGAGAGAGAGAGAGAGAGAGAGTGGAAGAAGAGAGAAAGAGACCTCCATATAGGGAGTAAGAGGGGAGACACACAACCAGGAACAGGGACAAAGAGACAGACAGACAGACAGACAGACTGATATAATTGTTGACAGAAAGCCAGAGACCTAGACGCATTAAAGGTGGAGGGGGAAGGGGAAGGAGGAGGAGGAGGAGGAATAGGTACAACAAGAGAAATACAAAGACAGTCAGATAGGGACAGAGGGGGGGATAATACAGACAGAGAGAGAGAGAGAGAGCGCGCAGAGAGAGAGAGAGAGAGAGAGAGAGAGAGAGAGAGAGAGAGAGAGAGAGAGAGAGAGAGAGAGAGAGAGAGAGAGAGACAGACAGACAGACAGGCAGAGAGAGAGAGAGAGAGAGAGAGAGAGAGAGAGAGAGAGAGAGAGAGAGAGAGAGAGAGAGAGAGAGAGAGAGAGAGAGAGAGAGAGAGAGAGAGAGAGAGAGAGAGAGAGAGAGAGAGAGAGAGAGAGAGAGAGAAATGATGTCTGGGAACATGTTAAACAGTGGCTTCTTTTTCACTTGTCCTAGTTTTTACACAACTTCGCTGGGTTTTCTTCGCTCTAGCGGACAATCCAAAGAAAGGCGACAACTAGGCCTACGGATGGATTGATTTAGAAGAGACTAATGAAAGTGGATCTTTGCCTAGTATCTCTCTTTTAACTTTCCGCTCAGACTGCTGACCTGTCCTTCACGCTTCGCGAGTCACGTGCTCAAAAGATCAGCTAGACTGGCTACCTTTACTCCCAAATTGTACCTTGAAAGGGCCAGCGACACGCCAGCTAGTCAGCTAAAATCGTATGACTATACGATTGGATCACGTGATCTCGAAGCGCGATTAACATTTGTTCTTGGAGATCACATGGTCTCCTAGAATAAATGTGATTGGCACAACGAGATCACGTGATCGAATCGTAGCGTACAGTCGTACGATTTTAGTGGACTTGTGGCTAGACCTTAACTGTCTGTCATAATAACTAGCACCAAAAAAATCTAGTCTAGTGTTACACAATCGCTTAAGGTTATGGGGATACTTAATCATCCGTAAACCTTCACAGAAACATCTCTTACTTTTACAATAACAGACAACACAGCGATGGCTTGGTGTCAAAACGGACTATCTTTAGATAGTCCATTGACGTAGGCCTATTATTGAACATATTGTGAAAACTAATAACTTGGTTTTTTATTATTTAAAGACTGCAGAAATATACAAAGTATAATCCCCATTTTATATTATTTGCAGTCTTTTTTTAATGCAAGTTCTTATTTTTTGCAAAAGCATCAATAATAAGTCGATGGACTATCTTTAAATAGTCTGCTTTGACTCTAAGTCAACGATTTTATGGTGTTTTTAAAAATCCATTTATCATACTATTTACATGGAAGATCTGGATAATAAAAGGCAGTATCACACCACTCGACTTTGTTGACAGAAAGTTGTTCTGAGTTCTTTGTTTCGAAATAGTCGAATAATCTGATTCGGCCCATCGACTCTCTTGGAGTGCCAAAGCGGAGAAAGGACATACTGTGAACAATCCAGAACATTCTCCAAGTTGTACCAAGCACGACTTGCCATCTGATTATACTTTCAATGTGTTTTTTAGGTTAAAAAAAATAAAAATATATATATCTTGAAACCTTCATGCCATTCCCTGATTCTTGGACTTTAACTTTTATACAAAGTTCCTTGCACCGAGTGATGTCCTCCTCCTCCCCCTCCCCCCCCCCCCCCCCCCAATAAACACACCACTTTCCACCCTTACAGAACGCATAAAATACATAGCCCAAAATTTGAAGCGATTCTGTTCAGTAGTTCATGAGATACAGCTGAACTTTTATACAAGCTTTTCCTTGCACCATGGTACACCACCACACAAAATTTGAAGCGATTCTGTTCACTAGTTCACGAAATAAAGCTGGGGGAAATTACATAGCCCAAAGAAGGACATTTCGGGTTTCAAGGTCAAACTTCAAGGTCAAGGGTTCAAGTTCATCTAAAAGACGCCATCTACCCCCCCCCCCCCCCCCCCCACACACACACACACACACACACACAACTTCTCTCTCTCTCTCCCTCTCTCTCCCTCTCTCTCTGTCTCTCTGTCTCTCTCTCTCTCTCCAGAGGGCTGGATGTAAAAAAGCATGTTATTGCTTACTCTATTACCCTCTATAAATAAAATTAAATCAATCAATTCAATCAATCAATCTCTCCCCCTCTCTCTCTCTCTCTCCCTCTCTCTCTCTCTCTCGCTCTCATCTATCTCATTGCGTGCGTGTGTGTGTGTGTGTGTGTGTGTGTGTGTGTGTGTGTGTGTGTACGCGCGAGCGCGTTCTCTCTCTCTCTCTCTCTCTCTCTCTCTCTCTCTCTCTCTCTCTCTCTCTCTCTCTCTCTCTCTCTCTCTCCCACAAAGGAACAATCTACAGCTGCTTAGCATTCCATCGCCCAGCTAAGGCAGCACGGTTGACCAGCTGACCGGTACCTCAAGACCACGGTCCAGGGGGCAAGCACTGGTCAGCAGTTGACTGCTCAAGTGTCCGCTCTCTCGCCCTGTTGCCCACACACCTTTTTCACCGACACCTCGGCGTGGCAGACCCGCCGTCCCCCGCCCTTTAATCAACTTCCCACCCTTCACTGACTGCTGGGACCGAAGACACTACATTATATACACCACACCACAAAATCACCCCCCCCCCCCCCCCCCCCCCCAAATGTGACCCAGCACCACGAAAGGGACATTAAGTCGCTGGGCTAGTTTCTCACAACAGGCTTGCAAATTCAAAAATCTAAATTTTTTAAAATCAATTTTGAGTTTAGTGTATTTTCGTGTTCTCTTTCATATTCATCAAGGGCAATCTTTGTTGTGGTCTCTAAATACTCCAGAAGGTGTTTTTAAATGGAGTAGGTTGATGCATTTTCTTCAGCTAGGCTAAACTTTAGACTGTGATTTATCAAAATGGCCGACAGTCACCCTACCAACTTTAAATGCTTTTAAGTCTAAAACGGAAAACTTTACAAGAATGGTTCTAATATCATTTGAAAGAGAATTGTCTGAAGTTTCTAGCTGTACCATTATCTCAGAATGTCCTTTTTGACACTTAATGTCCCTTTCGTGGTGCTATTGTCACAAATCACAGAAGCCTGCTGACTATGCCTGGCAAAACTAGACATTATATAATATTTGTGTTTTTGTTTTCTAACACATTGGACTTTTTTTCACGGAATGAAGCTACATTTTCACAGAAATACACAGAAAACATAATTCAAGTGTTTTTGATTGGTTTGATTTTGCGACCATTTGCTTTCACAAAAAATAATAGAGCTATGATTTCACAGAAATGCACACAAAACCGATTTGAAATAAATATCTATTTGATTGGTTTGATTATACAGTTCTCAAGTTTGACATCCAAGAAACACCATTAAAGCGCAGAAATCTGACATAGAAGACAGAGCTTTAGCTAGTTTTCGTATTCATGATTTTGGTTGGTTTGCTTTACATTAAGAAAGAAAGAACTCATTCAAATTTTATTTCATATTTTTGACACGAGTACAATGCATAAGAACAGAGATAAAGCTGCCCTAAACAGATATGATTTTGATATATTTGGGAGTTTGACAATAGTTTTTGCATTTTTTTAAATCAAACATATGTTGTGCGACTTTGGTGGTGTTTTCTTATTGCACGGTCAGATTACCTTTAACCAGCAGCTAGAGAAAGACAGGGGTGCTGGGTAGTGGAAAAAATCAGGGTTGCTTGTTGGTTTAGAAACAAGAAAATAGGGGGGTGGGGAAGCACGACAACAATGTGACGAATCCACAGTCACATAACGGCTTGGAACTGGAAGAGAGACAGCAACGACACAGCTATGATGTGGAACTTGATGTAAAGATTTAATAACGACAAAAAAGGGTGATCTTTGCTATGTCGTAATTGGCTGACAAAAGGCCTCACGGCAGGGCAAACAGAAAACAGTAAACATTGTGGATAGCAAAACTATCTGTATTGTTAAAACAATTTGGGACTTTCCTGGTGTTGCACTGTCTTCGGGCATTGCCTCCAGTGTCGTTCCCACCATCTTTACATCTACTAATGTTCTGGTCCAGACCGGAGGACGTTAAACAGATTTACTACTAAAAAAATAGTAAAGTGAGAGTAAAAGCTATATGATTACCGATTCACAACAATGGAAAACGCTATTGCAGTTTTTTAGTGTTTTAGAAAGAGAGATGGACACCATAATATTGGTTTTTTTTACAACCCCTGAAAAATCAACTGGAGAACCAATCCAAACAAAACTTCTTAAAATAACCCACTGATAGCTGTGCAGAGAGCCATCAGCCGATACTGTGGTCATCAATCACAGGCGTCACAGTGGTCAAGCTGACAAGGCTTGCAGTGGTCACTAACAGGTCCGCTCTGCTTCACGGTCATGTCCGACAACGGAGACAACATGTGGCTACAGCACGCCGCATGTTCGTCCACTAATCTCTCTCTCTCTCTCTCTCTCTATCTCTCTCTCTCTCTCTCTCTCTCTCTCTCTCTCTCTCTCTCTCTCTCTCTCTCTCTCTCTCTCTCTCTCTCTCTCTCTCTCTCTCTCTCTCTCTCTCTCTCTCTCTCTCTCTCTCTCTCTCTCTCTCTCTCTCTCTCTCTCTCTCTCTCTCTCTTAATATTTTACACAAATTCAATTCAGCTATCTGTGCACCAGGGCCTAAAATTGCACAGCATGCAATACCTCAACAAATCACAAAACACAGCTGTTCAAAATGTGTCAGTGGACTAGGCCCAGCCTAAATTCTTATCCTTGTAAAATAAAGTATTTGAAGTTTGAAGTTTGAACTCTCTCTCTCTCTCTCTCTCTCTCTCTCTCTCTCTCTCTCTCTCTCTCTCTCTCTCTCTCTCTCTCTCTCTCTCTCTCTCATCTCTCTCTCTCTCTCTCTCTCTCTCTCTCTCTCTCTCTCTCTCTCTCTCTCCCAATGTGTCAGGTGCACGTGCACCTTGTAATCTATGTATGTGGTGTTCCCAGACAGATGTCGTTGAATACGGGGAGTGAGAGCGTCTTCCTTTTCTATACAGTGTTGTCATGCTGCGTCTCTTCAGCAGTCGTTTGGTTGACAATCGCTACGCTGCTAACAGGAATTGTTCGGAAATAATTAAGGGGAGTAATGTCATGGTGTGTGGTAGTGATCTTGCCTATTTCAATCGGTCAAACAGGGGAAGTTACTCTACCTTCAGGTAGATCCCCAGCTCTCGCCTCGTGTGTTTCAGCGGACATACAGCACTTAGAACACCGTGCGTCATTCTAAAAATGTATGTCATTTATATGTTTACGTCACATTTTGCACGTTTTATCAGTTTGTGGCAACTGGCCACCCCTAAGTTTTCTTTAAAAAAAATGTTTCCTCTATTTGTTTCCCAGTAAAAACATTGCCAGTTTACATGTTGAATATGTTTTGAAATAACTGACCTAAAATGTTTTTGTTTGGGGATCAGTTGTTGATAATATTAGAGAAATAAGGGTTTACGCCCTCTTTGGCCTTTCGGCCATGTGGGGCATTAGGTTTTGCTTGAAGTTATAAAGAGAGGGGGGGGTGGGTGGAGGGGAGGGGGGGGGGAGTGATCCGGAGGATCTCAGCACACCAGGTGAGGGCAGGCCCACTGAAGGGGGGATACGCAAGACATCCTCGCGTCACCCCCAACACTGGGTCCGCCCCCTCCCATGGGAGGTCGGCTCACGGACCACTTGGGGGGGGGGGGGGGGGGGGGGGGGGGGGGGGGGTGGGGGGGGAGAATATTAAGAATGGATTTCCCTTTTGTACAGGCCACGTGCACATCGTTCTCTGATTACTGTGACTAGCAAGACGTTGGGTGTGGGTTTTGTTTTCTACCAAGCATAGGAACAAACCTTGAACCAAACATGAAACATGGAGAGTAGTTTTACACGGTTAAAAATATGAAAACTATTCCAAATCTTAAAATATTTAAAACTGCTAACAGTTCTCCCATATTGTCCCCTACCAAACAGCCTTAGCATTCCTTTGACACCAAGCTCAGCCTTCTCCGTCTTTCCCTTCCTACCAGTTACTTCTGTTAGCATCATGTTGTTGCCTACAATCATGAACATTCTACTTCTGGACAAAGGAAACCAAACAAGTGCATTTTATATGCGCATAAAAGAAAGGCTCAGTCAAATCATTGCAAATTTTGTGGGTGTCTGTGACAGCGCAAATTGTAACAACTGCGCAAAATGTAGCAATTGTTACATTTTGCGCGGGCTGCCCGCGCAAAATGTAACAATGTCCGCGCAAAATGTAACAATTGTTACATTTCGCGCTAGGCGCCCACCTTTTGACGAAATTAGCAACACAAAAATGGCAGTTTTTCGTCTTTACAAATATCGTAGCTGTGATTTGTTACATCCATAAACACAACAGTAATTCGGCATTGTTCAGGCGAAAAAAACGCTGTACCCAAGAAGAAAGCAAGAAAGAAATAACACACGAGAGAAAAACAATCAATAAAACAACCTGCATACTTTGCACCTTGTAATAATAAGTAATAATGATAAATCGAATGAAGAACGAGTGAAACAAACAAGCAAGCAAACAAACATTTGGAAATTTAGATGTAGAATTTATTTTTATCTTTCGATTTGATATAAAAATTATTATGATGAAGACAAATTCATCAACTCCTTGAAGATTTTACTTCGATTTGATCTGAAATGACGAAAAACTGCCTTCTTCTTCTAATTTCGTCAAAAGGTGGGCGCCTAGCGCAAAATGTAACAATTGTTTCCGCGCAAAATGTAACAAAATCGAACATTGTTACATTTTGCGCAGTTGTTACAATTTGCGCTGTCACAGGTGTCTTCTTCTTCTTCTGGCGTACGCCTGCTACACAACCAAAGGTCTGATGACAAACGTTTTAATTGTGCCGTCTTCTCCAGCTCTTCCTTGGACCCATAGATGTCCATTTTCAATTATTGGTGTACCCCAAATCTTGTATTGCATTCGTGTGATTAGTTGTGACAGTGAGTGCGATTAGTGAGCTCAACAAACAATACCACGCCCAAATTTGAAAATCACAAAAGCGTGGCTATACAAAAAGGTGTCAAAAATTGAGTGTGTCCACTGTTGTTGGCAAGGCAAACAATTTACACGATGTCTCGTGACCCCCCTCAATGTGTCAAGAAAGCCCCGAGGAACTGCTGCTTACACAGTTAAAGTTATTGCTGCTTGGGTGGACACACAATTTTGACATATTTTGAGCAGCTGCGTTTTGTGATTTTCAACTCAGGGGGTTGCGTTATTTGTTCAGCTATTGCTTCAACGCTAATGACCAGAATGCTGTGCAAGTTTAGGCTCTGGTGCACAAGTAGCTAAATTAAGTTTGTGTAAAATATAAAATGATTTGGTGCAGCCATTTTGGTTTTGCGGCACTGTGATGAAGAGGTTATCTTTTGTTGATATCATAATAATAATAATGCGTATCATAATAAGACTCGAAAATGAACAACGATGGTGACTAGGTGTGTTGGTTTACACATGCACCTATATTTACTTTTTGCAGACATCCCAAGGACTGAGCAATAAGGTATGGGGACCATTCCGTAAAATCGTGGACTTTTGAACGTCCATGAAGTTAGGAAAACAGAATCTTGGCTGGAAATATGAACACAATCCTGAAAAATAGGAATGATTGGCAGCTATGAAGTGGGGATAATAATAAATAAATAAAAATTAAAGCAGGAAGGAGGTGGGTTGGATAGTGGACGAAAATAGAAACCTGTTTCCGTTTGTCGTCAACCTCGAAAAATGAGCTATAAACCTGACCTTGACCCATTATTCCTCTCTTTTACAGCATACACTTTTCTTCAGAGTCAATATGGGGAATTTATCCAACAGTGGTTCTCGCAGCTGGAAGAAAAACAAATAGTCAGTAACTATAAATTGTATAAAGATATTTTTTCTTGTGAGGATTACTTTAAAATTTTACCCGAAAACGTATTATTGTTTTTTGTAAAGGACAGAACATTAAATCATAGATTACCCATCCAAACGGGGAGAATCCAAAATATCCCACATAGTGAAAGATTTTGTTCTAAGTGAGACCACAAAACACTAGGAGATGAATTTCATTATGTTTTTGAATGTGAAACGTTCCAGGCTGCTAGAAAACGTTATTTGCCAAATTATTGTTTAAAAAACCCAAACGTAATAAAGTTGAATTCCTTATTTCAGTCAAAAAATAAAAGAACTCTCAGTCGTTTAGCTTGTTTCATAAAGGCTATTTTAAAAGAGTTCTGAATCTTAGTTGATATCACGAACCCCACTCTGTTAATTTGTTCTACTATTATTCACACCTCTTGGTACACGAAGGGCATCTCCATGTCTGAGTTTATGTCCTAATTGTTTCTTGTCTTGTTTCATATGTCAATATTTGTTAATGGAGATAAGTTAATTAGCGGTTTTTATTTTAAAAATTGATTCACATGTGAAATTCCAGCAACTGTGTGTGTGCGTGCATATGTGCGTATGTGTATGGTGGTGTATCTGTGCATGATGGTATAGTGTGCCTGTCTATATGGTGATGAGTACTGTTAACATATTGTTTGTTTAGCTCATGTATGTTGATGTGTACTGTTATGAAGTCTTTTGAGCTAATATTTGTAATGTTTGATGCCGCAAATGTGAATGGCATTTATATTCATTTTCTTGTGCCCCCAGGGTTTTTTGGAAATAAAGTTGACTTGACTTGACTTGACTTGTTAGCATTGCTGAGACCTAGAAACAACCTCTTTAAACGACGACTTTGTTGTTTATTTACTCGTTTGTTGTTTAACACACATGCTTGCCCTTTGGAGTGTACATGTTCGAATCGTACATGGAAAACGTCGTGAAATTTCAGCAAGATTCAATGAACGGTTTGGAAAATATGAAGCAAAAAGTAAATGCATGGGTGCAAACACACCCACGGGGTACGGGAAAGGTTAAGTCCAGTTTCCTATGCCCTGGCGGAACCCTGTGGAACAGCCTGCCAGCTGCCATTGCTGGAAATAAGGAATACAATATGTTTTAAAAGATCCACCAGATCACGTGTCAACATCACGGGTTTCACGGGTTTTCCCTCTTATAACTGGAAAGAAATCTTGTTTTGACCAAGTCTGACTCCCATATAAATGGCCCCCAATTCAAACCAACACATACGTTTAAAGAGCAGCCTCAATTTGAATATGGGGAAATTGGTATGTGGGTCACAGCAACCCAGAAGCAAACAAGGGACTTAATCGTGGTGCGTCACTGGGTTATTAAGACAAGGCTCACAATAAATCGAGGGGTAATTGCCTAAGAGTGTTATCACAAAAGGACAAAGGAAGGATGATAACACGCTTTGGAAATTGCCCCTCGTAATGGTGTATTGTTAACAGGCAGCGTAACTTATTCGATCGTTCAGAGTCAATCAAATCAAATCAAATCAAATTCACTTTTTCTTTATTCACTTTACCTGTCCATTTTGAACGCAGATGCGTCATGCTGCCGTTATGCGCCACTTAAAAAATAGTTAGGCCCAGCAAGTCCGACGTCGGCTATAGAGGAAATCATTTTGAAAGCGTTTCTTGAAGAAGACAAAAAGGCAGGAGAATGGATCGGGTAAGGCAGAAAGATAGCAGATGACATCAAGCAAAGGGAAAAGGCAAGAGTCAAAGAGAGTGATAGATTAGAGGAGGTCACAAGCACATAATTTCCAGAAGGTGGGGTAACTATTTATATGTTCCCCCTCTCCTCCCTCCTAAAGGAAAACAAATTGGATTGAATGCGATTTTTGTACGCTAACAAACGTTTCAGCCCCCCTTTCCATTTGCTTCTTTGTGGGTTATCTTCATAATTATTGGTTTGTGGTTCAAGATGGGTTTTTTGTCATGTGAAGTATTGTCAATAGGCTAATGACTTCTTTTGTTTTCTTTAAAAAAATCAATATTTCTTTTCATATCGCATTGTGTTCTGTAGAAATAGCATTATTATTGTTTGCTTTTTTTCTCCCTTTTTCTTTACATTTTGTTTTATAGATGGCTTGATGTAAAACAAAAAAGAAGAAGCCATTTATGTGCTTATTCAGTGTCCATCTTTAAATTACATTTTGACACTGATTTTGACCTTTCCCCATCCAACCCTTGTGTTGTCCCATTTCAACCTATAATCATTCTTTACTTTGTGAAATATGAAATAAGGTATAGACTTTCGAGAAAAGAACGTTTTGTTTAAGAGAACAAGGAGAAGGAGGAGGGAAAAGAAGAATAAAATGAGGAGGAGGAGGAGGAGGAGGAAGAGGAAGACAACAACAACAAAGGTAACAGGGGCAACAACTCGCCATGGTATTAGGATAATATGGTTCATCGAAGACATTGTTTAAGGTTTTACTATTGGAAGATCTTCAACTTGATGCTTGACGGGGTCAGAACTCACTCTCTCTCTCTCTCTCTCTCTCTCTCTCTCTCTCTCTCTCTCTCTCTCTCTCTCTCTCTCTCTCTCTCTCTCTCTCTCGTCTCCGGTTGTGCTTATTCCGGGGGTTTTCCTCATTAAAAAACATTCGTTCGTTCGTTCGTTCTCTCTCTCTCTCTCTCTGCCTGAGGGCATGGTGTAGAAAAGCTGATTCAGCTTATCCAGTTTCCCTCAATAAAACAATAAACAGTTCGTATTCGTATTCGTTATCTCTCTCTCTCTCTCTCTCTCTCTCTCTCTCTCTCTCTCTCTCTCTCTCTCTCTCTCTCTCTCTCTCTCCTGTCTCTCTCTCTCTTCTCTCTCTCTCTCTCTCTCTCTCTCTCTCTCTCTCTCTCTCTCTCTCTCTCTCTCTCTCTCTCTCTCTCTCTCTCTCTCTCTCTCTCTCTCTCTCTCTCTCTCTCTCTCTCTCTCTCTCTCTCAAGCATTTCAAACATTCACATAGCTATGCATTAATGTATAGGACAACCCCCAACAATAGCACCTAGCCAACAAACAATGAAAACAAAGTGGCCAACATTTCAAAACCGCAACTATCAAATTAAATCCAATCTGAAAGACCTCAAATCTTTCTCCTTGATCGTGTATAATTTTCAAACTTTCCGACGCACCACTTAAATGCACATTTCAGCAAATGATCTTCTTCTTCGTCTTTGCACATAATTATATATATAGATATAGGAGAGGTAAAATCACTGATTACATTCCCCATTTATCGTCAGCTGATTCAAGAATGCCTGGCATAGCTTACATTATTTTCACTTATAAATAATGAATCATCAAGCAGAAGTCAAAATGGGCGAAGAAAACGAAAGGATAAATTTACCCTCCAGAGAAAAAACGCGAGAATCTGTGATCCACGAGGCCAAAAATGAAAGAGAGAAGAGAGGGAGAGGAGGAGAAAAATGGGAGAGGAATAGGGATGAAAAGGACTGTGAGGGTGTGCGTCACGACTGTCAGAAGAACGACTGTTAGAATCCTTTGAACCTTTGATTACGACCAAAATGTCACGTCTGCTAGAATGATATTTTCGCGGATATCAGAATCAATAGAGCATTTGCCACGCGCCGGTGACCTTGAATTTCACTGAGTTGAATTTAGAGAGTTGAATTAGAGAGGTCAGCGCAACTCGGGCAGAACGAGCTCGGGCAAATTAGTAGTCTAGTATAGGGAACGAACACTCGTGGCAAACGCCCTATTGAAACGCATGTAGAAAAGACCTTTACACGCTAGTCTCACATTCAACTGGGCAGAGGAAAAGAGCATCGAATCCGGAGAGCCGTTCTCAAACAGCCGTTCTTCTGATAGGGTCTTCTTCTAACAGCCGTTCTTCTGATAGTTGTGATGCACCAGATAGACGTACGGTTGACGTAAGGGCGTGTAAGGAAAGGTACGTAGAAAGAGAGAGAGAGAAGCAGGAAAAGGTGGGGATGTGGGAGTGGAGGGAGGGTGGGGGGAGGGGTTGGGGTGTGGGGGTGGGGTTGTCAGTTTTGTCGCACGTAACTTTGAAATGAAAGCAACGGGGTTGATAACAAGACTGATGGCAGATCCTCTCGTTCGTCTAAGTCAAGTGGGTGCCGAATTTAGACTCGCCCGCACGCGCTGACTGGCATGCGCATAGTTAGGCAAAGGAAGGGCAACCGTCAATTTGAGCGAGCATGCCAAAAAGCGCGAATACTTTCTGTGTGCAAAATGCGCGAATGTCTGAAAGTCAAAATGCGCGAACCCCTTCCGTGAATGTCTAATAGTCAAACAGTTCGCAACGATGGTGATATTATACCTTTTTTTTTTAAACCAACAAATCAATTAATTAAAATGAGTGTGTGTGTGTGTGTGTGTGTGTGTGTGTGTGTGTGTGTGTGTGTGTGTGTGTGTGTGTGTGCGTGCGTGCGCGTGCGTGCGTGCGTGCGCGTGTGTGTGTGTGTGTGTGTGTGTGTGTGTGTGTGTGTGTGTGTGTGTGTGTCTCTGTGTGTGTGAGTGTGTGTGTGTGTGCGTGTGTGCGTGTGCGCGCGCGCGTTGTGTGTGTTTGTCCGTCCGTCCGTTTGTTTTGTGCGTTCTATCTCTGTCTCTTTCTGTCTCTCTATGTGGGATAGTCGCGCAAATTGCATACTTCATGTTCGCGCAAATTGCATAGAGGAAGAGTAGCGCAAATTGACCTATTCGCGCTTTTTGACAACTCCCCAAGAAAGAATATCAGAGAGAAAGTGGGGGGTGGGGGGGTGGGTGATCAGAGAAAGAAACACAAGAAAGAAAGACCAACAGGCAGAGACACAGCACAACACAGGAATCTTAGACACAATAATTAGTACCAGACACTGTCTGTGAAGCAGGCAATTAGGTCCACACTTCCATGTTTGCATCATTATAATCCCTGCTCCATACAAGTAGAAAAGATAAGAACCCTGCCTTAATCCGCGCACACAGTCTGTGTAAATAATTACCCAGGAAATCATAAACTGTATACATAAAACAACATAATTGTACAATGCATCTCTCTCTCTCTCTCTCTCTCTTCTCGTTCTATCTCTCTCTCTCTCTCTCTCTCTCTCTCTCTCTCTCTCTCTCTCTCTCCTCTCTCTAATCTCTCTCTCTCTCTCTCTCTTGTTCTATCTCTCTCTCTCTCTCTCTCTCTCTCTCTCTCTCTCTCTCTCTCTCTCTCTCTGTCCTCTCTCTCTCCTTTTCTCTTTCTCTCTCTCTCTCTCTCTCTCGTCTCTCTCTCCTCTCTCTCTCTCTCTCGTCTCTCTCTCTCTCTCTCTCTCTCTCTCTCTCTCTCACTCTTCTCTCCTCCTCTCTCTCTCTCTCTCTCTCTCACCGGACTCAGAATCCAGTACTAATCATGTTTACGACAACCCAGACAAAGCTGGTACTGATGACAGACAGACAGACGAAAGTGACAAAACAGGACCAGACAGAGGACACATTGTTGCAGGTGGAAGCTCCACACTGCAGACCCCAGCAACTGCCCGCACTCTACGATCACGACAGGTGACGTCAGCTCCACGTTCTGGAAAGCAGGTCAACAAGCCAACTGCCAGATCCAACAGCCAAAGCAGCATCATGGACTCCTTCCAAAAGACGGAGACTATCAATAAAGCAAAACGATCTGCAGGGCCCAAGACCCAATCCCCAATACATCCTGTGCCCCAACCCCCCTCAGACCCCAAGCCCCATGGATCAAAGACGAAAAGCACTGATGCTACAGATGACAACAAATAGGGATTTGGCCGGGCCACAGAAACAACAAATAAAGGTCAAGCTTGTGATGAACATGGGGCTAGTTTTAAGAAAACAATACATGTAAATAGTGTGGACATTGAAGAGGATAGTAAAATTAGATTTTTGAACTATAATGTTAATGGACTTTTAACAAAGCTAGATGATGCCAATTTCATTAATTTTCTTATTTCTTTTGATTTTATATGTCTCACAGAAACGTTTGTTGGTTTTGACTTTGAATCTCCTTTATTTAATGATTTCATTGTGTTCACTTCCAAAGCCAAAAAGCTATCATATCAAGGAAGATATTCTGGTGGTGTCATCGTGATGGTTCGTAAATCATTTAAACACTTTATTGAGCGTATTCATGTGAATCAAGAGAATTTTGTAGTGTTAAAAATTAACCAAAACCTACTCTGTACTGATAAAAGCATAATGTTTATATGTACGTATATACCTCCTTGTGACTCGCCATTTTGGAATACACAAGCAGACGGGCTAGGCATTGAATTAATTGATCAATGTTTAGCAGATTTGTATGAGTCATGTGGTGAATTTAGTATTTTGTAAAATGGTGACTTAAATGCAAGATCCGGGTCAAAAAATTATAATTTTTGTGGTGATGACAGAGATTTCGAGCCAACGGTTTTTTCTGCCAATAATCAGTTCATGCGGAAATCTCAGGATACATGTAGCAACACTTTTGGAGAACAATTACTTGAATTTTGTAATATATCTGATTCTATTATATTGAATGGTCTATCTGAACCAGGCTTTGATGATTCATGTACATATATTGGTGTTTCTGGTGTAAGTGTTGTAGATTATTTTGTTATGTCTGTTGAACTTTTTTCTTGTATTAATGTTACTTCACTTATTGTTGAGAATGCAATAGTCTGATCATTTGCCACTGGTCATGGATATCACAATTGCGAAAAAACATAATGATGATCATGTAACAGATAAAAAACAAAACAAAACATCAGAAAGACTTGTTTGGAACAAGGATTTTGAACACGAATTTGTTAACACTCTAGAGAGTATGGATATACAAAGAAGATTGACATTAGCATCAAAGGACTTAGAGGAGGATGTAGATGGTGCGCTTCAGACATGTATACAGTGTCTGAAGGAATCAAGTCGATGTATGTTGAAAACATTCCATGGTAGCAGAAATTGTAAAAAGAAATCAGAATGGTTTGACGAGGAATGTGAAAATATTAAAAAGGAAACAAGAAGGAAACTAAATTATTTCAGAAAAACTAGAAAAGAAGAAGATCGTCTAATATATGTTGAAGCAAGGAAAGAATATAAATACCTATTAAAAACTAAGAAACGAACTTTTAACAAACTAAAGGCAGAGAGTTTAGCAAAGGATTTAAACAATAGCTCAACATTTTGGAGCGAACTCAGAAAGTTAGGTTGTGGAACAAAAGAAAGAATTAATAATAATAACGTAAACACAGAAGAGTGGCTTAATCACTTCAAGAACTTATTTCAAGATAATTCTGAAGAAAACATTGATAATGCCGATATTGAGATTAATGTACTGGATGAACCTGATCATGTTCTAAATCAGAATATATCAGAAACGGAAGTAAGCCAGGCTATAGAAAAACTAAATGCTGGTAAAGCCACAGGATTAGATGACATATCCGCAGAAATGCTTAAAACGGGGGGCAGGAGTGTTTTAAGTTTCCTAACTAAATTATTTAACCAAATTTTTGAGAAAGGAATCTATCCTCAGGAGTGGGCTAAATCTATCATTATTCCTATCTACAAAAAGGGTGATCCAGAAAATGTTGACAACTACAGGGGGATTTCACTTTTAAACATTATATCTAAATGTTATACTTCAATACTAAATACAAGATTATATAACTGGTTGGAAAATAATGATTTAATTTCAGAATGCCAAGCGGGTTTTCGCAGAAAACATTCAACAATTGATCATATATTTACTTTGAATGCAGTAATACTGAAGTGTTTATCTAGGAAAGGTAGAAAATTATATGTAGCTTTTGTTGACTTCAAAAAAGCTTTTGATTCTGTCCAACATCAGAAACTTTTACAATGCATTAAAAACAATGGTGTGAAAGGTAAGTTTCTTGCTTCTCTCAGAGCAATGTATTCTTCCTTATTAGCATGCGTCCGTGTAAATAATGAGCTTACAGATTTGTTTGAAACTCCTGTTGGAGTTAGACAAGGGTGTGTATTAAGTCCAACTTTATTTTCACTCTTCATTAACCAATTAGCAAACCATACTAATAGAGATGGAAAACACGGAGTTCAGTTATTTCCAGATATTATGGAATTGTTCATTTTACTTTTTGCAGACGATATTGCATTGTTATCTACCACACCTAGTGGACTCCAGAATCAATTAAATATATTAATGATTTGTTGTGATAGAATGAAGCTTAATGTAAATATAGATAAAACAAAAGTTATGGTGTTTAGGAAAGGGGGTTTCTTGGGAAAAAATGAAAAATGGTTTTACAATGGAAATATGTTAGAAGTTGTAGGCAACTATTGTTATTTAGGATATAACTTTACTACAATGAACAGTGTCAAGAAAGGTACATCACATTTAGCAACTAAAGGGAAGAAAGCAGTTTTTCAACTTTGTAAAGTTTTTCAAAAGTGTAAGGAATTGACAGCATCTACTTTTTTCAAAATCTTTGACTCCAAAATTCAACCAATATTGTTGTATTCTTCTGAGATTTGGGGGTTGAACAAATTGGAACATTTAGAAATAATTCATATGATTGCATGTAAGCGTTTTTTTGGTGTTCCTGGAAGAACACCAAATAAAATGGTGTACGGAGATCTTGCCAGATATCCATTGTATGTAAATTCATATGTGGCCGCTGTAAGGTATTGGTTTAAGTTATTACAAATGGATAGCAAAATGATACCCCATAAAGCTTATAAAATGTTATTGGAAATGGATTCATCTGGTAAAGAATGTTGGGTTTCAAAAATTAGAGAAATCTTGTGTTTTAGTGGTTTCAATATTGTTTGGTTGCAACAAAATGTTGGAAATGTTAAAGCATTTTTATGTATATTCAGGCAAAGGTTAATTGATATGTTCATACAAGAGTGGTCTGGAACCATTAGAGATCGAGATCGATACACATCTTACAGAACATTTAAGACAATATTCGAAAAAGAAAAATATGTAATAGATATGGAAATGTATACTTTTCGTGTTGCAATTCTCACAAGTAAGATTCAATGTTCTTCCTTTAAATAACAATCTACATCGTTACAGTACATTAGAACACACAAAAGTCTTGTCCATTCTGCAGAACTAAAATTGAAAATGAACAACATTTCCTTTTTGAATGTCCAGCCTATAATGACCTTAGACAGAAGTTTCTCCAAGAATCAGCTAGACTTCCAACTCACATTTTACTTAAAGCAACCAGTTCATTCCATATGCATAACTTATCCAGGTATGTATTTCATGCTGTCAACAGACGGAAGAGAATATTTCTGAAGTAGTTCTAGTTAAATTAGTTTGTGGTTCTACAAATGGTGTATAATTATAATCCAAGGGTATGTCATAATATAAAATTATTATAAATTAATATTTCGTGTGTGTGTGTGTGTGTGTGTGTGTGATCTGATATATACATCTACTAATATGCAATATATGTTCGGTTGATGTATACATTCTTGTATTTTGTATGCCCTGCCTCCCCTTCCTCCAAACATTGTATTGTGGCCTAAGGCCAATGTACAATAAAACATCCGAGTTCCGAGTTCCGAAGTTCCTCTTCTCTCTCTCTCTCATCCTTTACCCTTCTCTAGTCTCTCTCTCTCTCTCTCTCTCTCTCTCCTCTCTCTCCCATCTCTCTCTCTCTCTCTCTCTCTCTCTCTCCCTCTCTCTCTCTCTCTCTCTCTCTCTCTCTCTCTCTCTCTCTCTCTCTCTCTCTCTCTCTCTCTCTCTCTCTCTCCTGAGTAGTGGATGTGTATATATGGAAAGTTAACAATTTTGCGTGTTTCTAGTTAGTATTATTTCGACTGTCTTTTTGTTCCTTGACCCTGTTTTTAACCCTTTCACCGCCAATGTCGCATTTATGCACCACAATGGTTTAACACCCATGTCACTAAAAGGCATCAAATCAGGGCCTGTTATTTCAAGATCTTATTTTCTTGCTTTTGGGAGGTAAGGATAGGCCTAGTGTTATACATATCACATATGAATTCCCAATATTGCAGATATTTTATTTTCTCTATCCCGTTAAGTTTAATGGTAATTTGTGGCTGAAATATGTCTGGCGGCGAAAGGGTTAAGGGCTAGTAGTCTAAAGGAATAAGACCGTTGTTCAATTGTTCAATAAGTTCTCCCTTCTGAGTCTTATTATCTTTTTTCTTGGAATGGTGCTGATGCCATTGCTGTTAGTGTTATTGTTTGTTCTTGTTTGTTTGTCTGTTTATTTGTTTGCTTATTTGTTTTACTTGTTTGTCTGTTTGTATATTACATGATACATTAATGGGATTTTGCTTCTTTAAATTGTGATGTTTCCCTCCCCCCAACCTCCGTATATTGTGTATGGGCCGATGGCCTTCACAATCAAATAATGTTTCAAGCGTTTCAAGCGTCTCTCTCTCTCTCTCTCTCTCTCTCTCTCTCATCTCTCTCACTCTCTCTCTCTCTCTCTCTCTCTCTCTCTCTTGTCTCTCTCTCTCTCTCTCTCTCTCTCTCTCTCTCTCTCTCTCTCTCTCTCTCTCTCTCTCTCTCTCTCTCTCTCTCTCTCTCTCTCTCTCTCTCTCTCTCTCTCTCTCTCAGGACAGATTGGAAGACGAGGTGTTACCTAAAAATCTTTATCCTTAAAAAATAAAATTCAAGTTTTCGAGTTTTCGAGTTTTCAAGTTTCTCTCTCTCTCCATTCACACACCCTCTTCTCACCTTTCTGCAAGATCTTCTGCCGGTAGTGTCCAAGCGAGCAGTTCCAGCGCTCGAACTTGAACTGGTGCTGGCATTCCAGAACAGAGAGGCGGGTGGCTTTGATCAGAGTCTGGGGCACCCCCCTACCCCTCCGGCACATCCTGGCCTGTCTGTGAGGCAGCTTCAGCAACTGGCATAGCTGCCGAGGGGATGGCGGGCGAGGGCCTCTTCTTAGTCCTCCTTTTCCTCCTCCTCCTCCTCCTCCTCC
>CM065682.1:15278919-15281419 GCA_017654935.2 Phymorhynchus buccinoides
ATGGAAATGTATCGAGCACCGTACTGCACGACCAACGAAGCAGACATACAAAGAAGCATTTCTATTTACAGACGGCTGTTCCAAGACACAAATAAAGAAAAAGAAAATGAACAAAATATCAGTGAAAATAGCATGATGTGAATAAACATCTACTGGTTATTTCTGTCGCTGGACCCGCTCTCTGGCTGTTTTACAAATTCAGGTTCTTCATCAGTAAACAGTACAGATTAGACCGCAGTCCTCGACATGCATGTAGCTCCCCCAAACTCCTGATTTCTGCTGATCTCTGTCATAACATTTCTCATGTTGTCTCTATCTTGTCGCGTAAACAGAACATCTTCATATTTTTTTTAACCTCTAAAACTGTAAAAACAAAGAATAATAATAATAATAAAAAGGCAGAAAACGTCTTAGGTCTTAAGTTTATATTTTCAGATGAAAGAAAAGAAAACGCCCAAGAGCAACGTATAAAAGAGACAGCACTTTTAAAATAACCCTGATCGCTTCTCGGCCTTTTGGCTAAGACAGTGATTCAGGAACATAAATTTGTGTTTATACCCTGGTTGGTTTGTTCAGCCCGTCGTACATGGCGAAAGCCGATACGCGACGTTAAACTGAACTTCCATCCAATTAATCTTTCATTTTCATTTACCTTTACCATTTCCATTCCATTTATTTTTAAACACGTGCAAATACATTATTTGGTTTAAGCAAGCAGTCCCCTCACCCACCCACCCCACCCCCACTTCTCCACAAAAAAACAACACCAACCAAATGTACAAAACAAACATAAAAGCTATATAAGGTAAGCAACATGATGTACTTGAATGTAAGGAGCATGAATTAATACATGGTGTAATTTAAGAAGTAAATATACTTAGGAATTGGAAGAAAAATGTAGACACATTGCCATAAGTTCAGACAAAATATTCTTCCAATGATAATTGTACTTGCTCAGGTAAAACAAAAAGTCAATACAAAAGAAATAGTGTTCGTTATTTTTCAATTAATCGCACATAGCTTATGTCTTTTGTGCTAAAGTCTAGAAAATTCAGAACATGTGTGTTTAATTATGTATAGAATATGCAGCGGCCTATGTAGATGAAACAAAGATGGTACTTTTTAGCTAAAGGAATATTTGTTTTTATAAGCTTATAAACCATTTTGTTAAAATAATTCCTGAATAAGATATTCTTACTGGCAGTGTAATAGCTAATTTGTTTCTGCTGAAGGATAGTCAAAGTCTATTTCTGAACACAACGTTTATGTTGCACAACTGGTCGTTTGTAATTCGTCACATTTTACATGTTTTCAATATTACATTAAACATTACATTAATCTTCAAAATGTTGAAGTAGGATGCTTAAAAAAAATCGAAAGAAGAACTGCAAAGATTCATTATACTCATTCGTAAGGAAACAAAAAATCAAAGCGGTAAATGTTAGATAAGAAATGGAAAGACCAGACAGTAATTCATACCATCTTCGTCATCATCATTGCAGGCAGTAATTGATACCATCTTCATCATCATCGTTGCCATCATCTTTATTGTCATAGACATCATCACCATAACCAACATTGCCTTAGTCATCATGAGCATGATGAGGCGGTTGGTTGTCTTCGTCGTCATCATAGTCATCACCATCATCACTAACACATACCTTTTTACCCCCTACACAAATTTTGAGTAGTCTGGATAGCTGAAATGAGTAGCTTTGGTGCAAAATGTGTAGTTTTATTCATTAAACCAGCAAACAATGTTCACTGCAAATGAGTAATTAGAGCATTCATTTCAATTTCGAAGAGTAGTAGAAGTCCAAAATGAGTAGAATACTACTCGAAAAGAGTAGAGTAAACAGGTCTGCTAACATCATCATCAAAGAATCCATTGCTCGTACTTACCCAAAGAAAGCTGAGCAGGGCCTCACAGCCACGCAGAAGAGGATCAAGGGAAAGCAAAAGAAAGAGAAGAAAGGCAGGCAACGGGAACGAAGCCGACGACTAGCCAGCACATTCATAGTGATCGATGTTCTCCTCACCAGACATCGCGAAGGTTGTCCATCAATACCCCCAGTACCTCAGAATATCGCCACTCTCTCTGGACACACCAGCGGTCGTCATCCTTGATACATTTCCCATTCGCAAAGACCTATTATCGTTTGCTAGCGCATCCGGTGAGTCTCACAATCTGGATGCACTAAAACAACACGTTGACACCCTCGATACATTGCCAATTCTGTTTTCATTTAGCACATCCGATTCTTTTTTAATCCCAGCTCCCACTGAATTCACAACAGAGTTGTAGTCATCCTCGATTATGTCCTCAAATCTGGTAGACTTCAATGATTGCAGTGGTCGTGTCTACATAATACTCCGTCCAAAGACCTTCTTGGAAAAAAATAAGGAAACCTTTAACAGAAAACACTTTGTACTAATTATAAAAGATGACATGTGCAATGCTTGAAAAGTTCCAGCACAACGGAAACGGTTGATTGGTACA
>CM065682.1:15286419-15331419 GCA_017654935.2 Phymorhynchus buccinoides
CAATAGCGCCGAATTATCAGTTAACCCCGAATCTGGCTGTTTATTTTCGTTCTTGTTTGTTGTGCTTTAGGCCTATGGTGGTGTAGAGTGGCACAGTGGTAGCGCGTTCGCTTCGTGTCAAGTAAACCCGAGTTCGAACTTGGGTACAGGGGATTTTTTCCTCTCATTCTGCACTAGGCCTTAACGGTCTGAACGTGGAGTCTTTCGGATGAGACGATAAACCGAGGCCCCGTGTGCCCATGCACTTAGCATACGCTAAACCCAGTGGCAACGAAAAAGTTGTCATTTGATAAAAAATTACCCCCCCCCCCCCCCCCTCATCAGTGACAAAAATCGCATGCAAAAAAAACAACAACAAAAAAACAACATTGGGTGGCGCGCCTCTGGCTGCGACGCGCTCTCCAGGTGGGAGCGGCCCGAATTTCACAGAGACGCCTCTGTGACTGTAAAGTACCTAATACCTAATAATATAATATATATATATATATATTCTTTTTACAAAGAATAGAAGCAGCAATGGATCGGAATTTCCCTTCACCAACCAAAGAAAACAGGCAGAGACTGGAATAAATATCAGCAGCTGCTGCACTTTCGTCTTCGACGCGTATAATACCCTGAAAAAATAAGATATATTTTTAAAACACAATCATTTGTTTGGCGTGGTGTTTTTTGTGTGTTTGTTTCACATTTTTGGTTTTTGTATGTGTACTTGAATGGCTTATTTAATAGCTTAGCTGAATGTTTGAATTAAAAAAGAAAATTATATTTAATTGTTTTGGTTAAGATTTTGGGTTTTTTTTAAATTCTTGGTATTTCTGTTGTTATTGAATTGCTTACTTTTATTCTTAATATTTCGTACTGTGCTTCGTTATTGGCTTCAAATAGATATCCTAGTCAATTCTTCTTTTTTAGTCTTTGATAGAAAGCTTTGCCAAAATTTACATAATTTTATGCAATGTAATGAAACTTAGTGCTGCTATGTTGCAATGACGTACGCGTAAAAGATACATTTGCATGATAAAAGAATGAACATTTTAAAGTTTTCACAGCTGAGTTTTTAAAATTATTTATGGAATACATATGATCAGTTCCATAGGAAAGTATAAATGGATTCATGGTTTGATGTAAAATAAAATGTTGATGTGAGCAGAGAGACGGGCTTAGTTCATGTTATATTGTCATTAAATGAATTTCTTGTGTTCAAAATCTGAATAACAGAAAATCTGTTGGCTAAAATGGGAACATCTAGAATCAGCAGAGTATATACACACACACGCACGTGCGCTAAAATGCAAACTAGGAACAGAGCGCGCCGGTGGCGCGCGCTGTCATACACACACACACACAACTCAACACAAACACACACACACACACACAAAACAACACTCACACACACACACACACACACACACACACACACACAACACACTCAGAGAGAGAGAGAGAGAGAGAGAGAGAGAGAGAGAGAGAGAGAGAGAGAGAGAGAGAGAGAGAGAGAGAGAGAGAGAGAGAGGAGGGGGGGCGGCGAACAGAAACAAACACACAAAACATACATACATGTATACAAACGTAAACGATATATAGAGAGAACGAACGAACCTGTTTTTATTTTTTTTTAAATTATTGAGGGTTAAGAATAAGCACTATACAGACTTGTTTGCATCCAGCCCTCATAAAAAATGAAAAAGGAGAAGAAAAAACAAGTCACCACCATTAACAACAAATGTAAAACATTTAACAAAAGAAAAGAATGAAAGTGAAAAAGCATGAACATGCACATACAAAATTCATACTTATCAATTAAGAGAGAGAGAGAGAGAGATGAGAGATAGAGATAGATAGATAGATAGATAGATAGAGAGAGAGAGAGAGAGAGAGAGAGAGAGAGAGAGAGAGAGAGAGAGAGAGAGAGAGAGAGAGAGAGAGAGAGAGAGAGAGAGAGAGAGAGAGAGAGAGAGAGAGAGAGAGAGAGGGTGATATGAGGAGAGGCAGTGGTGGGGATGGCTTAGCAAGGTGGTGGCCCAGCGACCATGACTCGCGTGTTGACTTAGGATCATCATAACAAGGTCTTTGACAGAAAACGTACGTCGCGTCCTCCATCCTTTTGTTTCAGAATCTATTCTCCCTCTCCTTCCTTCTCCCCCCCCCCCCCTCTCTCTCTCTCTCTCTCTCTCTTTCCTTTCCGCAACTCTCGTTCCACATCTACTATGGGATATCCGCAGATAAACTGTTCCCAGAATTTGTTCATAAGTTTGCATTCTTCCTCCTCACATGATACATTGTGTCATTTGTCTCTGGGCTTATTTGTGCCTGCCTCTATCCATACACCCCCCCCCCCCCTCTATCTCTCTCTGTTGTGTCTGGGTTGTGTGCCCGCGCGCGCACGCATACACACACACACACACACACACACACACACACACACTCACACACACAACACACACACAGAGAGAGAGAGAGAGAGAGAGAGAGAGAGAGAGAGAGAGAGAGAGAGAGAGAGAGAGAGAGAGAGAGAGAGAGAGAGAGAGAGAGAGAGAGAGAGAGAGACAGAAGAGAGAGAGAGAGAGAGACGGGCACAGAGAGAGAGTGAGATATAGATAGATAGAGAGAGAGAGAGAGAGAGAGAGAGAGAGAGAGAGAGAGAGAGAGAGAGAGAGAGAGAGAGAGAGACAGAGAGAGAGAGAGAGAGAGAGAGAGAGAGAGAGAGAGAGAGAGAGAGAGAGAGAGAGAGAGAGAGAGAGAGAGAGAGAGAGAGAGAGAGAGAGAGAGAGAGAGAGAGAGAGAGAGAGAGAGAGAGAGAGAGAGAGAGAGAGAGAGAGAGAGAGAGAGAGAGAGAGAGAGAGAGAGAGAGAGTCCCATCAACGCTGATACACGATCCTCCCCATCATTGATGACTATCTTCCCTTGAAAACTTCGGGTTTGCTGCCAGATCATTGAAATCAAACGGCTCACTTTCCGCCACTGTCAATCTACTATCACCATCACCACCTCCCTTGATCCAATATCCATCTACCACAACTCCATATTTCCCCACCGCGAGCACACACGCACGTGCACACACACATACACACGCACACAATCACACATCACACATACACACACATGCGCGCGCGCGCTCGCTATTTTATTCCACTTTCATTTTTTATTAGTGTCAATAATTATTCCACCACCACCACCAGCCGCGATCCAAATCCATCTACCACAACCCAGTATGCCAGTATTGCGTGGCTAAGCCGCACTGATTTCTCCACTGACCCAGTGGATAGAGTTGGGATTGCTAAGGACTTCAGGGTGACTGGGTGGAGAAACATTTGGACGCGTTGCCCCCTGAAGTTAGACTTAACAACACCCCATAGCCTACATTCTACGCATGTAGCTTTTTTAAAAGCCTAAATATTGCGCGCGCGCGCGCGTGCGTGCGCATGTGCGTGTGGATGAGGTGTGTGTGTGTGTGTGTGTGGTGTGCGTGTGTGTGTGTGTGTGTGTGTTCAACACCGTCAATGTGTGTGTTTGTTTCTTCATGTTGTTGTTTGTTTGTTACTTGTTTCCAGTGTCCTTGTTGTTCACAATTCCGTTCCACTGTTGTCATTCTGCTAGTCAAACGCTATGTGACGTTTTGGCAAAGAATTATGGTAAGGTATGATAAACGTCTGTCGCTTCATTGTTTTGTTTGTTGTTGTTGTTGTTGTTGCTACTGTTTCCAATGTCCTTGTTGTTCACAATTCCGTTCCACTGTTGTCATTCTGCTAGTCAAACTACATGGCTTTTGGGCAAAGAATGATGGTAAGGTATGATACATTTCTGTCGCTTCACTGTTTTGTTTGTTGTTGTTGTTTCCAATGTCCATTTTGTTCAAAATTCTGTTCCTCTGTTGCTATTCTGCTAGTCAAACTATGTGACTTTTGGGGCAAAGAATGATGGTAAGGTATGATAAACTTCTGTCGCTTCATTGTTTTGTTTGTTGTTGTTTCCAATGTCCTTGTTGTTGTACACAATTCTGTTTCACTGTTGTCATTCTGCTAGTCAAACTACGTGGCTTTTGGGCAAAGAATGATGGTAAGGTATGATAAACTTCTGTCGCTTCATTGTTTTGTTTGTTGTTGTTGTTGTTTCCAATGTCCTTGTTGTTGTACACAATTCTGTTTTACTGTTGTCATTCTGCTAGTCAAACTGCGTGATCTTTTGGCAAAGAGAATGGTAAGGTATGATAAACTTCTGTCGCTTCATATATTGTTTTGTTTGTTGTTGTTGTTGTTTCCAATGTCCTTGCTGTTGTTCACAATTCTGTTCCACTGTCTGTTGTCATTCTGCTAGTCAAACTACGTGACCTTTTGGCAAAGAGTATGGTAAGGTATGGCGAACTTCTGTCGCTTCACTTATTATTTCTCATGGGTTGTTTCTTTGGGGTCAGTTAGGGTCATTGCACGCGAACACGTTGACTAATACACAGGTCCGTACGCAAGGCCATAATATTGTTACTGCGTTCTCCACGATTATTATGGGGGCCTGTTTTGATCAAGGGACCGATCCATCTACTCGTCCAACTGCTGTCCAACGACGGTCCAACTGCGACATTTTGTTAGATATGAATCTGATGACATGCTACTGGCATAAAAAGTGAGTGATGAATTACTTGTTTAGTTCACTATATTTGTAGATCCTCAAATGTGAATCTGATTTAAAAAACCATTTGTATTTCTATATCAGGATATTTCTTCAGGTTCGTACATTGGGGTCTTGGGAGTCCTTCGGATGGGGACTTAAAGCTAGTCTGACCCTTGCGCTTTAGGCGCGTAAAAATCCCACGGCAGTTGAAAGTTGGTAAGAGCAGGGAGACATCCCGCTGCCAGGCATGGCCAAATTGATAGCTAGGTTTTCCAAGTGTGTCCACACACCCTCCTCACCCAGTGAGCCCCCCCCAAAAAAAAACCCACCAAAAAATGGGTAGGCGCTGCACTTGCGGCGACGCGCTCTCCGGGGAGAGCATCCCGAATTTCACAGAGATAAGTCTCAATTAGACAGTAATATAACCATGCCTCACAGACGTCGTCACAGTTTGACAGTCGTCCAAATGCAGCTGGACGTGTGAATCTACCCCTTCAGAGACACGCATTCTTCTTGCTGGTGGAAATCCAAATGGCGAAGAGATTTACATCAAAGAAAGAAAGAAAGCTAAGAAGAATGATAAAAAAGAAGAAGAAAACTTTGACAACAACAGACGATAACGTAGAAGACAACAGTGAAAAAGAAGAAGAAGAAGAAGAAGAAGAAGAAGAAGAAGAAGAAGAAGAAGAAGAAGAAGAAGAAGAAGAAGAAGAAGAAGAAGAAGAAGAAGAAGAAGAAGAAGAAGAAGAAGAAGAAGAAGAAGAAGAAGAAGAAGAAGAAGAAGAAGAAGAAGGATTAGAAGAAGAAGAAGAAGAAGAAGAACAAGAAGAAGAAGAAGAAGAAGAAACGATACCAGCAGCAGAAGAAGACGAAAATAAGGATAACGGCGGCAATGACAAAGAAGAAGAAGAAGCAGAAACAAAAGCGACTATATCGTATTGA
Organism: Phymorhynchus buccinoides; assembly: GCA_017654935.2. Taxonomy (NCBI): domain Eukaryota; kingdom Metazoa; phylum Mollusca; class Gastropoda; order Neogastropoda; family Raphitomidae; genus Phymorhynchus; species Phymorhynchus buccinoides. The sequence goes on from CM065682.1 coordinate 15,291,967, forward strand.
TCCTGATCCTGAACAGCTGAAGAAGAGTAAGAAGAAGAAGAAGCAGCAACAAGGAAAGGACAGGGGATGGGAACCTCTGGAACTTAGTTATGATTGGCAACCCCAACTCACATACTCATGGGTGCAACTCCCTCAAATGAAAAAAACAAAACAAAAATCGGTCCAGGGACCCGCGGCCCCTGCAGGGTACAGGGGCAGAGCCCCGTCGGACGATTCAGGGGGGGCGAGACAGGCAGACAGTTAAAATTATGGACAGAGACAGTTTGAGTCTGATAAGCCTCGTAAAATTATTACATTGCCTTTGCAAACTTCCAAAATAGAACAACTAAGTTCAAAATGCCCCAAGTCGCTTGTGGTCAAATTTTGTTTTGGAATTTTAAAAAACCTGAAGTTCAGTTTCTGGTAAATATCAAAAATACTGAAATCAGTGTACAAATGAAAGAGTAGCACCCATGCATACTTCTTGTTTATCATGTTTAAACTGTTGACTACTGGGCCTACGCTTCGAATGCTGGATTTATAGAGGAGACTCCTCTTACAATGTTAAAACTGATTTATGTGAGGTGGAGAGGAAAGGGGGGAGGGGGTACATAGATGGAAAGGATGGTTTGGAGGTGGCTGCGCATGAGAGTTGCTGCATTGCATATACAAAGGGAACGCCGATTCCCAAGGCCTTCCCAACAGGAAGAATCTCTTAAAATGAATCGAGCTGAAACATGCAACCAAGATCATTGCAAAGTCTGCCAACCCGCCACCGAAAGTGGTCTTCTTCACTGACTGCAGATCTCTGCTTCAGGCACTCCAAAGCACCAGAAGTGAACAAGACCTGAAGAGCACCAAGAAAACCCTCCATGATCTCCCAAAACAGTCCCCGTCACACTTCAATGGGTACCATCTCACTGTGGGATCACTGGAAACGAGAAGGCTGACGCTCTCTCCAAAGCAGGCAGCAGAACGAAGCAGTTCAGTCACCCAATGACCTACAGAGAAGCAAAAACAATCATCCACAACCACTACCGGTCCCAGTGGAAGAGAAGGCAGGGTGAAGACAATGGTGTTGATACAATCCACCAGCTTAACAGACACCAGCAAACAACCCTCTTCCGGCGGAGGACTGGCCACTGCAGACTGCTGAGCCACCTCAATCGACTCAAAATCACCCATACTGACGAATGTCCATGTGGTTCAAGACCCCAGACCCCTGAACACATACTACAACACTGCCCAACACATGATGCTCTACGACGCCAAACCTGGCCAGGGGGGGTGGAGCTGCAGGTGCAGCTTTGGGGCAGTCGCACCGACCTGGAGAAGACAGTGGACTTCGTCATGGCGACCAATTTGAAAGTCTGACGCTGCCAGCTACATCCACTGCTGAAGAGGAAGAAGTATATACCAAGAAATTTGTAATACCCACTTTGTTCTCATTTCTTTTTCTTGTGAAGATGGAGTTTAACATCCACTCGGCTGCAACGTCTTTATGAGTGTCCTATAATTAACTGGTCAGTCAGATCCAACAATGACCACCAAATAACACAGATGGCAACCATTATTCTATAAAGTTGTGTTGAATTTTTTTTTTTTTTTTTTTTCCCCCCCATCTTCTGGACCGTACAGTGGCGTTGCTCCCACGCCGTTCATTCCGAATCCCAACCCACAGCCACACCCTGGCTTGTCAGGTAGCAGAATCCGAAACCAGTTGTCCGATGGGAGCAAATCTATGTTAGGCCGTCAGGTGGCAACCAACCGAAGACACTGCCGAGTCACTTCGGTGGAGTTCAGTGGAGCCTGTACCAAGTTAACATACACAGGACACCACCTACTAGGACCGCCAACCGACAGCTCCCAAGAACATACTGATCCACGTGACTTTGACCCGAACGCACCAAGGGCATACACTGGATTGGAAATCGAAATGGAGGTCACCATGAGAGCAAGGCATGCAAGGCTCAGAATTTGATACATTTTTTTTTCTTTTTGATGATTGATGGAAAGGTGGATGACTGTGATGATGATAATGGTGCTAGCGGAATTCTTTATCCTATTTGGCTCAGTTAAACTTGGTGTCAATTGGTGTGCCTGCATGCTCGCGGTCTTGTGTGTGCGTGTGTGCGCATGGGTTGGTATAAATGTGTGTGTGTTAGTGTAGGTGTAGGTGTGTGTCTGAGAGTAAGAGAGAATCTGAGGGAGAGATACATGATTATGTAATCTGATTTTGTTAACAAAAAAATTCTTATATTGGTTGTCCATCCATGTGCATGCTTTCATTGTTATTGGATTGTGTCTTGTGCAAAACCAAAATGATTTCCTTTGTATTCTGGTGCATTGGCTGATTAAAGAATCTTGAATCCATGCCATTTGATAGTACATTCAATCAATCTTGTGCACACAAAGTCCATGTTATATAAGCACACATTTGAACATGGACACACACACACAAACATACACATACCATCTTTCTCTATCACACAATCTGAACAACCAGGACTTACAGCAAATGCTTTTAATTCCATCAAAAGCTTAAAAACAGACCTTGTACACACTACTGTACACAAACACTGGAATGGATCCGACTTCTTCAAAGATAAGAAAGAAACCACGAGCCGGATATAGAGAATAAGAAAATTCCTAAGATAAGCAATACAACAACAACAAAGTGTTTTCACACCATTATACATTCTTTTTAGTTTTTAGTTTCACCACCACACATAAAATAAATCCCCCTGTTGAGTAATAAAACTTTGTATTTATCAAAGATGACATAATGCAGATAAAAACAAATGACCCCATTCATTTCCAGCCATGCATAACATGGGAAATATCTTTTCAAGTGTGCAAACACGGAAATGAACAAACTTGTAAACATTACATAATTAAAAATTTTTTGCACTTCATGCTAATCAATGACTAGACCTTGGTGTCAGACACACGAGAGAGAAAGAGAACGAGAGACCGACAGAAAAACCGACAGAGACAGAAAGAAAGAGAGACGCACAGAAAATGATTCAACTGCTCATTTTGTAGATGGGCTCACAACTAAATCTTAAACACACCAAGTCCTCTTCATTCATTCCAACGTAATACAATCTAAAACTCAAACCCATCACCCACATCATAACTACTGGAATACTACAGTCAAACTGTGTAACCATATTATTGCACATAGCAAGTAAATGATAAATGTGACCCAGCACAACGAAAGGGACATTAAGTGTCAAACTGACCATTCTGAGAAAATTATACATTTGAAAACGCCAGACAATTCTCTTTCTAATGGTTCAAAGACTATTCTTATATCTGTTTCCGTTCCAGAGTTATGAGCATTCAAATTTAGTAGTCTAGCCTAGCTTAAGAAAATGCATCGACCCACTCATTTTAAAACACTTATAAGACCATTTAGAGAGCACATTAAAGATATTCTGTATCAACATGAAAGATAAGATGTTAGAGACCACAAAAATGCTCGTACCTCAAAATTGACCCAAAAAATGAGATTTTTGACTTTGCAAGCCTATTGTGAGAAACTAGCCCAGCGACTTAATGTCTCTTTCGTGGTGCTGGGTCACAAATTTAAAAAAAACCCAACTAACAATGCAATGAGGATGAAATGAGCATGAGCAATGCACTGTCTAATGCTTGTCTCTTCATGCAAAACGAAATGACGCTTCCAACAAAACAGCTACACTGGGATGTTAAGATGATACCACGTCTAAATTCAGCAAAGCCAAAACACTGACTGCGGAGGATGTGGGAGTTGGGAGAAGAGAGAGAAAAGTTAGTGGAGAGTTCAGGAAATTTACTTTCACTTTTGTATACATCATAACACAGTTTGAAGAGCAAAGACACAGCCTAAATAAAGATCAGGGTTAAATTTATATTTTAAAAAATGAAGAATGAGAATCCACCATGAGTCGCAAGGAACCAAGAAACTGGACTTGAAGGTTTTTACAATGTTATCCCACCCCCTCTTCCACCAATGACACATTTTTATTTTGAGAAAATGCATTCAACATGTGGCAGAGTCGGTTAGTGTGTGCATGTGTGAGAGAGAGAGAGAGAGAGAGAGAGAGAGAGAGAGAGAGAGAGAGAGAGAGAGAGAGAGAGAGAGAGAGAGAGAGAGAGAGAGAGGAAACAGTTTGGAATCAAGGAAGTCAACTGTTTTGTAAATTATACTGTTCATTGATAAGACTCCCTTGTCTTTAATCAGAGAGAGAGAGAGAGAGAGAGAGAGAGAGAGAGAGAGAGAGAGAGAGAGAGAGAGAGAGAGAGAGAGAGAGAGATAACGGAAACAGTTTGGAATCAAGGAAGTTAACCGTTTTGTAAATTATACTGTTCATTGATAAGACTCCCTTGTCTTTAATCAAAAAAGACTTGTACAGCATGTGCAGTTTGCTGGCCTCATTTTGGAAATAGTTAAGACTACTCAGCTCGTGCATGTTTAAAAGCATTGTCTTTTCTACTAAGTTTAGTTGATGGACCAGACGTGCAAAATGCAGGCTGCAGAGAAATGTTTAAAAGAAAATAGTTTCTAGTTTTCTTGGCGTTCACTTGTTTGCCTCTAGTCACTGACGAGAGGCTTCTTTTTCTCTTCTGCTTCCTCCGACCATTGAACGTTATTATAAACAAGAATCATCCACGTCATCATCCTCATTTGGTGTTTGAACAATTGAATGTCCCCTTTCCCTTTGCTCCTCCTTATCCCCCAACGGCTTTCCTTCGTCCTGACCCCAAAGTTCGAAGATTGAACCCACAACATGTGGTCATCATCCTCGTTTGGTGTTTGAACAATTGAATGTCCCCTTTCCCTTTGCTCCTCCTTATCCCCCCCAACAGCTTTCCTTCGTCCTGACCCCAAAGTTCGAAGATTGAACCCACAACACCCTCATGCAGTCATCCAAAATACCACACTGCAACAAACATATTTTTTATCTACAGTATTTTACGAGTTATGCATAAAATCCGTGCCACTATTCCTTCATGAGGACGAAAGGGGAGGAATTGCAGAAAATGTTCACCTGAAAAAGAGGAACGGACAGAAGGCAAGGACAGATAAAAAAAAAAAGGAAAGGGAGAAGAGGAAGAGGAAGCATTTGAAGCGGAATGTTTGAAAACTTCCTTAAAACTTCGGCACATGCTGCAACTTTTGCTAGTTGCAGTCTGCAACTTTGTGGTTGCAACAGTTGCATGCCACCTACAAGGTTGTAGGGTTGCAGCTGTGGGTTGTAGGGCGATAGAAAACGATCCTATTTCTGAGCCCCCGCTTGCAACAAGTTGTAGGTTGCAGCCAATCAGAGCGTCATTTCGTATCACGTGGTTTTTGCGTCACGATGGCGGAGTGAAACCGTCGGACTGAAACATGCAAACTGATCGAGTGAATTCGTAATTTGTCCTGCATTTGGGAACCAGGTGTCCCGATTACAAAAATTGGGACAGGGTCCAAGAGGCAAGAATCCAAATAAGCCGTGAAATGGGCGGCATCATGCATGATGAGTACTTGCACAGCATGGTTTCTTTTTCAATCGATGTAGATCAGTGCAAAGCACCACATGTAGGCCTAGTATTCTTTGTTAGTTCGAGTTTTTAGAAGTAGGCCTACTCGAGATTGGACTCTGGTACTGACCATCATTTTGATCTGTACACTATTTTCTGTCATCTTTGACATTTTAGTTTACATATGAGTAGTCTGCATACATTTTAGAACAATATTACTGACTTTACCTGTGGTTGGCAAACCTGTGGTCCTGTGGTTGACCCCCTTGCATAGGATTGCTAGGGGGTCGAATCAAAGTTGCAGCGTGTGCCGCGAGCTTTAACGGACACAAGAGAGTTGCAGAAGGACTGGAATTATGGTGCATAGAGCAGCATACAACTAAACTAAAACCGCAGCATCATTAACAAAGAGTAAGGTTTTGTCTCAATCGCATAACCTTCTGGAAAGACTCACAACTGGACTTTTCTTTCATCTTGCAAATATGTGTTCAAGTGTTTGCAGAAGAAGCAGAAAAAAGCAATAATGATAAGATTCTTTTGTTTCTAATTGCATACAAATTTGTGAAACAGTATAACTGAAATTGTAGTTTTAAAAAATGTAATAAATGGAAAATAAACATAATGAAATAGAAATTAAGTTTGTTTTAGCATGAACGACAACAACAAAAAAGTAACAGAAAACAAGATATATCATGTAAAAAATGTGTTACATGCACATCAATTTCACTTTACAACGGCAACACTACAAACAAAAAAACTCACCTCAACCTTACTCAAGCTTCATTATTTCTAATGCGACTGGAATGGTTTTCTTATGAGAAACGTTTGTTAGGAAGATCTCCACAAGGAAGTGTTACTGCTTCAGCACCATGTGTCTCAATTCTATTACGGTTGTCAATTTTCACGCACCATGAAGTACAAAGGGAAAGGAACATCAAACAGTGATATTCAAGCAAAAAACTATCAAGTTGGTAAAATTATACATTTTATTATAAACTTTGCCATGACATGTGCTACTGAAGATGTTTCCTTTGCTGAAAGCTCATTTTTATTTCTCAATCAGTCAAACTGATTCTCAATGTTTGAAAACTTCCTTAAGGCTTCGGCACATGCTGCAACTTTTGCTAGTTGCAGTCTGCAACTTTGTGGTTGCAACAGTTGCATGCCACCTACAACAAGGTTGTAGGGTTGCAGCTGTGGGTTGTAGGGCGATAGAAAACGATCCTATTTCTGAGCCCCCGCTTGCAACAAGTTGTAGGTTGCAGCCAATCAAGAGCGTCATTTCGTATCACGTGGTTTTTGCGTCACAATGGCGGAGTGAAACCGTCGGACTGAAACATGCAAACTGATTGAGTGAATTCGTAATTTTTCCTGCATTTGGAACCGGGTGTCCCGATTTCAAAAGTCGGGACAGGGTCCAAGAGGCAAGAATCCAAATAAGCCGTGAAATGGGCGGCATCATGCATGATGAGTACTTGCACAGCATGTTGTCTTTTTCAATCGATGTAGATCAGTGCAAAGCACCACATGTAGGCCTAGTATTCTTTGTTAGTTCGAGTTTTTAGAAGTAGGCCTACTCGAGATTGGACTCTGGTACTGACCATCATTTTGATCTGTACACTATTTTCTGTCATCTTTGACATTTTAGTTTACATATGAGTAGTCTGCATACATTTTAGAACAATATTACTGACTTTACCTGTGGTTGGCAAACCTGTGGTCCTGTGGTTGACCCCCTTGCATAGGATTGCTAGGGGGTCGAATCAAAGTTGTAGCGTGTGCCGCGAGCTTTAACGGACACAAGAGAGTTGCAGAAGGACTGGAATTATGGTGCATAGAGCAGCATACAACTAAACTAAAACCGCAGCATCATTAACAAAGAGTAAGGTTTTGTCTCAATCACATAACCTTCTGGAAAGACTCACAACTGGACTTTTCTTTCATCTTGCAAATATGTGTTCAAGTGTTTGCAGAAGAAGCAGAAAAAAAGCAATAATGATAAGATTCTTTTGTTTGCAATTGCATACAAATTTGTGAAACAGTATAACTGAAATTGTAGTTTTAAAAAATGTAATAAATGGAAAATAAACATAATGAAATAGAAATTAAGTTTGTTTTAGCATGAACGACAACAACAAAAAAGTAACAGAAAACAAGATATATCATGCAAAAAATGTGTTACATGCACATCAATTTCACTTTACAACGGCAACACTACAAACAAAAAAACTCACCTCAACCTTACTCTAGCTTCATTATTTCTAATGCGACTGGAATGGTTTTCTTATAAGAAACGTTTGTTAGGAAGATCTCCACAAGGAAGTGTTACTGCTTCAGCACCATGCGTCTCAATTCTATTACGGTTGTCAATTTTAACGCACCATGAAGTACAAAGGGAAAGGAAACAAAGGGAAGCAAACATCAATGCAACAACTATCAAGTTGGTAAAATTATACATTTTATTATAAACTTTGCCATGACATGTGCTACTGAAGATGTTTCCTTTGCTGAAAGCTCATTTTTATTTCTCAATCAGTCAAACTGATTCTCTACCACAGAAAGTTTATAATTTCAAATTCTTAACACAATATACAGAGTATTACACAGCTGCTCCGTTGCACACAAAGTTGAGCTGTTTAGTTAAAGGACTGAATCTAGAAATCTTAGATAAAAACTACAACCAAGCATTTCTTTTTTAACATATTTTGGCTGTATGTTCTTCATAGTATTTTTTAATATACTTCTTCCATCAGATTTATGGTAAAAACAATTTTTGTTGTTGAACAGTACCATGCAACTTATTTAGTAGAAAATGTTCTTAAATAATACACTTATTATCGCAAACATAAATAAAAATGCTCAAGAGTGAAAATCCAACATTCTTTACTGAATATAACTAATTTTCTTACATACTATAGGCCCAACATTATTCTTGACTGTTGTTTATGAAAAGTAATGAACGTAAGTTGGCTTGAAACAAATAGATAAACTAAAAGTCACTCCCGGAAAAGCTGTGATTAGTAACAATGAGGCCATTAAACATAAAGCATATAAAGAAAAACAACAACAACAACAAAAACATAATCATACACATATCACAGAGTATTCCATTAGGCCCAACTTGCTAAACAATCCTAAATCAGAAATTACGAAAGACAAACAACGGATCAATTTTCCCATCAAAAATGAACCAAGAGACCTGGAATTCAATTCACATAATTTTGTTGGTTACAAGAAGTTGAAGATGCTCCCACTAACACGAAATCACTCTCGCGAGCTAAAGTGACACATAGGTAGCTAATAATGCAGACGTTTTGTGTTCAACTGCTATGTGTGTACTACGATACGGGACATATTATTGCAGTGTGCGTGATCAGGCATACTCCAAGGCTCCCTCGTCTTCCAAGATACACAGGAACTTGGGCACCCTCTCCCCAACTTCAATCTGCACGAAGATAATTTGACAGTGTTTTGCATGATCATAATGATCATTCATAAAAGTAAAATCCATGGGGTAACACAAAGCTAATAATAGTGTTTTTTTAAATGCATCACCTTCAACCAACAATTACTATTTGACACCATGTTTATATCCATGTTTCATTATTCTACAGCCTAAGATTGATTCAAATCTGATCTTTTTCTGTGTATACAATATAACATTGATGAAACAAACACTGTAGAACAAGCAAATATATTTTGGCAGATAGCTCTATCTTTATTGGTTTAATAGACATATTAGTCAATCAAAAGGCCATCTTTGATTTTTGTGATGGATTTAACCCCTTCACTGCCTGCCCCCTGTCTACTACGGCTGTGTGATGTCATTGATGATGTTATCACTTTTGATGTTATCGTCCCAGAATGCTGGTTTCTGGTTGAGACAAGTCAATAAAGATGATATCTTTAGACCATTTCTCAGACTGAATCTAATAGGTCTTGTTATAAATGTTTATATTTGTCTCCGAAAGTGAAGGGGTTAATAGACATATTAGACATTTGAAAGAACATCCTTATTTTTACATAAGTGATTTCCCATGAAGAAGAAGAAGAAAAAGACAACATAAGCAGAAGAAGAAAAGGGCTCTGAAGAGACTGTCCCTTACCTGTCTGACCATTTCAATCAGCACTAGCAGTTTCTTGATCCCAATGAACAACCTGAAACCATACACAACAAACTGCGGTCACATTTCAATGAGGCACTACCACTACCACTAACCATGCTAAGAGGGCTTAACTCTTCTCACGCCATTGGCAGTAGATACCGCAGATGACGTCCCCAATACGCTCACACCAACAACGGTAGTTACCGCCACGCCCCACTGGCCATGTGCTTTCCTATTCTTAGAAGTACTTCATTGCATTTCCGCCATTATCGCACATGCGCACTCAAAATAAAATGGCTACTTCCGTCCTGCCGGTTCAACGGTTTTCAATTGAGAGGGAAAAAAACCCGCAATTTTAGAGGATTTGGGGGGTTGGTGGTGGTTATTCGTCACAAGTGGAGTTGATAGGTGATGATGAAAAGATTGATTTACTTTTTGGAGGAATTGCACTTAGAATTTAGTTGAATCGAAGCAAAGACGGCCAGTCGAAGTTGAAACTGACTGATTAGCAGAACAGGTGTGGGGTGTGTGTGTGTGTGTGTGTGTAGGGTATTGGGAGAGATTGATCCGATTTCAAAAATAATTTTTGTATAGTTTTCATGATGTCATTTTCCAAATGGAGTTGATTCTTGTCAATGAAAGAAACAATGAAGATTTTTTTAAATTAAAACTTGAGATAATTGTTGAAACGAAGCAAAGAAGAGTACTGAAGAGTGTTAGGTGGAAATCAGCCGATCTTTTTTATTTGAAGTTGGACGAACAGATCAAACTAATTGGCAATCTTGAAGTCATTATTTAGAATGATTTGGCGATAGTCCAACTGTCTGTCTATAAATCTCTTTCTGCAGAAATTGACCCTAACCATCCATTCCTTACGGTCTGACCCGTGTCCAACTCTTCTTTTTGAAGGCATCAGCATTTTCAAGGACAGACAGATACTGCTTGCAGCAGCAGAATACCTTGATTGAATTGTGTTCCTTTCTTTGTTAAACCCGCTAACTGACATTCTGCCCTGTGTCTTCCTCTGGAGGGTGTCCAGTTCCTCCTTGCTGAAGATGTCAGCGTTCTCCAGGACGGATAGAAAGCTGTTCATTGCTAAAGAATACCTTATGTTCTAAATAATTTTGTTTTGTGTGTCCCAGTTCACCCAAACTGACCTACTGCCTTCCGTGTGTCCATCTCCTCCTTGCTGAAGATGTTGACGTTCTCCAGGACAGATAAAAAGCTGTTCATTCTCAAGAACAGATAGAAAGCTGTTCATTCTCCAGGACAGATAGAAAGCTGTTCATTGTTAAAGAATACCTTATGTTTCGTGTGTCCCAATTAACTAAACTGACCTTCTGCCCTGTGTCTTCCTCTGCAGGGTGTCCATCTCCTCCTTGCTGAAGATATCAGCGTTCTCCAGGACAGATATAAAAGCTGTTCATTGTTAAAGAATACCTTATGTTTCGTGTGTCCCAATTAACTAAACTGACCTTCTGCCCTGTGTCTTCCTCTGCAGGGTGTCCATCTCCTCCTTGCTGAAGATATCAGCGTTCTCCAGGACAGATATAAAAGCTGTTCATTGTTAAAGAATACCTTATGTTTCGTGTGTCCCAATTAACTAAACTGACCTTCTGCCCTGTGTCTTCCTCTGCAGGGTGTCCATCTCCTCCTTGCTGAAGATGTCAGCGTTCTCCAGGACAGATATAAAAGCTGTTCATTGTTAAAGAATACCTTATGTTCTAAATCATTTTGCTTCGTGTGTCCCAATTCACTAAACTGACCTTCTGCCCTGTGTCTTCTTCTGGAGGGTGTCCATCTCCTCCTTGCTGAAGACATCGGCGTTCTCCAGGACGGCCAGGAGCTGTTCGCTGCTGGAGATGTTGGAAACGTGCACCACTGTGGAGAACACGTTCAGCATCTCAAAGTCCGCCAGCACGTCCTTGCGGCTGGTCGTCCCGATCACCAACAGCTTGCGACCCTTGGAAAAAAATAGCGTATTTTCAGACTATAAGGCGATACTTATTTCCCAGATAATATGAATACTAATAAAAAGTAATATAGTACAAAAGTATAATAATAAAATCTGAATTTTGTGTAAAATTTGAGGGGTGGGCCTTATAATAAAAACAATATGGTAAAATAAATCAACAAATAAAACCATGACTGTGGAGAACACTTTCAGCGTCTCAATGTCTGCAAGCGTGTCTCAAACTAGAGTCACAGGTTTTTCCGTTCCGATTTTCAAAAGTTTTCCCATTCTACCATATTCGTACCTCTGGAATTTAGGTTTAACCCCTTCACTGCCAGAAGAAAACTGAGATATTATCGATTTTCTTATTAACAAAATTAAAAGAAACCAATTAGACCCAATCTGAGAAAATGGTCTAGAGATATCTTTCCTGACTTGGTCTAAAACCAAAACCATCATTCCTGGGCTATGACATCAAATGTTATAACATCATCAATAACATCACACATCCTATAGTAGACATGGGGTAGGCAGTGAAGGGGTTAAAATAAAAATCAGTAATTTTAACCAGAATGTGCAGGGCTCCCAATCGTCCCGCAAAACAAGGGGTCCCAGGGACTCCGTCACTTACAGCATAGAGGATCCTAGAGGCAGGATAGAGGGTCCCAGTGGCACTGCGAATGCCAAAAATAATTTTTCTAGTGCATCCCTGGGACCCCCTGCACATTCTTTTAGAGGGTCCATTAGAATATTAGTACTTCATAGACCCCCAAATGGGGGGTCCTTGGGAGCACTGGTGTGATTCATAAACATAATAGATTAATTGCAAAAATCATTAAATACACCAGACGAAGAGTATATTAGTACAAAGGTGCCATTGCATGAACCGACAAGGTGAGATGTGTGGCCAGCAGAGACAATAACATCACAGGAATAGGAATTGTTCCCAAATAATTATGGGGAGTAATTTCATGGTGTGTTGGAGTGATCTTGCTTAATTCAATCGGTCAAACAGGGGAAGTCACTCTACCATCAGCTCTCATAGCCTATCGACTCGTGCTTGAGCAGACACACAGCATGTAAGAATGCAGTGCGTCATTCTAAACATTTATGTAATTTATATTTTTACGTCACATTTTGCAAGTTTTATCAGTTTCTGACCACTGGCCACCCCTAATTTTTATAAAAAAATGTTTGCAAGTCGCTGACTTGCATCCTGCGGTTTCAAGCTTCAACGGCATTGTTGCATTGTTACTATGGCATTTGACCGAGTAATGGAGGTAAACAACTCTAATTTCCCCTAGTTTTTTTCCGAAAATCGTCTATTAGCTGAGCTCTATCGCAGCCATCAAGAACTGAAAAGAACATTGCTATTTATTTGAAGAGCTGGTTTGGTTCTGTAGACCAAAGCATGCGACAAGAAGATCAACGAAAATGTGGTGTGTGGTTTTTTTCATTTTGTTTTCTCCGAGTCAATGCGTAAAAAGATACCTTGATGAAATCGATGCAAATTTAATTAATTCCCTTTCACTTGTGACAGGACATCTCTGCAGCCCTTATCAGTATTATTATTATGGTGTACAATGGAATTGTGTCAGCAGTAAAGCATCCTCCTCCATGAAAAAAAAATCTCTCCATCACATCACCCCACCCACCCCCACCCCCATTATCCCTCCTTTCCCCCTCTCTCTAAAAAAAAGAGGAAAGTTTCTGTGCACTCGTTCAACTATAAGGCTGTGTGCACACATAAGCGGATATTCCATGCGGAAACCCGTGTGCAATCCATAAATAAGTGAAACAAAGGGAAAAGATTTGCGCACGTGTCCGAATTTCCCCTATATGCGTCAACTTTTATCCTTCTTTCTTCCACTTATTTAGGGTTTTCAGTACGGAACTTACGCATCTAATGTGAACCCGGCCTTAGCCTTTTAATGATCATAATTATCGTTAGTGACTCACAGCTGGAGGTGCTTTCTTCAGCAGTACCAGCAAAGCCTGTAGCACCAGGTTGGAAAAGCGAGGGCCAATGGGCACATAGTCTGCACACAGCAAGGTTACTTATCACTACTACTATATTACATAGGAAACAATAACAGTTTTGCTAAAAATGCATCAAACAATTTTGCAAGTGAAGAGTGGTAGCAAGTTCGTCTCGTGTCAAGTAAACCCGAGTTCGAACCTGGGTACAGGGGATTTTTCTTCTCACTTTGCACTAGGCCTTACGGTCTTTGGGATGAGACGATAAACCGAGGTCCCGCGTGCCCATACACTTAGCACACGTTAATCCCAGTGGCTACGAAAAAGTTGTCATTTGGTCAAAATTTATCCCTCCCCCCCTTTCCTTCCTCATCAGTCACACAAAAATTGCATGCAACAATTTAAAAAAATTGGCTGGCGCGCCTCTGGCTGCGATGCGCTCTCCAGGTGGGAGCAACCCAAATTTCACAGACGCCTCTGTGACTATAAAGTACCTATTACCATTTTCCACACAGTCCACAAGTCAAAAATCCTGAAAAGTTAACGGGGATCCGGGGACTGGTGTAGGCTCTCAGTAGGGTCCAGGTGGGGTCAAGAGCCCCAATAAGCTATTTAATAATCTATGCAATCTCAGGCTTTAAGAAAGAACACACACACATGGTACTTTACATCAAACAAATGTGGATAATAATATTTATACCAAATTCTTACCATTTCAATATCTTTGATAATGATTCAAAATATGAATATGATTAGTCAGCTGCTTTGCTTTACTAAAAGTAGTAAAACATCTCAGCCATGCCAATAATCCAAACATAAAACTACAATGGAGAGGCCACGAGGCCTTCTCCTAAAAAACATTATATCCTGATCCAAGAAATGAACTGTGAAGTGGCTATTGGAAGCAGGCTTCATCTGAATGGGATGAATATGCTGGATTGCATTGTCACGTGATTGTGGATTTGAATCACAACTGGGACAACGTTGCTTCATTCATGTCTCAATCAACCCCTCCTCCTCAATTCTCAATGGATGTGCATTTATCTCAAGAACAGCCCTGCTGGTTTTAACATTTCCTGAAATCATGAGATTTCCTAAACAAATCTTGTGTCTGCTAAAGCTGCATTTTTCTCCCCGTTTGCTGATAGCTACTGTGGCAGATTCAAGTTCAACAAACAGGTAAGTTATTTGAGGAAGTCAGAAGAGGAGAGACATTGAACTCGGTACATTGTACATATTTTTCGGACCATTAGGCGCTGCTGTGTATAAGGCAATAGGTCAATTTTTAAGAAAAACCTGAAAAAATTTAAGCAAAAGGCGCCCTCGGAAAAGAAAGTCAAACTTTGAAGCCTGTACGCGTCCTGTTAACGCTTACCGACCGCCATTACTGCTGTCATAAACGAGAGTTGGCTCCCCTTTCAAATAATCAAACTTCCGTTTGTGCTGCTTCCTGTTGATGTGTTTGGACAATTCTTCGAGAAAACTGATAGAATTATGGCATTTTAAGCTCTACAACAATGCTTTTTACATGCAAAGAAGGGTTATGGCATCTGTTTGGGTGGTATCTCGGACAATAATAGGGATTTTGAAGCATTTTAACATGAGTATTCGTCGTATCGGCGACTCGTTACCACTTTCAATGTCTGACTCACTTAACTGAACACGGCAATCATTGCCTCCCTTCTCATGATTTTGTTCACTAATAGGGTGCCCTCATTTATTAAGCGCATAGGTCAAAATAGGAAGAAAAAAATATCGCCTTATAAGCCGAAAATGACAGCAATCTAAAGGAGTTGGTGTTCTTTCTTATTGGTTGAACACATGGCAAAGGTCTAAAAAGGGGTTGTGCATAATCAATGAATCTTTCAAACAAACTAAGGGTGTCTGATCATCTCAGAGCCACATCCACACTGAACTCACTCACCCAACAACCTTTCGATGTCATCAATGACCACGCAGCTCAAGGGAGACTTGTAAGCATCGTCAAAGATCTGTGGACAAACATGGACAAAATATGAGGCTTATAATGCTGAGACACTTGAAAACAATAGCTACTGTGGCAGATTGAAGTTCAACAAACAGGCAAGTTATTTTGAGGAAGTCAGAAGGGGAGAGACATTGAACCCAGTACATCAACATCAAGTGCAAAAAGAGAAGGGATGGGGCGAGGAACAAGAAAGAGAGAGAGAACAATGAACAATAGTTTTAATTTCTATAGGCCACCGGCCCTTAGAAAGGCCAAAGTCATATATAACATAAGCATATGAAAATATCGGTCACGTCTTTTAACCAAATTCTTTAAGATTGATAAGTAGGTCAACATAATAATACTGATACTGGTGGTTGTCAGAAAACACAGAGAGAGAGAGAGAGAGAGAGAGAGAGAGAGAGAGATCATTTTGTTCAAATAATCCAGTTTTGCTAGGTAATTTTCACATGACGCCACATTCAACAGCAGAAAGCAACTAATCAGCTGAGAGTCTCCAGCCTTAAAATCTGTTCACAGTCTAAAACACCAATAACTAACAAACCAATTCTATATCATCATCGAACCCACAATAGGAAACCCCCCAAAATCTACACCAAAAATAATCAAATAACCCACCTTCTTGATGAACAAACTACAAACCAACTCTATATCATCGAACCCCAGGGCTCCCAATCGTCCCGCAAAACAAGGGGTCCCAGGGACTCCTTCACTTACAGCATAGAGGGTCCTAGAGGAGGGTCCCAATGACATTGTGAATGCTAAAAAGAATTTCTATAGTGCATCCCTGGGACCCCCTGCACATTCTTTTAGAGGGTCCCTTAGAATTCTAGTACTTCGTAGACCCCCAAATGGGGGTCCCTGATCGAACCCACAATAAGAAACCCCCAAATCTACACCCCAAAATAATCAAAGAGCCCACCTTCTTGATGGCCTGGCACTTGGCGGACTCGTGGTAGCCAATCATGTTCTCGGGCGTGCACAGCTTGACGAAGGGGAAGTCGGAGGCCTTGGCGATCTTAGCGGCCAGGGCGGTCTTGCCACTGGCGGGGGGCCCCTCCAGCAGCATGCTGACCAGGGGCGTGCGGTCGCTGGAGCGCGTCTGCGACACGATGAGGTCGCCGTCCTCCAGGACGCGGGTGACCGGCTCCCCCCAGGTGATGATGCTGTTGGCCAGGTAGGCGTCCAGGGCCTCCTTGCTGCTGCCAAACGCCTGGGGACAAGAACATGGGGCGCATTCACAGTGCTGATTATATCACGTGGATGTGTGACCTGTTTTCCTTACGGATTTGCCGGTGTTCCCTCGCACTAGTGCCGTTATCTTCGGACTGCTTCTCCGAGACTGTTGATGCAGTAGCTGTTTTTGCAACATCTTCTGCACACTCGTTTGGCAGAGGATTTCTTTTTTGTAACTTTGCCGCCACAAAAATCAAAGTCGAAGAGCGTCGTTGTCTGCTTCATTTTGAAGAAAATTCAACATGGCGGGTAAGCCTCTCGCAACTTCTTGTCGGCAAAACGAGATGAACGCGATTGGTTGATTAACACCAACATTGTAAAGGAACCAATGAAATGTTGAGAAATCATTCATTCCTGCTCGATGCTTTTGGTTTGTGCAGACGACGGATTTAGCAGACGACGAAGGAATTCCCGCAGCAATCGGTAAAAAGTAGGGGCAGTTCTGCAAATATGCGTACGTCGGCCCGCATTTACACCCGATTACTGCAGGAAGGAACAGATTTGGGGGGGGATTGTACCGATCCCGCGCCCTAGAATCAGTCTGCTCTTGCATAAGTTACTTTTTGTAAAAAAAAGAAAAAAAAATGGTCACGTTAACAGAAGTTTTAGAGAGTTGTCAGCAGTGTCAGAGTGTGATACTCACAGGTTTGATGTCGTTTTGCAGTGCGTGCATGAAGTCAGCACGTGTAATGCGCAGCTTTTCCATGGCCTCTGGGTCTACTTCCACTGTGCTGGAAGCCTGCACACAGAGGTTCACACTGTTACTACCTCCCCGTGGGGATACCAGGGGGTCTTTTGTGTAAATAGTTCCCCCACCTTCTGGAAGTTCTGCGCTTGTAACTTCCTCTAATCTGTCACTCTCTTTGACTCTGCCTTTTCCCTTTGCTTGCTGTCATCTACTATATATCTGCCTTTTTTCACGAAACATGTTCAAAAACATTTCCTCCAGACAAAGTCGGACTTGCTGGGCCTAACTATTTCTTAGTTAGGTGCATAACGGCAGCATGATGCATCTGCGCTCATAATTGACAGGAAACTGAGCAATCGAAGAAGAACACTATTACTATCACTATTAATGCACAGCTTATGCCTAGAGACTAGTCCAATGTAACCCCTTTACTGCTTATTACACAAGCCCAAGTGATTTTTTTTTAATAATTCAAAATTATTACGATGTGAATGATTTAAGAGCCAATCTGGGAAAATGGTGTAATGATGCAATCATTTTGGCTGTTTAAAAGCAAAAACTTATAAAATGAAAATGCCAGTCTATGAAAATGTAATGATGAAATAATTTGGAATGTTTAAAAGCAAAAACTTGCATCCCAAAAGTATTCCTCTCTAATCTATGACATCTGTTATTGATGATGTCATAACTTTTGATGTCATAGTCCTAGAATGATTGTTTTTGGCTTAGACAAGTCTGGAAGGATATATCTCTAGACTATTTTCACAGATTGAGTCTAACAGGTGAGGTATCTTTTAAATTTTATATTCATAAGAAAATAAACAACCCGGGACGGTATTCATGTCGAGATAGCATGAGACTTAGCATGATGCTAACTTAGAAGCTCTTCCAAAAGTCCTATTAAATCCTATAGGACATTGGAAGAGCTTCTAAGTTAGCATCATGCTAAGTCTCATGCTATCTCAACGTGAATACCGTCCCTGATATTTTTGTCAACCACATTCAACACACATCTTATGATTGTCTTGTTTTCTGTTGTTTCAAAAGGGACAAAAAGAGTCAATGTAACAAGGCAACTCAAATACCTGTAAGATTTATTTCAAAAGATTTCCAGGCTCAAACCCTATCTGAAAGAAAAATTCAATTATCTCCCTTTACTTATCAGCTGTTGCTATCAACTTGCCCTGTCTCTTTATCTTTTCTCTGTATTTCTTTCTTTTTGTCTTTTTTTTTTTTTTTTGGGGGGGGGGGGGGGGGGATATGGACAAAATGATATTTTATCAAAAGACATCAGTTCTCTCTTTTGTGCACATTGGTTTGCATGGCAACACCCCCCACCCCCACCAACACACACAAAAGCCACCCACACAACATGTTAGAGAATAGCAGTTGTGACAACCACAAAACTGATCCACAAACATCATAGGGACCTTGTCATATCTAGCATATGACTTAACATTTCATATCATATCAACATTCCACCTGTAAAACTGAAATTAAAACAGTCCAAGTCTCCAACTAAACTGTCACATAATTTGCAGATAGACAAAAGTTGATAACATCCCATCTCTCCATGTGGTGAGGGGGTTGGGGTGGGGTGGGGTGGGGTGGGGTGGGGTGGGGGGAGAACTAGTTAAGCAGTGTGCACCTTGATGAGTCTGTTCATGGCGGTGGACTGTGCGGCCCTGACCAGCCCCTCGATCTCCGCCCCGCTGAAGTTCTTGGTCTGCCCCGACAGCTCCTTCAGGTCCACATCACCCGCCAGCTTGTTGTGCGTGCGCATCGTCTCCGTGTGGATGCTCAGGATTTGCAGACGACCGTACTGGTCAGGAAGACCTGACGCCAGGGAAATAGAGTAGTATGTGACATTATTAACAAAGCATCGTCTCCGTGTGGATGCCCAGGATTTGAAGACGACAATACTGGTCAGGAAGATAAAGAAATATGTGACATTATTAACAAAGCAAAATATCATGGTTTGGTTTGTTGTGCATGGGCATTGTCTCTGTGTGGATGCCCAGGATTTGCAGACCATACTGGTCAGGGAGACCCGCCCCAAGGGAAATAAAGAAGTATATGACATTATTAGCAATGCAAAATTTCATGGGTCTGTTTGTTGTGCGAATGCATTGTCTCCATGTGGATGCCCAGGATTTGCAGACGGCCATACTGGTCTGGAACTGTGTGGAAGACCTGCAGCCAGGGAAATAAAGAAACTCATGATATTGCTTATGATTCAGAACATCAAGTGTAAGCTTGTGTGCTCACATCGTCTCCGTGTGGTTGCCCAGGATTTGGAGTCAACCTTACTGGTCGGGGAGACCTGAAGCAAGGGAAAGAAAGAAATATGTGGCATTATTAGCAAAGCAAAATCTCATGGGTCTGTTTGTTGTGTGTATGCATCGTCTCCATGTGGATGCCCAGGACCTGCAGATGACCTGCAGCAAGGGAAAGAAAGAAATATGTGGCGTGATTAGCAATGCAAAATCTCATGGGTCTGTTTGTTGTGTGTATGCATCGTCTCCATGTGGATGCCCAGGACCTGCAGATGACCTGCAGCAAGGGAAAGAAAGAAATATGTGGCGTGATTAGCAATGCAAAATCTCATGGGTCTGTTTGTTGTGTGTATGCATCGTCTCCATGTGGATGCCCAGGACCTGCAGATGACCTGAAGCAAGGCAAATAAAAAAGTAAGTGAAACTCTTAACAATGTAAAGCAGTTTGGGTCAGTTTGTTGTGTGTGCATATCATCCATGCACAATATTTGGAGTCGACCGTACTGGTTCCTTGATCAAATAGGAGGCATAATTTTGCCATGCTGAGAGAGAGAGAGAGAGAGAGAGAGAGAGAGAGAGAGAGAGAGAGAGAGAGAGAGAGAGAGAGAGAGAGAGAGAGAGAGAGAGAGAGAGAGAGAGAGAGAGAGAGAGAGAGAGAGAGAGAGAGAGAGAAACAGAGACAGAGAGACAGAAACAGACAGACAGAGAGGAAAACAGTCAGCCTTCGCTGAACAAATGCCTTCTATTGTGTCACCCATATGAAAGGGGTATGCTCTCATTCCTGTAACATTTAATTTTTATTTTTTTTAATGAGTTTGTTTCACTGTTATTTCGTGTTAATCCCTTCTTTTTTTTAAAAATACCCATAAGATTACTCGTGCTTCAGGTGTCTCTCTCTCTCTCGGAGTCCCTCTCCCCCTTTCAAAAAATCATCATCTGGAAAATAACAAACTGAACGAGTCATTTGAACAGATCTATTTGTTTAATTGATTGCGTGAGCTAATTACACACCGTTTAAATGAAAGAAAAAGAAGACTTTGTTAGAAAGTTGTACAAGTAAAAAATCCACTATTATAATTACTAAATTAGTCATGTAATTGGTAGTATGATTTTATTTCAAGTTGCAGTATTGTATTCAAAATTGATTGAGAATGTGAATGTGGTCTCTATGTTTCTTCTTAGAATGTTCATATTGTAACTATTTTACTCTTGTATAATTAATTATGTGTGAGTGTGTGTGTGCGCATGCATGTGTGTGCATGTGTGCGTGTGTGTGTGTGTGTGTGTGTGTGTGTGAGTAAGGAAGTAAGAGAACGTTGCGTGCAACTAAGCATCGTGCTTATTTTACTTTCTAATGATTAATTATTTGTTTGCCTTTAATGTTCTTGTTATCAATGTAAAGCGCACTGAGCTCATGTGAGAAAGAGCGCTATATAAATTCCCATTATTATTATATTTCAATACCATTGTAACCTACTCACCGATTTCCATTTGTACCTCCAGTCGGCCTGGCCTTATCAAAGCTTCGTCAATCATGTCTTTCCTGTTGGTCATGCCTAGTCACCGGAAGGAAAAAAAAAGGACAAAGAATTATCAAAGCTTTGAGGATCATGGTCAGATGGCTTTGTGGATCATGGTCAGATTATAACATAACATTTATAACATATTACCAAAAGCAAAATTTAAAAAAAAACATATTACCATATTTTTCAGACTATAAGACTATAACACCCCTATCCCCCATCCCCCAAAATTTTACACAAAATTCAGATTTTGCTCTTGCATTCGCATTTGCTACAGAAAAACTTCTTCCATTGTTCAGATTCTTTCAGACATTTTCAAGAAAATCATGTCTTTTGAAGCACACAGAGCGCCATACAGTTATTATCGCATTACTGCAAGTGAGAAGCTTCTTCATAGTGTGTGTATAACAAGCCATAATTTAGTGCGTGATGGAAAGCCATGAGAAGGGGTCTCAGAGTGGGACAATCTACAGGCGGTTTTGGGCGGCTTGAATACACAGAGGCAACTTCCGGCTGGGCGGTTTTGGGCGGATGGAATACACAGAGGCCACTTCCGGCTGGGCGGTTTTGGGCGGATGGAATACACAGAGGCCACTTCCGGCTGGGCGGTTTGGGGTGGAATAAACGCAAGAGGGCTAATAGTTCCTTACAAATGACCAGCCATAAATTATTATAAGACGCATGGATCTGTCTGAGAAAAACGTATCATCTTATAGTCCAAGAAAATGGTACACTTTTGTTCCCTTACTTTATAAGAAATGTGTTGTAAGAACCGTGAAACAAAATGTGCAAATTAAACAAATTTCAATGCCTTGAATTTTTAAAAAATTCAGAACCCTATACATTCTGTTAGTGATCACCAGTATGCAAACCACAAGAACTGATTGTCGTTTTATTTTTGTTTATGATGGGATACATTTACATTTTTCTTTCATTTATTTGCAAAAACTGCTGTGACATTTGTACGCACTAATCCCTTCATGTGTGTTTATAAACTCTCAAACACTTCAAACAAACAAAACTAAAAATAAATAACAGAAACAAAAACAGAAATCAGTGAAACTGGTGACCTACCTATGACCAGAATGTTGTTGAGTTGTTCCACACCGTCCAGTTTGGCCAATAGTTGGTTGACCACTGTGTCATGGACAGCAGAACTGCCCGCCTGCATATTACACAACACAATGAAATGGTCAGTTTGACCAACTATTACTATTATCCTTGACCACTGTATCATGGACACCAGAACTGCCCGCCTGCATATCACACAACACAGCACAATGAAATGGTCAGTTTGATGAGCTATTACTACTATCCTTGACCACTGTATCATGGACAGCAGAACTGCCCGTCTGCATATCACACAACACAATGAAATGGTCAGTTTGACCAGCTATTACTTCTATCCTTGACCACTGTATCATGGACAGCAGAACTGCCTGCCTGCATATCACACAACACAACACAGCACAATCAAATGGTCAGTTTGACCAACTATCCTTGACCACTGTATCATGGACAGCAGAACTGCCCGCCTGCATAGTCACACACGTTGACAAGACAACACAGCACAATGAAATGGTCAGCTTGACCAACTATCCTTGGCCACAATGTCATGGGCAGCTGAACAACAACGCAACAGAATGACACAGTAACAAGTGTGGGAGCCAGCATATCCAGTACCGGTAATAAAGAAACATTAAATTAATGGTGGGGGACTTCAGTAGTAACTACCGTATTTTTCTGACTAAAAGGCAAACCTTATTATAAAGCGCACCCCCCAAATTTCACACAAAATATTGTATTAGTCACATGATATGGCGCAGGGGTCTCAGTCTGGGGGGGAAAAAAGCATCGCTTTATACTTATATTCCGCAAAATATGGTCATTCTTAACATCATTTTCCAAACAATGGGTGTGAAACTGTGGAATTCAAAGTGAGTCTCTCCTTTCCGTAGATGTTCCTTGAAGAAGTGCATTTTACATGCATGGGTGCATGAAAAAAAATGAAAGGTAGGGGTCCAGGGGCCGCCCAGTGCCCTGGCAAGGTACAGGGGCAGAGCCTCGTTGGACGATTCAGGAGGGCAACGCAAGAGAGAGAGACAACGAGACAGACAGACAGTCACAATGATGGACAAAGACAGTTTGAGTCTGATAAGCCTTGTAAAATGATCACATTGCCTTTGAAAGCAATATGGCATTACTATGCAGTGTTCAAGATTCCCCGAGAGCGACTTCCGGGATAAAAAAAATAAAGATAAAAACACCCCAAATCGCTTGTGGTCAATTTTTTTTGGGATGATTTAAAAAACACTTGAAGTTCAATTTTTGGTAAAATTATTTAAAAAAACTGAAAGTGTAGCACCCATGTACATGAAACTGGTCAGATCTTTGAGCAATTAATAAGGAGGATTTAAAATATGCAGCTCTAAAGAGCTGACTTCTGATACTTTTTAGAAAGATTCTCACCATTTGCGCTGCTTTTTTTTTTAATGCTGCTTAAATTGTTTAATTACATACCAAAAAAAAAGAAGTTCAGTTTCTGGTCAAATTAAAAATACTGAAATTAGTGTAAAACTGACAGAGTAGCACCCATGAACTATTATCAATCATATTATAAATATAAGGCGCAGGGGTCTCACTCTGGGGGAAAAGTATCACCTTGTAGTCCGAAAAATATGGCATAAGTGCTACTCACCACAGATCCTCTGGCCTTGCAGATGGCGTCAATCTCATCAAAGATGATGATGTGAAGGCCGCTGTTATTCCCACACTGTTCACACACACACACACACATGTGTGTAAATATCACCAGAACAGAAATGACGATCATAAAATTAACAACTTCACTTCCCTGGGTTGAACAGAATTTAGGGTAAAACACATCACTGACCCAAATCCCCCTTTTATAGAGGGACAATCCTGTAATGTTCTAAAACATGCACAGGAGGCTGTTCAGTCACACAATTCTGCCAAACTGACTTGAATAATTGGCTTCTTAGTTTAAAGGTGCAGTCCGGCGGGTGAGCGATTGTTTTCGTTTTGCACCTCTGCGGGGGAACGGGTTTTGGGGGAAAAGAATGGGCGCCATTTTCTTTCCCCCAAAACCCGTTCCCCCGCAGAGGTGCAAAACGAAAACAATCGCTCACCCGCCGGACTGCACCTTTAGCAACTTAGTGATTTATGACTTTTCCATGATTTCTTTTAATGGCAAATAGGGTTTAAAGCTTCTATTATTAAATTATATGTACACATTTGGGGAAATTTTATAGCCCACTTACTCACTACTAAATTCCCACTAATTCCACCCCACCCCTCTCTTTTGAGTTTGACTTTGAATCACCCGCACTATCAATATAAAAGTCCTGATTTTCTTTTCTTTTTTAAATCGAATGAGAATTTCAAGATAGAAAATTTATAAAATGCTTGCATGTATTTTGCACACCACCTCAAGTAATCCTACAACAATCCCCCACATTTACTATCATACCACTGACCGGAGCAAGTGGCGAAGCATGCTCCAGAAACAACTGAAGAAAGGAGAACAGATCCGCAACCTGGCTGAGGAGAAGAGGCAGGAGAAAGGCAAGATGCAGTGGAAGCAACGGCAACCCCTCATCCAGCCACATCTGCACCCGTTGTGGTAAGGACTGGCCACTCCAGAACAGGGCTGACAAGTCACAGCAAGAGGCTGTTCCCAGCCGTGAAACAACACGGCCCTTGCCGAAGGAGGCCTACCACTATCACACACGCTGACTTCATTCTCAGACGAAGGGACTCACCCTCTTCTCCTCTTCCTCTGCATCGGCAAACAGCTTCCTGACGTTGGCCTCTGACTCCCCCACATACTTGTCCAGGATCTGCGGCCCGTTCACGATCTTGGGCTCCCGGGCATTCAGCATCTTGCCGATTTGCCTGTGGTTGATAAGAGAACAAAATCACAGGAGCTGGCTAACAGTGTTCTGCATAATTTGATGGATTGCCTCGATAGTTAAGAGAACAAAGGAATGACCGTTGAGCATCAGTTTTCTACATCTCTTGTCATGTCAAACCAGTTGCAAAAACAACCATGGATCCCACATCCAGACACCAACATTGTCCTTTGTTCTTTTCCAGTCAAAATTTGAGATCTATTGGCTATCACTATTGTCAACAACTAGGTTTTTGTGTGATTTTTTTTTAAAAGCAAAAACTTTGAAGGTTTACATTTATGTTTGCCTGCTACCTGTTTATTAGTGATTCAGCAGATCTTTTTTATTACGCATTTAAACAATCCTGTTAATTAGCGATTCGGCAGAATGTTTTTATTAAAAAAGGTAAAAGTAAAGGAGTCTCATAGCCTATCAGCCATAGGGGCAATGAACTGTTAGAGGTCAACCGTGTCAAGGGCACGGCATCATGGAAGGCGGAACCCATCCATCTCCTTCCACCACCTTTTAACCTTCCCTGAACGAAGAAGGTACCCATTCACTGCTTATTAAACATTCAAAAAATCCCATCAATAATATTAATAAGAGAATAACATTCTAGCGTCAGAACAGGAACAGGAAACAAGTGCAAATAATTTCTTGCTTATTTTTTTAAAACAAATTTCAATGCCAAAAATATGTGAGCAACATGGTGATATAAAACAAGAATACCAGTAATTAACGACCCTTCTCAAAGCGAATCTTTAAAAAAAATAGCACTTTCCTTTTTTCCACAGCAATGTTTTGTGTTTTGAAAATAAATGGCACACTCCTGTTTCTATCAATTGGTACATACCTTGCCATCAGGGTCTTTCCTGTTCCTGGGGGCCCAAACAGTAGAATCCCCCGGACGTGTTTCATACCTGTGGAATGCATAAAATGTATCCAAGTGACTATAATAAGTTATTGGAGAGGGAAAGAAACTGAGAAAACAAAGATCAACAGTCAGAATATCATCCCACTCCAGAATGACACAGAGGGTACACCCATTTAGTCACTGACACAGTTGCTCCACACAACATTTGAAGTGATTATGTACAGTAGCTGAGAAGTTATTGGCAGGCAACAACAAACATGAACAGTCACAATACCCCTCCACTCCAGAAGGACACAGAGGGTGATACATCTTTCTAGTCACTGACCCAACAGCTACACACAAAAATTGAAGTGATTCTGTGCAGTAGCTAAGAAGATACCAGAAAACAAAACTGAACAACAAACATGAACAGTCGCAATACCCCTCCACTCCAGAACATAGAAGGTACACGGGGTACCCTTTCAGTCACTGACCCAGTTGCTCCACACAAAAGTTTAAGTGATGCTGCGCAGTAGCTAAGAAGATAGCAGACACAGAGGGTGGTACATCTATCTAGTCACTGACCCAGCTGCTCCACACAAACGTTTAAAGTGATGCTGCGCAGTAGCTAAGAAGATAGCAGACACAGAGGGTGGTACATCAATCTAGTCACTGACCCAGCTGCTCCACACAAACGTTTAAAGTGATGCTGCGCAGTAGCTAAGAAGATAGCGGACACAGGGGGTGGTACATCTATCTAGTCACTGACCCAGCTGTTCCACACAATACTTTAAGTGATGCTGCGCAGTAGCTAAGAGGATAGCGGACACAGGGGGTGGTACATCTATCTAGTCACTGACCCAGTTGCTCCACACAAAAGTTTAAAGCGATGCAGCGCAGTAGCTAAGAAGATAGCGGACACAGGGGGTGGTACATCTATCTAGTCACTGACCCAGCTGCTCCACACAATACTTTAAGTGATGCTGCGCAGTAGCTAAGAAGATAGCGGACACAGAGGGTGGTACATCTATCTAGTCACTGACCCAGCTGCTCCACAATCTCCGGGGGGAACACCCTGGAGGCAAAGGCCCTCCTGAAGATGGCGGTGAACTCCTTGTCCAGGCCCCCGATGCCCATCTTGTTGAAGTCCCAGTCAGGGTTGATGATCGACTGGTACGACGACTTGCTGAAACCAACATGGCATAGCATTGATGATGTCATTATCGACTGGTACGACGACTTGCTGAAACCAACATGGCATCAACAGACTAACAATCATCCAATAGAATGACTCGGTGAAACCAACATGGCATCAACAGACTAGCAATCATCCAATAGAATGACTTGCTGAAACCAACATGGCATCAACAGGCTAACAGTCATCCGAAAGATTGACAAGTTTTTTGCTAAAACCAACATGGCATCAACAGGCTAACAGTCATCCGATAGATTGACTTGCTGAAACCAACATGGCATCAACAGGCTAACAGTCATCCGATAGAATGACTTGCTGAAACCAACATGGCATCAACAGGCTAACAGTCATCCGATAGAATGACTTGCTGAAACCAACATGGCATCAACAGGCTAACAGTCATCCGATAGAATGACTTGCTGAAACCAACATGGCATCAGCAGACTAACACTCATCCGATAGAATGACTTGCTGAAACCAACACGGCATCAACAGGCTAACAGTCATCCGATAGAATGACTTGCTGAAACCAGCATGGCATCAACAGGCTAACACTCATCCGATAGAATGACTTGCTGAAACCAGCATGGCATCAACAGGCTAACAGTCATCCGATAGAATGACTTGCTGAAACCAACATGGCATCAACTGGCTAACAGTCATCCGATAGAATGACTTGCTGAAACCAACACGGCATCAACAGGCTAACAGTCATCCGATAGAATGACTTGCTGAAACCAGCATGGCATCAACAGACTAACACTCATCCGATAGAATGACTTGCTGAAACCAACATGGCATCAGCAGACTAACACTCATCCGATAGAATGACTTGCTGAAACCAGCATGTCATGTTGTTTGCTGTGTGTACCATGCGCATCTGTGTCAAGTCAAGTCAAGTCAAAATGATCTTTATTGAGAATAAAGGAATAAGCTGTCCTCAGTGTGTGTGTGTGTGTGTGTTGTTATTGTTGTTCTTTAATTTAACGTCTTTTCACTTAAAAGTGATATTATACATAAACGTGTGTGTGTGAGTGAGTGTGCGCGCGGATATGTGCATGTGTATCTGTATGTACCGGCAGCCCATTTTTGAAACAAAAAACATTATAGGCACTGTGCATAAAAATGCAATAGCTTGATAGATCTTTTCAATCCAAACAAACCACACAAAAAAATATGCTTCTATGTCAATTGGTTGAAAAGTTATGGCAGTTTAAAAAACGACAAAAATGTCGCTTTTTAGACCCAGTTTTGGCAAATCAAATGATGTAGCCAGTTTGGACACAAAATGGAAGCGCCCAAACTGGCCACGTGGAATCCGTACGTTCCCAAACGTTCTCGGCATTTCCGATCCGATTTTTTTCTGAACGTTCGCGAACGTTCACCGCACAAGAGAGTTAAGCAACAAAAACATGTTTTGATAGTACCGGTTTAAAATTCGAGCCTATTTAGGAAATTCCATGACTCTTTCAGGAGCTTTTGAGCATGTGCTATTTTCCCAGCACTTTACAAGCCCTGACAAATTCAAAACCCTTGAAAAAATACCTGGTGCATGAGTGAAAGAATGTATTGGTATTTGGTATTTTGCGTACTCTAGTCAGAAGACTTGTCTCTGTGAAATTCGGGTTGCTCCCACCTGAAGAGTGTGTCGCCGAAACCGCAGCGCCACCCACATGATGCATGCTATGTGAGTTTGTGTCATCCATTCCATCGGCACAAAACAGCCTACTCCTACATCATAAGAAATATGGCATTAGAAGAGTCGAAAAGCATTCAATGAGGTCTTACCCTTTTGATTTTCCTGTGAGATTCAGGTTGGAATTCTCCACTTTTTCAAACACCACACCTGAGTTGGGCGTCAGAAGACCAATCTCTGCCTGTTAACCAAAAAGAGGGGGAAAAAAATATTGTTATTAACATTGTATGAGTTATGTTTTCTGTTGCTTAAAACCAGCAAAACTCTCTCACTGACCATTTCAAAGGTGAACTTTCTCCTGGCTTTGGCTGCTATGAGTTTACTGTTATATTCTGAAAGTGACCAAAGATGCGAAGCCGTATAAAAAATGTCTCCTTTTTCCAAAACAGCACACCACTATTCACCCTAAATACAATTCAGCTTGCAGTCCAACATACTCCCAGCAATACATTCCACACCAAGCTTTGCAGTCTACTTTACACAACAGATCACTCCTGTGTACAGTGTGATAAAAAAAACAAATTCTGAAGTCTAACAGTATCAGGAAAACCAGTCATGCCAGAAGACAGTGGCATTTTCCAATCATAGTGTGTCAACGGTACGGACAAAACAAAAAAGAATAGTCACTCGGGGGTCAGCTTACTTCAACTATCCACATTGCACATAAACGGATGAACTATTTGGGTGTAAAAATCTAGCTAGCCTGTTTGAATTTTGTCCAGAACATACAGCACTCAGTTATCCCACGCTGATCCATGAGACACACAAAATATACAAGCTCCACATGCTCGTCAAATTGACACTCAAATTTTGTCCAGAACATACAGCACTCAGCTATCCCACGCTGATCCATGAGACACACAAAATATACAAGCTCCACATGCTCGTCAAATTGACTCAAATTTTGTCCAGAACATACAGCACTCAGCTATCCCACGCTGATCCATGAAACACACAAAATATACAAGCTCCACATGCTCGTCAAATTGACACTCAAATTCGTAATCAGCATTGCTTCTTTTATATAAATCAGAACGCAATCACTTCATCTTGTATTGCTGTGTCATTCATAGAGATGTATGGTGAGGATACATGAGCCAGTCTGTTAGAAATGTTTGCACGAATGGTGAGTGAAAAGCGCATTGAGTTGCTTTGCAAGATTATGCGCTATATAAGCATCATTAATTATTTATTATTATAAAGCTGACCCGCATTGCTTTAGCCTTTGAGTTATGTCCTGCTGCTGTAGCACTTACCATCTTGGGTTTGCCCGACATTTGTGACTTGGCATTGGAAAAGTCCAACACTGGAAAAGAACGAAGATAAAAATATAAAAAAATGTCACAAACACGGAGGGATCTTAACGTCTTTGGCACAACATGAAGAAAAGAAAAAGGAGAAAGGAGGAGGGTTAAAAATAACCAACATGAAAAATATAGCCCCAGACAGTTAATATTCACTGAAAAGGTGCCAAATATTGCATGAAGAAGACACAAAACAGTAAAAGGAAAACAGAAACAAAACAACAACAAAAAGAGGGGAGGGGGGGGGGGGGGAGAAAACGAAAGAGAGAGAAAAGAAAACAAAGAGATACAAATTTAGAATATGTTGTACTTTACACACACCTGAAGTTTTCGCTGAGAATCAACACTCTGCCATTCTCAGGAAAGGGATAGGGTGGTTCTGATTGATCCGAAAGCTTGTCTGCCACAACCACAAGGACTTAAGCATGTATGCAAAAGTACAGTACTAGCCGGATATTCATTTTAACCCTTTCGCCGCCAGCCATTTTTCAGCCAAAAAATACCATTAAACTTAACTGGGTAGAGAAAAAATGTATCTGCAATGTTGGGAATTCCTGTGTGACATGCATAACATTAGGCCTATCCTTACCTCCCAAAATTAAGAAAATGGGGTTTCAGATAACAGGCTCAGATTTGATGCCTTTTTAGTATCATGGGTGCTAAAGCACTGTGGTGCAAAAATACGACATTGGCGGTGAAAGGGTTAAGGTGTCTGCTTTCTATTTTATATGTATTTGAATGTAGCTGAGCTGCAATCAGCTCATTGGAATGGGGAAACGGGAGGGTCGCGAAGGAAGGAGGGGTGGGGATAGTGATATCAAAACTTGGTTTGGGAAAAATGCTTCTTCTTCGCGGCTCAAAAATGAAGAAATATATCTCCATCGATAACAAGGTCAGGTGGTCTAAAATGAAGGCCCTCCATATAAAAATTGTCCCCATCCCTCCATCCCCACCCCCACATACCTTCCACCTCCTTCACTTTGAAGGAATAGAGCTTGGAGTTGCAACTGAACAGAGGCCAGCTAGCCTAAAATGAAGGATCCTTCCACATGCATATCACCTGACCTCCCTTCACC
Source organism: Phymorhynchus buccinoides (assembly GCA_017654935.2). NCBI lineage: Eukaryota > Metazoa > Mollusca > Gastropoda > Neogastropoda > Raphitomidae > Phymorhynchus > Phymorhynchus buccinoides. The sequence goes on from CM065682.1 coordinate 15,323,239, forward strand.
TCAGCCCCACCCCCACCATCCTTTTACATCCATGACCTTGCAAGGGTAAAGCTTTGGCTCAAACCAAGGTTATGTACATTAAAATGAGCTGTCCTCCACACACAAACTGCCCCCCACACCACATACCCCTACTGCTTTCCACCTCCTTGACCTCACAAGAGTAGCGCCTGGAGTCAAAGCTGAACACCCAAACTAGGTAGACTAAAATGAGCTATCCTTGACATACAAACTGTCCCTCCACACACTAGTGCGCCCCACAGTACACTAATTCAGCAAGGGAAGCAACTCTCACGAGGCAATTGGCCTTGTCACATGCTAGCAAAATCATGACGCGACAAAGTTAGCTTTTTGATCTCGGTCAACTGCAAGCAAACTTTGTTTCACTTCGTTGTTCACAGAGAGCTATTTGTTTCAAGTTATTTATTTTAAGAGGCAAATATTCTTATAATTGATTTTGGTTAGGGATAGGAAAAGACCTTACAAATGGCATACCACAATAAAACAATGTAAGCCTAATGGATAAAACACTTTAAATTGGTTTATGCTGGTGACGAGTGTTAGCAAAAGGCATGAACTGAAAGGAGCTGAGAAAAGCTACTGTGGCCCCTCTCCATTTCACAACCCCCCAAACTCCTCTAACCCCACGTACCTTCCACCTCCTTGACCTTGCAGGAGAAGAGTTTGGAGTCGAAGCTGAACACCAGGGGCTGTTCCAGGGACATGGCGTGGTTGCCGAATGACATGAGGAACTCCGTGGCCAGTTTGTCGCTGTCCAGGGTGATTGGAGGCGTGGAGCTGCACAGTGCACAGAAACTCTGCGGAGAGCTGGACAACAGAAGGTCTTCATCAGAGAAGACCCCTCCCCACACACACAGTCCTGTGTCAGTAACTTTAGATAAACTCAAGTAGCAAGCATAAATAAACTCCAGGGACAAGAGGGTCTTCAGAGAACCCCACTCCACCCCACATCCCACCCCATACAAAGCGTAATGTTGTTGCGGTTGTTGTCGTACTCTGGCGAAAAAGACTCCAGGGATCATCCGAACAGCTGAAGCACTTGAACACTACGGCGTTGCCTCTTTGCTTAGTTTTCAAATGATAGTTACCTACATAAAAGAAAAGGTGAGTTTCACAGACTTTTTCTTACCTCTTTTTCTGAAGATGGTCGATCTCCAGCACCACTGTACCGATGCATTGCGTCTTGTTGTTGAACAGATAGGGGCGAACTTTCACGTCCGAGTTCAGTACAATGCCAGCCCATTTCCTCTGATAGAGAGAAAAGAAATGTCCCTTTTGTGGTGCTAGGTCACATATAGTATATACAAGGGCACCCTATTTGTGGACAAAAACATGAGAAGAGGGAGGCAAAGGTTGCTGCACACCCGTACACAAGACATCAAAAGTGTTCATGAGTTGCAGATATATATCACTTTAACTTATTTTGGACAAATTCCGAGTATACTCGAACAGGAGAAAGCCAGTCAGTGCCTAATTCCGAGTATTCCCGGAACAGCAATTATTGAATTGTCTGAATCCATGTTTTTTCAACCCAAACCATGTTTTTTCTAGACTTCTCTTCATGACCCTTTCACTTTTTTAGTCTTAGTTTCAATTATGTTTAACTCTTGTATTTTACTTCTTAATGCTAAAAATGTCAACAACAACAACAAATTGGCCCTACATGACCCTCAAAAAATGTTCTAATGAGTTTTCATCAACAGTGATAGTAATAAGGAGGCTAATAATTCAGATTTCAATGCAAGTAACAGCGATTTCAAAGCGAAAATTAAACTTGGATCAACCAGTAATGTTGCTCAAACTGAATCACAGACAGTGGTAAGATTTGTATATCATGTGGCTGGCCCTTTAGAGAAATTAAAACAAAACCGTAATATTAAATTAGGCATCTCATTTAAAAAACAAAACAAACAAAAAAAACAGGATTTATCTGTCGCTCAAGTTGTTACAGTTCCAAGCTAAACAAATTTCAGCCCAGCCTGCCGAAATAGCAGTTACCCCGTCTGCTATATAATAGATGCAGATCCTGCAGTCACATTCGGAAATGACAGACAGGCATACGTACATGCATATATATATATATCAGGGCTCCCAATCGTCCCGCAAAACAAGGGGTCCCAGGGACTCCTTCACTTACAGCATAGAGGGTCCTAGAGGCAGGATAGAGGGTCCCAGTGGCATAGTGAATGCTAAAAAGAATGTTTCTAGTGCATCACTGGGACCCCCTGCACATTCTTTTAGAGGGTCCTGTAGAATGTTAGTGCTTCATAGACCCCCAAATGGGGGTCTCTGGGAGCCCTGTATATACACAAGCCCTTTTCAAGCTAGATTTTCACTGTGCATTCAATTCAGTTATATCATAATGAAATTGATGTTTCTCCTCTCACTCTCACCACTGTGCATTCAATTCAGTTATATCATAATGAAATCGATGTTTCCCCTCTCACTCTCACCACTGTGCATTCAATTTAGTTATATCATAATGAAATCGATGTTTCCCCTCTCACTCTCAGTGAAGACGTTTGTACTGGATCTGTAACATCAGTAATAAAAAGCTTTTCACAAAACAACTTTTATGCATGCTCTACTGTTGGATTTTCAAAAACCAAAAGTGAAAATAGAAGCAGCCCCGCCTGAGTGTACTTACATGCACAGCGTTGAAGGCCAACTTCCCAGGGCCTGTAGTGGGGTGAGCCAACACAGTGAAGACAAAGTGACTGTGGGGAATGGGCGTCACCTGAACGTGTCTGCACAAATAAAATAATATTTTTTGCTAATGAACCCCCCCCCCCCCCCCCTCACCCCCATGGGGATACCGGGGTGGGGTGGGGTGTCTTTTGCATAAATAGTTCCCCCACCTTCTGGAAGTTGTGCTTGTAACTTCCTCTAATCTGTCACTCTCTTTGACTCTGCCTGTTCCCTTTGCTTACTGTCACCTACTTACTATCTTTCTGCCTTACCAGTCCATTCTCCTGCCTTTTTTCACTTAACGCTTTCAAAAACATTTCCTCCAGCCGAAGTCGGACTTGCTGCCAGGCCTAACTATTTCTTAGTTAGGCGCATGACAGCATCTGCGCTCATAATTGACAGGAAACTGTCTGAGCGATCGAAGAAGAAGAAGAAGAAGAAGAAGAAGAAGAAGAAGAAGAAGAAGAAGAAGAAGAAGCTAATGAAAACATACTCAGCAATTACTATAAAGAAATATTTACAGTAACAAGCGCATAAACACATCCCCATTATTTCTTAAACTAATAATAATAATAATAGTACATTTATATAGCACTTTACCTCAAATGAGCCCAAAGCACTTTACAATCGAATATTCATCAACAAATAGACAACAAAAATAGTGTTTAAGAATGACACAAACCAGCAACAACGCATTTACAAAGCAACTCTCTCTCTCACACACACACACACACACACACACATTTATCGACACTGACTCATTATTCATCTTTCATTCAGTAAGCCATAGCAACTGAGTTGCCAGACTGACCACATAGTGACATACACCAACAGACATACACAAACGTTAGAGGATACACATATAAATACACTCACACACAACGTAGGCACGCAGACAGACACACATGCAAACAGACACACATGCAAACAGACACACATATACACATAAGTGCACACTCAACACACAAAACCAAAACACAACAAGCTAAGCAGACATTTCGCATGAAGAACAAAGGGCCAGCCATAGGCCACGGTTTCTAATAATCAAACACAATCATACATACACTATAATACACTCATGTAACAATACAAACATGTAGTTAACACTCATACACACGTATGGACAGAGAGAAAACTACAGAGAGGGAGAGAGCAATAGAGAGGTAAAGAGAAAGAGAGAGAATCGCGAGCGTGCAAGGGGGGGGGGGGGGGGGGGGGGGGGGGAGAGAAATGGCATAGAAAGATAAATAATTTAGGTGCACAAACATTTTTGAACAAATAAACTGAATAAAGATACTGTACAAGCAAAGAGAACTGGCAGTGGCAATTTCAGAAAACTCAAGCTTTAACAGTTTTTGCACTGTATACATGTAACAAAATAATAGTATACAAACTACAGCACCACACAGCAAATTTTCCACTGGTTATGTACTATTTCAAGTATTTAAGTAGAGTGACAAAAAATAATCTAAGAATTCAAAAAACAATCTGCAGTTTTCTCATTAACACTTGAACAATATAACCTGAAAACGAATGAGAACAAAGATTGTGCCCTAGAAAAGATAATGGAACCGACGAGGTACTGAACCGATAAAAAGCAGCAACTGACTTGACATTGCCAAAGTCTCCATCGTGAATCAGCACACAGTTGGTCAGGGACAGGTCCTCTGAGGGACACTTTATGGAACGGAACTGCTGCAACACCCAACAACAACATTTAAGTCATGCAGCTCCTGCCACATCCAGCAAGAACAACACTAGTTTCAGTTATTTATTTACAATCAATGAAACTCACACAATACCCATCATGAACAAAATTCAGCCAGTAATTCGCAAAAAAATGGATGGAACTTTTGCAACACCCATTCAAAACAACATTATGGTGGGTTATTTAAATTTCTGCAACACCAGTTAAACCATGGGGCTGAGTGGGGTGGGGGGGGGGGGGGGGGGGGGGAGCAGATTAGCCTTTTAATCCTGATCTTTGATCTTGAATTTCAACCTCAGCCTGTGTGGTCGTGCAAAATATGTCATTGGGCAATAAAATCAATTTTACTGTCTCATTTTTTTTTTTTTTAAATGGGTGGGGGAAGGGCTTGTAACACACACTGTAATGTAGAACTACCATCTCACTAACTCATGACAGGTTTGTTCTCACTGTAAACTAAAAATAAATCTCATGAAAACAGAAAAGCACACAATTCTAAATGGTAGACAGACAGCCACATATTATATTTTCAAATATATTAAAATGTAAGCCAACCTTCACACCAGCCATAGCACCGAATTTGGCCCGCCCAGCCTAAATACACAGCCAGTGGAACCGATTCCAGACTGAGCAATTCTAATCCCCCCCTAGAGTATTCCTAGCTCAGTGGCTCAATTTGCTTGCAGTGCTCAATCAACACATTTCACACCAGCTCTGCTTCTCCAGTGTCCCACAAGCCGTGCAGACAAAAGGTGTACAAATATTTCCTTCATCACACAGAATGCTGACTGGAACAGTGGCCAGCACTCTTCCTGCCTTTCTTTCCTCTCCAGCCGCTGGCTAGCCTATATTACTATTGATTTTTTTCCCCTTCTCCTCAGCATCCAAGCTATCAATACCACAGGCTCGCTTCTGTGTTTGCATAGGACAGCTAGGGGGACTGCAGGACTAATATTTTTTCTAGTGCCCTGAGTTTGAAACTGAAACTTTCAGAGAAAAGAAATGCTGCTTGATGTCTTAGTAACTTTAGTTTGCATATGAATTGAAGATTCATGATCAAAGCCCATAAACAATGCTTTTACTCTGTCTTAGCTTTAGTTACTTTTAGCACTGAGCTTGGTGTTTGGGGTGTTGTTGTTTTGTTGGTGTGTGTGTGTGTGTGTGTGTGTGTGTGTGTGTGTGTGTGTGTGTGTGTGTGTGTGTGTGTGTGTGTGTGTGTGCGTGTGCGTGCATGTGTGCGTGCATACATGCGTGCGTGTGCGCTTTGATTTGATTTTTATCAAGATTCAGCACTGTATAAATACTGTATGTTGTTGTTGCTGTTTCTCTGTCACTCTGTGAATCCTGTGCTACATGGTAAAATATTTTCAATTACTTTACTGCAACTTGTGCAAGCGTTAGACCAACCGGTGATGTCTCCTGATCGAGAGTCAATTAGAATCTCAATGACTGTAAAAAGAACAAATGATATGTCCCATCATTTACTTCTTTTAAACCCATGTGCAGCAAAAATTAAATTAAAATAATGCATGCATACAGTATATCTACAAGACTGAAGACAATCACTGACTCAGTCACTCAGTCACAATGAGTCAGTGACTGTGGCAAACACTCCGCAAGCCATTACAAAGTAGATCTACTCCTTGATCCGGACTGTTATTACTATTCTTAGTGTTCGTTGACATCCATAGATCTGCCATCAGCAAGATTCTACTTTGATGATTTTGATGTAAACCCTTTCACCGCCAGCCATATTTCAGCCAAAAATTGATATTAAATTTACCTGGGTAGAGAACAAAATCTGTCTGCAGTATTGGGGATTCTTCCGTGACATATATAAAGTAAGGTCTATCCTTACTTCCCAAAACTAAGACAATAGAATCTTTGGATAATAGACCCCATTTTGATGCCTTTTAGTGTCATAGGTGTTAAATCACTGTGGTGGTAAAATGCGATGTTGGCGGTGAAAGGGTTAATACATTGAGGGTAGTAAGTACTGAACAGAGTAGCTGCTGGTCAGATGATTGGCTCAAGAAAAAAAGAGGGGTGGAAATGAGTTGATTCTGTGTTATTACTTTTTATTACTCCTAGCATAATTATAATCTTGAGCATGAATCACTGAATGTGTTACAAGGTTTAATACTTCCTTGTTTGTGACATTTTAAATAAAGAAAAAATAGGAAAATGCATTTCAAAAGGATATGCGTCAGAATTCAGGGCTCCCAATCATCCCGCAAAACAAGGGGTCCAAGGGACTCCTTCACTTACAGTACAAAGGGTCCTAGAGGCGGGTTAGAGGGTCCCAATGGCATTGTGAATGCTAAAAAGATGTTTTTCTAGTGCATCCAAAATAAAAGAGTCCTCTAGAATTCTAGTACTTCATAGACCCCCTGGGAGCCTTGGAATTTGTTATTACATTTGTACAGTTAGTCCTAACATTTTTTACCCCCTAAAATTGTCTTCTTCTTTTCCACTGTGTGCAACCACAATCAACACTTAGCTTCATCAGAAGAAACCTCAAGATTGCCTCCACTGAACTCAGAGTGAAAGCCTACTTTGCCTTTAAGTTTATCATGTCACTCCTTGAGTACGCATCATGGTGTGGGATCCCTCAACCCAGAAAAGTATTGACAAGGTGGAGTCAATCCAGGGCAGAGTATCCAGGCTCGTCTTAAACAAATATCACAAGACAGCTAGCGTCACCGACATGCATACTCCAGAGACTGAGGTGGGACTCCTTGCGGCAATGCTGGTACAGTGGTAGGCCACCAGGCTTGCCATGCTCTACAATTATAATAGTCTAAATGGCATGGTGAGCATCAACAAGAAAAGTTTGTAGTGCTGGACCCAGTACTGTCAAAATCCATTCTTTACCTGCACCATCAAGGAGTGGAATGAGCTACTGACACTATAGCAGCCATAGAGTTAGAAGCCAAGATTCCTGAGGACTTCACAGCTAGGGTCTGGAAACACCTGTGTGGACACCCTGCTGCTGAGGACATTATGCAGGACTGTACCACCAGCAGTCTTTCTCTCCTCGCACCATTGCTGAGTGGGGCACACTTCTACTTCTACCAGTGGCATTTTCATCAGCCAAGATGGAAGCCTACAAGTACAAGAACCAAATTATCTAATTCCCCTATCAACTCCCACTCCCTGTTCTGACTCCACCTCTCCAGTGTCCCCGTCACCCACTCCCTTCCCCCCTACCAAGCTGTGACTCACCATACCTGGATTTGACACTGATCAACCATGATTGACATTAAATCGGATTTGACCTTCTTATTATTAATACTATTATTCCAGTTGGGGATGTTTATCCTGCCCCTTACTAACAGTAACATGTACCCAAGGCCAAGGCACGATTCACATATAAACAGCCCAATCCGGGAGATGGGTCGGAGATTGGGTTAGTTAGAGTTGCAAGTAAAAAATAAACCTAAAGTAAGGAAAAACAAACAAAGAAGGCACTCTAACTGAAAGAACAAAAGAAAAAGCTAGGCCTGTGCAAATTATAAACAATCAAAATGGCGGCCTACAGTTTTGGTGCAGTTAACGAAAGACGATGTGTTTCCCAAATGCACACAACAAACTGTGCAAGTTATTTCAGGCTTTTTTTGCTCTTGTTCTAACAATTGACGAACTGCACAGTGGCTGACACCATGCACCGAACCATATGTCTTACTAACGTGCACAGAACCCTTTCTGAGTTTCTCGCTCTCTTCTTCTTCTTCCTGTACTTCTTTTACTTCTTTTTTCACACGCAA
>CM065682.1:15338919-15346419 GCA_017654935.2 Phymorhynchus buccinoides
GTCTTCAGTCATTATTAGCTGGCATATCCCCTTCCTTTTCCATCGCATTCAATGCAAACTATGGTCAAGAAAGGCAGTTTGTTTTGCGGGAATTTGTAGTAGGCCTAAGAGGTATTTGGAAGGACAATGGCGATACAAATAAAGAAACGAAAAGAAAGTGGAGGGGGTGGGGAGCGGAGAGGTGTCAAGACATACGTGACCTAGCACCACGAAAGGGACATTAAGTGTCAAAATTACCATTCTGAGAAAATTAAATTATACCTGTAAAATCTTCGGACAGTTCTTTCTATTGATACAAAATCATTCTTTTATCTTGTTTTCCGTTCTAACGTTATGAGCATCTAAAGTTAGTAGGGTGAGCGTCGGCCATTTTAAGAAAACACAGTCTAAAGTCTAGCCTATCTGAAGAAAATTAATTGACCTACTCGTTTTAAAGCACTTATAAGATCATTTAGAGACCGTATTAAAGATTGACCTTTAAAATATGAAATATAAGATATTAGAGAACACGAAAATACCCATAACTCAAAATTGACCCCAAGAAAGAGATTTTTGACTTTGCAAGCCTGTTGTGAGAAACTAGCCCAGCGACTTAATGTCCCTTTCGTGGTGCTAGGTCACATATTGATAACTCCCTAGATCCCCGCACATATTATGTACCTTTTTTTTTAAATATGTGATGCAGCACAGGAAAACAAGGCTAATGTCGTAAATGATCACTTTTGACTTATTCATATTTTCAGAAAGGCCAGAGAAAACAGATTAACAGGCAAAAAACAGAATTCATCTATCTCTAATAGTTTATTTTTAACAATTTCTCAATCAATCAAATCTCTCTCTCTCTCTCTTTCTCTCTCTCTCTCTCTGTCTCTCTTTCGCTCTCTTGTGGCTGCCCGACTTTAGCCTTGTTTTCCTGTGCTGCATCACATATATGTTTCCTCCCGTGCCATGCCGTATTCTCTAAATGCGTTAACCCTTTCACCGCCAACGTCGCATTTTAGCACCACAATGATTTAACACCCATGTCACTAAAAGGCTTCAAATCAGGGTCTGTTATCCAAAGACCCTATTCTCTTAATTTGGGGAGATAAGGATAGGCTTTTGCTTTAAATATGTCACAGAGGAATCCCCGATATTACAAACAGATTTATTTTCTCTACCCATTTAAGTTTAATGGGAATTTGTTTCTGAAAAATGGCTGGCGGCGAAAGGGTTAAACCTACTTTTTCCCCACCTTCAATAGGCCTGCTGCTTCCCCCTTTCATTTTATACATTACTTCCTGGGTTCACTTTATGCTTTTTGGCCCCTACAGATCGAGAAGTCCTTCCCTTGGCGGCCTCTCCCCCGTCTGTTCACACCCCACACCCGTTCCTTTTTTCTTTCTTTTTATAAATCAGACTTCAGAGTAGTCATCCTCGACCGTGAGCAGCAGGCCTGAGTTTTTATGATTTTTTTTACGTGTGGACAGCTTCACTTTGTGCTTGTGGCCCTCTTTGTAGAAAGCGTCGTCAGATTCCATTGGGAAGTTCTTGGTTCCGTCGAAAACCTCTTCTCGTCGTCTGGCACGAGCCTGCAGCATTCAGAAGATAACTACAACAATTAGCAATGCCATGATTATAGGTAATTGATAATCAATAATTTAGTATCTATTCTGAAAACCTAGCATTGTTTCCCGTATCTTTTTTTTATCCTTTTGTGGGATCATAAGCCCGTATAGGCCTACAACAGTTTGTGATCCTTTTGTGGGATCATAAGCCCGTATAGGCCTACAACAGTTTGTTATCCTTTTGTGGGATCATAAGCCCGTATAGGCCTACAACAGTTTGTTATCCTTTTGTGGGATCATAAGCCCGTATAGGCCTACAACAGTTTGCTATCCTTTTGAGGGATAACTTTACTAATTAGCCACTCCATTAGTAAGCTTATAATGATTGGGGTTAGTTTTGGACACTCGTCTGGAAACCACAGTATGCATTACAACATTCGATGCTTGGTAAGTAATCAAACCAACATCACAAACCTGCTACACACAGATGATAATTTCATTACTTCACTATGCTAGTAGAATACTTTGGGATCAATTAGTTGGGAAATACACTTCTAGCAACCAGAGTGCACAGTACATAAAAAAAGAAACACATTATAGAAAAGGCGAAGAAATGTGCCTAAATGCCCTGCTACACTACATACGATTTGCTGTCAATGCGATGCGAATGTGACGATATGAGTCATGATTCACGTGAAATACTTCCGTATAAAAATAATTCTACTACTTTCTCTCTATATACTCAAGTAGACCCAATAACATGAATCACGACTCGCATCGTCACAATCGCATCGCATTGACAGCGAATCGTATGTAGTGTAGTAGTCCCTTTATGGGTTTCATAATATACGTAGCTAAAAACAAACAAACGAAATTCAACACACAAAAACAAGCATGCCTTTATAACAGCAACACAAGCAAACACAACATCAAAGGAGAGCCAATCTCAGAACACCATCACACAATTCTCAAGAAACAACTCTAGCTGTTACAACATCCTGTTCAGCAGCACGGTGGTCTATAGGCAAAGCTTCTTCCCAAGAACTGTAAGGGAGTGGAATTGCCTTAACGAAGAGACTGTGAAGGCTGAGACGGTCGAGGCATTCAAACAGCGCCTCCCGTCCAACGACCCAAGCTTCGAAAGATTTTTTTGGTATTGTTTTTTGGTTGGTATTATTTTTTCTATTAATTTGTTATGCTCTCCCCTGGATGTCCCGTTGGTTCAAATGCCAGAAGTGGTTACTGCCAACGTACTGACTACAGATACAGACAGAAGCAGCACCTGAACTGGATAAAAAAACAAACCCAAAGAGAATTAGACAACAAACTGTGACACTCGTGCAACTGAAAATGAAGTGGCTAAAGGAGAGAAGAAAGTTAAACCCATCTCCTAAAAGGTGCTGTGAATCCGGATCTACCCACGTATAACAGTGGTTGCAAAACATTTACAGTTTATTATGTGAATGGGCTTAAAAGGCTTTATGACTTCAGTACCCATACAAAAGTAGGTCTGTGCGTTGGAAATGGCAACAGTTATAAACATTGAGGATGATGACGACAACAATGACGAAGGCTGTAGTCTGTGACTGTAAAACAATGAGAATTTGGTCTGTCGCTGTTACCGAGGTCAAATGCCACGTTATAGAACCCCCACATCACGTGTCACATTCCCTCTTATGCTTGGAAGCTTTCTTAAGATTTCTTACCAGCTGTAAGAGGGAAAGCACGTGAAAAAACATGATTTTGACAGGTGACGTGGTGGGCCTTTAAAGCACACGAGTAATGGCAAAGAACAACAATGGCACTAACAAAACGCATCAACAACATCACTATCGACAATAACAACAACAACAACGACACCAACAACAACAACGACACCAACAAAAAGCAACAACAACAACAACAACAACAACAACAACAACAACAACAACAACAACAACAACAACAACAACAGACGCTAACAACGAAAATTACAGCTGCATTGATAATGAGGACGACAATGATGAGATAATGAAAACAAAAACTGAAGACGATGCTGCTGCTGCTGCTGCTGCTGCTGCTGCTGCTGCTGCTGCTGCTGCTGCTGCTGCTGCTGCTGCTGCTGCTGCTGCTGCTGCTGCTGCTGATGATGATGATGATGATGATCTGCTGATAATAGTTGTAATTGTGGTACATGGATTAGGAGTATCTGTTAGCGAAGTGCAGGCAGACTCATCATCACCTATTACTTATATTACTATAACTTATATCACAACAGCAAAACGTGAACATCAAGGAATGTGATAGGGAAGATTAATTGTGATAGGCCTATTACAACAGTTCCGAGTGAATGCGAACTGATCGAAACGCATCTCGCACACGAACGCCTGCACATAGTCGCATCTCGCACACGAACGCCTGCACATAGTCGCATCTCGCACACGAACGCCTGCACATAGTCGCATCTCGCACACGAACGCCTGCACATAGTCGCATGTCGTTAGAAAAAAAGCACATGTCAAATTCAGTCCAACTTGAGAAAAGTTAAACTAAAACGGAGGACTTGTGATCGCCGCTATAGCATGCAGTGAAATTTTGTACGTGTGCTTCACTCGGTGCCATAGTGATCCAGAATGCATACCAAGGTGAACCAAGGTCAATCCAAAGTGACTCAGTGTCAAGGTGATCCAAAGGCAAGGTGACCTCGAGTAAGGTGGTAAATGCCATGCTGAATCGGTGTCACCATTACCCAGTATCATGGGATCCAGTGTTAATGTGAACCAATGTAAAGGCCACACAGTGTCAAGATGACCCAACATCAAGGTGATTCATGTCAAGGTCATCCAATGTCAAAGTGATTCAGTGTCAAGGTGAACCAACGTGAGCGGAAGACCTTATGTCTAGGTAAGCCATTGTCGATGTGATCCATGTCAAAGTGATCCACAGTTATGGTGACCCACTGTCAAGGAACTCAGCGTGAAGGTGACCCGAGGTCAATGTGACAATGTCAAGGTGACCCAGTGCCAAGGTGACCGAAGCGTCAAGGTGACAACTGAACCAACCGTCTCTCCTCTTTGTTCAGTCTTGCCACCACTCATCTCCTTCGTCCGCTTCATCCTCCTCCTCCGTTTTATCGTCGTCCATCTCCACATTGATGTGGCTCGCATGGCTCGCAGACTGCCAGTTTGAGAGAGAGAGAGAGAGAGAGAGAGAGAGAGAGAGAGAGAGAGAGAGAGAGAGAGAGAGAGAGAGAGAGAGAGAGAGAGAGAGAGAGGGGGGGGGGGGGAGGGAGAGAGAGAAAGAGACAGACAGAGACAGAGAGAAACACAGAGAGAGAGAGAGAGAGAGAGAGAGAGAGAGAGAGAGAGAGAGAGAGAGAGAGAGAGAGAGAGAGAGAGAGAGAGAGAGAGAGAGAGAGAGAGAGAGAGAGAGAGAGACATAATGTCAAAAAAGGAGACTATATTCCCATGATGTGGAATTTGTGTCCATGTTGGGCTCCTCCATGTCATCATAATCACCCATATTTCTTTAAACTGTAAATCCTCATAATTATCCTGATAACAAAAAACACAAAGCAAAATACAAAAACAACCAAGACATTGAAACAGAATTTTATTTGCTGAATCTACACGAAGAATTTTTTTTAAGTGCGTTTTGACTTTCTGCTCTTTTCATCTCGAAAACATGTTACCAACGAATACTGAAATAATTTGTCTCTGTGTATGAGATAATAAATAAGTAGTTTGGAGCTCGGAGTTCTGAGTCCCCAAAATTCTGCTCTTTTAATTTCTTCCCCTGAATGCGTTTATGCACTCTTCTTTAATTCGCCAAGTAAAAGAATTATATTCCAATTAGTAGACAGCACATTAAAAGGTACTGATATTGATACATATACTGACAAATTAAAAACGAAAGTTAATGTGCCCCTATGTCCTCTCACAATCTCTTACATGCCCTGTATGAATCTTTGAATTTAGTGATTACTTTTTCTTTCCTGGAGGCTTTTTGTGTCGTTGAGAAAAATATAGTTCTTTTATTTTTCTCTTTTTTTTTTAAGTCGAAATAATTATTATGCATTTAGAAACTTCTTTGACAAAAGCTAAAATTTGATTATTTTTTTTACTTAGACGATGCTTGGACTTCACTAACCATTGCCAGAAGCAACAATTAATGGATCAAGTGCCAGGAAACCACGTAATACCCGAAATGGAGGTTACAAGTAACTAATTTTTACTCAAATGTACACTGTCCGTTCTGCCAACAAAAGTAATAATTTCATCAGAGCAGAAAGGTAATATTTAGGCAAATTTCATTGCAAGAAGAAAAAATGAACTAAATACATAAGCCATAGCCTAGTCTTTATAATTATTTCTAACGGTTGGATAAATGCTTGGCGCGTGCTTGCATATCCTATGAGCATTAAAGAAGAGCAGCGTATGCCTACTTTACCTGTTCTCTTCGTTGTTTGCGACTAGCGCGCTGTCGTTTGGGAGAGGTGTTGCTACTCAAAGGCGGAGGAGGAACCGGAAGCGGAGGAAGACGACCGGCTTGCAACGTCATAAGCCCGCCATTGTCCTCCACTTCCGTTAACACGTCACTTCCTGTGTCATCCGCGTGACCACTACCGTGCATATGCACGCGTTCACGTGGCGAGTCCACGTTGTTTGGTACAGGCAGAGGGCGCGTGAAGACAGCGGAATGGTTGTTGGAGCTATCTTCAGGGCGCGCCTTGTCCCTGCGGGTCTCTCTATGTCTGTCATGTTCCGAGATCACCTCGGCTAACGTCAGTTCGCTTCTGCTCTCCTCCTGCCGTGGGCACAGAAATCACACAAAAACAATGCAACAATACAGCAGCAGCAGCAACAAACGAAAAGAAATAAAACTAATGAAAACGAATGATAGGTTTACAAGAATTTAAAAAAAAGGAAAAATAAAAACTAGTTTTACAGCCTAAACAAATCTGTTTCTAATGTTTGAACAATGCCCACTGCAACTGGAATCCATCAATTACACTGCATGAAATATATCGCGCTTTTTCAGCAAATTATTATTTAAGGTCTTCACGTGACGTGAATCATCTACATTAACATTCACCACTTTTCTTTCTGTAAGGTCATTAAAATATTGTTAAAAAAAAAGAAGAGAAATCTAGGTATAACGCTCACATCTCCACTCTCACATTGTACCCATTCTGGTCTTTTGATCTGATGTGCTGATGTTTGAAATGATGTAAGCATAGTAGGCCTATAACAGCGTAGCTGCTACCCTTAACCCTTTCACCGCCAATCATATTTCAACTAAAATTTCCAATTAAATTTACCTGGGTAGAGAACAAAATACATCTGCAGTATTGTGGATTCTTCTGTGACATATATAAAATAATTGATTAAAGAAACCACAAACACCACTAACTGTGTAAACCAGCACAATCTTTTACTTTTATTTTATTCTTTTCAAAGTATACACAGTTATTGGTGTTTGTGGTTTCTTTGATCAAATATTATCTCCATTATGGGTAGAACCACTGGCATCCTTTATGGATCCACCACTATTAACAGTGGCATTTTAAGCTATAAAGCGTTTTCAAGCCACCTTTGTACAGTGCATGGAGGGTTGGTAGTGTTTTGTGGTATAATTTGTTCATAGATACATATATAAAATAAGGTCTATCCTTACTTCCCAAAACTAAGTCTTTGCATAGTAGACTCCAATTTGATGCCTTTTAGTGACATAGGTGTTACATCACTGTGGTGCTTAAATGTGACTTTGGCGGTGAAAGGGTTAAGCCTACAAGCTACTTTCTTTCTGGCCCTAATTTAGTCCCGCTCCAATATAATAACTAATGAACCAATGGTCACTTGCGCCTCACATAACTTTTGCCGTCAGATGACAAGCAGAACACAAGAAACACGATGAAGAGCTAAATAACCGATTATAAAGAGCGCAGAACTCTAGCGAAGTATGCCACATCACG
>CM065682.1:15378919-15386419 GCA_017654935.2 Phymorhynchus buccinoides
GATTTCATTGGCCGCGTCAACGATTCTTTCTTCTTCTTCTTCTTCCTGTTCTTCTTCTGCTACTTCTTCTTCGTTCATTCTGACAGCTTCCTGTCATATGAGCGTAGATGCATCATGCTGCCGTTATGAAGAAATCTTTGTACGAATTTATAGACAAAAGGCAGGAAGATGGACCAGCAAGATAGAAAGATCGCAGATGACAGTAAGCAAAGGGAAAACTGGCAGAGTCAAAGAGAGTGATGGATTAGAGGAAGCTACAAGCACAGAACTTCCGGAAGGTGGGGGGACTATGTACGAAAGACACCCCCCGGTATCCCCACGGTGGTGTGTCAAGGATTCAACCAGAAACCTCCCGCATCCAAAGTAATTGTTCTATTTCCCCATGGCAACACAGTGAGCTGTAAGTCATATTAAGAGTGGGCTATCGCTGTGTTGCCGTGGGGAAATAGAAATATCTCGTGAATACTGCTAACGCGTACACAGACCTTAAAGGTCTCTGTACACGTGAACATTTTTCACTCTTTCACCATAGCAACACAGTGATACAACAATCACAATACGACTTGCATTATCGCTGTGTTACCATGGCGAAAAAGTGAAAAATGTTCACGTGTACGAAGACCTTAATATGACTTAAAATTCACTGTTGCCATGGGAAAATAGTGACGTTTTGTTAATGATGTTAACGTGTACACAGACCTTTAAGCTGTTCTACATTCAACTAAAAACAACACAAAACAAAACAAAAACAAAACAAAAATATTAACACAAATCGATAAGGGTTATTTTCCCTCTTTTTAAAAAAAAGGCTCCGAACATTTGGAATAAGACTCCACCGTGAACACGCGCGCGTGACACACACACATACACACACGCATGCACGATTAGTTCCCTCACTTCAAACCACTACAAACGCAAAGTAAGAGGCAATTTTTTGGTCTAAAGGAACGGAGCGAATTTAGAAGTGACCAAGGTATTGTGCACACTCATATTTACTTTCCTTGAAGCACATTCGTCAAGTTGACAGCTTTATCTTAATTCCGGCCATATATGGGTGTGAACGACTTGAATGAGTTAAACAAATAAATGGTTTCTTTTGTAAAGAAATAATCCCTTAGATAAACATGGTTCGAAATGTCATTATGTGACTTTTATTTCATAGTCACGCAATATATAACCGAACATCTACAGCTGGACTGTTACCCTTTGATGGACATTACTTACTACCTGCCAAGCACAACACAATAAGCATATATTTTGTGGTCTATTTCAGCTTTTTGTGGATTGAAACAAATCACCTAATGCCAACCATAATAACCTTCGTTCGCGAAGGGTAGCCATGATGATGATGGGTTCAGTAATGGTCTGTGTACACGTCAACACTATCCACAACATATTTCTATTTCCCTATGGCAGCACAGTGACATCCCACTCTTAATGGTCTGCGAACACGGTAATATTATTCACGAAAATATTTCTATATCCCCAAGACAACACAGTGATTTGTAAGTTATATTATGAGTGGCCTAGCACTGTGTTGCCATGGGGACATTCGCATTTCGCTTGCAGATAGGTACTAAGGATATCTAGACCAAGTTCCAAAATCAAGGTCAAAGGTCAAGGTCACTGGACCCGAAAATGCTGCCGCGCGGCTGGTGGTCTAGCGTCTTAACGCTCTAGTTGGCGGTTATTGTCAGCTGTTGATGCTCACTTCAGAACGACAAATGGAGAAGTCAGTCGTGGACAAATGTTCAATGATGAGTGTGTGACACAAATTGCGCTAATTCGTAAACGCACTAAAATACTGAGCAAATAAATGTGGACAGCGTTATTTTTGCCAAAGGATGACAAAAAGAACAGAGCAGATATTGTGAAATGGTGCATGGCAACAAGGGCAAAATAGCAAAGAAAGACAGAAATTGTTTAAAAAAAGAAACCTGCAGATTATACTGTTAACATACACTGAAGTCTAGTTCATTAATTGTGCAATTATGACGTTAATTTAAGGAGCACGGTATAAGCTTCGAGCTTGTTGTTGCTCTAATTGTCTTTCTGTTTGATCGTTTCCGAATGAATAAAGATTTGTTTCAACCAAGTCTAGTTTTCACAAGTAGCCTAACATTATAGGTTTTGAATCAGGGCTTTTTTGTTTGGACTTTGTAATAACAAAAGGAGAAAGAAAACATATTTGGATATAATTATAGACCTTGTAATTCATGCTCTTCATACATTCTGAGAAAGTACAAAAGGACGAAATAGAGAAAAGTCTACAACACTTTAGCGTTGCATGCCAATTCAGGTCATACATGTGACTGGTCTGTGTGAATCATGATTTACCATCCAAAGACATCAATGAAAACAAAAAATAGAGGGCTCGCCCGGGATTCGAACCCGGGACCTCTCGCACCCAAAGCGAGAATCATACCACTAGACCAACGAGCCGCTACATTAATGTTTACTAACATATGGCATCATAAAAGGCAGATTTCACTGATCCCATAAGGCAACTCTTCTTGTAGCAACTTCCTGTTGGCCTCGCACTGAATCGAAATGAACATCTGTGCTGGCGGACAAAATCAATGCAGTACAGGAAATAATGAAGGCTGAGAGAGGACACAGCCGGGTTGCTTTTTTGATCGTTCGAACTTTCAACAACATTGATCCAAACTCCATTCGTATAATTATTGTTTTTAATATTAGATTTGCAAACAGATAATACATACATTACTCAACAGACACTAAATAAAAGCATAATCTCTTTTACTGAAATGATTTCATTGGCCGCGTCAATGATTCTTTCTTTTTTCTTCTTCTTCTTCTTCTTCTTCTTCTTCTTCTTCGTTCATTCAGACAGTTTCCTGTCATATGAGCGTAGATGCGTCATGCTGCCGTTTTGCGCCTAACTAAGAAATAGTTAGGCCCAGCATGTCCGACTTCGGCTGAAGAAATCTTTGTAAGAATTTATAGACAAAAGGCAGGAGAATGGACTGGTAAGATAGAAAGATAGTAGATGACAGTAAGCAAAGGGAAAAGGCAGAGTCAAAGAGAGTGATGGATTAGATGAAGCTACAAGCAAAGAACTTCCAGAAGGTGGGAAAACTATTTGTACGAAAGATACCCCCCGGTATCCCCACGGGTGTGTGTTAAGGATTCAACCATAAACCTCCCGCATCCAAAGTAATTGTTTTATTTTCCTATGTCAACACAGTGAGCTGTAAGTCATATTAAGAGTGGACTATCACTGTTGTCGTGGGGAAATGGACATATCTCGTGAATAATGTTAACGTGTACACAGACCTTAAAGCACATTTTTCATTCTTTCCCCATAGCAACACAGTGATAGGCCAATCATAATACGACTTTCATCATCGCTGTGTTGCCATGGCAAAAAAGTGAAAAATGTTCACGTGTACGGAGACCTTAATATGACTTACAATTCACTGTGTTGCCATGGGAAAATAGTGACATTTTGTTAATGATGTTAACGTGTACAGAAACCTTTTAGCTGTTCTACATTCAACTAAATACAAAACAAAACAAAACAAAAATATCGCCTCAAGGAAGGAGAACCTCTACCTTGTTTGCAGTTGCGTTCGAAACGCATTAGTCTAAGTAAGCACCAAGATGTGATCATATTTCGTATATGTATTGACACAAATCGAGAAGGGTTATTTTCCCTTTTTATTAAAAAGGCTCCGAACATTTGGAATAAGATTCCACCTTGAACACAGGCGCACACATGCACGCACGCACGTATTACACGCACGCACTCACGCACGCACACACGTACGCACACGCACGCACACGCGCGCACACGCACACACACGCACACACACACACACACACACACACACACACACACACACGCACACACGCACACGCACACACGCACACACACGCGTGCGCGCGCGCACACACACACACACACACACACATGTACGCGCACACGCGCACGCACGCACGCACACGCGCGCGCACACACGCACACGCACACGCACACGCACACGCACACGCACACGCACACACACACACACACACACACACACACACACAATCTGAAAAGTGGCCAATATCCAGATATGTGGAAGAAAGGCATATCAGTCCTAATACATAAAGGAGGGGATAAATCAAACCCAAGCAACTACAGAGGAATCACGCTTAACTGTTCGCTAGGTCATGTATTATGTCAAATACTAAATGCTCGAATAAACGATTACTTAGAATCAAACTGCTAGCAAAACGGATCAAGCCGGTTTTAGAAAAGACCATAGGACTTCAGATAATATTCTTATTTTAAACAGTATAGTAGACTATACATTAAAATCACGTAACAGTAGATTATATGCATGCTTTGTCGATTTTCAAAAACCATTCGATAACATATCACACGAAGGATTACTTATAAAAGTTTTAAAAAAATTGGTATTCAAGGTAAATGTTTTAATCTGATTAAGAGTATGCACACAAATGCACAAATTTTCTCATCCGGCAAAAACGGGATTCCTCACTCCATTTATGTACGAAGAGGAATTATACAAGGAAACTCCTTAAGCCCCACATTATTTAATATATTTATTAATGATATAATTAAGTGGTTTCCATGGTTTACAATTAAAACTTGATAAATTGCACTTATATTGTAAAGGGTGGGGTATACACATTAACAATGAGAAAACTAAAGTGTTAATATTTTCAAAAAAGACCCCAAAACTAGAACATTTTTTAGATGTGGCACAAAAATTATTGAAACGACAGATCAGTACAAGTACCTAGGAATCATATTTCATAAATCAGAAAAACTTGATATAGCATCCGAGCATCTTAGTAAGCAAGGAAACAAAGCAACACATAGCCTTAAAAGAATGTTTAAAAGTGAAAACATAAACGTTCAAGTTATTTTAAAACTATTTGATAGTCTTATCTCTCCAACATTAACTTATGGTGCAGATGTTTGGCTACCATTTACGATTAAATTAGATGACAACTTTAACTTAGAAACGTTATTCACCCAATGCCTTTCAAATAAATTACAGCATGAACATATTCAGTATAAATTTTTCAAACAAATTTTAGGGGTTCATAAAAAAGCTATAAATTTAGCGGTTATTGTTGGAGAGCTAGGTAGTTTTCCTGTTAGTTTAATATCAATTTGTGAAATTATAAAATTCTGGCATCATATCTTAGAATCCAAACAAGATTCTTACATTAATGTCATTTACAATGAAATGTTAAACAATGAAACTAGTCAGTCACCATGGGTTAAATTCTTGAAATCTATTTTAAACGCCCTTGAATTGACACATGTCTGGAACAACCAATACACGTTTAACATAAATAAATTATGTCATGTAATTCAAAATAAACTAAAAGAAGAATATATTTCATTTTGGAGCAAAATAAAATCTGAGACACAATCAAAACTAAACTTTTATAACAAAAGTACAACCATATTTGAGCAGATGTTATGCAAACTAAGAACTCCTTGCCATGAGCTTAAAATAGAAAAAGGTAGACATTCTAATATACCTAGAGAGAAAAAATTATGTTTACAATGTAACGAAGTAGAAGATGAAATTCATTTTTTAGACAATTGTACTTTGCAGTACATATAGTACATATCTATATTGTTAAAAACTCAGGACTTTACTGGTGTTGCACTGCCTCCGGGCATTGCAGCCAGTATTGTTCCCACCATCTTTGTATTTACAAATGTCCCATATGTGTCTATGACCGAGAGGACGTAAAACACCATTTTTCATTCATTCATTCAGACAATTGTACAAAACATGTGGAAATAAGAATACAATTTATAAAACTCGTTGAAGAAAAATACAACATAATGTTACACCTAGCAAATTAATTACAAATGACGTCCAAGGTTATAAGTGAGCTTGCAAAATATATACACAGTTGTCTCCATCAATCGCCTCAATTGCCTCAAGCAGTAGCGCAACCAGTACAAAGAAAGGAAGGGGAAAAAGAAGTATCTAACAAAAATGTTACGTAATTAAAACTTTATACTGTTATTATTACCGTTATTGTTATTGTTATAATATTTATTAGTGTCATATAAAACCTTGTATTGGTTTTAAAGGGCAATAAACATTGATTCTGATTCTGATTCTGATTCTGATTCACACACACACACACACACACACACACACACACACACACACACACACACACACACACACACACACACACACACACACACACACACACACACACACACACACACACACACACACACACACACACACACACACACACACACACACACACACACACACACACACACACACACACACACACACACATCAAAAAGCAAAATGCTTCGTAACTCACCACTTAATCCTATATATGCACAGACATAGAGTCGACATCAACCTCATAAAACCTTGTAATGCTATGTCCGGTCCGAACACACACGCAAGTCACGGAATATTAAAACAAAGGATCCAAGTAACCAGATCTCATGTTTTCGAGTTGCAACAAAACACAGAGATAAACCAAACTGAGGAAGGGCAGGCGGGTTGGGAGGGGGGGGGGGGGTCTGGAAGTGGGGTGGGGATAGGAGAACGGAGGAAGGTGACGGTGGGAATGATTGGGGAAGGGGGTATGATAGGGTGAGAGAAAACAAAGCCAGGTTATCAGTCACATTTTCCCTCTCTGATCACCTCTGATCGTGACAGCAAGACCTAAAGGCAGTCGTGTTTCCCGCACAAGATTCGATTTTTAAAAAAACCACCACACCAAACAAACCAAGTTGTAGTTTATAATAATGTACCTTCATGCAGATTTTAAGTGAAGAGTGGGATTCTTACAGCCTGAAATGACAACATATATTATGGAAAGGTTTAAGGTTTAGGTTCAGTGAGGTGAGAGAGAGAGAGAGAGAGAGAGAGAGAGAGAGAGAGAGAGAGAGAGAGAGAGAGAGAGAGAGAGAGAGAGAGAGAGAGAGAGAGAGAGAGAGAGAGAGAGAGAGAGAGAGAGAGAGAGAGAGAGAGAGAAGAGAGAGAGAGAGAGAGAGCGAGAGAGAGATAGAAAGACATAGAGAGCGAAAGAGACACAGAGTGAGAGCGAAAGAGACAGAGAGAGAGAGAGAGAGAGGCAGAGAGAGAGAGAGAGAGAGAGAGAGAGAGAGAAGAAGAAGAAGAAGAAGAAGAAGAAGAAGAAGAAGAAGAAGAAGAAGAAGAAGAAGAAGAAGAAGAAGAAGAAGAAGAAGAAGAAGAAGAAGAAGAAGAAGATGAAGAAGAAGAAGAAGAAGGGTGAAATCATTAAATACGGGTCATACGCGGTCCTGATCCTGTTACAACTGTAAACCAAATAAAATAAAGTAAGATACAATTTCGGCAATATTGAAAACGCCTAGATGGAAAGAATGTCCACTATGTATACAGTACAATATTCCTCTGAAGCGATTAGCATGAACAGCAAAACCGAGAACATCAAACCATAATTATTTTTCTTTTAAAACGTTTTTACGCTTAAATGTTGTTT
>CM065682.1:15396419-15401419 GCA_017654935.2 Phymorhynchus buccinoides
AGTGTCAAATTGACCATTCTGAGAAAATTATACATTTGACAACTTCAGACAATTCTCTTTTTAATGATACACGAACATTCTTGGTTGTTTTTTTCCATTCCAGAGTTATGAGCATTTAAAGGTAGTAAGGTGAGCATCGGCCATTTTGAGAAAACACAGTGTAAAGTCTAGCTTAGCTGAAGCAAATTAACTTACCTACTCGCTTTAAAACACTTATAAGACCATTTAGAGACCATATTAAAGATTGACCTTTATAAATATGAAAGATAAGATGTTGGAGAACATACAAAATACTGATAACTCAAAATTGAACCAAACAATGATATTTTTGACTTTGCAAGCCTGTTGTGAGAAACTAGCCTAGCGATGAATTTCGTGGTGCTGGGTCACATAATTATGTTCTGTTTTGGTTCTACATACTTTGCAGTAACCATCGTACTACATTCAAATCAACACGGTTTTGGATGGCTTAATCTGTTGTATTTTTGTGTAGAGCTTTAAGATTTTTTAAGTAGATAGATGAAAGCAGATGTTACGTGTTAATATTTACCAGCCACAAGGCGAAGCTGGCAGTGTTTCCAGTGCTGTTTGTTTGTTTGTATGTGGCTGACTGACTGGCTGGCAGAATGGCGGACTATGTTAACACGATAGCGTTTGAACAGAGGGACACAGGGCCCTATAATGTTGCAAGCGGATAGGTAGTTAGGATATCTAGTTTCATACATCCCCGGGTGGCTTTTGGAATTAAAAACATCTTGTAGTTTTCTACCTACAAGACTGTCTCATAAACTTCACTGTTTTTTTCTTTCTCGATATTTTGTTTTGGGGCCTTCTCTGAACTTTATTTCTAATGAAAATGAAATGGTATTGAACACATAAATAATGGATCCTTCTCCCCACCAGTAAGAAATCACGAGGAAACAGCTTCCCCAACTCTCAGTCTCATTGCGCATCGGTTGTGCATTAATGTGTAATGTGTATCCCTTACAACTAGAATGCCAAATCAGTAGTGACGCGAATGAGCGGCTTAGCTGGCTGTTGTGACTGCCAGGTGGCATAACGCTCGAGTGGTGCTAATCCTCTCTATATTCTTAGTTGGGGATAAAGAGAGAGAGAGAGGGAGAGGGAGAGAAGTCCCTCCCTCTCTCTCTCTCTCTCTCTTTCTCTACCCCAACTAAAGATATCACGAGATAAGTCCCCATTGAGTTGGTTGCCACCTGGCGGTCAAATTGGCGAGCTAGGTTGACCATTGCAAAAGGAGGACAGGGAGGATAGTAAGTGGGTCCTTTCACAATGCTAGAATTATGTCATGACACGTCACAAAGTAATTTCAAGGGGACATATTAAAGCTGAGATTAGGTGTAATGGTGTAACATTTAACCAGGCTGGCGTTCATATAGGCTTACCTTTGATTACATTATCTAACAGTACGGGTTTGTGTGTTGTTGTTTTTGTTGTTTTATAAAGAAGCCTACACAGTCATCAAAAGAACAAAACACATCTATAATTGTTTTGTCTTGACTGCGCAATAAAATTAAAACTAGCAGCCGGAAGTGATAGATCAAACAATCGGCATTGAATCCTGACCTTCAGGAAATCTTTCGTATGCTTAAGAAGTTCTTGAAGGGAAATTAAGATTCAAATTAAATTTTAAACACACATAGAATGCATGTCTTTGTTTACCCACATAGAGAGAGAAACACACAAGCCGTTTTCCCAGTCACCAAATCAAGCACAAAATCATATATCGGAATGACAATCATCGTAATTTTCAACATGTACTGAAATGTGCGATGCACAAGGTGATACTTTAATCTTAAACATGTATTGAACACTTTTGAACTCATTGAGTTAAAAACAACAACAACACAGTGTCTAGAGGTACGACACTCTTGCAACACTCAGACCATGTTCAGGGATAGTAACTCTTCCTAGTCGAAGTTTTCGTCAACAAATGCATTCTCTTATTTCGTATATTTAACGCACCTTCGTAAGGAATAGGGTTAGGGATAGGGTTAGGAACATGTCAGAGTTAGCGTTAGTAGTTTTGGAAGACTTTTGCGCACAATGTATGCGTCCCGTGATTGAGCGCCGTACATGTAGTCCGGAGAATGTGAAATACGGGCCCGTACCCCGAGCCTCTGCCTAAAGAAAAGACCTCCATATTAGAAAGACAGACGCACTAAGATGCAAACGTCACGCAGCAGCGTCATGCAGACAGACAGACAGACAGACAGACAAACAGACGGACAGGCACAGATACCAACAGACGAAAACAAATCTACAAGAATTACAAACACCATTAAGTGGCTCAATATTTCCATAGATAATATTTCTTGCTCCAACGGACTGGAACAGTCATTTTCTGGAACGACCAAACACTGATTGGAATCATTTCTATTGACAGTACTCGTCAATAATCCGCTTGTAACCTGATTAGTCTGTTGGTTGGCCAGCCACTTTACTGACTGTATTGTCGGAGGAGTTTGCTTAGTCCGAAACATTTCCGTTAGATTATGTGGCTTTTTTTGTAAGACTTGTTAAATCCGAAAAATTGACAACTCTCTCTCTCTCTCTCTCTCTCTCTCTCTCTCTCTCTCTCTCTCTCTCTCTCTCTCTCTCTCTCTCTCTCTCTCTCTCTCTCTCTCTCTCCTCTCTCTCTCTCTCTCTCTCTCTCTCTCCTCTCTCTCTCTCTCTCTCTCTCTCTCTCTCTCTCTCTCTCTCTCTCTCTCTCAGAAAATGTGGAATTTACGTCAAAGTAACCACCGGTCAGTGGCAGTGACCGCTGGTCATCTGCATTATACAAGTGCATACATTATCTGGTGACAGGAAATAAGCTGTTAAGAATCCAAATTTGATTTTAAGTCAAAGTGACCACTGGTCATTGTCACTGACCACTGGTCATCTACATTGTACAAGGTTAAAACAGCTTGCAGAGAACATGTCAATTAGACACGTAGACACATAGACACGTGGACACACAGACACGTGGACATATAGACCCGTGGACATATAGGTCATGACTATATATTCAAGCGTATGTATGTCCATGTGCTTTTATTTGTAAAAAAAAAAAAATCTAAAGTAGATAGAAATCTCTTTTTCTCTTTCCCTCTCCCCTTCTCCCAATATCTAAAAATAAAAAGTAATGTCCCATATGGCTTTGGCCGGGAGGACGTAAAGCATAATATTTGTTTGTCCATGTGCCTGGACATATAGACACGCGGACATATAGACACGTGGGCATACAGACACGTGGACATATAGACATGTAACATAATAATATTATTCGCAAGGGAATCTGTATAGATGGAAAGAGTTTGGACAATTTCGTTACTCTTCTGAGGGTAGTAAGAACACTTTCAAATCCAAAGCATGTAAACGTTTCTTCGTTCGTTTCTTTGTTTTTAACCTCTTCGCTGCCGAGCCCATTTCTGGTTCCGGCGCAAGTATTTGCCAAGCCGTTTTAGGTTGCTAAGTCTATTGCAAAAAAAATATACTTTCCTTTGAGAACACCCTCACATGCATTCGAACATACTGCGAAAAGCATATGGATAGAAAAAAGGAAACTTGAATAACCCTATGACAGATATTTCCGTGACGGGGCAGTTTAGAGGTTACCAGAAGTTGACGGAAATATCCGTGACGGGGCAGTGAAGAGGTTAATTCTTCGTTTACTATTTTTTTGGTCAACCTTTCTCTTCATTATAAAATTATTTGCAAATTACAAATATTTACAGCGTAAACTGTTTTACATTTTCTTTGTGAAGAAACAGAGACGGGAATGTTGCTGTAGGCCTATCGTATCTGAACAGTCTTCCTCTCTCTCTCTCTCTCACCCCCCCCCCCATCCCACACACACACACACCCACACACACACACACCTACCTACCTCTATTTCCCATGCTAATTACAACGTGTGTCAAGAGCCCCCAAGCCGATAGCCGGCCATCATTCATTGTTGATGACGTTGCCTTGCAGCGCTCCCTACCGGCCGTGACGTCAGCTGCACCGTTGTATTATGGGTATTGCTATTTCCCGTTTCTTCTCTTCTTCGTGAATGATTGCGTGTCCTTACTTTTGTTAACATTTTCTGTTAGGAGCTAAGAGTGAAATAGTGAGCCCAAGAGAGGAGATAACGAAATTGAACAAAGGGTGAATACTCTCTTTCTAATTAACTCCCCTCCACCAAAGTTGATTACGATACCAATCACCTAGCAGTGCGTGAGTCAGAACCAACGTGAGACAAACAAAGCATTAGAAAGAGAGTATTCACCCTTTGTTCAATTTTGTTAGGAGCTAATGTTTGTATTTCATATAAAAAATTAAAAAAAATGTTGGAAACCTTGAGATCATAATATAATTGTTTCCTTTGTCGTTCACTCTCGTCATACGTATATCCATGAGTAGGCCAAAAAGAAAGGTTCATGCTTTATCTGTCAAAAAAATATATCAAGGGTTAAAGGGAAACAGAGACAAAGAAGAAACAGTAATACACGGTGCTTGGGCTTTCCTTCTTGAAGAAAAAGGCATTCTGGTAAAACTGTATTTTGAAGACACAATTAAGTAAAACATTCAAATTGACTGTTCCCGTCAGATCACCCTCGATTAAAAAAACCCACCACCAATGAAAAGAACAACACAAAATTGGGGTGATTTATTTCCCCTTTTCTTCTTCTTTCTTTCGTTCCTTCTTTGAATTTGTTGTTGTTGTTGTTGTTTGTTGTTGTTTGTTGTTGTTGAAGGTTAAACCAATACACCGTGCAATATACAGCGGTTTCATTTCTCTGTCTAGGCTTACCTAAATGAATTTTAAAAGACGACGAGACAACATACAATGTTCACATCTAGACCTTATCGAGAAACGTAACGAAAAAAACACCCACAAATAGGAATTGTTCGGAAGTAATTAAGGGGAGTAATTTCATGGTGTGTGGGAATGATCTCGCCTAATTCAATCGGTCAAACAGGGGAAGTTACTCTACCTTCATGTAGAACCC
>CM065682.1:15406419-15408919 GCA_017654935.2 Phymorhynchus buccinoides
TGTTTTTTTTATTGTTCACTGGCTTTCACGCGTGAGACCTTACGCACTTGAGTGCGCACATGTTGCCCATTTGCAGTGCATATTTCCCTATACGGCCTTTTTATATCCTTTGTTACTGTTCTTTTTTAACCTGGATCCGATAAGTAGAGTAGAGTGGCTCAACGTTTCCAGCACTGTGTTAAATTATGAGCTATAGGGTACAATGATGGAGATGCCATGTCGTGAATTGTACTGTTTATTATTTCTTCTTCAGACGTTTGGACGTTGTTAAGAATCATTGATGTGTGTTTTGTTATACGTGGTCGAACATTACACCGTGACAGTCCTGAGATAACCATAGCTGTTGACGGGACTATAACAGACTAACTAACTAACTAAATCAGAATCGTCTAAAGGGGCAAAAACAACTCAGTCACGTTGACAAAGCACAACCTCGACCAAAGAACATTAAGATGATTAATGTTTGTTGCAATAAAGTTCAGGCTAGGGAATCTCAGTCTTTGACACAGTTGATTCCTTGATCTGAGAGGGTGTCAGTGCCGTAAGTCTGATGACTATACCGTTTTTCTGGTAACTGAAACAATGGGCGAGAAAGGGTTAGAAGTAGACAGGCTTAGCTGGTGTGGATATTGCGGTGGAGTGAGGGAGAGAGAACGAGAGAGAGAGAGACAGAGAGAGAGAGAGAGAGAGAGAGAGAGAGAGAGAGAGAGAGAGAGAGAGAGAGAGAGAGAAAGAGAGAGAGAGAACACTAAACACTGAACACTGAATGGTTTAATGAATAGGCCTTAGGCCCATGTCATGGTGGGCGGTTATAAAAACAGAAAAAACAACATTTCAAGGGCATTGCAATGCATGAATCAATTCAAACACATGTAATTAACACACACACACACACACACACACACACACACACACACACACACACACACACACACACACACACACACACACACATAATCGTGCGCGCGCACGAGAGAGAGAGAGAGAGAGAGAGAGAGAGAGAGAGAGAGAGAGAGAGAGAGAGAGAGAGAGAGAGAGAGAGAGAGAGAGAGAGAGAGAGAGAGAGAGAGAGAGAGAGAGAGAGAGAGAGAGAGAGACAGAGAGGCAGAGAGACAGAGAGAGAGACAGCACGAGCTGGTAAGGACATTAAAATGATAAGTGTATACTTCCATTTAAAAACAACGGACCTGTCTTGTGATCGATCATAAAGAAAGCACTGTTGCTAGTAAAGCGAGCGAGAATTCTAGCCTTCCTGGAACACGCCCACACGCATGGCATACCAAAAATAGAGCCTCCGACGTAGTTACAACACGCAGCGCAGTCCTTTTTATATATATTTGTTTTGCTGTCAGGACACTTGTTTGACCGTCCCATTTCAGGGCTGTCCCCAACACAGTGGTGGTTGATTAATTGATTAATTAGCTTCAACGACATAATTAGCACCTTCTTCTTCGTCTATCCCGGCCGATTCGATGTGATTTTGCAGCTCCTTGCTAAGATGGTCACCTATCGTATTTAACCCTTTCATCGCCACTGTCGCCTCTTGGCACCACAATGATTGAACACCTATGTCACTGAAAGGCATCCAATGAGGGTCTGGTATCCAGTGACCTTATGCTCTTCATTTTGGGAGGCAAGGGCAGACTCTATTATATACATGTCACAGAGGAATCCCCAATATCGCAGACAATATCTCTACCCAGGTAAATTTAATGGAAAGTTTTGGCTGAAAAATGGCTAGCGTTGAAAGGGTTTTAATCTAAGAACTATTATTTCTCTTTACCGTCCATAAGGGTCTCCGACCAATTGGACGCTAATCTCATCACCTCCTCCATTTCTTTTTTTATGATAAGGTCATTATCAGCATTTTTTTTAAATTTTCATTATATGCTACAACCAAACAAGCACACAAGTAGTGTAAAGTGACGTTATTTTATTCACAAGAGACACAACAAAACAACAATAATAATAATGTGAGAAAGGAACACAGAAAGAGAGAGAGAGAGAGAGAGAGAGAGAGAGAGAGAGAGAGAGAGAGAGAGAGAGAGAGAGAGAGAGAGAGAGAGAGAGAGAGAGAGAGAGAGAGAGAGAGAGACGGTAAACACGGGAAATTTTATTCAGAAAGGCCTTTGGCCCCTGTCAATGGGGGAACAATAAATATATGAAACAAAGACAAGAATTGGAAAAAAACCCATCGAAATCTATTATATCAGTAAGTCTCTCAATTGAGAGAGAGAGAGAGAGGAGAGAGAGAGAGAGAGAGAGAGAGAGAGAGAGAGAGAGAGAGAGAGAGAGAGAGAGAGAGAGAGAGAGAGAGAGAGAGAGAGAGAGAGACAGAGAGAGAGACAGAGAGACAGAGACAGAGACAGGGAGAGCCTTGGTGCAAAATTCCTTCCTACTTCCACCACCTGTCAATCAAAGCGTATCAATCAAACGGTGGGCAATAATTAAGCTGATTACTGACAACTGTCAATGTTAGGACACACACAGGGCCTACAAG
>CM065682.1:15413919-15416419 GCA_017654935.2 Phymorhynchus buccinoides
ACAGGTTGCGCTATATTAAGTTTCCCCTAGTGGCTGACTGTGTCGTAAGAAACAATATACTGATGTACAAGTAGTGCAAAGAGGCCTGCCAGCCGTGAGATATAAAACAATATCCAGAGATATAATTTGCATATATTAACCCATAGGCTTAGTGTCAACGCGCGTGAGAAAAGGTGTAAGAATACACCGTTGCTATTAGAAACTTGACGTGACAGTTATATATCTCACGGCTTGTACACTCGCATGTGACTATCTGCAGTACTCAAACCATATTTTCTTTATTTGCATCAAGTGATGTTTAGTAAAACAAAAAGCCCAAACATACTCCTAACCCTGTGCCTTAACCCGATAAATGCAACAGGTTGTTTCTGATGAACATTTTACATTGAAAAAAAAATTGTGAATGGTAACTTTTAGTGAAATTGCAAATGATAAAAATAGCGGCCAGCAACCTTAACTCAAGTTAGTGTCACTGCCAATAGCGCCTTCTGAGCAGGATACCAAAAAACGTCATCTTAGTGAACTTACGCAATCACTGAAATTACGTCATCATTGAAAGTTCGTCGTTGGCGAAATGGCAATAACTATGGCCTGTAATTGCAGTGTAAAACGAATATGTCATTGTAAAGGCTATTTTTTTTATACAGCAAATTCCAGTAGGTTCATGTTTCGATAAATAATCAGTTTCCTTTCATAATGTATCAATGAGCAAGATCAAAGTAGCTCACGACTTTCTAACTTGGATAACTATGTTATTTGTGGATGAGTGGGATTTTCTTGTTATGGTGAAGTGGTTAGGGTAAGACGGGGTAAAAAGCGCATGGGCGGGTAAGAAGCCCACCCCAATTATCTCATGAAATAAAGAAAATTTCAGTCAAATTAGCTCATGAGACGAATGCTAGACATTAACGCTCGTCTCATGGGCAAAATGAGACTGAAATTTGCTTCATTTCATGAGATAATTGGGGTGGGCTTCTTACCCGCCCATGCACTTTTTACCCCGTCTTCCCCTAGTATTATTTTAGATCTGCATGCATGGCCGTCTCGCTTCTTCGTTGCGTGTTTGATTAGCACCTGAAAGAGGTAAAATATCGGTATATATCCGTTATTAGGATTTGCGAGCGTGATATTGCTTTTATCCTATCTCCTGTGGCTTGCTGTTTATCACACTCGGTCTCCGACCTCGTGTGATAAACAGCAAGCCACTTGAGATAGTATAAAAGCAATATCACACTCGCAAATCCCAATAACTGATACTACTAAAACTAGTAAAAGTAAAGGATTTCAGTGAATGCATGACGTATGGATAAGATGACGTAGGAAAGAAATGATGAAATTGTGAATGAAATTACCTACTCTCTATGTGGTTTCATGAATGAATGACGTATGGATAAGATGACGTAAGAATGAAATGACGACATTGTGAATGAACTGGCATACTCTCTCTGTGATTGATCGTGCTAGCATAATATGGGGGACTCCCTTTGGTGCAAGACATTTTTTGAAAATATTATCAGTTATTAGGATTTGTGAGTGAGATATTGCTTTTACCCTATCTCGAGTGGCTTGCTGTTTATCACACGAGGTCGGAGAGCGAGCGTGATAAACAGCAAGGCTCGACCACTACGGTGTCAGGGGACAGACCCATACTTGGATAAGATAATTCCTGAGCAATAGGCAACAGCGGGTAGTGGTGGATGGTGAGAGATCAGAAGCCGGTCCAGTCATCTCTGGAGTCCCTCAGGGCACCGTACTAGGACCAGTGCTCTTCTTAATATTCATCAATGACCTGCCAGACCAACTCCATAGCTCAGTCCGCCTGTTTGCAGATGATTGCATCGTTTATAGAGAGATAAAAACTCATGAGGACTGCATCATCCTGCAAGAAGACCTGGAACGACTCGAGAAATGGGAGAAAACCTGGGGAATGGACTTTCACCCAGACAAATGTAATATCATGAAAGTAACAAGATCAAGAGCTCCCAAGTTGTTCACATACAAACTCAAAGGGCACATCCTGGAGTCAACGTCATCAACAAAGTACTTCGGGGTCCATATTTCATCGGACCTCAGTTGGGAGAACCAAGTTGACTTCGTATACGTACTAGGCTTCTTGAGGCGAAATCTGAAGACCTCCAACAGCGCGTTAAAAACCAATGCCTACAAGACCCTTGTTCGTTCCCACCTAGAGTACTGCTGTTCAGTCTGGAATCCACACCATCAGGACCAGATAAACAAGATCGAAATGGTGCAGCGCAGAGCAGCCAGGTACGCAACCAACCGCTACCACAACACGAGCAGCGTGTCATCAATGCTGGATGAACTCGGATGGAAGACACTTGAATCCAGAAGGCAGAAGATCCAGCTCACTATGTTGTATAAGATCACCAACAACCTTGTGGACATCAACTGCGACCAGTATCTGACCAGCATGCCACCTCGTACAAGAACGAACCACAAGAACAAATTCCGACAGTTCCATCAAAACACAAACAGTTTC
>CM065682.1:15423919-15448919 GCA_017654935.2 Phymorhynchus buccinoides
ATACCTGTTGCTGTTTATTTTCAGCGTGTGTTGTTCGGAACCGCGCGCCCGTTTCCCTTATTCTACCTGCTTCCCCTTATCTCTTTCTTCCCCGTTTGCATTTTAGGTTTGAGAGAGAGCGGGGAGAGAGAGAGAGAGAGAGAGAGAGAGAGAGAGAGAGAGAGAGAGAGAGAGAGAGAGAGAGGGGGGGGGTAAGCATAACACACACACACACACACACACACACACACACACACACACACACACACACGCGCACACACACACACAAACACACACGCACACGCATAAACGCATGACATGCTTAAAACCCTCTTGCTCCTCCTCTTATCACCATCATTATCGTCACTATCAAATATTATCTACGACTACAATTCTAAGAGATACTGAAATGTATGCTACCTATTATTATGAGAGTTACCTGCACAAAAATAAAAAATAAATTACAAAGACGCTTCATAAATTAAAAAACTGGGGTTCAAAAAGTTGTTTTCTTAAAAATCGCGGGGGATGGGGCCGGTGGGGGGCTTAATAATGTACACTTTAACCTTTTAATTCGCAGATTTAGCTTTATTATTAAGCATCTTCGTCATTAATAATATAATTGATGATGAAGACGAGAAGAAGAGCATAAGGCCTATTTCAGGGCATCATGTTTGCTTTAATTCATGTAGCCTATGCTACACAAGAGATGTGTTGACGTGTCTGTCGCTCGCTCGTCTCTTCAAACTCCCCCCCCCCCCCCCCTCCCTGCCTCCTCAACCCAAACTTAAGTCTTTGTTTACGTCGTTAACATATTAATATGGAAGGGGCCTGGCGAGGTTAATTAGAAAACAAGGTCACAAGACAAGAATGAAGACTGGGCAAAGAAAGTAGTGGAAGCCCTACGAGCCTTGCCTTAAACCAGTTGCCTCCCCCCTCTCACAAACTTTAGTCCCGGTGTGGCGATCTCAAAATGGCATGTGCGAAGAGTTAGGGATAGGTTTAGGGTTAGATTTAGGGATAGGGTTAGGAATAGGTTTATGGATAGGCTTAGGGTCAATTTAGTGTGGAATACACAAAATATAACATTTGATGGTACGTCATGATCGATTTAGCACATGCGCAGACAAGTTGAGAACAAATTCCTTTTGAGAACGCCACCACCGGTGACAGATGGACTAGAGCCAGCAGCAGTGGTAGCAAGTGGCAAGTGGCACAGGCTGAACACAGACTCTCTTCTTTTCTCGCTACCGTAAAGGTGACAGCGGCAGGTTGACAGGGTGGGTAGTGGTGGTAGAGAAGGGGACTCCTGCGTGAGTGAGTGAGTGTGTGTTCGTTCTGCCGCCGATGTGCTGTGTGTCCCCGTGTCTGCCCGCCCCTGTCCCCCCCCCCCCCCCCCCCCTTCCAACAGTTCATGTTTGGTTGAGGTTGTTGGCTGCCGTGCTATCTCGGCGTTAGGAGTTATAGTGGGGCCAGTCGACTGGCACAGTTTTTGTAAGGCAAAAAAGCAGTCAGCAGCCCGCCTCCTCCCAGTGAGTTGACAAGTCTCTCTTTAGTTCTCACAAGTGTCGACTGACGCTGGGAGTAAAGTGAAGCGCTGCTGCCGCCAACCTCTCCCCTACACCCTCTCCTCCACCCCCACTCCCCTTCCACTCCTTTCCTTCGAGTTGACAGAGGCAGTAAAGAGTGGAAACTGTTGGCTGGACTTTGAGAGGTACAACAGCCCCCTCCCTCCCCTTCCCTTCGGGTTCCCTTCCGTCCCCTACTTCAGTTCCCTCTTCCTGTGGCTGTGCTGTATACCAAGTTGCGGCGGCATTTACCTGTTGAGTTCGCTGTAAGCACCTGTGACTGGGTTGGTATACTAGTGGTGTAGTGTCCTGTGTAGTTCGTTGTTAGCACTGGACACAGACAGAGATAGAGCGAAGCGACAGTGAGACTGGAACTTGATGAGAAAGTTTTAAACTTTGTTGGTCGCCTGTGTTACGCATGCTACCTGTGGCTGATAGTTTGAAACTTTGTTGATCGCCTGTGTTATGGCTGTTATGCTACCTGGCTGATGTTTTTGTTAATTTATTTGTTTATTTATTTCCCCCTTGATCAGTTCAAAGAACTTCTACAACTTAAGTGTGATCATCATCCACACGGATTCCGTTTTTAAATTTTGGCACGCGTGTGCCTGTCTGTGCGCTTGCACTGAAAAGGATGTCAGCTCGACAGATATTGAGTCACGTTCGCCGCACAGTTTCGTGAAGGAGGGAGGATCGAGACAGTTCCGTGGCATGTGTGACAACAGGCTGTTGTGCCGCCGCGTAGCCTTAGGCTAAAGGACAACTTAGCAAGAAGGAGGGAGTTTCCATCCAAAGTTTGACAGTACAGTGACATTTGTGGCGACGGTTTAGGCCAACGTGAAATATTTCGTTTTGGAGTCCGAGTTCTGAATCGGACGTCAGAATTAGGAACTAGTTGGTGAGTAGGCCTGTCTTGTCATTTACCTTCTCTTTCTCTGATCTGATCTTTCTGCATTCTGTTTCCCCAGCCTCTTTTTTTCTGTTATAATTTTTGTTTGACTGCTTCTGGTATTTGGTTCTTTTTGCCCCCCCCCCCCCTATCTCTCTCTCTCCCTCCCTCCCCAAGTTTTAACCACTACCCTTCTCACACTGTCACAAGGGTACCGTCGCAAGCATCATTATGCGAGTGTCAAAAGCGCGTCACTTTTGCTGAACCTGCCTCCACATGCACTTTCCCTCCCTCTCCTACTTTTTGTTCTTAGACATCCCACCCCTCTCTCTGGTTTCCCACCCCCTCTCACTCGCGCACCTGCAGCCCAGCACTCTCCCCACTCCCCTTCCACCCTCTTCTGTTTGTCATTCAGTCACGAGCTCGTCATATGCTAGCAACTTTTAAGCATTCCAGGCCGCTTCCAAGACCAGCGATACCCCTTATGACCCCCCCCCCCCCCCCTCACCCCCCACTCTACTAGCTCTTGTTTGCCACGGGCTGTTGTTTTGACATCGCTCGAGCTGACTTGTCTGACCCCTACAAGCCCCTACAGTAATAGCATGTCCGAGATGAGTTGGCCCCGAAGGCTTGAGAGGCCCTCATTTCTCTCTCTCTCTCTCTCTCTCTCTCTCTCGTTCTCACTCTCAGCCTAGTAGTGCCGTGTCGTGGTGTCGCATGTCAACTGTGCCAGTTGACGTAGCACACCGCCAGCCACCCCCCCCCCCCCTCCAGCTCGCGCTCCCCTTCCTATTGGCTGACTGAGGCTGTATAATATGCAGCCAGCCTACACAAGTCGGCAGCAACTAGCCTAGAAGCCCGCGACATGGGAACATTCCGATGGGTGACAGCATTTTGTGTCCACGTGAGAAGGGCCAACAGTAGCTAACTTGCTGCTTCGCTCTCTCTATCTCTTTACTCTCAGTAGTAGCCGTGGCTGAAGGTGACTTTTATTTCACTTGGCTGTGGCGCGTTGGAATGGATAGGTCCTAGTATAGGCCTGCCATCCTCTTTAGGATCGCATCGAGGATAGTAAGTTGTACCAACTTTGTCAGCTTGGATTGTTATGTTTTGAAGGAAAGCATCATCTGTAAGTAGTTTACCCTTTGTTCCCGATTCTTGTTTTGATCACGGTAGATACCAGTACGCCTATCTATGTTCTAAACGTGTAGGGCCTAGGCCTAAGCCCCAGACTAATTCCCACGCATAATCAAAGAGGGGTTGCATTAGCTTCTCACTAGAGTTTTGTGTTCTAAAACTGCACCTGCTTCTTCGTCTTGTTTGGTTCTGTGAATAAATCATAACTTCTTGAAAACATTTTTCTTTTCTTTTTTAAAATTGTAAAGTTACAGAACAATAGCAAAATAATATAAGAGGTTATTTTTGCTTTCCGGCTTCGGGTTTATCTTCCTCTTCTTCTTCGATCGCTCAGACAGTGGCCTGTCAATTATGAACGCAGATGCGCCATGCTGCCGTTCTGCGCCTAACAAAGAAATAGTTAGGCCCAGACTTCGGCTTGAGGACATCTTTTTTGAAAGTGTTTCTTGAGAAAAGGCATGAGAATGGACCGGATAGGCAGAAATAGCCTATAGTAGATGACAGTAAGCAACTTGGGAAAAGACAAGTCAAAGAGAGTGACAGATTAGAGGAAGTTACAAGCACAGAACTTCCAGAAGGTATGGGAGCTATTTATACATGGGTTGTTTATTAGCCTTTAAAAAAAACACCCATTCCGTCACTGATGGTGGTGGCATTGCTCCAATGCCAAGTAGCCTACCGCCGCTCAGTCCCTTGACATCCCGGTTTAAAGTTCGGCGGGACAGTAGCCCAGTAGCTAGCCTAGCAGCGTGGCGGCAGCCCCTAGCCGCGCCACACACAACTGGCACAGCGCTGGGCCAGGGAGTGTCATTCATTGGTGACAGAGACAGAACGTGTTTCTTACTCGCGCAAGACATCGCGTGAAGCTAAAAGTAGCTTGCTAGCTATTGACAGAAACAGAGATGACAAAAAGGTTCATAGCTTTCTTTGTTCCCTGTAGTTCCTTCGAAGCATTTAACCTATCAGGCATGAAAATGTTCAGCCTTTAGGATGATTTCATGCTTTCTGATGGCCCCCATTTGCACGAAAATGCACGATTTTCGGAGAAAAAACCCCAAGGGTAGAACATTTCGTGAAAATTAGAGTTAATTACCTCGACTTACTCGTCAAAACCATAGCAACAATGGCGGCATGGCTTCGAAGCTTGAAACCGCAGGATGTGAGTCAGCGACTTGCAAACATTAAATTGGTTTTTTTTTAAAAATGAGGGGCGGCCAGTATCCGCAAACGGATAGAACTTGCAAAATGTGACGTAAAAATGTAAATTACATCAAATTTAGAATGACGCACAGTGTTCTAAGTGCTGTAAGTCTACTCAAACACACGAGGCAAGAGCTGGGGATCTACCTGATGGTAGAGTAGCTTCCCCTGTTTGACCGATTGAATTAGGCAAGATCACTCCCACACACCATGAAATTACTCCCCTTAATTATTTCGACAATTCCTATTGAGTATAGAAATAGCCTACTTCTTATGAGTGAATAAAAATGAACTTATTAATGTTACTTTAAAAAACAAAACCAGCTTCACTTTCATGGGGCTTCAGCCTTTTGGGGATGTTTTTCAGCCTAAATCATAGTTTCGCAATCTCATGCCTGCCTATAAATTAACCTGAATGTTATAAGACAAAGCAAATATATTAACTTCAAGAGCATCTGCAATGCAAAACAAATTGACCAATTAAAAAACCATACTGTGTGCTATCCATTTTTGCTCACAAATCGAACTTCTCTTGTGTGGGTTCTCACCTTTCTAATTCTCTTTTCATTATTAGTCAAGAAAATGTTCTTATGCAAGAATCCTACTTTGTTTTCTTTTAAATCGCACTGAATACATATACAGACAAAACTAGAATTACATTGTGATCGTTACCCAATATTCAGAGTTATCATAAGCCAATGCACTGACATTCGAAGTTTGAATATCGTAAGTCCGATGATGTGAACAGCATGGCAACAAGAAGAAATGTCTGTTTTCATGGTCAAGGTCAAGGTTAGCATGGCTATATTTTTTTAAAAAGTGGAACATACCTACACCGCGATACACTACCACACAACATTTGAAGCAATTCTCTTTACTGCTTCACGAGATACAGCTCGAATATGAAATATATAGTGAAAAAACAAAATTCGGTTTTCAAGGTCAAAGTCAAGGTCAGCACGGTCATGAATATCAAAAGGACCTTTGGAAGATGCTTACCCCTATACCAACTTTGATTGTTCAGTAGATGTTTTGAGAAAATCGATATACAGACGCACAGACAGACCATAAACAATACCCGTCCCTTGACCGGGTAATAAGTAAGCTTGCCTAAGTAGCTGTAAGCTTGCCGCATCTTGACAAATTCACCATTCCTTTTCTGTGGCGACAGATTCAATGACGCATTCTCATACCAAGCATGCCAATAAATTTAGCTTATTAAATTCTATGAAACACGCCTTGTTTTCTTTCACGTATAGGGACAAAAACTAGAAGTGCATTGTGATCGTTACCCAATATTCAGAGTTACCATAAGCCAATGCACTTACATTCGAAGTTTGAATATCGTAAGTACAATGATGTGAACGTCATGGCCACAAGAAGAAATGTCTGTTTTCAAGGTCAAGGTTAGCATGGTTATATATTTTTTTACTAGATAAACCCGTGCTCCGCACGGCAGCATGAAGCATCTGCGTTCATAATTGATAGGAACCTGTCTGAGCGATCGAAGAAGAAAAAGAACTGGTTAGATGTAAATAATGAAGAAAAGAGACAAAACATTATGTGGTGGTGCCCCCTCCCTTCCGCCCACTCCCCTCTCCTTTAAAAACAAAATGATGAAAAGCCGCCCCCCAAAAAAAAGAAAAGAAACAAAGGAAGACTCGAACCCGCGACCACGGACGTGCACACGTATAGAAGTCCATGCCACGACCTACTGATTTCAGTGACACGCCGCTTCTATCTATACCAAGCTATCAAGGCTTCGTCGAAAGTCGATGTAAAATGTTCATTATAAGAGGAAGAAGGGAAAGCAGTCAAGTCGGATACCTGACGCAGCTTCAAAATAATGCCAATTGACGCGCGAGCAACATTTTGCCTTCAAAATCAACTTTCAAAATCAAATTATTTTATAAATGTTGTGAAAACACACACACACATACACACACACACACACACACACGCACGCACGCACATACGCACACGCACACGCACACGCACACACACACACACACACACACACTTAATCATTGCTTGCTCGGTTTCCTGTCAATTCATGAGCGCAGATGCGTATTCTCCGTTATGCACCTTTCAAAACAAATATGGTTAGACCAAACACAAAACTTCCAGAAGGTAGAGGAACTATTCCTAGCCACCTCTCCCCCTACCCCTCTCCCTGCTTCTAACCAAAGCAACCATAGAAGTTTCTAGGTGCAGTGATTAGCCTCGGCTTTCTGTTAGCACACGCACGTGTCTAAAAATGAACCGTTTTGAAAATGCAAATGGATTCCAACAGACCGTCCACCAAAACATTAGACAGTTTAACTCACCAGTTTTACGACGGATTTTACTTTTAGCAATTTGCATCATGATATTGCCTTCGATTGTCAAAGTGGTTCGTTCATTCAAATAACCATTACCACGGAGAAAAAAAAAGAATATTAAGTTTACAGATTGCAGTAAAGTTGACGGTCTCTGTATAGCCAACTTGAAATGTGACCTTGCAATCTTCGTGTTTTCCGAAGGTAGCTTCGGCAATTTTCGGGCGAAGCAGACGACCCAAATTTTGCATGTCATGTATAGCCAACTTGAATAACTTCGGCAAACTTCGTGTTTTCCGAAGGTAGCTTTTCAGACGCAGCTTCAAAATAATGCCAATTGACACGCGAGCAACATTTTGCCTTCAAAATCAACTTTCAAAAGCAATTTTAAAATCAGACATAGCGGAGACTGGGCCATACCTACACCGCGATACACTACCACACAAAATTTGAAGCAATTCTCTTTACTGGTTCACGAGATACAGCTCGAATATGAAATATATAGTGAACAAAATAAAATCGGTTTTCAAGGTCAAACGTCAAAGTCAAGGTCAGCACGGTCATGAATATCAAAAGGACCTTTGGAAGATGCTTACCCCTATACCAGCTTTGATTGTTCAGTAGATGCTTTGAGAAAATCGATATACAGACGCACAGACAGACCATAAACAATACCCGTCCCTTGACCGGGTAATAAGTAAGCTTGCCTAAGTAGCTGTAAGCTTGCCGCATCTTGACAAATTCACCATTCCTTTTCTGCGGCAACAGGTTCAATGACGCATTCTCATGACAAGCATGCAATAAATTTAGCTTATTAAACTCTATGAAACACGCCTCAGAAACGAGGAATAGGCCTACGGGAGATCCGCTATCCTGTCACGCAGAGCCTTAGAATATAAACTAGTCATGACTGGTTCTTGTCAAAATACCTTGCTTTTCTAAGACAAGAGCAGTGTATAAAACATTCTGAAAACGCTAGGCCCTACTAGTAATATTCTTTTTTTGTATATTGCGAATTTGAAAGTATTCTAGCTTTTCATTCCCTGTGAAACGCCTCTTGTTACCTGTTGCATATCTGAGCCCCCCCCCCCCCCCCCCCCCCCCCCCCCCCCCCCCCCCTCTCTCTTTCTCTGACACCATTCACTTTCCGTATGTTTTCTCTATCAGTGTGTCATTGTCTCTGTCTTTCCCTGTCTCCCTACGTCTCTCTCTCTCTCTCTCTCTCTCTCTCTCTCTCTCTCTCTCTCTCTCTCTCTCTCTCTCTCTCTCTCTCTCTCTCTCTCTCTCTCTCTCTCTCTCTCTCACTCTCACACACACACGCATACGCACGCGCACACATACGCGCGCGCGCAATTAGAAAATGTGTAGTGTATGTGTGTGTGCGCTTGCGCGTTTGTGTGTGACATGTCTGAGTACTCTGTCTCGTCTCTCTACTTCTTTTCACTCAACCAATTGCCTTCCACTTTTGTTATCACGCATGATTTCAAATAACAGTTCTTGTTTTCCTATACCCACAGTGAACCGAGAGAAAAACAGCCAAGAAAGACGCACCGAAATACCAACATTATTAATACACCTTATTGACAAACTGAGACAGCGGCAAAGAGGAACTGCTGTGGTTCTGAAGACACGACGGACAACATGGCAGTCTCCTCTATATCTTTGCTGAAATCGGCTCTGACCAGCACGGCCGTGCATCACCTGCATAACCTAGAAGTAGATGGTGGAGCTGAGACCCCCACAGGCAACGCCTCTCCTCGGGAAGACGACGTCGAGATGAACGAAGACCCGCTGCCCTTGAAGAAACTGCGACGAAAAGACGTAGCACCAGCGAAATACTTTGAGGTGAGTGGAGTGATGATAGGGGAAGACGGGGTAAAAAGCGCATGGGAGGGTAAGAAGCCCACCCCAATTATCTCATGAAATGAAGCAAATTTCAGTCTCATTTTGCCCATGAGACGAGCGTTAATGTCTAGCATTCGTCTCATGGGCAAATGTGACTGAAAATTTCTTTATTTCATGAGATAGTTGGGGTGGGCTTCTTACCCGCCCATGCCCTTTTTACCCCGTCTTCCCCTAGTGGTGTTTACTTTATGTGCGTTCATGGGTGCTTATTTTAACCCTTTCACCGCCATCCATATTTCAGCCCAAAATTTCCATTAAATGTACCTGTGTATAGAACAAAATCCATCTGCAGAATTGGGTGTTCTTCTGTGAAATATATAACATTAAGGTCTATCCTTACTTCCCCAAACTAAGACAATAGGGTCTTTGGATAATAGACCCCTATTTGATGCCTTTTAGTGACATAGGTGTTAAATCACTGTGGTGCTAAAATGCGACTTTGGCGGTGAAAGGGTTAATTCAGTATTTTAGCCATGTCCTCTGCCTGCAACTTTGGTGGAGGGGAGTTAATTCGAAAAAGAGAGTACTGTATTTACCCTTTGTTCAATTTCGTTATCTCCTCTCTTGGCCTCACTATTTCATTCTTTGATTAACCAAACTTTCTTTCGAGGCTTACCAGTTTGTTCTGTGTTGTGTGTTGTTTATGTGTAACAGATTCAAGGTCAGAAGGCTATGCCACTCTTGGATAGATGTTGATTTGTTTGTATGTTGTCCTCTCCACCATTGTTGATGTGTACTGTGTGGGTGAACTTGGCACATCTTTGTTAAGAATGATGCTTTGTTTGTCTCACTTTGGTTCTGACCCACGCACTGCTAGGTGAATGGTATCGTAATCAACTTCGGTGGAAGGGAGTTAATTAGAAAAAGAGAGTATTTACCCTTTGTTCAATTTCCTGCAGATAAGGGTTTTTTATGTGTGTGCTTTGGGTTTTTTAAACGAGGAGCAGCT
This sequence comes from Phymorhynchus buccinoides, assembly GCA_017654935.2. Taxonomy (NCBI): domain Eukaryota; kingdom Metazoa; phylum Mollusca; class Gastropoda; order Neogastropoda; family Raphitomidae; genus Phymorhynchus; species Phymorhynchus buccinoides. The sequence continues at coordinate 15,433,865 of CM065682.1, forward strand.
TCTCTTTCTTACTTGCTCTTATTCAGTCCCTTGCCTATGTTCATGCCATTTCTAAGCTTTGTAGGGTAAGACGGGGTAAAAAGCCCATGGGCGGGTAAGAAGCCCATGCTAATTATCTCATGAAATAAAGCACATTTCAGTCACATTTGGCCCCATGAGACAAGTGTTAAAGTATTTCAGTCGCATTTTGCCCCATGAGACAAGTGATAAAGTTTAGCATGGCCCCATGAGACAAGTGTTAAAGTATTTTAGTCACATTTTGCCCCATGAGACAAGTGTTAAAGTTTAGCCTCGTCTCATGGGCAAATGTGACTGAAATGTGCTTTATTTCATGAGATAATTGGCATGGGCTTCTTACCCGCCCATGGGCTTTTTACCCCGTCTTACCCTACTTTGCTTAAAGGCTGTCCAATCCCTTTGAAATTGTATTTTTCACCCTTAAGCTTCAGAGGGTTTTGCCCCCAGCTCACCACCGCATACCCCCATTGCGAATGCTGCCCGTGATTTTGTAAAACTTCTACTAGAAGCACCAGTATGCATGTGTGTGTGTGAGCGTATGAGTGTGGAAGCATGCGTGTATGCATGTATGCGCGCTCGTGCGGTTGTGTGTGTGTGTGTGTGTGTGTGTGTGTGTGTGTGTGTGTGTGTGTGTGTGTGTGTGTGTGTGTGTGTGTGTGTGATTCCCTCACTGTATGTGTTCCAGTATGTGGCGGTTGTGTGTGTGTGTGTGTGTGTGTGTGTGTGTGTGTGTGTGTGTGTGTGTGTGTGTGTGTGATTCCCTCACTATATGTGTTCCAGTATGTGGCGGTTGTGTGTGTAGGTGTGTGTGTGTGTGTGTGTGATTCCCTCACTATATGTGTTCCAGTATGTGGCGGTTGTATGTGTGTGCATCTGTGAGCATTGAGGTGATGTAATATTTATTTGGTATATTCTATTCACAGACTTATCTCTGTGAAATTCGGGCTGCTCTCCCCCGGAGAGCGCGTCACCGCAGTTGCAACGCCTACACATTTTTTTTTTTTTTTTTTTTTTTTTTTTTGGGGGGGGGCACAGGATGAGGAGAGTGTGTGGGCACACTTGCAAAACCTAGCTATCAATTTGGCCATGCCAGGCAGCGGGATTTCTCCCTGCTCTTACCGACTTTCAACTGCCGTGGCATTTTTACGTGTGTAAAGCGCACGGGTCAGACTAGCTTTAAGTCCCCATCCGAAGGACTCGACATTCAGTTCGATGTTCCTGTCAAACTAGAAAGAAAGGGCGAGCCTAGGCCTGGATTCGAACCCGGGTCACTCACGCTGCAGTCACGCATTACATTTGGCAGGCGAACGTCTTAACTACTCTGTCACCTTTCTCCATTGTTGTCGATAGTTGTAGTAGTAGGGGAAGACGGGGTAAAACGCGCATGGGCGGGTAAGAAGCCCACCCCAATTATCTCATGAAATGAAGCAAATTTCAGTCTCATTTTGCCCATGAGACGAGCGTTAATGTCTAGCATTCGTCTCATGGGCAAATTTGACTGAAATGTTCTTTATTTCATGAGATAATTGGGGTGGGCTTCTTACCCGCCCATGCGCTGTTTACCCCGTCTTCCCCTAGTTGTAGTAGTCAGGCATCATAATTGTCAGAGGATCTACACATTTCAGAGGATTGAGAATTTCTGACAGAGGATTGGCTTCTGTTGTCAGAGGTTTTGCCTTTTTATTCAGTGATATATCTTTTTATTAAATAGCATTTTAAAGTGTTTCACTATATTAAACCTTTTTGGTCATGTTGGGAACTCATTTCAGTGTTGCTCCTCTTCAGTCAATTGATGTCCCTTTTACCGCGGTTTTCAGAGGATTGGACTTCAGACTATTCTGATGCCTGATTAGTAGTATAACTTTTAGTAAACTGAATTAGTAAACTATCTTTACACCAGCCTCAGCAACAGTGGCAGTGGTGGTGGTGGTGGTAATATAAATAGATGATCTTTGTTGCAATATATACTTTGTGCCACAACTTAGACACAATATCTATACATTATGTCCAAAACTCCATGTTGAAGTGTGGCTAGGGGTGTACGCATGCAAAAATAGTATGTGATAAAGTACTAAATTAGAAAGTGCCGACATAGTGCAAAGCGTTTCTAATAAGAAACAGGCCACTACGATGGTGCTAAGTTATCCAAGGATTCTTTCTCTTTCACTTGTTTTAGTGAATTGTAGTTCATGTCTTCCTTTTTGTGAAAGGTTAACCCCTTACAAGTTAGGATTCCTCATATTTCTTTCTCTTTAGAAGCATTGAAATCATTATTCCTTTGGGGCCGTTTTCGACAGATCACTGAAGAGAAGACAGGGGAGAAGAACAAACCGTTCACCAAATACGGCTGCTCGATCTGCGGCAACATCTACAAGTGGAAGAAATCGTTGAACAAACACTGGAAGGAGAAGCACGGGTCGGACGCTGGCAACACGGAGGCCACTCCGCCAGGGATGCAGCTCGTTCTGGACAAGGGCGACCACGAGCAGATCGGACACCGGCGGTGCGTGGAGAAATCCTTTCTGGATCGGCTCAAGGTCAGAGAAGAGCACGGGGACTCCACCCACAGTGCCGGTCAGACCGTTTGCACTCCCGACCGGGACTTTGCCACCATCTCTCACACGTCCACCTCCATCCAGACGATCGAAAACCAAGGAGATGAGCTGGACGGTGACAACAACAACAACAACAGCGGCAACAGCAGCAGCACCCAACCTGGGAGGTTTCAGACCTTCTCCATAAGGAGCGGGATCGTCTCTCCGGGACCTGTCATTGCCGCGGGCTCCACCACTACAACTGCCTCCAGCAGCAGTAGCAGCAGTTCAAAGTCGTCTGCCTTTATCAGCCTGCTGCAAGGCCTGAACGGCCCCATTGTCACGAATAACTGGTACCCTCAGATGATTACCAGGCTTGACACTACTAGCCAAGCACCAGAGGCGGAGGAGGAAGAAACGGATTCAGGATCCTTGAAGGAGAAAGACGAGGACGAGACGAAAGCATGTACGGATGGTAACCAAGTCCATGGCAAGCAAGAAAAGCTTTTGGTCTCGAACCCCACCAGCCCCAAGGCACAGATTAGCTTCGAGGAAATGAAGGAGGTAGAGTCGTACCTGACAGTGCTGAACCAAGCGGAGATGGCGAAGGGATCGCGCCAGGAGCAGCAGGACAGCTCGCGGGGTATTCTCCAGTGTCCAGTGTGTGACAAGGAGGAGGAGACCCAGGTGAAATACGGGGCTCACATTGACGAGCATCTGGCCCTGGCCTACAAGGAGATCAGCAAGTGTGCCGCCTGCCGCCTGCACCTGAAGAACAAGGAGGAGCTGAACCGGCATTTCCTGGACCAGCACCAGGATCTGCTGGCTGGGATGACTTGGGAGAAGGTGAACAGAGAGAGAAAGTGAGAGAGAGAGAGAGAGAGAGAGAGAGAGAGAGAGAGAGAGCATTGTTTATGCATATGGATTATGTGTGTTTTTGAGTTTGTGTACCATAATGTTCTGTATTTATTATGTCTAATATGTAGACATGCATATATATGTGTATCAATTCTCCATTCTGCCTAACTACCCACCTCCGCTCTTTCCTACCTTTTTCAATTAGGAATATTATGAAAGGAAAACATAGTAGTGGAGGCACTGAGCTGCATTTCTTGAGAACTGGGGTGGAATTCATTTAAGGTGGACAATAGCATGCATATTGCACATAATTATTAAACCTATTTTCACATCCAAGAAGATTTCGATACAACTGAAGTTCAGGCATGATCTCCATAGACCAACTTGCCTGTAAGGCGGTACCACGCAGAGCCATTATGATGATCAGAACTTGATAATCCTAGTCTTTGATTAAAGGGCCGGCCAGCTAACAGATTCCATTACGGTCACAAATGATTACTTATACACTTTGTATCATAACTTTACCAGTGGCTCCAAGTGTATCTTATGTCAACAATGGATAAACGTTTTCCAGATAATAGCTATGTAAATGCGTGGGGTACAGCTTTGCTTAACATAAATGTTATTGTTAGCATTTTCTTTCCACAGGACACAGTCTCCAGCCATCAGCAGCAGGCCCGTTCATCAACACCCAGCGGCCTAGAGCCACCTAACATCACGGATAAGTCCAATGATTGCCAGCTCTGCTCCTTTGTTGGCAAGTGTCCTGCAGAACTGGCCAAGCACAGCGTGTCCCACTCCACCAACCGCCCATATCACTGCCGGGTCTGCGGCTCAACCTACAAACGGAAATGGGACCTGTCAAAGCATTTCAACAACGCACACCCCAACCTGCCCAATCCCTACAAACGGGCAGGTGCCGTGAGTTTGATGAACAGTGACGAGGTGGGACGCGCTAGCATCAGTCCTTCATTTGATGCGAATAATAACACTCCTAGAGATAGTCCGTTTCATCTGCAGGACACTAACAAAGATTCCAGTGATGCGTCTCATTCTATGGAGCTTGGTGATGCTGGGCAGCAGCAGATTTTAATATCTGATTCAAGTAAATCAAATTCGCCTGATCCCCAAGGACTTAGTTCCCAGGCCAGTGGTGAAATCATTAATCCCCAGCTAGCTGTAAAGCCAAGTTCGTCAACGCCGTCTGGTATCAATGGAAAAAGAAATTCATCCTTTCTCAAAACACGCTCGAGGGGTATTGCGGGATCAAGCCGCTTTATCATTGAACCGCTCAAGCTGGCGAAAACTTCTGACCATTCTTTGACATACAAGTGCACGGAACGAAGCTGCCAGTTTAAAAGCCACGACGCCGACGTAGTGACACAGCACATGAAAACTCACGGCCCTTTCAAACGGTTCGGATGTTCTGGGTGTCACTACCGCTCCAGGTGGGCCTGGGATGTCCGCAAACATTTCCAGCGCTGCGGCGGTAAAGGCAAGGTCCGGCGTGTGATTGACCATGACCCCAAGAGGACCATCCCTGAAGTCAGGAAATCACCAACAGGTCAAAACCCTGCACCAACTAGTAAAAGGCAACTTTCCATCTCGTTCTACAGCTGTGAGAAATGTCAGTTTACCACCGTTGATTTCCAAAGATACGTTGCCCACCGGAAAGAACACTTGGACACTGAACCATTTGAAGAGCAACAGCGCCGCCTGTCTCCACCAGTGTTGAGTGCGGGAATCGCAAACGATGACCGTCTGAAGCACCCGCGAAAGGCCATCAAGCAATACCGGTGCGGTCAGTGTGACTTTGTATGCCATAGCCGCAGCGATTTTGAGAATCACCAGAGCGAGATACACAGCGGAGAGAAGTGCCAGTGGTGTGAGATGCGTTGGGCCACGAAAGAGCAGTACCTGGACCACCTGATTTGGCTTCACCCCAAGGAGTTCGACTACAGGGAATGGGAGCTGGTGTTCCGGCATGAAGCCCAGCAGAACAGCGAAGACGTCAACAACAACAAAGCGAGACAGGAGGACAGTCTTCCCGATAACAAAGCTCCCGAGCACAAACGCAAAGTCGGCACAGCGAAAAACGTGGTGACAGACACCTCAAACAAGCAACGACAATCCCCCTCTTCCTGCCCCTCCTCCTCCTCTACCACCCTCTCCCAGTCCTCTTCACAGAAAGCTGGAACCGACTACAAGCTGCGCTGTCAATGGTGCCACACCGATCTCCGGAACATCACTGTCCTGATGCTGCACTGCCAGTCGAACCACGCAACCGAGCTTCTGAAGCAAAAATTGTTAGAAGGGTATCTTATGGCACAGGAGCAAACCGAATCAGACAGTGTCAAAGCACACCAAGGAGGGGCCGAGAACAGTGGTTACAGAGAGGTGAGTGGTGAAAAGAAGGGCTCCTCTGGTGGTGGAGTCAAGAGGAAGCTGTCTGCGATGTTGGGGAACAGGGAGGGAGAGTTACCAGACAGCACCAGGTCTTTAACGACTGAAGCAGGCACCAGCAACAGCTCGCGGCAAGGACGTGTGAGAGAAGAAGCTGCAGTGCCTGTGGCTGGGGTGAAATCTTCAAGGTAAGGGTCGTGTGTGTGCGTGCGTGTATGTGTGCGTGTGTGTGTGTGTATGCGTGGGCGCGCGCACGCACGCATTTATATACTGAACAAAAGTGCCTTGGTTCTGATATGGGACCCCTCTTGCTGGATGAATCCATATTGGACCCATCAGGATTTGCAATTTAAAAAATATCAGAAAAATAGAGCACTACCAATAGACGATTTTCGGAAGAAAAAAAACTAGGGGAGAGCACTTCGTGAAAATTAGAGTTGTTTACCTCCATTACTCGGTCAAATACTATAGCAACAATGCAGCAATGGCGTCGAAGCTTGAAACCGCAGGATGCGAGTCAGCGACTTGCAAACATTTTGTTAAAGAAAAATTAGGGGTGGCCAGTGGCCCCAAACTGATAAAACTTGCAAAATGTGACGTAAAAATACAAATTACATAATTTTTTAGAATGACGCACGGTGTTCTAAGTGCTGTATGTCTGCTCAAACACACGATTCAATAGGCTACGAGAGCTGATGGTAGAGTGACTTCCCCTGTTTGACCGATAGAATTAGGCAAGATCACTCACACACACCATGAAATTACTCCCCTTAATTATTTCCGAACAATTCCTATTGATAGCAAACGTGAACTTTCAATTATTCACTATGGAACCATATTATGTAGGCTACACGTTTCATGCAGATTTTCCAGTATTAAAAGAAATAATTGGACAGACAGACACGTGCGCACATAATAAGGCAAACAAATTATAACATCTCCAAACTTATGTCTGGCGGGGTAATGATTCCTATGTTTATCGGATGATTTTATTGCTCCAACATTAATACCCTGTCTTGCCTTGGCATGAGGCTGTGTCAGACCAGTTGACATAAGCTAGAAAGACAAGGCTACATCAAATGTTATGCTCTGAATGGTTGTGCGAGGATTGTCTTAAGCCATGACAAGCTCCCAGCATAACATCATCGGTCTTAAATCCCCCGAAGACGGATTGTGGCTGCCCACATGGCGGGGTAATCAAAAACGGTCACACGCGTAATGTTCTCATCCCTAGCTGGTGCATTTGTGCCGTATTGTTCAAGTGCTCTGGCTGTTGGGATGATCCCTGGAGTCGTTAAGCCAGGGAACGACAACAACAATACCCTGTCAGTCATGGATAACATTGATGAGCACTTTTTCTAATGAACAAATACGCATGTCACCGAGCAGCACACTGCCCCCCCCCCCCCCCCCCCCCCCCCCTCCTTTCCCGTATTCATTCTCCCTACAATAATTAAAGCGATTCCTCACATCCCTTCAAAATGTCTCCCACTGGTTGTGCTGCCATATTCCATGTCACCGTTGTTAGTAATTTAACGTTATTAGTCCCCGAGCCGAAGGTTCGGGGAGCTATTGTTTTTGTCTGGTCCGTCCGGTGTCCGTCCGTCCATCCGGCCGTGCCTCCGTCCGTCCGGCTATTCGTCCGTTTTTCTCAAAAACTATTCAGTCTATCATCATCAAATTTGGTATACTAGTTTGCCAAGATGCAAGCTATCCACTGATGTATTTAGTTTTACATTAAGGGCAAGGTCGCGCCAGTTACGGGGTTCAAACCCCGAAACACATAATCGCTAATATCTCGCGATGTTTTGCATGTATTTTAATGCAGTTTTTTTCCACATTTCTTGATGAATGGTCTATAACACAGTTGTCATGCATTTTTCTGTGCGCGCGTGTGCGCATGATAGCGCGCGCTCAAATCACGGGTCCGAACCCGAAGGCTATATATAAAAAACCTATTCAGTTTCGAGCTGTTTTGATGCGTTTTTATGTAGTTACGTGCTCTTTTGATGCGTTTTTAGGTATGTGTACAGCCGACACATTCCGATTTCGGAGTACCTCGGCGATGCTGCGAGGGGACTTTGCAGCCGCTCGGCGTTGCACTTGTCTTCTTTGTTTGCATTTGGATGGCTTGGAGTCAAAACGGACTGTCTTTAGATAGTCCATTGACTTATTATTGATGATATTGCAAAATCTAAGAACTTGTATTAAAAAAGACTACAAGTAATATAAAATGGGGATCATGCTTTTTTATATTTCTGCAGTCGCTTTTTTTATACAAGTTATTTGTTTTGACAATAAATTCAACAACACATCAATGAACTATCAAAATAGCCTATAGTTCGTTTTGACTCCAAGCCATTTTGTAATGTTGTTATTTTGGTCAGTGATTTGTCCGATTTCTTAATTTGTTTTATTTTTAAAGATGTTGTTTTTTGCCTGAAATAGCCTTTTCAGCAAATCGTTCTTTCATCATTTTCAGCCTGGGTCTCAACACGTTGGCGGCGAAGGTACGGATCATCAAGCATCCCATATTTGAAGGAATCGCTATGCTGGACCTTGGCAACGCTTTCGGCTTCCAGTGCATAGGCGTGGACTGCACCTCGCGATTCCCGTCGCCCGCTCTGGTGGCGCGCCACTCCCGTCAGTGCCACCCCGACATCACCTTGCCGCCCAAGTACGTCTGCGCCGTGTGTGCCTACTTCGGCAGCGACCAGGTGAGGGTTGTTCGTTATGGAATCTGGAAGGAAAAGAACAGATCAAAGACATTGTTTAAACCCTTTCGTCGCCTCTGTCGCCTCTTGGCGCCACAGTGATCTAACACCCATATCACCAAAAGGCATCAGATGAGGGTCTGGTATCCAGTGACCTTATGTTCGTAATTTTGGGAGGTAAGGATAGGCCCTATTTTAGGCATGTCACAGAGGAATCCCCAGTATTCCAGACGAAATCTTTTCTCTACCGAAGTAAGCTTAATGGTACATTTTGGCTGAGGAATGACTAGCGTTTAAAGGGTTTTAAAGTTGGTAAAAAAATAAAAAATAATGTGAGGATATGTCTTTTCGCTGAAGCCTTACATTTACTTTACACAAACATGGGAGTAACGTTTCCTGGCATACAAGAATTTCCTGTTTTTGAATTTTACCAGAATAGGAAGTTCCTTTTTTAATTTGTGAAACAAGATATTTGTGTGTCTACAGTTGTTTTTTCTCAAACACTTTAAAATAACCATTTGTATGAATTGTGGAAAAAGCAAACTAAAATACCTTCTATAAATCAAGTTGTGCTTCAGCTGCAGGGGGACCCCTGGACCCCGGCCTTTCAGTTGTTTTCATGTTGTGTAGTTGCACCCGTGCACAGATACTATGTGCCAGTCACTTGTGTTTGACTGTGACGTCCAGATACATGGCAGAGAAGGCAGCCGTCAGTCTGGAAGGCTGGGCTAGAATTCGTTTGTTGCGGAGAAGCCTTGTCCAGGGGTCTGCCCCACCCTGTCAGCCACGAGGGCTTTGGGAGGGGGGGGGGATTCTCTCCCGTCTATGTCCTTGAATTCATTTCCTTTTTATTGTGGCCTATGACTGCAGATCTCATTAAAAGAACAACAAAAAGCAGTTTTCTCACCTTATCCCAACCACTGCATGTCACTACCCATGACTTTCCTTTTGGAGGTTCTTTGCTTCAGAGAGCCTGTCAAATCTCTTTAAAGACCCCCCACGTCACGTGTCACATTCCATCTTATGCTAGGAAGATACACAGACGCACCACGAGTAAGTCCCTTGTTTTTTTCCTGGGTAACTGTGACCCACATAGAATGTCCCCATGTTCAAATTGAGGCTGCTCTTTAAAATGATGTTAAGCTTTCAATTTGGGGGCATTTGTATGGTAGTGAGACCTGGTCAAAACAAGATTTATTTCCAGCTATAAGAGGGAAAACACGGGAAACCCATGATTTTGACACGTGATCTGGTGGGTCTTTAAGATTTCTTACTAGCTACAAGAGGGAAAACACGTGGAAACTGTGATTTTGACACGTGACGTGGTGGGTCTTTAAAATAGCATCTCCATTCAGCTTCAGGGTGGTAAAGCTTCCCTCACTCCCTAGCAGGTATGCTGCCCCGCACCTCACTGGGGACTAGGTGGCCCCCTGTACCCCCGATTTTTTGTAGGTTTTTCCATGATTTTGTTTTTTGTAGAAATAGACATGCTCTATTCATTTCTCACATAGTGCATATTTTACGTTTTTGCTCGCAGGTGGAGGCCATGCTAGCTCACCACGTCCAGGCCCATGCCACCCGCCCAGATTTGAACCCTTGCCTGTGGAGCTGGGAGGAGATGCAGATGGACACCGGCACCGCCTCCTCCACCAGGAATCTGCTGCAGCCTAACTCCGCTCATCCTCAGAAGCCTGCATCAGACGGCGCTTCGTCGAAGACCTCAGGACCGGACCCGTTACAAGAGTTCCTTCTCGCCGCCGTAGCCAGCAAACAAGAAGCGAGCACGACTGTCTGTGCTCTGTCGGCGTTGGAATCGTCTTCCGTTTCCTCTACTCCGGAGGACGGTGCCACTGCAGTCCCTCTGGATCTGACAAAGCCAAAGGGGGGAGGGGAGAGGGAAGGTACTGTCGATTCTCAAACCTCCTCGGATCTGACAAAGCAAAAGGGGGAAAGTGAGAGCGAAGGTACTGTCGTCGATTCTCAAACCTCCGCCTCGGTAAAAGCGGAAAAGGCAGTTTGTTCCGAAGCTACAACGATGACTAATACCACCACCACCACCACCATCCTAAAGGAAAAGCAGGCCACGAATTCTACTCCAAAGCTCCGCGCTCCGATGCCCAAGCCAAAGAAGCTCAATCTTCAAGCTCGCGAGATCATGGCTGCGGAAAAGAACGGGATTCTCGCGGAAGAAGATGGAACGGACTCTGTAGAATGTCTGCTGGAAACGTTCGCATCTGCAGGCCAAGGCGATGTCGAGCCGATGGATCGTTTGGAGGAGAAGGAAGCTAAAGTGTTTCAGTGTCGGCACTGCTCTTTTGCCTGCGCTCACAATCATGAACTGCGCGCCCACTGGCAGTCCCACTCTTAAGAATTAGGGAGTGCTGTGTACAAGTGTCAATGATTTAGGCCTTGTGCATTAAATATCAAAAGTGGTTGAGAGAGAGAAAGAGAGAGAGAGAGTCAAAGTCAAAGTCAAAAATGGTTTAATTGTTAGGCTACTGGCCCATAACAATAACAGTACAAGCATAAACTTTAAGTAACATCTCGTGCATTCTGCCTTTCACTCAAACATTGACGTCTAACTGTTAAAGCTTTATGTATAAACGATGCTACTTTAGAGATTAGTTGAGAATTTTCGGAAGATAAGATTAGAGTTAACTTGAATAAAGATGGACAATTATAATATTTCTTTGGTATTAATTTCATTCTATGCTCGTTATATTTAGGGCAAACAAAAAGAAAATGGACTTCGTTTTCTACTACATTTACACAAAATGGACAAAATGTATCACCTTCATTGAATTTATATTGCAAAAAGTGTTTTTTAATGGGAGACATACCAATTCGAAACTTAGCAAAACACCTTCGCCAAGTTATGTTCTTGATGTCGTTCAAATAGCTTTTACAAGATATTGAATTACAAAATGTTGAATATATTTCAAAGAAGTCGTGATTTTCTAAAGCAGAATGCCAATCTTGACTGAAGGAATCAATAAGAGAGAGAGAGGGAGGGAGAGAGAGGGAGGGAGAGAGGCCTACGTCCGAAACAAATGAGAGAATGTGAATGAGGAGGTACTACGTGTGCATAGGTGTGTTTGTTTTGTGGGGGGGTGCGTACGCTCACATTTTGTGCGTAAATGTTTGCCTTGGAACTTGTCGAAATCATTCCATGTTGATTTACGTTTTTTGTTTGTTATTCCGGATCAATTTGCTCACTTTTACTCTTAACAACATCCCTACAACATTGAATTTTAAAGTTACATTCCACATTGTAAGCATTGTTTGCGAGCTTCCTATGTACAGATATACATTGACTAACCAGTATGCCCACTATTTTCGAATGGTCAAAAACTGAATACTTTCCGGGCATTGTTATATAAGTAGTGTGTAGTCTACGACTGGAGGCGAAACAGACTCTTTAACCCTTTCACCGCCAATGTCGCATATTACTATTATTAGCGCCACAGTGAGTTAACACTTATATCACTAAAAGGTATCAAATTGGGGTCTTTTATCCAAAGACCCCATTGTCTTAGTTTTGGGAAGTAAGGATAGACCTTATTTTATATGTGTCACAGAACAATCCCCAATACTGCAGATGGATTTTGTTCTCTACCCAGGTAAATTTAATGGCAATTTGTGGCTGAAATATGGCTGGCGGTGAAACTGAAAGGGTTAATGTGCATGTGTGTTGACTTCGAAACAAGGAAATGAACGGTTGCGAATCAATTGGACAAACGGACAGCTGGTGCTGGAAAGTTTATTAATTCAAACTAAAAACGCATTGACAGATCGTTTTGTTTGCATGAAATGTGTATTTCTCGCCTCCCTTTGCTCTCTCTGACACCAGTGTAAACGAGGTTATATCATCGGGACAATAGTGACGGAATTATTTTTTGTACAAAGAACACTCACGGGGTCCCCACGGAGGGAGGGATGAGGGTGGGTGGGTGTATAATTAAAACATGGAGCTTCCTTTTGGGAGGACGGCTCTAGGTTTGTCCATCCGTGCCTTTGTATGTGCAGGGTTAGGCGAATTGGAACCGTAGGCGGCCTTGATAGGAGTTGTGTGTCTTTTTAAAGACACCCCCCCCCCCACGTCACGTGTCACATTCCCTCTTATTGATCACTGCAACTGGGGTTATTAACTCCCTTGACGGCAAGAGTTAAACCCTTGTTGATCAGTATCCAAAAGGGTATTCACTCTTGCAAAAGGCAGCCATTAAGTGGCATCAGATAGGGTTATTGGAGAGAGGTATTCCCTTGTTTGGTCAGTACTCAACCATCTTCCCCCACCCACCAAGGGCATTCACTCTTGCAAAAGATGTTCTTTGCAGTAGCCAATACTTGGAGGATTTCTTACAAGCCATAAGAGGGAAAACACGTCAAAACCATGATTTTGACACGTGACGTGGTGGGTCTTTAATGATGGAGAGTTTTCTACTTTTGCTTTTTATCACATTAATTGTTTATCTGAAAAGAAAATTGGATCTTATGTTAATTGTGTATCTCTAGAGAAAATTGGACCTTAAATGTTAATTGTGTATCTATCTAGAAAATTGGATGTGTTTTTTTGTTTTGTCTAATGGTGCTTATGCGGTGCTCATTTATGAACATCACGAACTCATGCTTTCAAATGTGTCTTCCCTTGGGATTAATTCAAGCACGAACAGTATTGTTGTGTGTGAGCGAAGTAATAATGCGAGTCTACCACTATGATTATGCAGTTTACTTCTTGACTATGTCGTTATCCTTGGGTGATTTCTGGGGGTAGGGGGTGTCACATTGTCTGCGGTAGGATGCATTTCTCCATCGATGCATTATTATGCTTTTGCCTGTCTGCTACTGTGTACAGTTCTTGGCAATCTTGTTCTTTGGTCACCCCCCTCTTGTTTTCCACTCTCAGTCTGAAAGCCTCGCTTCTTTCCGTTTTATGAAAATAAGCTTAGGCTGATTCTAACCCTATCTATTTCGCAAACAAAAATATGACAGAATGATGAGTTTCGGTGAAGAAAAAAAACCCAATCCGAAAATGTGCAAAGAGGGGGGGCTAAAGGGGGGGGGGGGGGGGGGGGGGGTAAAGGTGCAAGACAGCCCACTTCTTTAATGTAGTTCACAGGCTGACTGTTCTTTGTATAATGCCACTTAACCCATTCGCATCGCAACGATTTTGAATTATGTAAAAAAAAAAAAAAATCACAAATCACTCCAGCCATACACACACAAACAACACATACATAAACAAAAGGAGAAATGAAAGAAGGTTACAGTGTTTTTTTATACATAGGGAAGTGGTAGATCACTTTTTTTATACATAGACTTTCAATAGAAAAACTCTACACCAATGAGAGACAGTGCGATTTTTCTCACGCCAGAGGGCATGACGCTCGTGTGGGGCTAATCCTCTCTATATTATTAGTTGGGGATAAAGAAAGAGAGAGAGACAGTGAGTGGTCCTACCATCACTCTCTCTCTCACTACGCCCAAGTAAGAAAATCGCGTGATAAGCCTAGTGCATTGACTGCCCTCTGGCGTGAAAAATATCGCCATAGGTGGACCATTGGTTTCCCCACAGCAAACCTCTACATAAGCAAAGCCAGAGACAACATTGTGGTCTAAAGGAGCGAAGCGAGTATGGAAGTGACCAAGGTATGGTGTGCATACAGATTTACTTCCCTTGAAGCAAATGCATCAAATTGACAGCTATCTATTAATTCCGCATATGGCTGGAATGACTTGAATGAGTTAACGGAGCTGTGTATGCAGAATTGTCTTCCATTGGAAACCTCTATGCTCCACGTTGTCTTTTTTTGCCTTATAATAAATATCGTGTAGTCTAGTCTTCCAGCTGCAATCTCCACGTTGTATTGCTATTATTCACCGAAAGTGCCACTTTGAGGAGAGAAAAAAGGTTTTTGATCATGAATGTGTTCATCGAATAATGTTCAAATGATTTTGATTTTTGTTAAATTGTGTGCCTTACTGATTGCTATGCAGTGTTTGTTGTTGAAGTAATGGGTTAAGTTTTTGTTATGTCTAGTTTAGGCTTCAATTAAGCCTGCTCAGTATTGCGTTGTAGCTACCCCCGTGGGGATACCGGGGGGGGGGGGTCTTTTGTATAAATAGTTCCCCCACCTTCTGTAAGTTCTGTGCTTGTAACTTCCTCTAATCTGCTATTCTCTTTGACTCTGTCTTTTTCCTTTGCTTCCTGTCATCTACTATCTTTCTGCCTTTCCAGGTTCATTCTCCTGCCTATTTTTTTATTTTTCGCGAAACGCTTTCAAAAAGATTTCCTCCAGCCGAAGTCGGACATGCTGGGCCTATTTCGTACTTAGGCGCATAACGGCGGCATAACGCATCTGCGCTCATAATTGACAGGTAACTGTCTGAGCGATCGCATAAGAAGAAGAAGTGTTGTAATTTACACGAGGTCTCGCACACACACACACACACGCGCGCGCGCACGCACGACCGCACGCACACGCGCACACACACACGCACACCTACACACACACACACACACTCTCT
>CM065682.1:15458919-15468919 GCA_017654935.2 Phymorhynchus buccinoides
TGGGCAAACCTTGGTGGTGCTGATATCGTTGCTAGACTAAACTATTCAGATACAATTGTAATTATAAATGCTTACTGATGAATATTGCTTAACTGCCAACAAACATTCTTATGATTTTGGTCATTTTAGCCTTGTTGAGAATTGTACGGCAAAAAAAAATGGATTCACATACTTGTTGCAACAGGACCCACATCCTGCAATAAGTTATATCGTTCGGTCTTGTGAGACGGTGCAGGCAACAGAGAAATTATCAGAGTAAAGCTAGGCCAGTTTATTCAAGGTGTGCGGTGCAATAATCGAAGTGTTGTGACCAGAACATCAGCAAAGCAACAAGCTCAATTCAGCTCTATTGTGACACCTCCCCCCCTCCCGTACCCCACCCACCCGTGGGGATACTGGGGGGTCTTTCGTAGAAATAGCCCCCCCACCCCACCCCACCCCACCCCACGCCATGGAAGTTCTGTGCTTGTAACTCCTAATATGTCACTCTCTTTGACTCCGTCTTTCCCCTTTACTTACTGTCATCTACTATCTTTCTGCTTTACCGTTCCATTCTCCTGCTGCCTTTTCACCTGGAATATCCTTACATAGATTTTCTCCAGCCGAAGACGGACATGCTAGGGGCCTAACTGTTTCTTAGTTAGGCGCATAACGGCAGCATGACGCATCTGTGATCATATGACAGGAGACTGAGCGATCGAAGAAGAAGAAAAAGAAGAAGCCTCTGTCAGGACAAATGCCCTATTTGTTGAAATTTAACTCAGGCTGACTAGTCATATTGATTTCTGCAAGAACCAGGACGTTTTAGTATATTATAGTAATGTTCTCGTTTCAGAACAGTTTGATTGTCTTGTCACTTTTCATCCTCCATTGATCCCTGGATTTACTTACGGCAACACGTTAAAACATAGACAAACACACACGCACACGTACACACACACACACATACACACACACACACACACACACACACACACACACACACACACACACACACACACACACACACACACACACACACACACACACATACATACACACACACACACACACATGCACACACACACATACATACACACACACATGCACACGTGCACACACACACACACACACACACACACACACACACACACACACACACACACACACACACACACACACACACACACAGTCAGAATGTCAGAATGACATAACCGTATTTGACCTACTATTTTTATTTCATCACATTTCTAGTCGCGCGGAAGAGGACAAAAAAACAACCAGACGCTTTTCGCTGAAGCCACTTGACTGGATCGTATTATACTTCTTCTGGGATAAGTGTGTGTGTGTGTGTGTGTGTGTGCGCGTGTGTGTGTGCGTGTGCGTGTGTGTGTGTGTGTGTGTGTGTGTGTGTGTGTGTGTGTGTGTGTGTGTGTGTGTGTGTGTGTGTGTGTGTGTGTGTGTGTGTGTGTGTGTGTGTGTGTGTGTGTGTGTGTGTGTGTGAGTGTGTGTGTGTGTGTGTGTGTGTGTGTGTGTGTGCGTGCGTGTGTGTGTGTGTGTGTGTGTGTGTGTGTGTGTGTGTGTGTGTATGCATGTCTGTGTGTGTGTGTGTGTGTGTGTGTGTGTGTGTGTGTGTGTGTGTATTGTCTGTCTGCCTGTGCATGCTTTTGTGCGTATTCACAAGAGTGTGCGCGTGTGTGTGTGTGGTGTGTGGTGCGCGCGTGCGAGTGTTTGTGTATGTGTGCGTGCGCGTGCATGCACACGCGCTTGTCAGAGAGACAGACAGACAGACAGAGACTGAGAGAAGATGGGGAGGATGTGTGAGCGCGCGCACGCGTGCGAGTGTTTGTGCGAGTGTTTGTGTATGTGTGTGTGCGTGCATGCAGGCGCGCTTGTGTCAGAGAGACAGACAGACAGACAGAGACTGACAGAGAGAAGATAGGGAGGGGGGGGGGGGGGGGGGGGGGGGCTTGTTCGTGTTTGTGTTAAAGACGTCACAAAGGCGCTGACGACGAACACGTAGACAAGATTTAAGACATGGCGTTGTCAGTATGTCACGTGCGGATTGTTTGTTTGACACTATTGTCTGTACTGCAACGGACAGTGTGCTACTCTTGGTTTTGTCTTTTTTTTTTGGTTCAGCATAGTTCGCGTTTGGTGTTGTCGAAGCAAAACAAACCCCAACACCAATACTACTTAACTGCATCTTCGACATCAACAGATGGATGGAAGTTCAGTTTAACGTTGTGTATCGGCTTTCGCCATGTACGACGGGCTGAACAAACAAACCAGGGTATAAATAAAAATTTATGTTCCCGAATCACTGTCTTAGCCAAAAGGCCGAGAATCGATCAGAATCGATAATAAAACAAAACATCAACACAGACGCCAAATGAGGCTTTATACTGCTTCTCCGTGTTGCCCAAGGGCAATAATTTTATGTAGGTGGCGCTTTCACGTGAGGCCCTCTGTTCACTTGAGAGAGAGAGAGAGAGAGAGAGAGAGAGAGAGAGAGAGAGAGAGAGAGAGAGAGAGAGAGAGAGAGAGAGAGAGAGAGAGAGAGAAGAGGGGGGGGGGGGAAGAGAGAGAGAGAGAGAGTGGGGGGGGGGAGGAGAGAGAGGGAGGGAGGGATAAGGATAGAGATAGAGAGAGAGAGAGGGATAAGGAGAGAGAGAGAGAGAGGGGGGGGGTAAGGAAAGAGAGAGAGAGGGAGAGAGAGAGAGGGATGGATGGATAAGGAGAGATATATATAGAGAGAGATAGAACGAGACAGAGAGAGAGGGGGGGGGGGGATCTGATAAGGAGAGAGAGAGAGAGGGATAAGGGGAGAGAAAGAGAGAGAGAGAGAGAGAGGGATAGAGAGAGAGAGAGAGAGAGAGAGAGAGAGAGAGAGAGAGAGAGAGAGAGAGAGAGAGAGAGAGAGAGAGAGAGAGAGAGAGAGACCTTCCCTATTGTTGTATTAAATAACCAAACTCATTAATATCACGTAAGGTGAAAACCCTGACATGGCCTTGGTTGTCGACGGGGCTGTAGTTTTAATCTTAATCTTAAAACACGTAAGGTGAGGTTTTTTTTAATTTTAAACTTCCTGTGACGAGGTAATGGGTTAAAAGGCTAAGTCCCTAGGGGAGACTTTTAGTGTGTTACATTTTCAAGTAGAAAATTTGCCTTTAACCCACTTCTCTAGGGTATGGGAGATGAGCAACTTTCCCGGCCCCTTTTCATCTAATAAATTTATATTTGTGCCCGGGTTCTGGCTCGTATGGTTGTAAGAAATACAAGTGGTTGAATTGCTCTAAATGGCAGACAGAGAGAAGTAGGGTTTTACATAAAATTACAAGACTCCCACTCTCATCAGTCTGACCAAAGGGTTCAGGATTATTTGACACTTGTATTTTATTTACTCACAAAATCTGCATAAGATTATGCAGCAATAATAATAAAGCAGCTCAATGGCGCCAAAACAAAATATGAATAAAAAAACAGTGGAATCCGAAAGGATTTACAAGACTTTTGTCTTTCTAGAAGGTTAGCCCCAAGCGGGAAGGGTCACTAATCATCATTGTCCGGAGGAAAGTTCAAATGATTGGCGCGGTCCGGGGGACTTAGCTGTTGTCAAGTTCCTCCGTAGTGATCGGCGAATGCTGGGGTGGCTGGGCTTGCTCGTCAGATGAGAGTAGCTCCCAGTCGTTCCGGTTACGGCTTCGCGGGATGGCACGGTTCAAGCGTGGTCTCCTCGCGGATTCTGGGTGCGGGGCGTCTTGGCGGCGGTCCCGTCTTGGTGCTTGTGAGTCAGGGATAATCTTCCTGCCCACGATGCCCTGCTGATAATCACAGGAGAAGGTGGATGTAGGTCTCTATGGCTTAGAGACAAGGGGCTTCAGTCGGCAGGGAATTAGTGAATCCCAACCGGCTAGAAGGCTTCCCTTGTACAATAGCACTAAGAACACATAATCTGAATTTCAGTTAACAAACTGAGATCAGTAAAACATAAAAGGTGATCAAGCCAACATCACTCTCCATCCAACACCTGGAAAGGAATGGTATCATAAAGTGCAAGATTGCGACCCATAGGTTTCCTACTAAAAATAGACAAAAGGGTTAGTAGGCATAAAATCCGGTTCTGGTACCAAAAGTGTTAAAGTCAAAAACACACACACACAAATAATCAGTGCACATAAATAGAACAGAATGTTTACCACTTCTTTTCAATAACATATCTATCTACTCCTTATTCATCATTGAACATAGGATCTAGATCACAACTAGGGTCAAACAAACCAGATCTCAATCACCAGCCATCAATAATACTTACTAGTGGGATTATTATGACTGGCTGGGAGTGTTGCTCTAGCTACGTTTCAGCGTCTTGTGTGAAAACTTTTTCTCACTACTCCAATTATAGCCTTCACTTTCAAACAATGAAAGCCTGTCATTGGTTTATAGCAGTCGACACGTCACAAGATGATGCTATAATTTTATGCATACTAGTACCGAACAATCACGCGCCAGTTACATCCTTATCACATGCCGACATTCCGGGAAGGAAAATCGTCTTCAAAGGGATCCGACCGTGGCTATCACTTTCTCGTGATGGGGGACGGAGATAAGGGGGGGGGGGGGGGTAAAGGGAGATAACCTCGGTAGGTGGTACATGCTGACAGGGGAGGTAAATCGGGTTTCAAAGAGACAAATGCCTTAATCGGCGTTCTTTTGAAGCTGCCGGGCAATTAAAGTGGCGGCTGGTCGAGAAATGAAAAGGAGAGAGGGTGGGGGGGGGGGTGTAGATAAGAAAGAGGGGTCGCGCGGGACACTTACGTCACAGAGGCCCCCCGAAGAAAAGATTCTGGTACCGGAATCTTCCTGTGGAACGCCGACTCCACTTTCGACTTGGGCGACAGGGACAAATTAGTGGTGAGACTGGGTCGGCTGGAATGGTGGAACATCTGGTCGCAACACAGAGTTCAAAGGAGCAGGTGGGTTGGAGATCAGTGGAATGGATTCCGACTGAGGTTGGTGCGGCAATCCTGTGTTGAGTTGTCCCAAGGTTGATTGCAGGATAGCAAACACCTCTTGCCTGAGTTTCCCCTTTAGCCTGGACTCATCATTGCTGATGATGTGGTTTGGTAGGCCGATTCGGGCGAAAATGGCTTTGAGTGCCGCAGCTACCTGGCTAGCATCAAGTGAGGAGATTGGGGCGGCATCGCACCTCATGGTACATATGTCGACCACGGTGACTATGTACCGGAATTTCTTCTTCCGTTGAGGTAGAGGCCCGACCAAGTCGACTGCCACTCGCTGAAAGGGAGGGGTAGGTGACGGCTGTACGTGCGGCGGCCTGTCCCGATAGTACCTTCGGTGGGTGTTTGCGGGTACAGTGCTGCCTTTCACCTGAGGTACCTGTGGCGAGTGGTCTTGGGTCGTTAGGCGGACATTCCTTGGGAAGGATTTTCCAAGTTGTGGCGGACTTGGGGACTTGGGACAATCTGGATTGGCTCGCGCGGCAATTTGGTTTGCCGCGTTGAGAGGTTTCTTCCCCGCTGAGGGAGTTTTGCTCTTTGGGAAGGAGGGAGGGAGTTGGTTTGTGGATTGGGGAGAAGGGAATGCTGCTGAAACTATGGCAGGTTGAGAGGGGTGCCCTAAAAACACATACTGTGATCCCAGTATGAGGTCATAGACAGGACTGTCCATGAGCACTGCCTTGATGGGTCCCTTTACAAATCTGGTGTCGACATTGATTATGGCGACTGGCAAAGTGGATGGGGGGATTGCAGCATCAGGGCCTTGCAGAGAGATGAAGTCTCCCGTGTATGCTGATGCGGGGACTAGGGATCCGCAGACAATGGCGTCGCATGACAGTCCAGTGTCATAGAGACACTGAACAGGAATGTTGTTGACAGTCGCCTGTCCAACGACTGATGGTGTGCCTGGACACTGGATTGGGGAGGGGTTTGTGCAGTTCTGCGAAGTCGAGACGACTTGCATAGTTGCAACATTTTGCCGCTTGTAAGCAAGTTTCCTGCAGTCATCCCGATTGTGGGTGTTCGACTTGCAGTATGAGCAGTATAAGGGTTGTCCCAGTGGTTGTCGTTCATGGGTAGAACCGTTTGACCCACTGTTGGAGTTGGGGTTACCCCTGCTCTGCTGTGAAGCAGTGGACCCAATAACTTGCTGCAGTTTTGGCCTTTTAGGGGCGCTAGGTTCATCATGGGCTAGAGTGTACCTATCACTTAGCTGGATGAGGTCAGCCAGAGTTGTGGCACCTTGCTCGGCAGTAAAGGTGCGTAACTCTGGGGACATGGTTTCGCGCAGCTGCTCGCAAACCATCAGTTCCCGGAGATCCTCATAGGACTCTGATTTGTCAGAAAGGGACACCCATTTTGTCAGATAGTTTCCCAGTCTATCTGAAAATTGGGCATAGGACTCTCCCCTACCTTTTCTGGTTGACCGGAACTTTTTCCGGTAGGCGTCCGCTGTCAACTCGTATCTGTTGAGCAGGGCTTCTTTCAAAGCTGGGTAGTCGGTAATTTGGCTTGACGGAAGTTTGCTGTACACCTCATAAGCCACACCCCTTAGACTTTGGGCAAGCTTGAGGTTGTACTTTTCCGGAGCAAGCTCAAATTCCTGGGCCAGTCTTTCAAATCTATCGAGGAATGCATCGATAGACTCGGTTGCCTCATTGAATGCCTCCAATGTGAAGGTCATGGCTGAGGTATGAATGGGAGGGGGAAAATTTTGAGGGGCAGCAGTCTCGGAGTCTGCTGAGTTTTCAAGCTGCTTCATAGCTAGCTCATGGTCTCGCGCTTTTTCTCGCTCAGTGGCCTCAAGTTCGAGTTCTTTATTTTTGGCGTCCTGCACTAGTTGCCTCTGCCTTAACTCATGAGTACGGATTTGCTCTTGCTCGGCAGCATCATGAGCTCTCTGCTTATCTTTCTCAGCGTCCTGAGCCTCCCGAGCTTTCTCTTGAGTCTCATGAGCTCTCTGTTTGTCTTTCTCGGCCTCCTGAGCCTCCCGAGTTTTCTCTTTGTCATATTCAGATATGACAAAATTGGCTAACTCTTGGCCTGACAATCCTAGAGATTCTCCCCATTCTTTAAGTTCCCTCCTAAGTTTAACAGTCTCAGCCATGGTTGTAAATACAACTATTCAAAATAAAAACAAAGTTGCTGAGTTGAATGTATCAAACAACACTTAACTATTTCAACATAAACAGAAATAGCATGCACATCAAAATAAAGTCATAAATAGCATTCAAACAAATCAAATCAAAACACAGTGAACCAAATCACAATAACTTTCCCAGTGGACACAAGATGAGTTTTGTTTGAATTGAAATTTGTTAGACTTTATGAAAAAAAATATCCCGGACGCGAGCCCCCAATTAGATGTGACGAGGTAATGGGTTAAAAGGCTAAGTCCCTAGGGGAGACTTTTAGTGTGTTAAATTTTCAAGTAGAAAATTTGCCTTTAACCCACTTCTCTAGGGTATGGGAGATGAGCAACTTTCCCGGCCCCTTTTCATCTAATAAATTTATATTTGTGCCCGGGTTCTGGCTCGTATGGTTGTAAGAAATACAAGTGGTTGAATTGCTCTAAATGGCAGACAGAGAGAAGTAGGGTTTTACATGAAATTACAAGACTCCCACTCTCATCAGTCTGACCAAAGGGTTCAGGATTATTTGACACTTGTATTTTATTTACTCACAAAATCTGCATAAGATTATGCAGCAATAATAATAAAGCAGCTCAATGGCGCCAAAACAAAATATGAATAAAAAAAAAAATGTTCAATGGAATCCGAAAGGATTTACAAGACTTTTGTCTTTCTAGAAGGTTAGCCCCAAGCGAGAAGGGTCACTAATCATCATTGTCCGGAGGAAAGTTCAAATGATTGGCGCGGTCCGGGGGGACTTAGCTGTTGTCAAGTTCCTCCGTAGTGATCGGCGAATGCTGGGGTGGCTGGGCTTGCTCGTCAGATGAGAGTAGCTCCCAGTCGTTCCGGTTACGGCTTCGCGGGATGGCACGGTTCAAGCGTGGTCTCCTCGCGGATTCTGGGTGCGGGGCGTCTTGGCGGCGGTCCCGCCTTGGTGCTTGTGAGTCCGGGATAATCGTCCGGCCCACGATGCCCTGCTGATAATCACAGGAGAAGGTGGATGTAGGTCTCTATGGCTTAGAGACAAGGGGCTTCAGTCGGCAGGGAATTAGTGAATCCCAACCGGCTAGAAGGCTTCCCTTGTACAATAGCACTAAGAACACATAATCTGAATTTCAGTTAACAAACTGAGATCAGTAAAACATAAAAGGTGATCAAGCCAACATCACTCTCCATCCAACACCTGGAAAGGAATGGTATCATAAAGTGCAAGATTGCGACCCATAGGTTTCAAAAGGGTTAGTAGGCATAAAATCCGGTTCTGGTACCAAAAGTGTTAAAGTCAAAAACACACACACACAAATAATCAGTGCACATAAATAGAACAGAATGTTTACCCCTTCTCTTCAATAACATCTCTATCTACTCCTTATTCATCATTGAACATAGGATCTAGATCAAAACTAGGGTCAAACAAACCAGATCTCAATCACCAGCCATCAATAATACTTACTAGTGGGCTTATTATGACTGGCTGGGAGTGTTGCTCTAGCTACGTTTCAGCGTCTTGTGTGAAAACTTTTTCTCACTACTCCAATTATAGCCTTCACTTTCAAACAATGAAAGCCTGTCATTGGTTTATAGCAGTCGACACGTCACAAGATGATGCTATAATTTTATGCATACTAGTACCGAACAATCACGCGCCAGTTACATCCTTATCACATGCCGACATTCCGGGAAGGAAAATCGTCTTCAAAGGGATCCGACCGTGGCTATCACTTTCTCGTGATGGGGGACGGAGATAAGGGGGGGGGGGGGAGGTAAAGGGAGCTAACCTCGGTAGGTGGTACATGCTGACAGGGGAGGTAAATCGGGTTTCAAAGAGACAAATGCCTTAATCGGCGTTCTTTTGAAGCTGCCGGGCAATTAAAGTGGCGGCTGGTCGAGAAATGAAAAGGAGAGAGGGGTGGGGGGGTTGTAGATAAGAAAGAGGGGTCGCACGGGACACTTACGTCACACTTCCTCTTTCACAGGTGTAATAGGTGAAGACGGGGTAAAAAGCCCATGGGCGGGTAAGAAGCCCATGCCAATTATCTCATGAAATGAAGAAACATTCAGTCACATTTTGCCCATGAGACGAGTATTAATGTTTAGCATTCGTCTCATGGGCAAATTTGACTGAAATTTGCTTTATTTCATGAGATAATTGGCATGGGCTTCTTGCCCGACGATGGGCTTTTTACCCCGTCTTCACCTAATGTCTTTAAAAGAAAAACCCAACGTGCTTTGTTATAAGAAGGTATTCGCCATGATTTTCAAGTAGTGTAGTTGCCTAAATTTGCCCAGGATATAATTTCTCTGAGGACGGTTTGACACGTGTCTTTAATGTGTAATTAATGTTGTGAAGAAGCATGGATGCTATGTTTAATGTAGTGCCAATGGAAGAAGGTATTCGTATTGATTTTCAAGTAGTGTAGTTGCCTAAACTTGCCCAGGATAAATATTTCTCTGAGGACGGTTTGACACGTCTTCAATGTGTAATTAATGTTGTGAAGAAGCATGGATGCTATGTTTAATGTAGTGCCAATGGAAGAAGGTATTCGTATTGATTTTCAAGTAGTGTATTTGCCTAAACTTGCCCATGATATGGTGAAGACGGGGTAAAAAGCGCTTGGGCGGGTAAGAAGCCCATGCCAATTATCTCATGAAATAAAAAAAAGTTCGGTCAAATTTGCCCATGAGACGAATGTTGATACTCATCTCATGGGCAAAATCTGACTGAAATTTGCTTCATTTCATGAGATAATTAGCATGGGCTTCTTACCCGCGCATGGGCTTTTTAACCCGTCTTCCCCTATATGATTTATCTCACGAAAGTTTGACATCTATGTCTTTAACGTGTAATTAATGTTGTTTATTCGTTTC
>CM065682.1:15473919-15481419 GCA_017654935.2 Phymorhynchus buccinoides
CTTTGCAGGCCTGCTGTGAGAAACTAGCCCAGCGACTTAATGTCCCTTTCGTGTCGCAAATCCCCAATGAAAGCGCATACAGAAATATGAAGGGAAAGGGGAGGCCAAAACTAATACATGCAACACAACTCTTACGATGCAACGATGAAATAATTATTGACCTCATGAACTAACCATTGCAATAACATACATGATATGTGTCTTTGGACGAGATAAACAAACGAACAAACGAACAAAACAACATTTAGCTAACTTGTGATAACTAAAAGAAGTTTTGACGACATAAATAAAATAAGCAATCGGTCAAAAAATAAATTTGTCATCAAAAGGGAGGCAACCGCCCTTTATGCAATCTACCACATCGGAGTTGTCTGCCATATGTTATTTCCGACATCGTCTTTTTCTGTGTTCCCACGCATTTTCATTCCAGTGCAAAACACTTTCATGATTAATTATCTAATATATGCAATCCTTTTTGTTTGTGTAGTTGTTTAAAGCACCGTGACCGTTTTCTAAAAACATTTTAGGGGCAAAGAGTCAAAACTATTTAACAATCAGTTTCAAACCAAAGACAATGAATTTCGATTTTCCCCCCGTGTAGGGGAAGACGGGGTAAAAAGCGCATGGGCGGGTAAGAAGCCCACCCCAATTATCTCATGAAATTAAGCAAATTTCAGTCTCATTTTGCCCATGAGACGAGCGTTAATGTCTAGCATTCGTTTCATGGGCAAATGTGACTGAAATTTTCTTTATTTCATGAGATAATTGGGGTGGGCTTCTAACCCGCCCATGCGCTTTTTACCCCGTCTTCCCCTATTATTCCTAACCCTATCCCTAACCCTAACCCTATCCCTAACCCTATCCCTAACCCTATCCCTAACCCTATCCCTAACCCTATCCCTATCCCTATCCCTAACCCTATCCCTAACCCTATCCCTAACCCTATCCCTAACTAAGTTTTATGCGACTCTCTGAAATTCGCTCTTTCTGTCATTACTGTTCACTCTTTTCAGCATCTTGTAGTTCGCGCATTTCGTATCGCGATTTTCGAAACGTCGCGCTTTTCGAATGCGACGACGAAAATGGTGCTTCACGTCCTCTCGGTCCGAATCAGACACATATGGGACATTTGTAAATACAAATATGGCGGGAACAACACTGGAGGCAATGCCCGGAGGCAGCACGAAACCAGTAAAGTCCCGATCTTTTATCAACACAGATAGGTGCAGCGGCAACCACGCCTCGGCCAAACCCCATCGGCTATGGCACCACTACAAGTATTTTAGTATTTTTTGATATATTCAAATTACAAGATGTTTAGCTTACTATATTCGTGAAACAGATAGTGCTTTCTGCGTTATGTAGGCCTATTTAGAATCACACCCTGTTAGGGGAAGACGGGGTAAAAAGCCCATGGGCGGGTAAGAAGCCCATGCCAATTATATCATGAAATAAAGCACATTTCAGTCACATTTGCCCATGACACGAATGCTAAACATTCACACTCGTCTCATGGGCAAAATGTGACTGAAATTCGCTTTATTTCATGAGATAATTGGCATGGGCTTCTTACCCGCCCATGGGCTTTTTACCCCGTCTTCACCTATATAAGAAGGGATCCTCTTGTCTTTGCACAACCCCACCCCCCCCCCCCCCCCCCCTTTTTGTTTTTGTTGTTGTTAATAAACATTGTTTAAATCAAAGGAACTCTCGTGTAACTCAATAAAATGACACAATGCTGTGACAATAGTAGGTATGTCAAGGTCGATTGCGCTGTCTCGTGGTTGTCTGCATTGTGTCAGCAAGAAGACTAAGAATTCTTAGCCCAATCTAAGCTGAAATATTAGGAACTTGTGTGCACGCTATAGGTCTCTGCAACTAGGGTTATTAACCCCCTTGACAGTGAGGGTGATGCCCTTGCTGTCAGTACTGACAAGGGCATTCACTCTTGCAAAAGACAGCCATTTAGTGGCATCAAATAGGGTTATTGGCGAGAGTTATCCCCCTGTTTGGTCAGTACTGAACCATCTTACCCCACCCACCAAGGGCATTCACTCTTGCAAAAGGTGTTCGTTGCAGACCCCAATAACAATTAAACCAATGCATTGGAGGACATGAAGCTATAGACTGACTGAGTCGAGTGAAATATGCTCTTGTTTTTTTAGTATTAAGTCTATATCATTTTTTTGTTTACTTTCTTTCTTTTGCTCTTTGTGTGTTTTCAGGATGTCTTCATGCTCTGTTTTTCATTGATGAGCGAACCTAGTCTACTGAATATCAAAACGAAGGTAGGTCCCCCCCCCCCCCCCCTCTCTCTCTCTCTCTCTCTCTCTCTCTCTCTCTCTCTCTCTCTCTCTCTCTCTCTCTCTCTCTCTCTCTCTCCCTCCCTCCCTCCCTCCCTCCCTCTCTCTCCCTCTCTCTCCTCTCCTCTCTCTCTCTCTCCCTCTCCTCTCTCTCTCTCTCTCTCCTCTCTTGTTTGCTGATGACCCTCCCCGCTGTCCCCTTTGACATGGGCAGATAGCCCAGTTCAGTAAAATATTGTCTCTGCTCTCTCTCTCTCTCTCTCTCTCTCTCTCTCTCTCTCTCTCTCTCTGTGTCTCTCTCTCTCTTCTTTGCTGATGACCCTACCCCGCTGTCCCCTTTGACATGGGCAGATAGCCCAGTTCAGTAAAATATTGTTAATTGTTTGTTGCATCTCTCTCTCTCATCTCTCTCTCTCTCTCTCTCTCTCTCTCTCTCTCTCTCTCTCTCTCTCTCTCTCTCTCTCTCTCTCTCTCTCTCTCTCTCTCTCTCTCTCTCTCTCTACTCTCTCTCTCTCTCTCTCTCTCTCTCTCTCTCTCTCTCTCTCTCTCTCTCTCTCTCTCAGACTCACTCTGTCAGTCTCTTCTGTCTCTTTGTCTGTCGTTCTGCCTGTCTCGCTCTCCTGTCTCTCCTGATCCTCTTTCTCCTCTCCATCCTTGTCCTTCTTCTCTTCTTCCCTCCCCCTCCTCATTCCCCCTCCTCATTCATCAGTTGTATTCAGAAATCCACAGTCATGATGCCCGTGTAAAAGTAGTTCTGGCGACACCAAATTCCTCCTTCCTGTCCTCCTCCTCCTCCTCCTCCTCCTCCTGCTCCTCCTCCTCTTCCCCCTCCTCCTCCTCCTCCTCCTCCTCCCCCTCCTCCTCCTCCTCCTCCTCCTCCTCCTCCTCCTCCTCCTCCTCCTCTCCATCATCATCATCATCATCATCATCACCATCATCATCATCACCTGCTTTGCCCTCCTTTTCCATAATTCGGTGGTATCCACAAATCTGCAGTCATGGTGCCCGCGTAAAAATACTAGTCTTCTGGTGGGCACCAAATTCCTCCTTCTCCTCTTCCTCCTCCTCCTCGTCATCATCATCATGGTATCCAGCATGGTATCCAGAAATTATCAGCCATGACACCCGCATAAAAGTACTTCCGGTGGGTACCAAATTTCTCCTTCTTCTCCTCTTCCTCCTCCTCCTCTGCCTCCTCCTCATCGTTATCATCATCATCATCATCATCATCATCATCATCATCATCATCATCATGGTATCCAAAAAATCGCAAGCGTGACACTCGCATAAAAGTAGTTCTGGTGGACACCAAATTCCTCCTTCTCCTCTTCCTCCTTCTCCTCTTCCTCCTTCTCCTCTTCCTCCTCCTCCTCCTTCTCCTCTTCTTCTTCTTTCTCCTCCTCATCTGATTTTCTTTCTTCTTCCATTATGCATTGGTATCCAGATATTCGCAGCCATGATGCTCGCGTAAAAGTAGTTCTGGTGGACACCAAATTCCTCCTTCTCCTCTTCCTCCTCCTCCTTCTCCTCTTCTTCTTCCTCCTCCTTCTCTTCATCTGATTTTCTTTCTATTTCCATTATTCAATGGTATCCAGAAACTCGCAGCCTTGATGCCCGCGTAAAAGTAGTTCTGGAGTGCACGAAATTCTTCCTCCTCTTCCTCCTCCTCCTTCTCCTCTTCTTCCTTCTCCTCCTTATCTGCTTTTTCTGTCTTCTTCCATTTGTCAGTGGTATCCAGAAATCCGCAACCACGACGCCCGGGTACCAGTGGTTTTGGTGGGCACCAAGCTGGACCTTCGCCAGGACAAAGACCAAGTGCGACAGCTGAAGGAAACCAAGAACCAATCGCCGGTCTCCAACAGCCAGGGCGCGAGCGTGGCGCGCGCCATCAAGGCCAAACGGTACATCGAGTGCTCGTCCCTGACGCAGGAAAACCTCCACGAAGCTTTCCAAGACACTGTCCGCGCCGCGTTAAGCATGGAAAGTCCGCGTCGACAAAGCCGAAGTTCGGGTTCAAAGTGTGTGGTTTTGTGAAAGTAGCTTGTAGGCTTTGTTTCCTTTGTTGTAACTTGTTCATTATTCTACTTCGCCTTGGCTTAACCCTTTCGCCGCCAGCCATTTTTCATCCAAAACTTTCTCTCAAACTTACCTAGGTAACGAACAGTTGGCATCTGCAGTACTGTGAATCCTCCAATGACATGCATCAAATAAACCCTTTCCTTATCTCCCACAATTAACAACATAAGGATATTGGATAACTGACCCAACTTTTATGCCTTTTAGTAGCGTGGGTGTTAAATCAGTGTGGTGCTAAAATGCGACATTGGCGGTGAAAGGGTTAAAGACCCAGTGACGCGCCACGATTAAGTCCCTTAGTTGTTGTTTTTCTGGTTAGCTGTGACCCACATCCACATTTCCCCAACTCGAAATTGAGGCTGCTTTTTAAACTGATGTGTCGGTTTCAATTTGGGGCCATTTATATGGGAGTCAGACTTGGTCAAAACAAGATTTATTTCCTTTTATAAGAGGGAAAACACATGAAACCCGTGATTTTGACACGTGATCTGGTGGATCTTTAAGGCTGTGTCAGACCGATTGACATAGGCTAGAACACCAAGGCTACATCAAAATGTTGCTATGCCATGCATAGTTATGCGGGGATTGTCTTTAGCCATGACAAGTTCATAGCGTGACATAATCAGTCCCCCGAAATCCCCAGAAGACGGAGTCTGGCTGCCCACGTGGCGGGGTAATCAAAAACGATCACACACGTAACGTTCTCTTCCCTAGCTGATGCATTGGTATCATAGTGTTCAAGTGCTTCGGCTGTTGAGATGATCCCTGGATGTTGTTTTTAGCCAGGGTACGACAACAACAACAACGACAACAACAACAACAACAACAACAACAACAACAACAACAACAACAACAACATATTCTACAGTAATCAAAAGGCATGCTGCCTACAGCTTACTGAACAGTGTTCACAAAAGGCTATGATTTTGAAACCAGGAAACATTTTTGCACTGGCTCTTATAGCGCTTCAGCCAAATGGATAAGTTGGCCTTTTGGGAACCTTCCCCCAAACCAGCTGTCTTCAAGTCCTTGGTGCATAGAGAGTGGGGTGGGTGGGTGAGTGGGGGGTGCCCTGTGCAAGCATATGGGGGTGCCCTGTGCAAGCATATGGGGGTGCCCTGTGCAAGCATATGGGGCTGCCCTGTGCAAGCATATGGGGGTGCCCTGTGCAAGCATATGGGGCTGCCCTGTGCAAGCATATGGGGGTGCCCTGTGCAAGCATATGGGGCTGCCCTGTGCAAGCATATGGGGGTGCCCTGTGCAAGCATAAAAATTATGGGGGTGCCCTGTGCAAGCATATGGGGGTACCCCGTGCAAGCATATGGGGGTGCCCTGTGCAAGCATATGGGGGTGCCCTGTGCAAGCATATCCACTATAAATACATTTTAACCCAGCTCTCCATAGCAGTAGCTGCCTCCTTTAGAAGTCGCAGTAGGAAATGACAAACTGGCATATTTGTGAAAGAGAAAGTAATGTTCAGTAAGGTAGTTTAGTTGATCGATGGCATGCCTTGGAATTCTTCTTCTTCTTCGATCGCTCAGACAGTTTCCTGGCAATTATGAGCGCCGATGCGTCATGCTGCCGTTATGCGCCTAACTAACAAAATAGTTAGGCCAAACATGTCCGACTTGGGCTGGAGGACATCCGTTTGAAAGCGTTTCGTGAACAAAAAAGAAGGTTGGAGAATGTGCAGGTAAAGGCAGAAAGATAGATGACAGCAAGCAAAGGGAAAAGGCAGAGTCAAAGAGAGTGGCAGATTAGAGGAAGTTACAAGCGCAGAACTTCCAGAAGGTGGGGGAACTATTTATACGTAAGACCCCCCGGTATCCCCACGGGGGATGCCTTGGAATGAAAAAGAAACACCCGAAGGTGCTGACGAGACCCAGAGACGCAGCACTAAAGACGCATTTTGCTCGAATATTAATAATAACATCTTATGTAAGCAGATTTTCTCATCATCGATTCACACCTAACCACTCCTACCCCTAATTTTCTTATCATCATTTTTTTGGGTAACATGTGTATGTTACTGAGAATATGTAACATTAATTTGCTGAGCTTTTAGTCCTACGTAATGGTGCATTTTCACCTCCTTATTTAAAACCTAGCGGAAGGAAGAAATGTGTAATCGGTAACCGGTGCTTGGTTTAAAAAAAAACCCACTAGCGCAACGCCTAGTACCGGAAATACCGAGCACCGGTAATGCCAAGTACCGGTAATGCTGAGCAGCAGTTTTTTTGGGTCCACGAAATATTATATTATTACTTTTGTGTCTTTCCATCTTCTTCTCTCATCCTGCTCTACCCACCACCCCACCCCCTCCCCCACCATCCCTCGCCCGAAGCATGCCTTTAAAGAGCAGCCTCAATTGGAAGTTGGGAGAATTTGTATGTGGGTCACAGTTACCCCGAAAAAAAAACCAAGGGACTTAGTCGCGGTGGGTCAGTGTGCCGTTAACAAAAACTACAGGAACAATGCAAGTTTTAACTCTTTTTTTTTGTTTGGGAGGGGGTGGGTCAGGGTCGGAGGGTGTGGGTGATTTTGTTCTGTTTTGTTTCTTTCCATTGTGCGGGTGCTGAGTGGGCGCAGCTTTAACAGAAGGTGGTGGCTGAATGGGACCCATCTGAATAATGTAGTATAGTTAGCAACACCATCATTGTCTTAATTAAAGTATGACTGAATATCTTCATTTCTTTGTTTTCTATATCGCACTGTTCTCCTGCCTCGCCTTTATCCACACACACTCATTTACGCGCGCGCGCGCACGCACGTACGCACGCACACGCGCGCACACGCACGCACACACACACACACACACACGCGCGCGCGCGCGCATGCACCCACGCACGCACACACGCACATATGTGTGCATATGTCCAACTTCTTGCGAAGCATGATTAATTTTGTTGTCCATTTTTCCTTAGATTTGTTTCCATTTTTAATGCATGCAAATGTGTTTCCTTGCTTGTATTGTGCTTGTACGAGACCACGCTGTAAATTCACCTAACGTGATAATACTGACTTGACTTGACACCAGCTTCCTCAAAAGAAGGAGAGACTTAATGATTTAGTTTCGCCTTCGATGGAGAACAATCTGCCAATAGTTTTGACAGTCTGTCTG
>CM065682.1:15493919-15511419 GCA_017654935.2 Phymorhynchus buccinoides
AAGCAACCATAAGACCACCCGGCCAGCCGTGAAGTTAGGGGAAGATGGGGTAAAAAGCGCATGGGCGTGTAAGAATCCCACCCCAATTATCTCATGAAATAACGAACATTTCAGTCAAATTTGCCCATGAGACGAATGCTAGACATTAACGCTCGTCTCATGGGCAAAATGAGACTGACATTTGCTTCATTTCATGAGATAATTGGGGTGGGCTTCTTACCCGCCCATGCGCTTTTTACCCCGTCTTCCCCTACGGCACGCCGAACGGGAACCTTGCCGGGTTTTTTCGCAGAGGGGCAGGCATGTCCGTCACCAGCAATGCCACGCACTTGCAACACCCCGTAGCATAATTGTCCGTCACCGTAGGTGATCGGACTTTGCCGTGGTCTGGTTTGTATTTTTGTTTGTTTGTTTTTCTGTCTGTCCCAAGGATACCTCCCGAACCGCTTGTTTTGTTTGTTTGTTGTTTGTTTGTTTTTTGTTTAGTTTTTTTTTTTGTTTGTTTGTTTTTTTTTTCTGTCTGTCCCAAGGATATCTCCCGAACCGCTTGACCGAATCGCATCAACTTTTGTCTGCTGGTGTGTCACCATGAGAGGAAGGCATCCGAAAAAAATGTTTCGCCGTCGTGACCTTGACCTTGGCTTACGACCTTGAAAACCGAAAATCGTTAAGGGGCCATAACTCCCACACCGTTGGTGTTAGAGTCTTCAAATTTGGCATGTACGTACTTTGGCTTATGCCCGTTCTGATGGTGGCATACCGATCAAGGTCAACGTCACGGTCCGGGAGATCGGTAGGCCTTGAATGTGGTAGGGGTCTACAAACTGGGTTTTAAGCTTTATTTTCCACATTTGTGCTTGACAGAAGCGCTTCAGATTGTATACTGTATACCCTAGAGTAGAAAACATCCCAGCATAAATTATCGCCATGCTGACCTTGGCCTTGAAGTTTGACCTTAAAAACCGAAATTTCCTTCTTTACGCTATGTATTTCTTCTTCAAGCTGTATCTCGTGAACTAGAAGACAGAATCCCTTGCAATTTTGTGTCAGGATGTGACACTCGACGGGGTGTCGCAAGTGCGTGGCATTGCTGGTGACGGACATGTCTGCCGCTCGGCGACGCCCTTGTCTTCTTCTTTTTCTTCTGCGTTCTTAGGCCATATGGCCATAATGGGTAAGGTACGTAGTAAAATATGTGTCCTTGAAATTAACACGTTATTGACACACTCGAATTCTTCTTTTTCACTCAGAACTTCCAGAAGATGGGGAGGGACTATTTTTATGAAAGACCCCCCGGTATCCCCACAGGGAGAGACTCGTGGAGGGGGCGGGGTCTTCCAGCTCCCCGTATGGAGGCACGAGGCATCCACTCACCTAAAACAAAACGCTCGAATAAGAGGGTGATGTCGGGTGTGCTTCCCTTTGGCTTAATCATGCAGTACTAGAAGGGGGTGTCGTAAAACACTTTGGAGGATGGGAGATAATTTACGGAGAGTCCTCCTTCCCCTTGTTTACTTCACTCGAATAAGTATGCAAAATATAGAAGCAATGGTGTGTGTGTGTGTGTGTGTGTGTGTGTGTGTGTGTGTGTGTGTGTGTGTGTGTGTGTGTGTGTGTGTGTGTGTGTGTGTCACACCACATCACATAACACATCATATGACATTATATCATATTGCGAAATAAATGACAGGACGGAAACGGTAGTTCCACTGTTGCCGCGTTACAGAAAGGGCGAAATGGGTAAGGTCGAAATGGGAAAGGCCAAAAGTTTGGGACGTTCCTATAAAACAAAATGGGGGATGGGATCGAGAAATGGGGAGGGTGGGCAAATAGAAAAATCGATGTGAATGATAGAGGTTAATAGGGCTCGCACATTTGTTATGGGGTCGATTGAGTGTTTCTATCGTTCTTTCGTCTTCGTTTCTTTCTTTCTCCCACACCCCTACCCCCGTTTATATCTTGTGCTGGACGAGTACTGACTCGAGGGTATTAATACCACTGCGTGCGTCATGAGTATGTCTTCTTCGAGTTCTCTGCCACGGCTACTCGCAGACCGTCAACATGAACGTGATTCGCTGCGTGTAGGCTAAATAGGCCTACACCCGTGGTGCTTAAACTAAGGATTAATCCTCTTTTCGTTTTTGCATACGTCTTGGCAGTGTGACTGTTTTAGTCTGTCAAACTGGTATCTGGGCATCAATTTCTGGATTCTGGTTTACAACATAACTTTGATATACTTCCCCTGAATTTGACTGTGACTACCGGCTGTTTTAGACATTTTTTAGCTATCCACCTCATGTTCTCGCCTTCCAATGTTCTTTCTGTTTCATGAAAATAACCGTAGCCTAATCCTAACTCTATCCCTATCCTGAGCAAGGCAGAATGTTGCTTCAGAATGAGCAGACTGCGTTCATGTTGACGGTCTGCGAGTAGCCAGGCGTGTCTGTCCGTTCATCCGTTCGTTCGTCCGTTTAAGAAGATTTGACACGGACCAAGAAGGAAGTAATGAAGATGATCGACCTCTGCTGATACGATGACACAAAGTGAGAAACTGGTAGGCGGACATTACAGTTTACTTCGACACTACTCGTCATATACACACACGCGCGCGCGCGCATGCGCCGCACAGTGACAGTTCGCCGCTAGGTAGTGGTACAAAGAAACGTCTCTCTTTCTCTCTGGAGTGTGTGACTTTCAAATCAAATGTGCTGGTCGTGCTAGTATAGCGAGAGAAAGAGCGGTTGGTTGATTATTCTACTGCTTTAATTCATTAATTAAGGAAGGATCCTTCATGGTAGTAAGCCTATAGCCATGCAGGCCATCAAATGCGTCGTGGTTGGGGACGGGTAAGTGTTTTTTTGGTAAATACTTTTCTTGTTGTTGTTGTTGAGAACGTATTGTTGGTTTTAGTTTATTGTTGTTGTTGTTTTCTTTTCTTCTTCCTATTTCCCTTCCTCTTCCTCCTACTTCTCTTCCTCCTCCTCCTCCTCCTCCTCCTCCCCCTCCTCCTCCACCTCTTCTTCTTCTTCTTCTTCTTCTTCTTCTTCTTCTTCTTCTTCTTCTTCTTCTTCTTCTTCTTCTTCTTCTTCTTCTTCTTTTTTTTTTTTCTTTTCTTCTTCTGCCCCTCCTCGTCCTCTCCTTTTTTCTTCCTTCTCATCATCGTTTTCTTCTTCTCTTTCTGCTTCCTCCTCCTCCTCCTCCTCCTCTTTTTCTCTTTCTGCTTCTCCTCCTCCTCCTCCCTCCTCCTCCTCCTCCTCCTCCTCCTCCTCCTCCTCCTCCTCCTCCTCCTCCTCCTCCTCTTCTCTTTCTGCTTCCTCCTCCTCCTCCTCCTCTTCTTCTCTTTCTGCTTCCTCCTCCTCCTCCTCCTCCTCTTCTTTCTCTTTCCTCTTCCTCCTCCTCCTCCTCCTCCTCCTCCTCCTCTTCTTCTTCTTTCTGCTTCTTCCTCCTCCTCCTCCTCTTCTTCTCTTTCTGCTTCCTCCTCCTCCTCCTCCTCCTCCTCCTCCTCCTCCTCCTCCTCTCTCTTTCTGCTTCCTCCTCCTCCTCCTCCTCCTCCTCCTCCTCCTCCTCCTCCTCCTCCTCCTCCTCCTCTTCTCTTTTCTCCTTCTTCCTCCTCCTCCTCCTCCTCCTCCTCCTCCTCCTCCTCTTCTTCTTCTTCTATTTCTGCTTCCTCCCCCCCCCCTCCTCCTCCTCCTCCTCTTCTTCTCTTTCTGCTTCTTCCTCCTCCTCCTCCTCCTCCTCTTCTTCTCTTTCTGCTTCCTCCTCCTCCTCCTCCTCTTCGTCTTCTCTTTCTGCTTCCTCCCCCTCCTCCTCCTCCTCCTCCTCCTCTTCTTCTCTTTCTGCTTCCTCCTCCTCCTCCTCTTCTTCTTCTCTTTCTGCTTCCTCCTCCTCCTCCTCTTCTTCTTCTTCTCTTTCTGCTTCTTCCCTCCTCCTCCTCCTCCTCCTCCTCCTCCTCCTCCTCCTCCTCCTCTCTCTTCTCTTTCTGCTTCTTCCTTCTCCTCCTCCTCCTCCTCCTCCTCTTCTTCCCTTTCTGCTTCCTCCTCCTCCGCTTCTCTTTCTGCTTCCTCCTCCTCCTCCTCTTTTTTCTCTTCCCCTTTTCTGCTCTTGTTCCTTTTTCTCTTCCTTACCTTCCTTAACTCCTCTTCTTTATTTAGTTATGTTCTTCTCTCTATATTGATTTTGTGCAAGCTTTCTTCTTCCTCTTCTTCCGCTTGTTTCGATTTTGTTGTGGTCGTTATCCTCGTCTTTTGTGTTGATTAGGTTGGTTTTTTTTCCTAAGGATATTTTTTTCTATTATTATAATTATACTCTTTGTACATTTTTTGTCTATATCATATGTTTAACGTCATTCCTCTAGAGTTCAGTATTTGACATAATGTACTGTATATAATGCATGAACGTTCATTACAGATAATGATGATGTCATCTCCGTCGTAATAGTCATTCTTCCTTTTCTTTCTATTTTTCTTCTGTTACTTGTTTGGTAGCATGTCGTCAGATCGTCTGATTCCCGTATTATATCGAGATGTTTGAGTGCTTGTCTGTTTGGCAATGACAGCTTTGTCTGCTTGTTTCTGTCTGTGTCTCTATGTGTCAGCCCTGTGTCTGTCTGTCTCCCTCTCTGTGTGTGTCCCTGTCTGTCTGTCTATCTGTCTGTCAGTCTAACCAAATTATGTAGTGCTTCCAAAGAGATTGCAGTATAGAGCGTGTGCATTAAGTCAATCAAATTAAACACCTTTATTAAGGTCTCTGAACTACTTGTGAACATTTTTCACTCTTTCACCACGTCAGCACAGTGATAGGCCATTCGTAATAATATTATGACTTATTAGAT
The DNA here is from genome assembly GCA_017654935.2 of Phymorhynchus buccinoides. Taxonomy (NCBI): domain Eukaryota; kingdom Metazoa; phylum Mollusca; class Gastropoda; order Neogastropoda; family Raphitomidae; genus Phymorhynchus; species Phymorhynchus buccinoides. The sequence continues at coordinate 15,498,751 of CM065682.1, forward strand.
AAACCCGTGCTCCGCACGGCATCACCCCTCCCTTCCGCCCACTCACCCGTGCTCCGCACGGCAGCATGAAGTATCTGCGCTTCCTAGCTTCGCTTGGGGTTTCCCCTATCCTGCTTTCCCCCTCCCCGTGCCCCCCCCCCCCCCCCCCCCCCTTCCCCACCCCCAGCTTTCCAAACTTCCAGAAGGTACTCGCCTCCCTCTTCTCCTTCCTAGCTTCGCTTGGGGTTTCCCCTATCCTGCTTTCCCCCTCCCCGTGCCCCCCCCCCCCCCCCCCCCCCCCCCCCCAGCTTTCCAAACTTCCAGAAGGTACTCGCCTCCCTCTTCTCCTTCCTAGCTTCGATTGGGGTTTCCCCTATCCTGCTTTCCCCCTCCCCCCATCCGCCCACCCCCAGCTTTCCCCCTCCCTGGGCTGCGCCCCCCTCCCTTCCGCCCACTCCCCTCTCCTTTAAAAAAAAAATGATGAAAAGCCTCCCCCAAAAAAAACAACAACAAAAAAACAAATTGTGGCGAGGGGCAGACTCGAACCCGCGACCTACACGACCTACGGATTTGCGACTCAGCGTCCTATTAGCTAACCTATCGAGGTATTAAGGCTTCGTCGAAAGTCGCTGTAAAAATTTCATTATAAGAGGAAGAAGGGAAAGCAGACAAGTGGGACCAATTGACGCAGCTTCAAAATAATGCCAATTGACACGCGAGCAACATTTTGCCTTCAAAATCAACTTTCAAAAGCAAAATTTTGAATCCGACCTAGCGGAATAACTAGACGAAGCGCGTATCTCGACCCGCATCGCGAGCGAAAGTCCGACATTTACGCGGTACTCGAGTTTTTAGGGTCCCCTCCTCGGATCCTTAGCGCATTTAAAAAATAGATTATATCACTATGTTGCCGGCCTTATGGAAAGAGTGACAAAATGTTCACGTGTACTGAGACCGCTAGCTTTAACAACCATTTTTGCTTTAAGAAAATCGTCCGTACAGTATAAGAATCTACATTCCTTTAGCCATATTTTAAACAATCATTTTATAATTTATATCAGTCCCCGAGCCGAAGGTTCGCGAAGCTATTGTTTTTGTCTGATCCGTCCGGCGTGCCTCCGTGCCTCCGTCCGTCCGTCCGTCCGTCCGTCCGTTTTTCTCAAAAACTATTCAGTCTATCATCATCAAAGTTGGATTACTAGTTTGCCAAGATGCCAGCCATCCACTGATGTATTTAGTTTTACAAGGTCGCGCCAGTTAGGGTGTTCAAACCCCGAAACACATAATCGCTAATATCTCGCGAAGTTTTGCATGTATTTCAATGCAGTTTTTTTCACAACATTTCTTGATGAATGGTCTATAACACAGTTGTCATGAATATTTCTGTGCGCTCGTGTGCGCATGATCGCGCGCGCTCAAATCACGGGTCCGAAACCCAAGGCTATATAAAAAAAACCTATTCAGTTACGTGTTGTTCTGATGCGTTCTTATGTAGTTACGTGCTGTTTTGATGCGTTTTTATGACACATTCCTATTTCCGAGTAGCTCGGCGATGCTGCGAGGGGACTTTGCAGCCGCTCGGCTTTGCACTTGTTATAAATTTTATTCCGAAGCGTCCTTTTTCTTTCTTTTGTGTCCACTTTGAAGTCATCTATTTGGGGCAGTGAGTGGCTGCCTCATGCCTCCATACGGGGAGCTGGACAACCCCGTCCCCTCCACGAGTCTCTCCCCATGGGGATACTGGGGGGGGGGGGGGGGGGGGGGGGGGGGTCTTTCGTGAAAAATCCTTCCCCCGCCTTCTGGAAGTTCTGTGCTTGTAACTTCCTCTAATCTGCCACTCTCTTTGACTCTGCCTTTTCCCTTTCCTTTCTATCATCTACAATCTTTCTGACTTCTTGGCCCATTCTCATGCCTTTTTTTCAAAAAAGTCTTCCAAATAATATTTCTCCTTTGAGCTCCTCCGAAATCGGAATGTGTCGGCTGTATGCAGCGGGGAGACTAGTGAAAACTGAAAACCGGACACGTACGTACCTTACCCATTATGGCCATATGGCCTGTGAATGCAAAAGAAGAGGACGACGAAGAAGAAGTCATTTATCTCAACGCTGCAGAAATGACGGGAAAATGTCGTGCCTGTATAATAATAATAATAATAATAATAATTGTCCTAAAGGCGAAGGATGTCGTTTGGCAATAACTGACACAGACTGACGTCAGCTGTCTCTCTCTAACAGTCTCACTCTCAGGATATAGGCCGCGGCAATAAACGCGAGATGTGTGTCTCGATCGCTGGCAATTTGTTTTTGTCCTCCGCCCCACATAATGAGAAGAAGGACTACACTTTTTCCCCCCGCATCTTTTGTGTTTATTTATTTGTTTGCTTGTCTGTCTGTAGGATATCTCGTGAACCTCTGCGCGGAATCGCTTCAAAATTCGTATATTTATGTACTGCTTTATTGAGTATGAGAGATCACTGGACAGAAAGAAAGCTTATCCGTGTTGGTCATAACCTTGGAAGTTTTACCTCGATCGAAAACGAAAAGTTGTTGCTGTGTCTTTCAGGTTATCAGGTATTTGGTATTTGGTATATTCTAATCACAAAGACTTATCTCTGTGAAATTCGGACTGCTCTCCCCCGGAGAGCGCGTCGCAGCAAGTGCAGCGCCTACCCAATTTATATATAAACTTTGGGGGGGGGGGGGGCATAGGGTGAGGATGGGGGGGGGGGGCATAGGGTGAGGATGGGGGGGGGGGGGGGCACACTTGGAAAACCTATCTATCAATTTGGCCATGCCAGGCAACGGGGTTTCTTCCTGTACCGACTTTTATGAAATCTGGAGCTACAGACTTCAAAATTAGTAGGCCCTATGTGGATACATTACCTAATTTTCGCCTGCTCTATTTTCTTTTAAGTCTGTACTCTCCGTTACAGTACACACCAGTGTGTGTGTGTATGTGTGTGTGTGTGCGTGCGCGCGTGTGCGTGCGTGTGCGTGCGTGCGTGCCCGCGCGCGCGCGTGTGTGTGATTAATTTAACTATTTCCACTAATCGTGATATTAGACGCGCGCGTGTGTGTGTGTATGTGTGTGCGTGCGTGTATGCGCGCGCGCATATGTGTATGTGCGCGCGTATGTGTGTTTGCGTGCGTGCGTGTGTGTGTCATTCATTTAACTAACGTTATATTAGACGCGTGTATGTGTGAGTGTGTGTGTGTATGTGTTTGTGTGTGTGTGTGTGTGTGTGCATGCGTGCGAGCGTGTGTGTGTGCGTGCGTGCGTGTGTGCGGGCATGTGTGTGTGTGTGTGTGTGTGTGTGTGAGAGAGAGAGAGAGAGAGAGAGAGAGAGAGAGAGAGAGAGAGAGAGAGAGAGAGAGAGAGAGAGAGAGAGAGATTCAAGTTGGGTCTACTTACAATCGCGTCCATTTCAGGGCTGTGGGGAAGACATGTCTGCTCATCAGCTACACAACCAATGCTTTCCCCGGAGAGTATATACCTACAGTGTGAGTATAACTTGAACGAGTACCGCAGCAAAGCTGCCAACCACACCATAACTATCTATTATGGCAGATAACGTATCATCCGAGAATGTACCGTCAATGTTATAAGAGAATATTATACTCTGACAATAATTGTCCTTTGCCGATCTACGATCGCAAAGGAGTATTGTCCTTTGCCGATCTACGATCGCAGAGGAGTATGAATTCGTTCGTGTATGTTTCTTTGTGGTTGTGTTTTGTTTGTTTGTTGTTGTTTTGTTCTGTCTGTCCCCGGCCACGGATATCTCCCGAACCGCTTGACAGAATCGCTTCACATTTTGTGTGGTGGTGTGGCACCATGAGAGGAAGGCATCCGCGCATAAATTATGACCAGGCGCCGTGGTGTAGTGGTTAGCGTCGCGGACTACTGGCTGGGAGATCTTGGGTTCGAATCCCATCAGAGGCGAGGGTTTTTTCGGTCCTGGACCGACTCCTACCCAGAGTGAGTGGCCATGGGCTCAATGGGAAGACTGAAACCACACAGTCGAGTTTCATCCGCTTAACGCATGCGATTCTGAGAGTGTTGCTCTAATTGCAAGACCAACACTGCAGGTGTCTGTAGTTCTCGGGCCTGGTTAACGCCGGGATATCATTATGAAAGGAAGTGTAGAATACAGCCCTGCCATGCAGTCTCAGACCGATACGGAACTCCATAGCATCATCATCATCGTTATCATCGGCCTCATTTTCCATCAATCATAAAATTAAAAAATGTCTCAAATTCTGTGGCTTTGCATGCCCTGCTCTCATGGTGACCTCAGTTTCGGTTTCCAATCCAGTCTATGCCTTGGTGCGTTCGGGTCAAGGTCATGGGGATCAGTGTGTTCTGGGGAGCTGTCGGTGGACGGTCGTGGTGGCGCCCTCGGAGGAGGACCTCACTCACGCTGGCTCCGAGACTGAGAGAATAGTGTCGTCAGTAGGGGGCTTAGTAGGTGGTGTCCTGAACAGACTCCACTGAACTCCACCGAAGTGACTCAGCAGCAGTGCAGTGTCTCCTCGGTTGGTTGCCTCCTGACCTAACATAGATTCGCTCCCCTTGACTGCTGGTCTGCTGCGACTTGAACAAACCCGGGTGTAGCTGCGAATTGGGATTCGGAACGAGCGGCGTGGGAGCAACGCCACTGAATAGCCCAGAAGATGGGACAGCAAATTAAAAAAAATATAAAAAATTGCGGTCCCTGACCTTGACCTCGGCGTATGACCTTGTTGTATATTAGGTTTGTCATGAAGCATACTTGTCAGCAATGATGATGATGATGATGACGATGATGATGATGATGATGTTGATGGTGATGACGATGATGATGATGATGATGATGATGACGACGACGATGATGATGATGATGATGATGGTGATGACGACGACGAATATGATGACGACGACGACAATGACGATGATGATGCTGATGCTGATGATGATGCTGACGAAAATGATGACGACGACGATGATGACAATGATGATGATGATGATGATGATGAAAATGATGGTAATGATGACAGGTTCGACAACTACTCGGCCAATGTGATGGTGGACGGGCGGCCGGTGAACCTGGGTCTGTGGGATACGGCTGGTCAGGAGGATTATGACCGACTCCGACCTCTGTCCTACCCGCAGACCGTAAGACCTCTGCCCAAGCTATTCATTTTGACCTGTCTGTCTCTGTCTGTCTTTGTCATTGTCTGTCTGTCTTTGTCTCTGTCTGTCTGTGTGTACGTTTGTCTCTGTCTGTCTCTATCTCTTTATCTGTCTGTCTCTCTGTCTCTCTGTCTTTCTCTCTCTCGCTCTCTCTCTCTCTCTCTCTCTCTCTCTCTTTCTCTCTCTCTCCCTCTCTCTCTCAGGTGTTTTAATTGGATTAAAACACCTGATGCCTGAACTCTCTCTCTCTCTCTCTCTCTCTCTCTCTCTCTCTCTCTCTCTCTCTCTCTCTCTCTCTCTCTCTCTCTCTCTCTCTCTCTCTCTCTCTCTCTCTCTCTCTCTCTCTCTCTCTCCCTCTCCTGTGTTTTAATTGGATTAAAACAACTGATGCCTGAACTCACTCTCTCTCTCTCTCTCTCTCTCTCTCTCTCTCTCTCTCTCTCTCTCTCTCTCTCTCTCTCTCTCTCTCTCTCTCTCTCTCTCTCTCTCTCTCTCTCTCTCCTCATATCCTGCATTATGTGTTGTTATATTGTGTCCAACGTTGACTCAATTTGCCTTTATTCATAATACATTTGACTCATTTTCGTTTTTTGCATGGATCCCTGACGCTGCAAATATCGTAATCCCCCTTGACATAAGGACTGTACTTGTCAATGTCAATAAAAACGATTCTGAAGCGTCTGAAGCGTCTCTCTCTCTCTCTCTCTCTCTCTCTCTCTCTCTCTCTCTCTCTCTCTCTCTCTCTCTCTCTCTCTCTCTCTCTCTCTCTCTCTCTCTCTCTCTCTCTCTCTCTCTCTCTCTCTCTCTCTCTCTCTCTCTCTCTCTCTCTCTCTCTCTCTCTCTCTCTCTCTCTCTCACACACACACACACCTCTCCCTCTCTCTGTTTGCGCTAGCGAGTGTGGGCTTAGGCATACTCGGAGCAAAGAAATGATGATATATTAAATAACCCATAACATATTTTGCCCGAAGCAACGGCTCTAAATACATAAGAAACACTCCCCGGTGTAATTATGCGAGGAGAGGAATAAACATTAACCTTATGACAGTTACATTTCGCAATCATGTTTTGTCTGTCTGTTTGTCTTTTTGTCTTTCTGTCTGACTGTCTGTTTGAGAACCTGTGTACAGATATGTTTTTGAACATTTCAACAACAGAGTTGAGGCGAATTGAAAATCTTATGAAAATGATGCTGAGCGATCAATACATAACTTATAATTATAGGACTATAGAAGGCCTAACCTCACAGTGTGTTTTGTTAGTGTATTGCTAATTTCAATTTGCTAGTATACAGATTACTAGAATAGTTATGAATAGATGTCGGTGATGTTTGATTTAGGCTAAATGCCCAAACAAACCCGATCCTTTAAATGGTAGAGATTACCAAGGTCATCGGTTTTTTCAATTTATGTTTTCTCTCTTTTTTTCGTGCGTGCGAGTGCGCGCGCGCGCGTGTGTGTTTGTGCGTATGCGTGCTTGCGTGAGTGTGTATGTGCGTGCGCGAATGTGTGCGTGCGTGCGTGTGTACGTGTGTGTGTGTGTGTGTGCTTGCGTGCGTGCGTGTGTGTGTGCGTACGTGCTTGCGCATGCGTGCGTGCGTGCGTGTGTGTGGGAGTGCGCGCGCGCGCGCGCGTGTGTGTATAATTATGTGTGTGTATGTTGCTTTGTTATGTATGTGTTTATTTCATTGTTTTTTTTGGTTTATTTTTCAGGACGTGTTTCTTCTCTGCTTTTCGGTAGCAAGTCCGGCTAGCTTCGAAAATGTTCGAGCAAAGGTATTTCTTGTCAAAACAAATTACTCATGTCTTTCCAAGTAATTTATATATGCATAATGAGTGCACAGGTGCGGCTTTTCCTGGTATACAAGGATTTCCTATTTTTGAATTTTGCCAGAGAAAAGGAAGTGCCTTTGTTTTAATTTGTCAAACAAGATACTTTGTGTGTCTACTGTATTTTTCAAACGCTTTAAAATAAGCATTTGTATAAATTGTGGAAAAAGCAAACTAAAATACTTTCATAAATCATGTTTTGCTTCAGCTGCAGGGGGACATTACCCCTGGACCCCAGCCTTTCAGGTTGTGTTTTTTCATTGTGTAAAGTTGCACCCATGTGTGTCTGTGTGTGTGTGTGTGTGTGTGTGTGTGTGTGTGTGTGTGTGTGTGTGTGTGTGTGTGTGTGTGTGTGTGTGTGTGTGTGTGTGTGTGTGTGTGTGTGTGTGTGTGTGTGTGTGTGTGTGTGTGTGTGTGTGTGTGTGTGTGTGTGTGTGTGTGTGTGTGTGTGTGCGTGTGCGCGTGTGTATGTGTGTGTGTGTGTCTGTGTGTGTGTGTGTGTGTGTATGTGTGTGTGTGTGTGTGTGTGTGTGTGTGTGTGTGTGTGTTTCTGTGTCTGTCTGTGTGCAAAGAGCTAATCGGAATGAAAACAGACACAACGGTTATTGAAAATGACAGTTCTTGAAAATATCCTCAAAGTATTTAAATAAGCCTACAGTCGCCTGGTGTTTCAGATTCTGGTGTAGAGTGGCGCACTGAGAGGTAACGCGTTCGCCTCGTATCATATACAGTAAACCCAAGCTCGAACCAGGGTACAGGACAATAAACCGAAGTCCCGTGTGCCCTTGCACTTAGCACACGCTAAGCCAAGTCATGAAGTGGCAACGAAAAAGTTGTCATTTGATCAAAAATCCACATACCCCCCCCCCCCCCCCCTTACTTCCTCATCAGTCACACAAAAATCGCTGCAAATAAAAAAAATAAACAAATGGTGGCGTGCCTCTGGATGCGACGCGCTCTCCAAGTGGGAGCAACCCGAATTTCGCAGAGACGCCTCTGTGACTATAAAGTACAAAATACTAAATACCAGATTATGTGTTGACACCCATAAAAAGTAAAAAAACCCATTAATTTTCCTCTCGTTGAAGGTATGTTTGAAAATAATGTGTGTAGCGATGCGGTTCGAAAAAACAAAAGTGCAGCGACACTTTGGCTTTAGAAAAAGTAAACATGTGGGCGTGAATAAAGTGATACAATTACTCGCACTTTTTGGATGTTTTTGAATATTTTGGCTTGTGCAATTTACGGAGAAAAACGTTTATATGCTTTAATTTTGTCTGATTGTTTATTACTATGCATTATTTTCTCCCCCGCGGGCTTCCACCTTGTCGTGGTGGGGGAGCTTTAAATTAAGAGTAGCTCCTCATCCCCATTTTGCAATTTATGACATGCCAGGTGTGGTTTTTATATTTTATTGTTCATGGCTTTCACTCGTGAGACCTTACGCACTTGAGTAGTGCATAATTATTTGCCTATATGGCTTTTTGTTTGTGGCTCAAGCCACAAACCTATAACTCACTTTGTCGGTCGGTCGGTCTGTCTGTCTGTCTGTCTGTCTGTCGGTCGGTCGGTCCAAAATTGTCGCACATTTTGACAAAATGTCGCACTTCAAATCGAGGCTACACTTCAAATTGAGGCCGCACTTTAAAATGATGTATTTTAAAAGCGTACAAAATAATAAACATACGTAATACAGACACTACTACAGACACGACGAGTATGCGGTGCTTCTTTTGATGAGTATAAGTAGGATACATAGTTTTAAATGTTTTCCAAAGATATAAAAAGTTACGAAAGGGTGCAGAGATAACATTCTGGTTTACAGATTAAAATTATTGAAAAGCCAGGGGAGGTGACTCATGATTGGAGTGGTAAAAATAGACCGCGTGCCACAAACTATTGCGATTTCGCGCTTGTTTTAGTATATATTTTTGTTTTTACTAGGATGCGTTTGTTAATCTTTTTGTTTCTTTTAACCTGGACCCGATAAGTAGAGTAGAGTGGCTCAACGTTTCCAGCACTGTGTGAAATGATGAGCTATAGGGTACAATGATGGAGATGCCATGTGGTGAATTGTTCTTTCTTCTCTCTCTCTCTCTCTCTCTCTCTCTCTCCTCCTCTCTCTCCCTCTCCACTCTCACACACCCCCCCCCCCCAGATTTTTTGACGTTGTTAAGAATCATTGATGTGTGTTTTGTTATACGTGGTCGAATTGTAAGCGGTGACAGTCCTGAGATGACCATAGCTGTTGACGGGACTATAACAGACTAACCATGTATTATTTTCCTGCGTGTTGTCTCCCCTGCAGTGGTTTCCTGAAGTGAGCCACCACTGTCCTGGAACTCCTATCGTCCTAGTTGGCACCAAGCTGGATTTGCGGGAAAACCCAGATATCGTGGAATCGCTGAAACGGAAACAACTGGAACCAGTGTCTTCAGTGAAGGTAAATTGCGATATTTTAAAAATTAAAAGCTTACATACCATGACACAAGTATTATCTCTGCTACAAAATACATTCGAAGAAAGCTTGGGTTTTTTTGTGTGTTTTTCTCCAGAATACAGAACATTTCATAAAGTTAACGTTGACAGGTTTTGTTTCTGAGGTTCACAAATACAGACATTGGACACAAAAAAGTTTTATGAAAGCAAAATACATTTGTTTGTTCGTTTAAAGAGGATATGCCTTCGAAGAAGATTATGCACAAATAGTATTTTATGCGACACTTGAACATTTGAAATTATTGTTCCTCTACGTTCGGATGTCCTTTTCGTACTCCCGATGCAATATGTTTTTAATTTATTGTTGCCACTTGTTTGTTTGGTTGGATTGAAATGGTTCTAAGAGTATGTACGTGTGCGCTTACATGTCTGTGTGTGTGTGTTTATGTATATATGTATGTATGTGTGCGTGTGCGTGTGTGTGTGTGTGTGTGTGTGTGTGTGTGTGTGTGTGTGTGTGTGTGTGTGTCATGCGCATCTTTATTGAGGGTTAAAGAATAAGCTAACAAAGTTTTTTTTCATCCTGCCCTCATAAAAAAATACACATCAATCAAAAATCAATGAACTTAACATATTTACAGGCAAAACAGAAAACATTATGATGTGTGTGCGCATGTGTAGACAGCACGCACACGTGCCACACACACACACACACATGTGTATGTTCATCTGCTAACACACACACCACACACACACACACAATGTCAGAAGGAAAGGGAAGTTAGAAGGAAGAAAAAGAATATATTTCCAGACATAAGAACATGCAATGCATTCCATCTTAATAATGTCAAATTACAATTTATCAATCCAGCTTCTTTAAAGTTTTTTTAAAAGCTGTTTAGATGGACATGATTTCAGGGGTTGTTCCATGTGTATTATGTCAAGCTGGATTTGAACAGATCGTTATGGGGCTTAGGAAATTAAAGCTTATGAGTATGTCGATTATGTAAAGGAACTTATTATTTTATTTGGGGCTGTTCCGTTTACGATGTTCCGGAAGGATGTTTAGTTGTTTATAGTCAATTATTGTCAAACTAGTAGACTTAAGTAGGACAAGCTTTAAAGCTCTTTTGTGTTTGTGTGTGTGTGTGCGTGTGCGTGTGCGTGTTGCGCGTGCGCGCGTGCACGCGTGCACGCGTGCACGTAAATATTATAGGCCTATGTGTGTGCCTGTGTAGAAGCACGCTAAAGTGTCATTCTTCTCTCTTTCCCTTTCTTCAATCCAGCGTTGTAGATTCAGGGGGTACTGTTATTCTTCTCCGACGACAACCAGAAGCTCTTCTTTATTGGCTACTGCAAAGAACACCTTTTGCAAGAGTGAATGCCCTTGGTGGGTGGGGGAAGATGGTTGAGTACTGACCAAACAAGGGAATGACTCTCGCCAATAACCCTAGTTGAGGCCACTTAATGGCTGCCTTTTGCAAGAGTGAATGCCCTTTTGGATACTGATCACCAAGGGCTTAACTCTTGCCGTCAAGGGCGTTAATAACCCTAGTTGCAGTAGCCAGCTTCTGGTTCTCATCCGAGGAGTATGATAGTACTGTGTGGTGCTGTTGTCGTACCCTGGCTTAAAGACTCCAGGGATCATCCCAAAAGCCGAAGCACCTGAACGCTATGGTACAAATGCACTCAGCTAGGGATAAGAACATTACGCGTGTGACCGTTTTTGATTACCCCGCCACGTGAACAGCCACACTCCGATTGCTGAGGATTTAGGACTGATGATGTTATGCCAGGAGCTTGCCATGGACTAAAGACAATCCCCGCATAACTATGCAGAACATAACATTTCGATGTAGCCTTGGTGTTCTAACTTATGTCGATTGGTCTGGCACAGCCTTATAAGCCAAGGCGGGCGCGTGGCGCTATAACCCTTTGCGATGTCTTTATGGTCACAATACACGCTGCTATTTTTCGCTGTTTGTTTCCCCATGACAGCAGAGTGACAATCTGTCAATAGTATGACTTACATACCACCGTGTTGCCATCATGAAAAAAAGCGAAAAATAGCAACCTGAATGGTGACCATTATTTTGTTTGTTTGTTTGTTTCCCTCAGGGGCAGGCCCTATCGAAGGAGATAGACGCCGTGAAGTATCTGGAATGCTCTGCTCTGACTCAGAGGGGTCTGAAGGCGGTCTTTGACGAGGCCATCCGGGCGGTGCTGGTGCCCAAGGCCAAAGCTCACAAGCCCAGCAAATCCTGCACGCTCTTGTAAAATGAAAAAAGGAGGGTGGGGGAAAGCGTAAAGAATGAAAAAAACCCACCTTCTAAAAATAAAACTACTAGCTCAATAGGAATTGTTCGGAAACAATTAAGGGGAGTCATTTCATGGTGTGTGGGAGTGATCTCGCCTAATTCAATCGGTCAAACAGGGGAAGTTACTCTACCATCAGATAGATCCCCAGCCCTCGCCTCGTGTGTTTGAGGAGACGCACAGCATGTAGAACGCAGTGCGTCATTTTAAAATTGATGTCATTTATATTTTACGTCACAGTTTGCAAGTTCTATCACTTTGTAGCAACTGGCCACCCCTTATTTTTCTTTTTAAAAAAATTTGCAAGTCGCTGACTGACATCCTGCGGTTTCAAGCTTCGACGCCATGCCACCATGGTTGCTATGGTTTTGACCGAGTAAGTCTATGATGATCAACTCTAGTTTTCACCAAGTGCTCTCCCCTAGTTTTTTTTTCTCCGAAAATCGTCTATTGTAAAGTAAACAAACTTCCAGACTATAACTTCTATAAGTAAATTACGGTAGTTTTTGATACTACACAAACCCAACAAATGTCGTACCGACTTGTAAAAGAAAATAGGAGAGAAAAAAAGAATGAAAAAAAATAAAATAAAATAAAGCATAACAAACTTCTTTAAAAAATAAAAAAAAAATTTAAAAAAAACAGAAAACCCACTCGCTCAATTGTAAAAAAGCGCAGAAAACAAACTTCTATCTCATGGTAAATTACAGCAGTTTTGAGTAGGGGAAGACGGGGTAAAAAGCTATCTCATGGTAAATTACAGCAGTTTTGAGTACTACCTTTTAAAAAATGGAAGTTTGGTTGAAAAATAAGAAAGGAAAATAATAAAAAATAAAGGAGCAAAGAAAGGTAGAACAAAAATCCTTTAACTACTAGTTAAAACAAAACAAACAGAAGAAAACCTGCCAGACCGCCATACATAGGTTTTTTGTGA
>CM065682.1:15521419-15556419 GCA_017654935.2 Phymorhynchus buccinoides
CTTGTGAAATAGTACTGTGGAAATAAAATCTTACGAAGTCCTACTAGTTTTGTTCGCTGTACTGTGTAGTCCCATGTACACGAATCTCATGAATTGTATTTTTGTTTTTAAAAAAGCCACAAAACACCAATGCTTTCAAGCTTTCGAGATTTGTATTATCTCTTATCAGGAAAATGAGTTTTAAAACTGACATGAGATAAATAAATAAAAAGTACAGCTAAAAAGTTTATAAAACTTTTCTGTATCCAAAGTCTGTATTTGTGAACCTCAGAAACAAAACCAGTTAACGTTAACTTTATGTATTTGTGTGCTGGTTTACTTTTCCTCCCAATGGGGGAGGGACAGAAGTGTATTTTTGCATCAGACATTGTATAAGATTCGTGTATTGAAACAAAATAATATAATTACCTTAAGACGGGGGAAGGACTTCACGTGAATCATGCATCACAGGCGTCGTCATAGTTGAATGGCAGTTGGATAGAAATCGCACGTGCCTCTTAAGTTTAGAGCTGATCCGATGTACCGTTTCAAAAAGGCTTTCGTTGTCCGTTATTTTCGCAAACGAAGATTGTTTTCCAGACGTTTTCCCTTTAATACTTAGGGGAAGACGGAGTAAAAAGCGCATGGGCGGGTAAGAAGCCCACCGCAATTATCTCATGAAATGAAGCAAATTTCAGTCTCATTTTGCCCATGAGACGAGTGTTAATGTCTAGCATTCGTCTCATGGGCAAATTTGACTGAACTTTTCTTTATTTCATGAGATAATTGGGGTGGGCTTCTTACCCGCCCATGCGCTTTTTACCCCGTCTTCCCCTACAATGTTTGGTTCAAACACAATAGAGTTTCCTGGCAGAATATTCAGGTCCAACTCAACACCAGGTTTGTTGTCTTCTTGTACCATACCCCAAGAGGCAGTTTAGTTTGGGAACAATCCTTTCTTTGCGTTTTGCAATAGTCTGGACCCTTTAGTTGGAGCATCCGTTGGAAGTACAAACGACATCCTCTTGACATTTGCATAATTGAAAATGGCGGCCAACATGGCTACCACTGCCAAACAAAACCCACCATTGGTTCTAACCTTCAAATATACAGCATAGTATATTATGATTGCAGTGTCTAGAGTAAACTTGTTGTCAGGAAAGCCAGTCCTGGCATAAAATTCAATTCCACATTTGTGACCCAGCACCACGAAAGGGACATTAAGTGTCAAACTGACCATTCTGGGAAAATTATACCATTGAACTCTTCAGACAATGCTCATTCTAATGATACAAGAACCATTCCTGTATCTTTTTCGGTTCCAGAGTTATGAGCATTTACAGTTAGTAGGATGAGCATCGGCTATTTAGAGAAAACAGTCTAAAGTCTAGCCCAGCTGTAGAAAATGCATTGACCTACTCGTTTTAAAACACTTATAAGACCAATTAGAGACCATATTAAAGATTATCCTTTATAAATATGGAAGATAAGATGGCAGAGAGCACGAAAATACCCATAACTCAAAATTGACAAAAAAAGAGATTGTTGACTTTGCAAGCCTGTTGTGATAAACTAGCTCAGCGACTTAATGTCCCTTTCGTGGTGCTGGACCACATTTGACCACTTTTGAATTCTTTGAATGCTGCTCGCCCCTGAAAGTCTTTGACTTACTTGCCATGGGACTCCTCCGTACAAGAGGAGCAGGTAGAAGTCGATGTAGCTGCCGATGTGAGGGGTCTTCACCTCTCCAAGCCAGCCCATGTCCTCGGTGATGGGTCTTGCCGCTTGGTGGGTCATGGCGAACGGAACTCCAAGCCACTGCAAGTAGAGGGCCAGTCACACTGCATACGATTTGACCCCAAGTACGATACGATTGTGACGACGTCTGTGAGTCATGATTGACGCGGTAAAATACTTCCGTCTACAAAAAACAGCTCTACTATTTTCCGTTCACTATACTCTTATAGACCCCGATACACGAGTCGAGTAATAAAATGTCCGATACACAAAATAAGATATTTTATCAGATTCGTGTACGGGAGACTACAAATACATAGTGAACATAACTAGTAGGATTTCATCAAATTCATTTAGACAGTGGAATTTTACGTCAATCATGCCTCACGAATGTCAAAATCGGATCGTACTGAATCGAATCGTATGCAGTTTGGCTGGCCCTTAATGTAGATGAAATGCTGCCTTTCTGTCTTTTCTGACTATGACTGCTACATAGCAGAGAGGGGGCAGCTGCTATTCTGGGCGGCTGGGCTAGAATGTGTTTGTAGTTTCTGCTGGGAATGTCCAGGATGAAGGCTGATGTGGTGGAGCGTAATAGGGAGATGGTGCCTTGGCCTTGATGTGTTGATGAGATTTTAATGCGTACATGTATGTTTGAGATAGAGAACTCCAAGGTGTGTGTGTGTGTGTGTGTGTGTGTGTGTGTGTGTGTGTGTGTGTGTGTGTGTGTGTGTGTGTGTGTGTGTGTGTGTGTGTGTGTGTGTGTGTGTGTGTGTTTGTGTGTGTGTGTGTGTGGTGTGTGTGTGTGTGTGTGTGTGTGTGTGTGTGTGTGTGTGTGTGTGTGCGTGCGTGTGCGTGTGCGTGTGTGTGTGTGTGTGTGGGGGGGGGGGGGGGCTACACGCGCATACATGTGTGTGTGTGTGTGTGTGTGTGCATGTATGCGCTACGCGCGCAAACATGCACACATACACACCCTTGGAATGTTTAGTTCTTTATTTTTTCTTTACATCATTTTTTATGGATGGCTTGTTGAAAACAAAAAGCATGTTTTTGCATACAATGTTCCCATCTGGAAACAAACACTTCACACACTTGACCTTGGAGTTATCTATCTTGGAGACATACACTGTCTGTGTGTGTGTATGCTGCGTGCGTGCGTGTGTCTGTGCGCGCAAGCGCGTGCGTGTGTGTGTGTGTGTGTGTGTGTGTGTGTGTGTGTGTGTGTGTGTGTGTGTGTGTGTGTGTGTGTGTGTGTGTGTGTGTGTGTGTGTGTGTGTGTGTGTGTGTGTGTGTGTGTGTGTGGTGTGGTGTGTGTGTGTGTGTGTGTGTGTGTGTGTGTGTGTGTGTGTGTGTGTGTGAAAATCCCCCCTCTCCATTTCTTGCTTTATTATCGACTTATGTCATTTTGTTCTACAAATATGTTGTGTGAAGAAGGTTAGGTGACTGGAGCGGATTTAATGACGTCAATATGTTGGCCTTTTTTAAATTATATTATCTTGTACAGGAGGCTTAAACTTTTAAGTTTAAGCTGGTGAATGCGTGTGTTTTCATTTGTTTCTTCCGTTTGCATCTGTTATTATCTCTTATTGTGCATGTGTATATTTATATGTATCTTGTATGATCTGTAGCTTGTATGTCCTGGTATTCTATTGTTTATTTAAATAATAGTTAATTCGTATTACGTGCCTGTATTATTATGCTCAGATGTATTTTGTGCATGCGTTGTTTCTGTAAGGAGCTTTGAGCTGTTGTCAGGATACTGCGCCATATAAATGCTATCAATTATTATTATTATTATTATTATTATTATTATTATTAGTGGGGATACCTTACCCCGGGTACATCCCCACTCTCTAGACAAAAAGTGCTGGCACACAGACAAAGAAGAGAAGAGACAAGACAGACAGACAAGACAGACAGACAGACAGACGGAACGACAAACAAAGCAAATTCTCTTTACCAGACCGACGAAGATGCAGGTGAGTTGCACCACGTCAGTGTAAGCCACGGAGTACAGCCCCCCAACCAGGGTGTAGAGCAGGGCGATGGCAGCAGAGATGATGATGGACATCTTCAGGTCAATGTCCAGAATCACCTTCAACGTGGCACCTGCATACATCATTTAAAAATAATTCCAACAACAAAATCCGAAACAATAGCAACAGCAACAACACTGACAATACATAATGTTACACCTAGCAAAATAATTACAAATGACGTCCTTGTAAGTGAGCTTGCAAAATATATACGCAGTTGTCTCAATCAATAGCCTCAATTGCCTGAAGGAGTAGCGCAACCACTACAAAGAAAGAAGAAAAAACAGAAGTATTTAACAAAAAATATTCCGTAACTGAACTTTATAAACTATTATTATTACCGTTATTGTTATTGTTATTAGTGTCATATAAAACCTGGTATTGGTTTTAAAGGGCAATACATTGATTCTGATTCTGATTCTAATTCTGATTCTGACATCGTCGCAGACAGCGAAGTCAACAACACGTAGAGCCCAATAACGCTTGGTCATTATCCACGCGGCAGCATTTTCGGCTCCAGTGACCTTGACCTCCGACCATTGACCTTCATTTTCCAACGTGGCCTAGATATTATAAACACCTATATGCATGCACAATGCGAGGGTGCTAGGCCCCTCCGTTCAAATGATATCGTGTTAACATAGATATCCACATACATAGTCAGTCAGCCAGTTGGATTGTTATCCAAACGCCACTGAAAACATTAACAGCTTCGCCTCGTGGCTGGTAATAAAGACATAATGTTGGTGGACAAAACAATAGAACACCGTGCAGCAGGATACAGAACAACAGACTGAAAGCAACATCACACAACAACACGTAATGCAATGCAACACATTACAATGTAATGCAATGCAATATAGCACAATACAAATTACAATACTATCACAAAAAGGTACTATAGAGTATAGTAGAACACAGTAGAATACAACATAGTACAGTAAAGTACCGTAGAGTACAGTACATTATAGTACAATGCAGTACAGTGCAGTGCAGTGCAGTACAGTACAGTACAATACAACACATCAAAGTACAACACAGTGTAGTGAGGTTTTCGTGTGGTGCAGTACAGGATAGCACAACACAGCACGACACGACACGATACAATACAATGCAATGCAATACAATACAACACTATACGATACGATACGATACGATACGATACGATACGATACGATACAATGCGATGCGATGCATAGCGATACGATACGATACAATGCAATACAACACAACACAACATAACTTAACACAACACAGTACAACAACATACCTAAGGCATTCAGTATGGCTGCAGTGTAAAATATTTCTCCAGACAGGGCAGGTAGATAAAGAAGACACCCCATCAGTCGTCCATACTTGCGGTGAAATGGATCCAGCATGGTACAAAACCCACTTTTTCGCATTCTCTCTCCAAAGAATAATCCACCTAATACATAGTAATAACACAAAGAAGAGAACATCTTATTATAGAGAAATAACATGTTTTTACTTTTAATACTTAACGACAGAAAATTACATTCAAACGAAGGTAGGCTACAGTACCTGTGTATGTGTACTGAAAAGCTGATTCATGCTGATTTGCTAAAGGTCTCTGTTCACGTGAAAATTGTTCTCATTCCCCCCCCCCCCCCCCCCCCCCCCCCCCCCCCCCCCCCCCCCCCCCCCCAGACAACACATTGATATGCCACTGTGCTATGATGTTGAAAGCCAGAAAAATGTCCACGTGTACAGAGACCTTAAGATCGACATTGTTTATTTTTAATGTTTGTGTATTGTATTGTTTTTTCCATTAAATACAGCTGCATGTGTTTGTAATGTTCTTTCAAGCTCCACATTACGTCTATGTGAAGCTTATCTATATATAAAATGCGCTAAGGATCCGAGGAGGGGACCATAAGAACTCGAGTACCGCGTAGATGTTGGACTTTCGCTCGCGATGCGGGTCAAGTTACGAGCTTCGTCTATTTATTCCGCTAGGTCGTATTAAACATTTTCCATTCCCAACCGGGGGTCCGTGGCGAGAGGATCTCTCTCGCTACGCGATGACACCGATGCAATGGTGGCAGTTGCATCGAAGTCTTGCTGTGTGGCAGCCAGCGAGAGGGGCGACGCCGGATCTCCTCCCTCACCATGGGAGTTGAACGACTTGCGGACTGGATGGATCGACGGGCAGCAACTTGGACCGTCTCTGCAGTATGCCGATGCCCAGTGGACGTTTCGGGCGGGAGATTTGGGCAGCTACCGCCTGTCTACTGGGAGTACTCACATCCGCCTGCAGAGAGGGCTCGACTTAGCTGCGTGTCTACCAGCCCGCCCGCAACGACATCGACTCCCCGGTACGGAGCAGGTCGCCCTGTGGTCCTGACGACGGCCTTAGGAGGAAGAAGATCATCTACAGCAGAAGCACCTTGACGCCAACGCCAACGGCAGCGACAAGTTTCATCAGATGCTTGCATCTATGCACCAAATTCAACGATGCTAACATCAGCATCACGCACAAGTTCCAGACTCGGATCCCGTCCGAGATGTTCCCGCAACCAACAGCGTTATCCGCGATTCCAGGATGCGCAACGTGTTCGAGTCATCGAAAGACGACGTATGCCACGTCACGAACTCCACTTTCAACATTCTACGGCCCCCATCATCATCATCATCATCATCCAACGAGAAGACTATCCAGCCTTCATGCAGAACGTCCATAAGGACCTACGGTCAATTGGACGGAAATCTCACCCTCTACATTAAACATTTTGCTTTTGAAAGTTGATTTTGAAGGCAAAATGTTGCTCGCATGTCAAGTGGCATTATTTTGATAGGACGCTGCGTCACAAATCCGTAGGTCGTGTAGGTTGCGGGTTCGAGTCTGCCCCTCGCCACATTTTTTTTGTTTTTTGAGAGGGGAGTGGGCGGAAGGGAGGGGGGCGCATCCCAGGGAGGGGGAAAGCTGGGGGTGGGCGGAGGGGGGGCACGGGGAGGGGGAAAGCAGGATAGGGGGAACCCCAAGCAAAGCTAGGAAGCGAAGATGCTTCATGCTGTGCGGAGCACGGGTGAGTGGGCGGAAGGGAGGGGTGCTGCCGTGCGGAGCACGGGTTTTTCTAGTTGATTATATTTGTTCAGCATTGTTATAGGTAGAGATAAACTAACTTATTTTATTTATTTATTTCGTCTAATATCGTCAATTGTGAATAGACATCAAATAAATCCACTAAGCAATGCGAGTCTAATGAGATCATTAGTCATAGCGCTCACCGATGAGCAGACTCAAGGAATAGCCGATGGGTCCTTGGCACCATATTAGACCCGAACCTGGAGTGGCCAGAATCTCCGCGGTGCCATTGATGTACCCTCCTCCCACCCATGTGGCTGAAACATCAAGGCAGCCGCTTCATCCATACCAGCGATAACAAGGCAAGCTTTAATCAGTAAAGCCACGCGCACGCACGCGCGCGCACACACACACACTTCAGGCTACAAAAAAACGTATTAAAATTTGGGAAGTGTGTGCGTGTGCGTGTGTGTGTGTGTGTGTGTGTGTGTGTGTGTGTGTGTGTGTGAGAGAGAGAGAGAGAGAGAGAGAGAGAGAGAGAGAGAGAGAGAGAGAGAGAGAGAGAGAGAGAGAGAACACTGAATTTTTTTATTTAACAAGGAGAGAGAGAGAGAGAGAGAGAGAGAGAGAGAGAGAGAGAGAGAGAGAGAGAGAGAGAGAGAGAGAGAGAGAGAGAGAGAGAGAGAGAGAGAGAGAGAGAGAGAGAACAAAGATCAAACAAACGGTCGCACGCGCACGCATGCATACACACACACACACACACACACACGCACACACACACATACACACGCGCACACAAAACACACGCACACTCACTAATTCGCACACTAACCTGTCATGGTAAAGATCCCCAAGAACAAACAGATGTTTCTTCCAGCAAGCATCACTTCCTCACGGGACAGATTCCGAGCTTTCAGGCCAGTTTTTCTGGCACCAATGAAGCCCACGATGAGAATCAGCAGGTAGAAGACTACGATGCCTGCCAGGCCCGGAATATTGACGGCCATGCTTGTTGTTGCTGCTGCTGCTGCTGCTGTTTTTGCCTTGAGATGTTTGGGATGATGGGACCAAGCAGTCGTCTCTTTTAAATCAAGATATTGTATCAAATACTGGTTAATGGTTTAGTCATGACTTCAACGTTGAAAGGTCAACCGGAAAGTGCTCGCTCGTGTTAGGTTGATCATAGATTATTTTCGTAGCCCAAGGTATGTGTATATTCATGTATACTGAGTAGCAAAAGAAGCAGATTGTCTTATTGATATAGAAAATGCATCTTTTGGAACATGAAGAAACTAACCTTGAAATATAGCTTAGGTAATGTTTGCCACACATGTAACTGATGGATGGTTTTCTTTGTTGTGTGTGCTGTTATTACTTTGATTGGGATTACCTGTTTAAAAGGTAGAGGTATTATAGACACATGTCTATAGATACTGCTAAGATACTAGTCTGCGCTTTTGTTCTCTCTAAATTAGATTATTGTAATTCACTCTTGTATGGCTGCCCCTAACACATCCTTGACAAGCTTCAAAAAGTCCAGAACTCTGCTGCCAGACTTGTCCTCAAGGTCTCTAAATATCATCATGTTCAACCACTCCTGATATCCCTCCATTGGCTTCCCATCAAAGCACGTATTGACTGCAAAATTTCCACTCTATGTCATTCTTATTTCTCTGGAAATGCCCCTAGCTATATTTCTGACAGGCTTTCTGTCTACACTCCATCAAGGCAATTGCGGTCATCTTCGGATTCGAAAATTCTCTGTGTTCCTATTACACGAACAAAAATGTTTGGTGAGCGCTCCTTTTCCTTTTCGGCCCCATGAATTTGGAACTCCTTACCATGCCAAATTCGCCATATCGAGTCCTTGAAATTCTTCAAATCAGCTCTCAAGACCCACCTATTCAAGCTACATCACAACCTTTAGGCCACATTACTTCTCGACTCTATTCCCCCCCCCCCCCCCCCCCCCCCTATTAGATTAGTGTTACTGTGGGTTGACTGCAATGTCTACGTCAGCTTTGTGGCGAGAGCCAGACAGCGAGAGAGAGAGAGAGAGAGAGAGAGAGAGAGAGAGAGAGAGAGAGAGAGAGAGAGAGAGAGAGAGAGAGAGAGAGAGAGAGAGAGAGAGAGAGAGAGAGAGAGAGAGAGTTGATGCTTTATTGAACTGATTGTATTTTGTATTGTGTTCTTTGGTGGGGTGAGTGGTCGTGATGGTAACGGTGTGTGTGTGTGTGTGTGTGTGTGTGTGTGTATATATATATATATATATATGTGTGTGTGTGTGTGTGTGTGTGTGTGCGTGCGCGCGCGTGCGTGCGCGAGTGAGTGTGTATGTGTGTATATGTATTTGTGCGTACGTGCGTGCCTGCGTGGGTGGGGGTGGTGTGTGTATATGTATGCCTATTAGCATGTGTGTGAGCGATTATTTGTTTTGTTGTTGAATTTTTGCTTTTTAATTTTGTTGTTGTTAAGCGCATAGAGCTCCACATTTGGTGGAGGAGTGCGCTATATAAATGATTCACTATTATTATTATTATTATTATGTTTATGTCGATTAAGGACTCCAAATTCACTATAAAATGCTTTTTTTAAACAACGTGCATTCCCATGTGGGCTTAAAATGTTTTTATATCTATTTTTTAATACAAATTGTACAATGGAAGGCTTCTTTGAATTTTGCAAAACCAAAGCCAAAACCTTGCCTTATCCATAAAGTGCGTTTCTTTTGCTGTTAAGCATAGCTTTAGAGACCAGCAGTCGTGTCAGTATACAGGTTCTGGATATGTAGCACCATCACGCACGTGATAAGACTTTAATAGGCAATTTTCTTGCTGGTTCAAAGTATCTTGACTGAAAATATGCATGCACACACACATATATACACACACGCATGCACACACACATATACACACACATACACACACACACACACACACACACACACACACACACACACACACACACACACACACACACACACACACACACACACACAAAATTGCAATCTTAGAAAATCTGATAGTTTTAGAAGTTCTTTATTTAGAAAAGGATTCAAAGTTGAGGCGCTTAGGCCCATGAACGATTGTTGCTGATGAATCTGGTTCTGGTTCAGATACGTCGAAGTATATAGTGGTATATTTCGTCGAAAATGGGAGAGCGCACTGAGAGTTGGAATATAAATGTATTTATTTATTTATTTAAATTTATTTTTAAGGATCTCTAGCGTACTGTCTGGTGTTGGTGACAGGTTTTTTTAAAAAGTTGACCATTGGCCTTTATTTCGCCCTATCCCGGCTGGACCACTCCCGTTAGCGAAGCGCTCACCGGGGACAAACTCCGACCGGCACAGCTCCTGCCCTTCATTTACCACTGCTTTGACCTATGGCCCCTAATTCCCTATATTTGATGTTGCCGTTCTGGCTGTAGGCATTTATTTACGGTGGGTTTCTGATATTATATTAACATAGGCATATACTATGTACGCCTGGAAATAAAGAAGAACACAGTACACACATAACCCCAGTGGAAAGTGTCTACATCATTATGACTTCGAGCTCCCATGCGAGGCTCTCACTTGACGCTAATTATGCATGATCACGTTTTTGTGAACGAGAGTGTCATTCACACGCACAGAGACTTTCAGGCTATTTACACTGAATAATCAGCATAACGACCAAAGTATGTTCGTAATATGATCGCATCCACGAACAGTTACGAACAAGAGAGGCCTATATCTCGACCCCTCCTTCTTTGACCCATGTGACCGCAGGTCGAGATAACAGTAGGCCTAAGTCATATAACGTTATATTCGCATCTGAGCTTCGCGGAAGGATACAATCACATTGGATGTCAACGAAAGCAGACGACCAAAACTGGCAAAATGAAGCGTTTTGCGACAATTTCAGATGACGGAAAAATACGCAAAAAACAACTATTAACACCAAACATAAATATTTGAAAACTTTTCAGAATCAGTGGAACTTAATTTCGTTGCGCATGAACATGCAGATGAGAACGTCAGTGGGCCTGTGCTTGCAATGCAGGCAGTAGATCTAGCTTAGTCAGTATTTCGTTTCAATAACTATAAACTGCATTTGAAACCGTCGAGATATATATGTCATCTAGATCTGGACTTCGAATATTGGTTTTGGTTGGAACTCTCGAAGTTTTTATCGCAACGAAGCCGCAGAGTTGCGATAAAAACTTCTCGAGTTCCAACCCAAACCAATATTCGAAGGCTAGATCAAAATAACGTATAATATGCCACATTTATACGAATATTACGGAATAATGGGAAGGAAAACAGGGGAGGGGGGGGGGGGGAGGAGCAGGAAAGGGAGATAGACGGTGGAAAAAACCATGGAAGGAAGGGAGTTAGACCGCAATACATCGCACTTTTACAATGCATGCCACCTTGATGTTTTGAGTAATGCCGTTAGCAAGAGCACCTCATACCTTATATCAGAAGAAAACAAATGAGACGGTTAAAAGTTTGCACAATTTTATTAGTAAAATTCAATGTATACTTAAGTGAAGGAAGAAATACAACCATAAGCAACATACGCATATTTGATGTTAATATAAACAAACTAGTTACACCCGTGCTCGGCACGGGTCCAGAATTGGCTTTTTTAATGTAAAGATAATGGATTCAATGTTACATTGATAGAACATAACGCTGTCTGTGAATGTAAGAGAATTCGCCGTACCACACACTAAAGAATAAAGATGCAATACTGGAAGCAATGTATTGATTTGAGCAAATTTTGCGTGACTTATTAACAAACTTTATTAGCACTGTTGTTGTTGTGCGAGAGAGAGAGAGAGAGAGAGAGAGAGAGAGAGAGAGAGAGAGAGAGAGAGAGAGAGAGAGAGAGAGAGAGAGAGAGAGAGAGAGAGAGAGAGAGAGAGGAGAGAGAGAGAGAGAGAGAGAGAGAGAGAGAGAGAGAGAGAGAGAGAGAGAGAGAGAGAGAGAGAGAGAGAGAGAGAGAGAGAGAGAGAGAGAGAGAGAGAGAGAGAGAGAGAGAGAGAGAGAGAGAGAGAGAGAGAGAGAGAGAGAGAGAGAGAGAGAGAGAGAGAGAGAGAGAGAGAGAGAGAGAGAGAGAGAGAGAGAGAGAGAGAGAGAGAGAGAGAGAGAGAGAGAGAGAGAGAGAGAGAGAGAGAGAGAGAGAGAGAGAGAGAGAGAGAGAGAGAGAGAGAGAGAGAGAGAGAGAGAGAGGGGTTACGAAACACAGGTTCGGCATTCTTTATGGGTTTTTTAGGTAGATTCGGCAATTTCCGACACAGCTCGGGCGACGCAGATAACACAACCTTTGCCTTTCAAAGGCACAATTTTGAAACAGACAAAGCTGAATCGCGTTACAACCCGTTCTTCTGGAACTGCATGGCAAGCAAAAGTTCGACATTTACGCGGTATCCGAGTTGTTACGTTCTTTTGCACTCCGGGCCTTAGCCTATTATATTATCCCTCTCACTCTGATCAATCGAACCGAGAATCGGTCCTATTGCATAAGAGAGGGGGAGCAACTCCGAACGTCACACCAAATCTTTTATTTTAAAAAATCACCCAGAATAAAGTCTAACTCACCTTTCATTTCTGAAAGATGCATATTGAATAGCAATGATGATATTTTCATTCGAAAGCTAACACACTGTCACACAACAAACCATGAATTGGAGGTAAAAATCCGTAATAGCACTCCAAACAATTGACCGGGTCAATACTGCTGACGTCAAGTGGCAAAAAAACAAAACTTTATCGTCTCCTTTGAAAAATTCGTTCACAAAGACTATTGGGTGCTTTCCCTTGCTGTAAAGACCAAAACCGACCCGGGAGTGTCAGAAACAGGAAGAACTAACTTAGTATATTGCATTGTGGGTAGGGAGAATGTGAAAGTGAACCTACTAGACCTGGCATTCAGCGGCGGCTATCGGGGGTTACAGGATTCTGATAATCCATTTTGGACGGGAGGTCCTGGAGCTTGGGGCCATCAGAGAGATAAAAGATGCATTCAATATCTTTACTTTTTTTTTACATTTCTGATTAATTAGTGCAAGGTAAAAAAACAAACACTGCGTAGCAAAGCCAATACAAAAGATTCAAACACAAAACACAACATGTTTCACGTGCATAAGCATACACGTTCAAATACGACACAAAAGAAGGATTGAAGCGATATTGAAGACCGGATTATACTTTTTGTCTCCCCTGCATTCACGGCCATTTTCGTCCGTGTGAAACAATGATCGACTTATGGCGATTATTTGACCGCCAGGGGGCTGTCAATCCACTAGGGGCTTATCACGCGATTTTCTTAGTTGGGCGTAGTGAGAGAGAGAGAGAGAGAGAGAGAGAGAGAGAGAGAGAGAGAGAGAGAGAGAGAGAGAGAGAGAGAGAGAGAGAGAGAGAGAGAGAGAGAGAGAGAGAGAGAGAGAGAGAGGGTGGGACTCCCCACTCTCTCTCTCTCTTTCTTTATCCCCAACTAAGAATAGAGAGAGGATTAGCCCCACTCGAGCGTTATGCCCCTGGTGGTCAATAAAGCCTTCTAAGTCGCTAATTAAACTGACACATAAAAATAACGTTATTTTATTTTTGCAATACAGATTTTTAGTCACATGCATCCTTCCTTTCTGCCCAAATACCCCACCCCCACCCCCACCCCAACTCCCTTGCCCGATACATTTACAGTGGATCCTCCCTTATAGGACCTTCAAAAATCATCCCAATTGATGTCATTATGAACAAATTATACCACAAAACACTACCAACCCTCCATGCACTGTACAAATGTGGCTTGAAAACGCTTTATAGCTTAAAATGCCACTGTTAATAGTGGTGGATCCATAAAGGATGCCAGTGGTTCTACCCATAATGGAGATGTCTTATAAGGGAGGGGTCTTAAGAGGGAGGTAATTGCAATACTTACAAAGAAGGGCAATGTCTCAGAGAAGTAGGTCTTATGTGGGAGGGAGTCTTATAATGGGAGGCCTTATAAGGGAGGTTCCACTTTATTTCGTTGCGCTGGGCCTATTTCTACCCCTCCTCTTCCCTTCTAGTTTGCATCTTTCTTATTTTCTCTCTGGATAAGCGTGACCATTTTTTCTTTTCACTCACCCCCTCCTCCCATGCACATGGCTTCATTCATAATGCTACACGTTAAAACATTTCACTGCCTGGTTTTCTGAGTAGAATTGTTGGGCAGGCAATCATCCATTAGGGTACTATTTATAATTATGTAGCGAAGCAACAACCAACCACACACACACACACACACACACACACACACACACACACACACACACACACACACACACACACACACACACACACACACACACACACACACACACAAAGAAACAAACACACACATACACAAACAAAACAAAACAAAAAAAGAAAAGAACCTGCAATGCAATGACCTTTTCAATGTCACAACTTGAGCAAAATGCATAAATGTTGTCAATGCCCATATATATTCTAATAGAAGATTAATCATTGATGAAAAAAGCACCATTTTCTATGTCTATGAAATTACGATGGCTTGGCGTCAAAACGGACTATCTTTAGATAGTCCATTGACATATTATTGAACTTATTACGAAAATTAATAACATGTATAAAAAAGACTACTGAAATATAAACAGTAAAAAAAACTTTTTATATTTCTGCACTCATTGTTTGATACAAGTTATTAGTTTTTGTAATAGCTCCAATAATACGTCAATGGACTATCTAAATATTTTGACTCCAAGCCATCGATCTTAGTCGTGTGAAAGTCGAAAGGTAGGCTTACTATTACCAAAGTGATAAAGAAGGCAGATAGTACCTTCTGACTTTCACCTAGTCGGTAATCATCTCTTATAATTATGGAAACAAATTAATAAAACAACACGTTTGGGTTTCCGTATCCATCTAAACTGGTGCAACGCATAATATAAACTACACAGTCTTGCATGGGTGCAACTACACAAAAACCTGAAATGTCGGGGTCTAGGGGTAATCCTGCCGCTGAAGCAAAAATTGATTTATGAAGGTACTTTACTTTGTTTTTTTCACAATTTATACAAATGTTTATTTTAAAGTGTTTCAAAAAACAAATCCTTTTCTGGTAAAATTCAAAAACAGGAAATCCTTGCAAACCAGGAAAAGTTGCACCCATGGTCTTGTACTTGGCCATTGATAAAACAATAAACGGTACAGATAGGGACTTTTTTTCTCTCCTTTCTATCCCCACAGAAGTACTACATCCTGGTAGTGTGCATTTGCTGTCTGTCCGCCTCGCTCGCCGGCACATACCCCGCGTTCTGCACCCCGCTCTTCTCGCGCAGCGCGTTGGCGTCGTTGTCGCCGGAAGCGGAAACGCCCAGCTCTTCCCGGAAGCAGCGGAAGACGTCCCAAGATGGCGGCAGGGCGCCTTTCAGGAAGAGGAGGCGCGCCAGAAGGGAGAACACCATGATGCAGAAGAGGGAGATGAGCATGGCGAGGGTGCGGAAGGGAAACTGCTGGCCCACGTCTGGGTCGTTCCACGGAAACTCTAAAACGAAGAACAAAACAAACAAACGAAGAAACAAACGGAAAGTAAGATTGGAATCACACTGATCATGCAGTTGATAGCCTTGATGGAGTTGCGTTCACGGTCTGTTGTTAAACCGAGTTAAGCCCGTGCTAGTGAAATAGATATTTTGCATTTTTCCAGGTAAGCCACATCATTACAGTAGTTTATACTCGGTATCTCGTCCCGCGTTGACCTTGGCACGTGCTCAAGGTCGTATGCAAATGAAGTCAAGGTCAAAGGTGACTGACACGAAAAGGTCAGAGACCCGTAAGGTTATGAACCTGTCCCTGGGTTGTTTTCCCTTTGGTGATAAATGATCCGTAAGCGGTGGTGATTCACCTTTGCAAGAAGTGTTTTTTTATGGCAGACCCAGGGTTTTATAACCACTGAGTTTTGTTTGTTTTGTTTGGCTTGTGCCACTGTTTAAAAGAATGTAGATAGAAGATTAGGCAGGTGACCTTTTACTACCACCTGTAGTAAAGGAAGGCTGGGTACATTATAGGGGAAGACTTGGAAGGGGAGACAGACAGACGGAAAGCAAAATGATATCAATACTTATTGCATGCATACAAACACTGACACACGCATGTGGACAGTCTTTCATATAGGTACACATGCGCACACATTATCTCAAGAGAGAAGAGACAGAAAGACAGTCAAAGAATGAAAAAGAAATAGACAGTCAGTGTAGTGAAGGTAAAGAAATAAGAACATTCTGGTTTATACTCAAACAAAGGTTCTTTTATTCTTTATTCACATATATTTGACTTTTTTAAGGGGCATTAAAGAGATTTCTGCCAGCATGATGATGATGATGATGATGATGATGATAAGGATGATAACGAGGAGGAGGAGGAAGAGGATTGCTTGTAGTTACAAACACATTTTGTTGTTGTTTAATACACTTTGAGTATGACTTTGTCAACAAATAATCTTTGTTAAAGGTGGACCCTGACGGATTAGTTTTTGCAAGAAACACGTTGAGATCACTCTCGGATCGAAACACTCACTTTGATCTGGTTTCCTAGAAATTAAACCGTCAAAACGGCGATTCCTCCTTGGCGAAGATGCTGGAGAGAGTAGCCATTTTGGATGGGGTGGGTGAAGGTCACTCATTGTGGTTGAAGCGTTTTCTTTTTTTGTAGTGCAGAAAAAAGGAGCTGTTTCCTTTGTTGTGAGCGAAACTCATTTAGATAATCTGTATACAATTTTAAAAATAAAATAAAAAAAGGCTTGTATTGTGAAAAGTCCATGCAAACAATTTGGTCTAAACACAGGCAGCCATTAGAAAAGAGACGGCACATGCCTTCTCTTTGGGTGAACAAATTTGACTTCCAGCACCTCCGCCAAGGAGGAATCGCTGATTTGACAGTTTGATTTCTAGGAAACCTCAGCAAAGTGAGTGCTGCAATCTCTATAAAGGGTGTTTTCCTGGTGATCTGGACGTGTTTCTTCCAAACCTCATCCGTCAGGGTGGCCCTTTAAATTTAATTACGTGAGAATAGAGATGAAGATGTTGATTGTTGTTGCTGCTGCTTTAATTTACATGTTTTTAAAATGTTGGTTGATAACAAGCAAGTTATGATGATAGACACGAAACCACCAGGGTCTGTTTAAGCAACATTGAAGATGATAGCATTGATTACATCTCTTCCCACTAATAAGGTGACGGCTGTCAACGCATTAGCATTTTCTACATCAGGCTCCTTACGCTTTATTGATTGTTTGGGAGAAGAAGAAGAACACTTGGTGCAGCTACCTGTGAGTAGTAGTAGCGTTTTAGTTTATATAGTCTAAACTACTGAACGGCTGATGACAATGATGATGCTCTTGGTAATGCTATCTTTACATAGCCTAAGCTACTAAATGGATATTGATGATGATGATGATGATGATGCTCTTTATGATGTCACCTTAACATAGCCTAAACTACTGAATGGATGATGATTAGCAGCCTTTGAGTAGCAGTAGTGTTTTCGTTCACATAGCCTAAACTAGTGAAAGGATGATGATGATGATGATGATGATGATGATGATGATGATGATGATGATGATAATGATGATACTCTTGGTGATGTTACTTTTACAAAACCTAAACTCGTGAACGGATGATGATGATGCGCAGCAAACTTTGAGTAGTAGTGTTTTCGTTTACATAGCCTAAACTACTGAACGGCTGCTGCTGCTACTGCTGATCTTGACGATGTCACTTTGACATAGCCTAAACTACTGAACGGATGATGATTAGCAGCCTTTGAGCTGCAGTCATGTTTTAGTTTACATAGCCTTGCTGCGCCAACAAATTACAGAGTTTTGAGCCTCCTCAACCCTGTGCGACAGGTTTTTGGTTTAGAAAATATGGTCTATCTCTAATTCAATCCCATTAGCTAACTGCAATGAAATATACCAAAGAGATTAGGCTTCGGCTTTTACACTGGAAAATTCTCCATAATAGTTTCCCCACTAACATTTTGTTACATAAAATGGGAATAGCTAACTCAACTACTTGCTCGTTTTGCAATGAAACAGACTTCATTGAACCTTTTTTCTTTCACTGTACTTCTGTCAAACCTGTATGGAAACTGTGTCAGGATATTATATTTGAGAAAACAAAAGAATACGTTTAGAGGAAAATAATGTGCTTTTTGGATGCAAAAAAATATGAGTAATGTTGTCACTAAAATAATGAATCATATTATTCTAATTACAAAAATGGTAATCAGCAATTACAAAAATGGCACTCAACTAGATATCTGTTTAATATTATAATCAGAACTCAAGATAAGAATTTAAAAAAAAAAGATTTCAATTCATTTTTAATTAATAGAATATAATTTGTCTAGCTTGGAATAGGAGCATGTGCTCTCTTTCTGAGCATGGATTGGATTTACCTTTGTTATATATTCATATATTTATCTGTAGTAGTAGTAGTAGTAGTAGTAGTAGTAGTAGTAGTAGTAGTAGTAGTAGTAGTAGTAGTATTGCTTATTTGCCTATTTACCTTCTTCGTTATTTACTTCCATATTTTCTTCTTCTTCTTCTTACTAACAATGTTATTATATTATTATTATTATTATTATTATTATTATTATTATTAATCACCTCTTATAGAGGAGAAACCTGTTGTCTCTGTAAACATTATTTTTTGTTCTTTATTTTCTATTTATTTGTATAAAAAAAATAAAAATTCTTGTGATTTCTGTAATCAGCATAGGGTAGCTGGTCCAGCAGCTTCTCCACCTCCTCCTTGAATTAGACTGTTATTAGTTCAATGAGTCTGATGTGTGTTAATAATGAAAGAATGTAACCTGTGTTATTAGTTCAATGAGTCTGATGTGTGTTAATAAAGAAATAATGTAAACTGTGTTATTAGTTCAATCAGTCTGATGTGTGTTGGTAATGAAAGAAAGTAAACTGTGTTATTAGTTCAATGAGTCTGATGTGTGTTAATAATGAAAGAAAGTAAACAGTGTTATTAGTTCCAAACAAAAAGTTTACATAGCCTAAGCTACCGAATGGCTGATGATGAATATGATGATGCCGTTTTGACGGTTTAAACAACAACAAAGTGAGTGTTCCGATCCGAATGTGATCTCAACGTGTTTCTTGCAAAAACTAATCCGTCAGGGTCCACCCTTAACAAAGATTATTTTTTGACAAAGTCATCCTCAATGTGTATTAAATAACAACAAATATTTGTTTGTAACTACAAGCAATCCTCTAACTCCTCCTCCTCCTCCTCATTATCATCCTTATGCATCATCATCATCATCATCATGCTGGCAGAAATCTCTTTAATGCCCCCTAAAATAATCAAATTTAACAACCGTAATCTTTACCTTTGTTCGTAATTATGCTTGTTATTGCTTTACTATAAGCCTAGTTTACATGGCATATAGAAGGGAATGAGAGGTTCATTATACAAGATAATACATAATACACAAAACAAACCAAGATACCGTATCAAAATTGAATAAAGCATAACATGTTCGTCTGCAACAACACACCCAAATACACAATAGTTGAAAAGTTTGGTAAGAAATGTACAACGAGAACATTTGTGGTCCCACAAAAAACACACTAACAGACACAAAAAACCTATTTGAAAGCATTGATGGTCCCCAAAATGCCAAACTAATCCACAAGATTGCAGTACTCCGATCCAGAGCATTGTTTCCTAGCTTACGAGTAACAGCCCTACACAAGGGAAAAACCTGTCATCCCTACCCCATCACCACATCCCTTCACACTGCTGTCGAAACAACATTCGTCTTGCAACTCTCATTTGCCTCATTTTCAAACACTTGTCTACGGATGATTAAAGCCTTTTGAAGTTATAATTATGTGAAATACATAATTATGTGCCAAAGGATTTTGCTGTCGCGTTGCAGTGAAATTTTCATCTCATAATTATTTGACAACTGGCTAATGCGATTTACAGAAATCAGTGAATTCAAGTCAAGTCAAGTCAAGAAATCATATTATCTCTATACAGAGAAATTGCATTCGGGTGCAAACACGGAATTACAAAAACAGAACACAATAATAATTATTTAAGGGCTTAAAAATAGTCACAAGAACTAATAATACGTCAACCATATTGCACCCACAAAGTTAACAATTCATATACTAGGATCACATTGCACCAGCAAACACTCAAACCATATTGCGCACACAAAATGGCTTATATACTAGGTAAGAACATACATTAAATATTAAATCATTTTAGGATTCACAAGCATGTTGCTTTTTTTTTTAAAAGAGAAGATACATTATGAGTAGATTAAGCTTCAAGTTAATAAACATATATACTAATTAATAACATAGTAACATTTGATAAAAACGTTTTGTCCAAATGTCATCATAATCTTGATCTATGTTCTAAAATTCACCCCAGACACTGCACGTATAACTTACGTATCGCCACAAACAAATCGAGACTGGCTATGTTAATTGCATGATATTGTGTAAAAAGGAGTTGCTGTCTCTTAGGAGAGCAATCACCATCCCATTATTTGACTATTTCGCGCTATTAAAGTTAGCACACAGTTCATTCCAGAACCAAGACTCACCTATGGCGGCAGGCAAATTCAGGGTCGGTTCTCCGCCCAGGAGCCTGAAGAGCAGCCCCAAGAAATAGCCGACGAAGGACCCGTAAGAGTTGGCCCAGGGCAGGTAGAGCACACACAGCAGCTGGGGGAAGAGCATCACGTAGACGAAGTCGGAACACAGGATGAAGAGGCCATAGATGGAGGACACGGTGATGGCCATCAGACAGGCCAGGAAAGCCACCACGATCTGGGCTGCCCTCATCACCCACACCACTGTCGTGTCTGAAGGCTAGAAGGGGAGAAAAGGACCATGCTCATTATAAGCACAACTATTTGTATAATACAGTGCCAACCGCAGGTTGTTTAAAGCCTTCTTCTTCTTCTTCTTCTTCTGCGTTTCCATGGCTATGCTCACATCTCCAATCCAGTGGTGAGGGCGAAGTCTGTTGGGGTTTTTCCGCACCTCTGCGGATCCCCACAGCTTCTGTTAGAGCCCCATCCCTTCCAGCCAGGTTTAACATCTGATGTCATGGTAATTGGGGCATTCGTGGAGGATGTACCCTGGGGATTGGATTCCAGTGCCACAAGGGCACTCACTGGTGTGTGTCAGGTTGATCCTGTGAAGGTGTGACAGGAGTCGGCAGTATCCTGTTCTCAGTCTGAACAGTATCACCTGTTGTTGACGACTGAGGCTTTGGAGACCATCCTTGTCATTTTCGATTCCAAGACGATGGTCTGGCTGGTCCAGATGGCTGCCTTACTTTGACAGTCTGTCTGCCTGCATCAGACATGTTTTTCTCTTCAAACAGCCAAGTTCTGTTCTGATTTCCTTCTGAAGTTGTCCCTGTTTTCTGTTCTTCAAATTTAGTAACAGAGACTGGTAGTCTATAGGAAAGACTGTATTGGGTGAAATAACTTCTTGTCGGTTCAGGCGTTTGGCTGCTTCAAGCATTAGTGCAGGCATCTGACATTTGAACCCGACACAGAGCACTGAAAGACAAAAGGAAATCAATGAATTCTGACAACATGCTATCACATGCCTATTATTACATCCATTTCCGTGTCCTTAACATCAATACTTAAGAACAGTCTTAAAAAACCTGATAACTATTGAAAAACTTTAGAGACACACAAAGAACAACAATTTTCGAGATCGTGCGTCACATTGCATGTTGGGTAAGTTCGTTTGTCTGAGCAGAATCTATTAGCATGTCGTGTAGTTTATTTTAAAAAGCAAGAATTGAATTTTTTTTTGTTTCATATCATTATGAAGCAAAACCGTGTCGGGTGATAAAGTGGATGAGCTCAAATGTTAAGAGATCACACGTCCCATCACATTTAGGGTCAATTCTTTTGTCTGAGAAGACTCTTCTAGCATGATGTGTAGTTGTTGTTTTTTGATTGGCATAAAAAATAAAATTGTGTCGGGTGACAACGTGGATGAGCTCAAATTCTAAGACGAATCTTTCTTGCATTATAAAATGAGGAATATCGAAACTTCATCGCATTGATGTGAATTTGTTCATAATTTTTCTTTATAGCTGGGCTGTTATAAGCAGAACTAAACTAAACAAATAAACGACACAAAAGAAGTCATTCCAAGGGCAAAACCTAATATCAAATACGTCCTTCTACTGATTTTTTTATATTAAAAACCCATTTATCAACATTTCGAGTAAAATATGACGAACATCATGACTGGCCTGGGGTTGCCTAGAAAATAAAATAACAGACAAGAAGCGCAACAAAACTCGACACTGTCAATGATTCAGTTTTGACAACATTACTGGTTGATCCAAGTTTATTTTTCGCTTCATTAAGATTAGGATTAAAATTATAGCCCCGTCAACAACTAAGTCCATGTCAGGGCTGTCACCACGTTAAATCTTACCATGTATTAAAAAGGAATAAAAACACAAGGCAAAAACAAAAATCAAATTTTCTTTTGTTAAAATACTTTTGTTAATAAAACATTAATCATTCAAAAACTTAGCAAGTAAAAACATGACATGTCTAGAATTAAAAACATCACAGTAGCTTACATCACGTGAAAAATATTAATCTCTTTCAAGTAATTAAAGATTGTGTCAGGCGGAACGTCACAGAACAAATTTTCATTGACTCAGCAGTGTAGAGTTTCCTTCTAATGTCCAAGGACGATACACACACATAAAATGCAACACACTATGCTGTGAGGTCAGCGAAAACAGTTCGAAGGAAGAATGGTCGAACGGGAAGGTCCAATGTCCGTAAGGACATGATCGAATGCAGTCCAGAAAGGACATGACGAAGTAGGTCAATGTCCGATGAAGGAAGTGATGCCAGCTCTTTTCTGTCTACAATTTGGGCTTGTTTTTTTTTTTTTTTGTTTTTTTTTCGGGCGTTGAAAGAGGCAACTGTAAGTTTAGTGTTCTTGCGAACAGAGGAGGAAAGAGGAATTTGAATCAAGTTGTCCGTGTTAGCAGCCAAACGCTTAGTTGTAGCCGTTCTAGCATGATGTGTAGTTGTTGTTTTTTAAAGCAAAAATTCACACCATTTTTGATTGGCATAAAAAATAAAATTGGAAATTGGAGAATCGCATGCTATGCAGTAAGGCGGGTCTTCTCCTTTCAATAGAAAGGAATGCATGTTGTATGTGTGTCCAGTGTGTAGTCTACATATAAGCGTTTCTTCCTTCCGGCCGCCAGCAGCCGAAGGAAGATATTCTTTAAGGTCTGGACGAATGTTATCAAGTTTGTTATCCTGTTGAAGGTTCCATTCTTCTTGCCCAAGAATTGTTATATAAGTGGAAACCTTACACTTGATGTCGGTAGATGGAACATACGCTCTCACAGAGGATCTTTTACGGCATCCTTGGCTAGGCGGTCTGCCTCCTCGTTTCCTCGAATACCGACATGACCAGGGACCATTTTTTCGCTTCGAAATCCTTGTTACTTGCATTATAATCGGGATTATTAGTCTCTTTCTTACTATCACTATTAATTAACACATATTGGATTATTTTCTGAGGCTCTTGTAGGGCCGATTTGGTTGTACATTTTCAACATTAAAAATTGAAATACAAGTGCCAAACATAAGTGAAACGAAAGTTGGAAGAGTGAAGGAGAGAAGTAACTTGAAATACGTGATTTGGAATGAAAAAAACCCTTGGATTTAGACACGTTTTAGACTCAGAAATTGCTGTTCCAAAAATACTCGGATTTGGACCCTGACTGGCGTTCTCCTGTTCCGAATATACTCAGAATTCGTCCGGAATGAGTTAAGCCTTTGCAAAATTGAATTTATCAAGCAAAACAAACAAAAGCAGCTAACAAAGTCACAAACCAAATATGCAATGACCCTGAAAATAAACACAAAAAATGACCTCACCTGTTTTCCCTTAGCAACGTGATAGATGACGGTGAACACGTTGCAGGAAAACATGGTGGAAGAAGAGAGGATGGTGGAGTCGGTGGATGACATGACGGCTGCCGACACGGCTCCCAGGCCGATGAAAGACACGGCTGCCGGAGTCATGTGGAAGTAGACTAAGGGCAGGCTCAAACTCAGGTCCTCGCTTTCCAGGGATGGGTTGCCATAGGCCGTCTGGTTCCAATCTGAAAGAATTGAGATTGAACGGTGAGTTGAGGGGGTGGAGATGGAGTCAGTTTGTGTGGGAAGAGGAAAGCGGTTGAAGGAAGACAGAATGATTCAAGTAATGATACGGATTTGCCAAAGAGGCACAATGACAAGTAATGCAACATCGCTATCATTATCATCATCATCATCAGCAGCAGCAGCAGCAGCAACTACAATGGTTTTAGAAGCAGTGCCATCAGAGAAAAAGCAGTGACAAGAACAGCAGCATGATAATTATATCATCATCGTTGTCGTTGCTGTTGTCATCATCGTATTCGTTGCGATGTCGTCTTCATAAAATAACCGCATTCGCAATTTGTGTCTCTACCAATTGTAGACATAATGCCAACGGAACAAGTATTTCAAGTTGCAATACTGAGGATTATCAACAATAAAAACGCTTAACCATATATACTGGCTTTGTCCACTCGCAACTGCCCCACCCAACCCTTCACACACAAGCACACACACACACATACACACACACACACACACACATGCGCGTGCGCGTGCACACACACACACACACACATTCCCATCACACTCACTGACTCATTCCTTCCCTCCGATACCTGCGTTATAGGCGATGGCTCCAAAGACGGCAGCTGGGGCGGCCATGATGATGCACCCTATGGATCCAGCGATGGACAGACCTTTGGCCACAGACACCGAGCGGGCAGACAACACCCTCTGCCAAAACGCCTGTAAAAAAAATGTGCAACATAGATTAAAGAATGAAGTGTCGGACACTAAACAAATTTTGTTCACATTATCTCACAAGGAAAAAAGCAAATAAGAGGCAAAAAGCAAACAAATACGTAAAGAAGACAAACAAACAGACCAAGACGACAAACACATTTACACACAACTATGCCATGGAAGTTATTAAAAAATGTTAGTACAAAATCTTGAGATAACAGTTTATCTAATCACTATGTGGAGTAAACAAAGCAAAGATTTCAACATTGCAAATTGTGAGTTCCAAGCTCAGGTATTAATCATCATATTCAATTTTTTTTCAAATTACATGATCATATCTCCAACAATATCAGTAATAACAAACAAAAACATTACACCCAGACCCTGTTATAACTCCATCTTATTAGTCTCTAAGAGGCATCATTGCAAGTTGTACTTAGTTTTCCATTATTCCAGGAGCCTGATTTCATAAACAACATACACATATTAGCTAACTAAACGTACATGCACAAAACGAAAGTACATGTATATATATATATAAGACTAATCATTACTAGTACTAGGTATGTTAATGGTAACAGTGTTCCAATGTCAATTCATCTATATTTAAATGCGCTAAGGATCCGAGGAGGGACAGCTAAAAACTTGAGTACCGTGTAAATGTCGGACTTTTGTTTGACATGCAGATCAAGATATCCACTTCATCTATTTATTCCGCTATGTCAGAATTAAAATTTGGCTTTTGAAAGTTGATTTTGAAGGCAAAATGTTGCTCGCGTGTCAGTTGGCATTATTTTCAAGCTGCGTCATGAAGCTACCTTCGGAAAACACGAAGTTTGCCGCAGTTATTCAAGTTGGCTATGCATCCAAAATTTGGGTCGTCTGCTTTGCCCGAAAATTGCCGAAGCTACCTTCGGAAAACACGAAGATTGCCGAGGTTACGCAGGTCATCCCTTCTTCCTCTTATAATGACATTTTTACAGCGACTTTCGACGAAGCCTTAATAGCTCCATAGGCTAGGACGCTGCAAATACGTAGGTCGTGTAGATTGTGGGCTCGAGTCTGCCCCTCGCCACAATTTTTTAAATATTTTTTTGGGGGTGAGGCTTTTCATCAGGTTTTTTTTAAAGGAGAGGGGAGTGAGCGGAAGGGAAGGGGGCGCAGCCCAGGGAGGGGGAAAGTTTTTGGAACAGTAAAAAGTCGGGAGTAGAAGCCCGGACCGGGGTCCTGAACAAGATCCACTGCCCCTTTCAAAAGCAGAGCATCGACCTCTGCTTGGAGAATCTGCAACCATTCCTGATCCACGGGAGGAGGAAACGCAATGGGCGTCCGGGAGAACGGCGGTTCCTGAAGAAACAGGAACCGGAAAACAACCACCCAAAGAATCCAGCCGTTTTCTACTAAGCTTTGCCATGCAGGGAACGCAACGTAAAGGGCGCCCACGCTTGAAGTAGAGATGGCTGGAGATTCTTCGGAGGGCACGGGCCCTATTGAAAAAGCTGCTGAGCGGGTTTGGAAGGTCTGAAGGACCTACCGCCCTGAGAAGAGGATTTGCCCCAACAAGAAGTTGAACCGCGATTCGGGAGGGACCGGGCTCTAGGTTGACCATGCCCAGATGAATTTTCTCTAGGTAAATTCCGGAAAGGGCGAGAAGGCCGAGGAGCCGACCGATGTGACTGAGGGACCTATGACTCCATCCAAAAAGGCTTGGTCACCGCATTAACCATAGCCTCTTGTATTCAGCTTTGCGTTCTTGAGCTGAATCAAGAGACTTTTCAAGGTGAGTACGGCCGAAAAGACCTGATGAGGGGAGGGGGAGAGAGCAGAGTTTATCATTCTCTACTCTAAACAAACTGACACTTGAGCCCGTGAGAACTTCATCTCGACGTAGTGCAGCCACCTGGAGTCGTAGAGCCGCAGGAGAGAGATAAGTGCTCCAACAGAAGACTCGTCGATATCCTGGAAAAGCCTGAAGTCTTCCGGGAAACCCGTTGGCGATCATCCTAACAGTTGTGTGAGCAACTGTAGAAGCGATGAGGCCATGCCGCAAGCCTTGAGCGAATCGGAGAGTGAGCTTTCTAGTAATCTCGTGGAAGAGGCTGGTAGGTGCAGGTCCTTCAGGGCTTGAGTGGACAGACGTAGTTTGGCCATCTCAGACTTTGAAAGCTGGGAAAACTCCTCAATGGGCAGAAAAGCGGCGTCCAGAGGAATAGCAGCGACAAACTTCAGTATCTTGAAAGAGCTGGTGGAAGATGAAGCATCAACCTCCATCTCTTGCTCGGAATCCGACCGTTGCTCTAGCGGAAGTTTCCCAGTTTGTAGTGTAATCTTGGCATGGGCAATCGAGTGAAGGAGAGTGTCTGGACACTTGAAACGCAGGCTCTCTCTGGGTTTCTTGAAGGAGCCGACCACTTTGCCGGTAGCCGAGTGGGACGTTTGTGCCGGTTTGGCCACAACGTCTGGACAGACCGGTCGGATTAGTCTCAACAGATCAGACTTGGAGTAGGAAGAAGGTCGAAGAGGGGGACACTTGTCCATCTGTTGACAACGTCGATCTTCCTGAGAACTGTGGGAGTGAACAGACGAAACTGGAGACTGAAACGACTGTGGAGGTGAACCCTCGAACGCGTGGGCTGGCCGGGAAAACTCATCGTCCGAAGACGGAGCTTCCAGAGATATTCTCTGCACATACCGGTTGGGGACAACCAGAGAGCAGTTCAACTGGGAGGTTGGACCAGAAACCACCGGTACCGGAGACCGGTAACCGGGAGAACCGGGGGAACCGAAACCGTCAACCGGTTGAAGCATCACCCGGTGTTGGGGCCGGGATTGATGAATCGGGAAAGTGTCCCGCCGGTGGGGAGGCCGAGAGTGTTCCTGCTCCGTACCTCCACCGGGCACTGGGGATGGCCGGTCGAGGAGCCCTTCGCCGATGAACCGGTTTAGAGAGGTACTCTACCGAAGTAGAGGTCTCATCTGGACGGTTGTGGAGAGAGTCAGGAGTGCCTGTACCCCATCTAGAGGTCACTCTAGAGGTTTAGAGCAAACCGGGCTTATGTGATCCAAGCATTCGCCACGCAAGTGGGAATGCCCTGGGGTCAGATCACGGCCGGAGTACGGGCCATCATATGATCCGTACCTCCCCTCCAGGTTAGGATGCCATCCTCCGCATTGGAGGGTTGGACACCCCGACCTAACCGTGTAGATGGTCCGTCTACCATCACTCCCATCACGAGTGGCATCGACCTCCTGGTCGGGATTGGACATCTCCCATCAGCTGGAAGGCTGGACCGTGGAGAGCGATGAGGAGGCCACACGGTAGGCAGACGTCGACTTCGGCAAAGCGATCCGGTGGATGTTCTATGGCAGAAGCACCGGAGGAGACAAGGGGCCCATCGCTGAAAAAGAAAGCAAAGCAGATTTCTCCTCTCCAGCCGGAGAGGGAGAATGGATGACAGCCGGAACGGAAATGGCTAAGCCACTAAATTGGAGATGCTGAATAAACGCATCAAAAAGAGAATATGATTCCAATGGAATTGGCCCAGGTTTGGGTTCTGAAGAAGCAGACACCGAACTAGACGAATTAACCGGAAGAATTCCCGATTGAACCATGGGTTTAGAAGAAACAGACGATGAAACGTTCTTCACTGGCTTACTCTTGTTAGATGAAGACTTCTCCATGGATTTTTTGGAAATCTTTTTCAAAGACTTTGAAGACGAAGATGCCAAAGGGGAAAGAAACCGACCTGAGATACTATCGCGCGGTAAATCTACCAGCTTTGGCCTTGACTCAAAACCGAAGTGTCACCTGAAGGGGCGACATTGGAATTAATTGACATGCTAAAGAAAGAAAAACACCTGCCGATTAATTGAAAAGGCAAACGAGCCAAAAAATAAGCTACGAATACAACAAACTTAGACCATAGCAAAAAGTTCAAAATAAACAAAGAAGTCGGTTAGCTAACCAGTTAGGCAAAAAATGAACAAAGTCAGAAAAATCGAACAAAATCCTGAAAGGAGAAGCAAAACAAAATTCAAACAAGCTAAATTGAACTAATAAAGCAAGCAGGCAAACATAGAAAGACTATAGAACTAGAACAAACCCACCAAAGTCACAAAGGTGCAGCAACAAGGTGGAGACAAAATGGCTTCCCAAGTAGCCACAAGCGTGGAAAAAGGTAAAGTGACTAACAAGGTCAGGGGAGCCACGTGACCGGTGCTAAGGGAGGTAATATGACTGGCACATGGTGGCTTCCCTTTTGTTACTTTCGTTTTCAGTGCTATGGCACATATGGTTTTCCAACTGGTAAGCGTATGTCCTATTGCTTTGAGTGTTGGTCAGTATGGTTATAATAGATTCGTGTATTGGGGTCTACATGAGAATGCTGAACGAAAAAAAAAAAAATTACCTTAAGACGGGGGAAGGACATCCCGTGAATCATGTCTCACAGACGTCGTCATAGTTGAATGGCAGTTGGATAGAAATCGCACGTGCCTCTTAAGTTTAGAGCTGATCCGATGTACCGTTTCAAAACATTTTGGATGTCCGTTATTTTCGCAAACTAATACTTTTTTCATACACATAATGTTTGGTTCAAACACAGTAGAGTTTTCTGGCAGAACATTCAGGTCCAACTCAACACCAGTTTTTTTACTTCTTTTACCATACCCCAAGAGGCAGTTTAGTTTGGGAACAATCCTTTCTTTGCATTTTTCAATAGTCTGGACCCTTTAGTTGGAGAATCCATCGGATATACAAACAACATCCTCTTGACATTTGTATAATTGAAGATGGCGGCCAACATGGCTGCCACTGCCCAAAACAAAAACCACCATGGGCTCTAGCCTTCAAATACACAGCATATAAAATTATAATTATTGCAGTGTCTAGAGTAAATTTGTTGTCAGGAAAGCCAGTCCAAAAATTCAATTCCACATTTTGACCACTTTTGAATTCTTGGAATGTTGCTCACCCCTGAAAGTCTTTGACTTACTTGCCATGGGACTCCTCCGAACAAGACGAGCAGGTAGAAGTCGATGTAGCTGCCGATGTGAGAGGTCTTCACCTCTCCAAGCCAGCCCATGTCCTCGGTGATAGGTCTTGCCGCTTGGTGGGTCATGGCGAACGGAACTCCAACCCACTGCAAGTAGAGGGCCAGTCACACTGCATACGATTTGACCCCAAGTACGTTACGATTGTGACAACGTCTGTGAGTCATGATTGACGCGGTGAAATACTTCCGTCTTTTTTCCCCGTTCACTATACTCTTATAGACCCTGATACACGAGTCGAGTAATAAAATGTCTGATACAAAAAAATAAGATATTCTCTCAGATTCGCGTACGGGAGACTACAGATACATAGTGAACACAACTAGTAGGATTTCATCAAATTCATTTAGACAGTAGAATGTTACGTCAATCATGCCTCACGAATGTCAAAATTGGATCGTGCTGAATCGAATCGTATTCCTTTTTGGCTGGCCCTTAATGTAGATGAAATGCTACCTGTCTGTCTTTTCTGACTATGACTGCTACATAGCAGAAAGGGGGCAGCTGATATTCTGGGCGGCAGGGCTAGAATTTGTTTGTAGTGGAGATGCCTTGCCCGTGTACATCCCCACTCTCTAGACGAAAATACATTGAGAACAGCTGGTGTTGGGGAAGTTCCCCAAAGGGCCAACCAACCCCTTTGGCTGCAGTAATAGGCCTCACATTCATTGCAAATGCTCCTTAGTTTGAGAATCATAGTGTTCCACACAACACACACTAACCTTACAATCATTTTCCGTTACAATCTTTTTGTTTGTGGCACAAGCCACAAACCTATAACTCACTTTGTGGGTCTGTTGGTCTGTCCGTCCAAAATTGTGGCACATATTGTAAAAGAGAAAGAAAAGTACAGACAGAAAAAAAATACTTGGGCATAAAGTAACATTTCAGTTGTCATATCTACAGTCCTTAGGTATGGAAATAATTGTATATTGAACAGAGCACACGAATCTTCATTTTAAAGCGTACACAATAATAAACATAC
Source organism: Phymorhynchus buccinoides (assembly GCA_017654935.2). Taxonomy (NCBI): domain Eukaryota; kingdom Metazoa; phylum Mollusca; class Gastropoda; order Neogastropoda; family Raphitomidae; genus Phymorhynchus; species Phymorhynchus buccinoides. The sequence continues at coordinate 15,552,181 of CM065682.1, forward strand.
GTAATACAGACACTGCAACAGACACGACGAGTATGCGGTGCTTCTTTCGATGAGCATAAGTAGGATAAATAGTTTTAAAAGTTTTCCAAAAGATATAAAAAGTTACGAAATGGTGCATAGATAACATTCTGGTTTACAGATTAAAATTAATGAAAAGCCAGGGGAGGCGACTCAGTGTATGTAATGATTGGAGTGGTATAAATAGACCGCTGGGCTGCAGTCTTGTGGAGTGAAAGTGTTTGATCAAAAATTGTGTGTGTGAAGAGCATAATGTAAATGCGCTGGGCGATGCCCTTGTTTGTAGTTCAAATAGTCGCGTGCCACAAACGATTGCGAATCCGCGCTTGTTATTATACAAGTTATTAGTTTTCGCAATGGGTTCAATAAAACGCCAATGGACTATCTAAAGATAGTTATTTAAAGATAGTCCGTTTTGACTCCAAGCTATCGAATGACAATAGTTTTATTCCCGAAAAGGCATCGCCCAATTAGGAAGATTGTGCGTCGCCGCGTAAAGGTGAGAGAGAGAGAGAGAGAGAGAGAGAGAGAGAGAGAGAGAGAGAGAGAGAGAGAGAGAGAGAGAGAGAGAGAGAGAGAGAGAGAGAGAGAGAGAGAGAGAGAGAGAGAGAGAGAGAGAGAGAGAGAGAGAGAGAGAGAGAGAGAGAGAGAGAGAGAGAGAGAGAGAGAGAGAGAGAGAGAGAGAGAGAGAGAGAGAGAGAGACGGACACAGGCACAGAGAGAGAGAGACAGACAGAGACAGAGACACATAGAAACAGAAAGAGGGAAAGACCGGGACAGAGACACAGACACACGTACACACACACAGAAACAGAGACAGAGATATATGGAAGGAAGAAGTGCGACATACACACCGGTACACAGACAAAGAAGAGGAGACAGACACACAAGACATACAGACAGACAGGCGGAACGACAGACAAAGCAAATGCTCTTTACCAGACCGATGAAGATGCAGGTGAGTTGCACCACGTCAGTGTAAGCCACGGAGTACAGCCCCCCAACCAGGGTGTAGAGCAGGGCGATGGCAGCAGAGATGATGATGGACATCTTCAGGTCAATGTCCAGAATCACCTTCAACGTGGCACCTGTATACATCATTTAAAAATAATTCCAACAACAAAATCCGAAACAATAGCAACAGCAGCAACACTGACATCGTCGCAGACAGCGACGTCAACACGTAGAGCGCAACAACGCTTGATCATTATCCGCGCGGCAGCATTTTCTGCTCCAGTGACCTTGACCTTTGACCATTGACCTTCATTTTCAAACTAGGCCTAGATATTCTAAATACCTATCGAGGGTGATAGGTCCCTCCGTTCAAATGATATTGTGTTAACATAGATAATACATAGTCAGTCAGCCAGTTAGATTGTTAGGAACAATTAGATAAACGTCACGGAAAACATTAGGCCTAACAGCGTCGCCTCGTGGCTGGTAATAAAGACATAATGTTGGTGGATATAACAATGGGATACTGTGCAGCAGGATACAGAATAACGGATTGAAAGCTACATCACACAACCGCACGTAATGCAATGAAACACAGTACAATGTAATGCAATGCAATGGAACGCAGCACAATACAATACAAATTACAATACAGTTACAGAAAAGGTACTGTAGAGTACAACAGAGTACAGTAGAATATTAGAGTACAGTACAGTACCGTACAATACAGTACAATATAGTATAGTACAGCAGAGTGCAGAATAGTACAATGCAGTGCAGTGCAACGCACTGCAGTACAGTACAGTGCAATACAATACAACATGTGTGGTGCAGTAGAGTATAACACAACACAGCACGACACGACACGACACGACACGATACAATGCAATGCAATACAATAAAATACAATACAACACAACACTATACGATACGAAACGATACGATACGAAACGATACGATACGATGCGATACAATGCGATACGATACGATACGATACAATGCAATACAACACAACACAACATAACACAACACAGCACAACAACATACCTAAGGCATTCAGTATGGCTGCAGTGTAAAATATTTCTCCAGACAGGGCAGGTAGATAAAGAAGACACCCCATCAGTCGTCCATACTTGCGGTGAAATGGATCCAGCATGGTACAAAACCCACTTTTTCGCATTCTCTCTCCAAAGAATACTCCACCTAATACATAGTAATAACACAGAAGAGAACATCTTATTATAGAGAAATAACATGTTTTTACTTTTAATACTTAAAGGGCACCCTGACGGATGATTTTTTTGCAAGAAACACGTCCAGATCAGCAGGAAAACACCCTTTACAGAGATCGCAACACTCCCTTTGCTCTGTTTCCCAGAAATCAAGCCGTCAAAAAGGCAATTCCTCCTTGGCGGAGGTGCTGGAAGTCCAATTATTTCACCCAAATAGAAGGCGTTTGCCGTCTCTTTTTGAATGGCCGCCTGTGTTTAGACCAAATCGTTTGCACGAACTTTTCGCAATACAAGCCTTTTTATTTTATTATTTTAAATTTTATACAGTTTATCTAAAGGAGTTTCGCTCACAACTAAGGAAATAGCTCCTTTTTTTTTTTTACTGCACTACAAAAAAAAGAAAACGCTTCAACCACAATGAGTGACATCCACCTACCCCATCCAAAATGGCTACTCTCTCCGGCATCTTCGCCAAGGAAAAATTGCCGTTTTGACGGTTTGGTTTCTAAGAAACCAGACCAAAGTGAGTGTTCCGATCCTTGAAAAGGCTGTCTTTCTGGTGATCTCGACGTGTTTCTTGCAAAAAAAACCTCATCCGTCAGAGTCCACCGTTAACGACAGAAAATTACATTCAAAGGACGGTAAGCTACAGTACCTTTGTATGTGCACTGAAAAGCTGATTCATGCCCCCCCCCCCCCCCCCCCCCCCCCCCCCCATGGTAACACATTGATATGCTACTGTGTTATGATGTTGAAAGCCTGAAAAATGTCCACGTGTACAGAGATAAAAAAAATCGACATTGTTTATTTTTGTTTGTTGTATTGTTTTTCATTGTGTACAACTGCATGTGTTTCTAATGTTTTTTTCAAACGCACATTACGTCTGTATGAAGCTTATCGATTATATTTGCTCAGCATTATTATAGGTGGAGATACATTACTTTTTTAATTTATTTATTTATTTCATCATCAATGGTGAATAGACATTAAATACATTCACTAAGCAATGTGAGTATAATGAGATCATTAATCATAGCGCTCACCTATGATCAGACTCAAGGAATAGCCGATGGGTCCTTGGCACCATATTAGACCCGAACCTGGAGTGGCCAGAATCTCTGCGGTGCCATTGATGTACCCTCCTCCCACCCATGTGGCTGAAACATCAAGGCAGCCGGTTCATCCATACCAGCGATAACAAGGCAAGCTTTAGCGACAAGCCAGTACAGGCACGCACGCACACACACACGCGCGCACTCTCTCTCTCTCTCTCTCTCTCTCTCTCTCTCTCTCTCTCTCTCTCTCTCTCTCTCTCTCTCTCTCTCTCTCTCTCTCTCTCTCTCGCTCTCTCTCTCTCTTTCCAGTAAATATCACGTTATTCATCTTTTCGAAGACATCTTAAGAATTATACTTTGACATTTGATTGTTTTTAATGTTTGGACACTAACGTAACAAATGCCCATAAAAAATGTTCGATTGCTTGTCATCTCTCTCTGGTTTAAATGTTTTATTTTCCAAACATGTCATCTCTCTCTCTGTCTGTCTGTCTTTCTCTGTCTCTCTCTCTATCTTCCTCTCTCTCTCTCTCTCTCTCTCTCTCTCTCTCTCTCTCTCTCTCTCTCTCTCTCTCTCTCTCTCTCTCTCTCTCTCTCTCTCTCTCTCTTTCTCTCAACGTTTTCACTTTTGACATGTTATTGGTTGTTGTTTATTTTTACTTTCATTGCATGTTTTGTTATTGTTATTTATTCGATATTTTCATTTACTACAGGACTGGTTGTAAAAAAACGTATGTATACGTATATCATTACCCTGCATAAATTAAGAAAATCGTTCGTTCGCTTTCTCTCTCTCTCTCTTTCTCTCTCCGAATGAAAAATGGTGTTTTACGTCCTCTCGGTCATAGACACATATGGGACATTTGTAAATACAAAGATGGTGGGAACATTACTGGGGACAATGCCCAGAGGCAGTGCCACACCAGTAAAGTTCCGATTTTTTTAAAATACAGATATGTGTAGCGGTAACCACGCCTCGG
>CM065682.1:15558919-15586419 GCA_017654935.2 Phymorhynchus buccinoides
AGATTCCGAACTCTCATGCCAGTTTTCCTGGCACCAATGAAGCCCACGATGAGAATCAGCAGGTAGAAGACTACGATGCCTGCCAGGCCCGGAATACTGACGGCCATGCTTGTTGTTGCTGCTGCTGCTGCTGCTGTTTCCTCGAGATGTTTGGGATTACGGTAACAAGCAGTCGTCTCTTTTAAATCAAGATTTTTTTTTGGGGGTGGTATTAAACATTTTATTCCCTCTTCATACATTTACAAATAACATTCATGTATATGAATTCTTCAACATTCATGGATAGTAAACAGCGATTATCTGTAAATAAAGATGAAAAAAACAGAAAAAAAGAGAAAATAGTTTGTTGCCTTTTTTTCTTTTTCTTTTTTTTTTCTTCTTTTTTTTTTTTTTTTCTTGTTAATAGTAAGTATAAAGAAGGTTGGTTTTTTGGGGGTTGTAGGCCTATTGGTGGAGTTATTGTCCATAGAGCTAGAAATCAGGTGGTGTTTTATAAGAAGGTCTTTTAATTTTTTAAACCCCCTTCCCTGCCTGCATACGAGAATGCATGATGTCATTGATGATGTCATATAGGCCTACTCAACCCTTATTTTATTAGTCTTTTTAGCAAACCAGGAGATGTGGTTAGATTCATTATTACTAATTTATTTCTGAATTAATACTCAATTATACTTCATTTACTTGTCATAAATTATTTTAGCTCACTTGTTGATTCATTTCTAATTATATGCTCGGGGGGTTAGGAGGGGTGGGGGTGGGTGTCGGGGGGGGGGGGGGGGGGGGGGAGGGGGGGGGATATCGCCACTATCATCTGAAGTATTAAACAAAATGATTTCAGTGGTATGAGCTCGTGGAATTTAATGGCAACACACATACAATGAGACATACAGACGATAATACAATTCCATAGTTGTCTTGACAGTAGTTGTGTGCCTTTTGGAGTTGGGGATTGTATTTTTGTTTGTTTATGTATGCGTCTACGGTATTGATGACAGGGGAGGGTTATCCCCTTTCATGACCCATAATTAATATCCCGATTGCAAAGACAAACTGTAATTTTGAGGGGAAATAAAAGATAAATGGCCAAGGAAGCTTGACAATCAAGATTAATGCGATGATAACGGATTAACATGTTACAAATGCTGAAAAAATCGCGTCAAAACACAGGACTAGCTTTAGCACTTATGGAAAAAGACTTGATACTTCTAGATTTGAATAATCTTTGGTCTGTTACTTCTAAATGAGAAAACAAACGCTTGTTGAAAATAGATGCAATAAAGAAATTAAGTCTGAGTTATCAAAGCTTTGTGGGATCAACTGTAAAAAAAATGCTTACCTGCCTTGTACGCGGCGCAATGCCTTCGTGACGGCTTTCAGGGTGAACTCCAGGCTTGAAGGGAAATAATTTTAAAAAAATGAAATACACACAAAAACTTCTAGTTCAATACTTCTGTTATGGACATGTTGGAAATATTAAACAAAACAAAATACCTTCGATTCCCGCTTCAGATGAGCAGGAGACAACAGGTTATATCCCAAAAAGGTCAGAAAACTTGATTCTACAAAAGACAGTAGTAGAAAAGCGGATCTTTTCGCTGAGAGTCGATTTAAAACGATTTTTTTTTTTAGCAAAATGAGCCCGTACAAACCCTTTATTAAGGCCCAAACCTTCATACACCAACGTCAAGAAAAGGACTGGGATACTTGTGTTTGAAACCCTGCTGAGGCTAATCATCTCAAGGATCTCATGTTTTTCTGTGTGTCAAACAGCCACACAAAGTGAATAACTGAATTTCATAGGACCCCCCCCCCCCTCTCTCTCTCTCTCTCTCTCTCTCTCTCTCTCTCTCTCTCTCTCTCTCTCTCTCTCTCTCTCTCTCTCTCTCTCTCTCTCCATAAAACACAACAGACTGAAGCAACAGCAAGCGAAGCTTATAGCGTGCTCAGTTAGAAAAATTACACAGCAATATTGGCGGAATTTGCAATGACTGAATTAAACGTGGAAAACAAATGTACGAAACAGAACAAAAGAGAATTAAGATGAAAGACTGGGTGGATGCAAACTTGAATCGACATATCTATGCATTATTTTTTGTATCATTAGGAAAAGATGCAATACACAAACATGAACATAAATAATATTACACACACCACAAAGAGAGTGAGAGATGAGAGAGAGAGAGAGAGAGAGAGAGAGAGAGAGAGAGAGAGAGAGAGAGAGAGAGAGAGAGAGAGAGAGAGAGAGAGAGAGAGAGAGAGAGAGAGAGAGAGAGAGAGAGAGAGAGAGAGAGAGAGAGAGTGCGACCCACATTTTGCCATTCACAAGGCCCAACCCTGTGCCGTTGATACACATGCATAATATATATATATATATATATATATATATATATATATATATATATATATATATATATATCTGTGTGTGAACAAGTGTGTGTACGGAAGGTTGTTAGAAAAGAGAAGTTGTTCAGCACGTAGGCCAAGTAAACGGAATGAGAGTATGATTTCTACTTTTTCGGACTTGTCACGTGGTGTTATTTCTTTCTTTATTTTTGTTGTATTCATAATATGATGATTTTCATTGCTTTCTATTTTTTATTTTTTATGAAGTTGATACATTTTGCCAACCCCCCTTGTCATCAGACCTTGGTTGGTAATGACAATAAAAATGTCGAATTGTCACCAGCGCCAGCGGAAGGTGTGACCACACAACAGTGGTCATCCCTCATCAGGCAGTGTCACCGCGTGTTCCCCAGAGCGATGCTGCAGGCCTCCTCCATCATCTCTGCCAAAGGGCAGCTTCCGGTCAATGCCATCATCAACCGCAGCAACTGCAGCCTGAAGGAGGCCTGTGCCGCTCTGGGGGCAAAATTCATCGACCACCGGTCCTCCTTCATCACACCCAGAGGATTCCCCAGGCAGGCACTCTACGCCGGTGCGTTTCACCCTAGCAACAGGGCGGCGTTGTGTATGACACAAAGCTTTTTCTGTGCACAACGGTGATTCCTCCTCCCTACCCCAAAGACTCCTCGAGTCGAGCCTAACAACATAGGCTACAAGAAAACCCCTCTCCCCCCCTCCACCATTCCATGACTCCCACTTCCCCAAACTACAGACTGACCAACGTGAAAACAAACCCCCTTCCATCTTCTCCCAACCTCCCCCAAACACCAAAATTTCTCAGTGCCAGGTGAGTGACACTGATCCTTCAGTGACTGGCAATCCTGACAAGCAGACTGCCAACACAGTGCCAAACCCTGACCAGAACAACGCCGCTCATCCTCCCCCCCACCACCACCCCGGCCCCCTCCCACCTCCAATGAGCAACATCCTCCTCCCCTACCCGTCCCCCAATACAATTATTTCACTCCCTACCTCCCCTCTCAGCTGTCTTCTCCATACGCTATCCCTTTTCCAGCGTGGCCGTACAGCAGACACCTACCTCCCCCTCCTCTCCCTCCTCCCCCCCCTCCCCACTACAGTCCCTTCCAGAGACCGGCTCATCTCCCTTCACTGTGCTTTTTTACCTTCCTTTTGCCCAGCAACGTCAACACACTGTGTTCGCGTTCGGTTAATTCAATAGGTCTAACGTGTGTGTGAGAGAGAGAGTGACAGAGAGACGGACAGAGAGAGAGAGAGAGAGAGAGAGAGAGAGAGAGAGAGAGAGAGAGTGTGAGTGTGTGAGAGTGAGAGAGTGTGCGTGTGTGTGTGCGTGTGTGTGCGTGTGTGCGTGCGTGTGTGTGCGTGCGTGTGCGTGCGTGCGCGCGTGCGTGCGTGTGTGCGTGCGTGTGTATATGTGGTCGTGCGTGCGTGTAACTATGTGTGTGTGTGTGTGTGTAAGAATCTATCAACACTGCAAAGTGAAAGACGCAATGCCCCAACTAATAGAGTAACCTATTGGCCTGCAAAGACCACCTTCTTCACAAACTTATGTCGTACACGTTCGTACGCGTGTGAGTGCGCATGCGAGCTCGCATGTATTTGCATTTAAATAGCATGCTTGACTTTGATTTATCACACTGCTGCGTTCTACGAAAACCTTTTCATGCACGAGTGTATGAATCATTGAAAGTGTGTTTCATCGTCTCATTTATATAACATGGATTGTTTTCTTTCTTTTTTTTCTTTTAAGCTAGTTGTGCTGTTATATAACTGTGTCAGTACAGTCTTCTATTTCCAAATTTGCGCCTTGTGTTGAGAGTGACTGACCGGAAACTAAAAGGGTTCCACAAGTGTCTATGCTACATTCTACAAGAACATAATTATGTCATACTTCATCATTAGTGTGTGTTAGCACATGTATGCGAGCGCGTTTTTTGGTAGTAAATATGGTTCAACGTCATATTGTATATAATGTTCTTCTCTATGTTAATATAGGGTTTTTGTTTGTTTCTTTCTTTCGCGTTTTTGAGTAAATATGGTTCAACGTCACATTTTATATAATTTTCTTCTCTATGGTTAATATAGTTTGTATTCGTTTTTTCTCGTTTTTTCTCCCGCAACCTAGTGCCGGTAATGCTGAGAGAGAACTCCTTGATTTTTAATTGCTGATAGTGGCTACCTCCTGTTGAGTGGAGCGTCCAGTAGTGGCTGAAATTGAACTGAACTTGAAGAGACTTTATAAGTGTAGCGCTCTAGGGTGCTTCCGTGGCTTTGGGTTTAATAAGTAGGCCTAATTGACCTACCTACGTTTTTGTCTTTTCTTTCCTGTTGTTTGTAGTGTACCAACTTTGTTTTGTGGTTGTCATTGATTTGAATGAGTGTGAATTGTCTGTGTATAAAAGCTTATTTTCTGCCTCCAATCCCTAGCATCATTTGCCTTCATAAAACTGATAATCCTGTACTTTTTGAACATGCATAATAATACTAATGGAACTACTGTTGCACACCTTAATGTTTACCACTTATACAACAAACTGCCAGATATATTTTTGCTTCTACATGACACACCACCTATTCATGTTTTAGGACTTAGTGTGACCCGCCTTTATTCCTACATTTCAGATAGTATGCTCACCATCCCCAACTACAATATTATCCGCGGTGATGCATCTAAGCCGGGCGAAACTGGCCTAGCAGTGTACGTTCACAACAGTATTTTTCAATTTACACGAAGGAGATTGGACCTTGAAACTGCAGATATAGAATGCCTTTGGTTAGAAATAAAATACCCCAAAATATCACCGTTATTAATTGGATATTTATATCGAAATCCTGCCTCTTCATATGAATGGCTTGATAACTTTGTACACATGATGGATAATATTACGGTAAACAACAGTAATAACCTGTTATTAGATGATTTTAATTATGATCTGTTTAAGCCCCAAAAGTCCTGGCATTCAACTACTGCTCTATTTGGCCTTCAGCAGCTTATCTCCACGGCTACTAGAGTCACTCACACTTCAGCAACACTTCTTGACCACATTTTACTCCAACCACGTCCCTAGTCACTGTTTTAGATTCCAAATGTATTAGCGACCACTCCCCTGTAAGATGCACATGGATTAACAGACCCCTTAAACTTCAAACTAAAGGACACACTACTATTCACTATAGACCCTTTAACACTTTGATAAACTCGCATTTTTTCAAGATCTTAACATGGCGCATTTTGACAATGTCTTCAATTTTTCATATCCCATCCAAGCACTAGAAATGTTTTGTTCAACTTTTATAACAGTAATTGAGAAACACGCACCTCTTAGAACAAAAAGAGTTAAAAGTTCCACCCTTCCCGGATGGCTCACTCCAGAAATAGCAGAAACTATGAAACAACGGGAGCGTGTTAAACATGAATATATATTACTGAAGAAAGAAAAGACTGATTCGCTACCAACTAACATTAAAGCACAAAAGCAACTAGAACGTGAAAACAAAGAATTATAATATAAAAAGCTAAGAAATAAAGTCAATGATCTCATTCGGGACTCTAGAAAACAGCACTTCAATAAAATGATATCAACAAATCGTGACACGTCTACTCTATGGCGAGCCATCAACAACATCACACATAAGTCCAAGCACAATTCACTAAATAGCTTCAATTGGTCGCCAGACTCATTCAATAATCACTTTATACACATAGCAGAGTCTATAAGGGTACCTGACCCAACACACTCCGAACACAAATACTGTCCTTCGTCCTCTCTTCAAACGTTTTGTAACAGTAACATAAAACCTGGAAATGCATTTAAAATACCTTCACTTGCTGTTCACGAAGTTGGTTCCGTTATCGCAAGACTGAAAAATAAAAAAATCTTTGGAACCAGACAAAATCAGCAGCTCTCTCTTAAGACTTGCACTTCCCTACGTAGTAGAACCTCTTACCTTCATATATAACACATACCTGGAACAAAACATAGTACCACCTGGTCTAAAATCAGCAAACGTTATACCATTGCCTAAATCTAAAGATCTCTCTGACCTGAACAACTTTAGACCCATCTCTATTCTTACACAGCTGCTAGTCTTGTCCTTAGGAAGAAAAAGTTCGACCATGTTAGCCCTCTTCTCCGTTCTTTGCACTGGCTTCCTGTCGCAGACAGAATTGAGTATAAATTAAACACCCTTTGCTATAAATCTATCCATAAAGCTGCTCCATCTTACCTCTGCGACAATATTTCCATCTATACGCTAGCTCGCACTTTACGTTCAGTTTCTGACCCGCTTTCTCTCCAGATCCCTAGGTATAAGCTTTCAACTGTTGGTCGGCGCTCTAGTTTTGCTGTTTCAGGACCGACATCTTGGAACAAACTTCCTCTTTCCCTCCGTCAGCGACCGACCCTCTCAGCCTTCAAATCTAACCTCAAAACCCACCTGTTCCCCCGTCATTGAGGCTCCACTCTCTTTCTCTTCTCTCTATTGCCTTTATATCTGTTTCTGCTGTATACCATTTATGTCAAACGTGTGTGTACGCTTTGTATTGCATTTTTGTTTGAATGCGTTATGAATGCTAACGTGTGTGTGCGCTTTGATTTGATGTTGTTGTTGTTGTGTAAGTGTGTCCTATCAGAATGGAAGGCGTGGGCAGGAAACTGCAAAATGTAAATACAACTATGACAATGCAGTGTACATCCCATATAGGCCTAATTATAATATTAAATCACATAAAAAGAGAAATAATAAAGTGAAGTAGAACATATCACATATAAACATCAGATAGGATAAAGCAAAGTAAATCATATCACATAAGAACATCCTGAAATAACCAAATAATAACTGTATAAAAGCTACAAATGACTGGAATCACAAAACGACATGCATTCACAGCCACTTAGGCCTACGCACACAGAGGGAGAGAGAGGGGATGGGTGGCACACAGAGAGGAGGGGGGGGGGGAAGTATACTAAAACAAGGTACATGTAAAAAAACTAAAAAGACAAGAAAGCACAATAAAATATACTACAATACGTTAAATCATCTCATAAATATGACATAAAATGAGTTATTACCAAATATCAACATACTAAACAACTGGAATACGCACACACACCCATCCCTCACCCACCATGCAGTATACACCCACAGAGAGAGATGGTGAGGAGAGAGAGAGAGAGAGAGAGAGAGAGAGAGAGAGAGAGAGAGAGAGAGAGAGAGAGAGATAGAGAGAGAGATAGATAGAGAGAGAGAGAGAGAGATAGAGAGAGAGAGATAGAGAGAGAGAGAGATAGAGAGAGAGAGAGAGAGAGAGATAGAGAGAGAGAGAGAGAGAGAGAGAGAGAGAGAGAGAGATAGAAGAGAGAGAGAGAGAGAGAGAGAGAGAGAGAGAGAGAGAGAGAGAGAGAGAGAGAGAGAGAGAGAGAGAGAGAGAGAGAGAGAGAGAGAGAGAGAGAGAGAGAGAGAGAGAGAGAGAGAAAGTATTTTTGGTGTTTCTTTTTCATTTCTCATTTTCTTATATTGTTGTTGGCAAGAATAAAACAAGCCTGTATTGTGCTTATTCTTTTCCAACATTAACAAAGATTCGTCGTTCATTCGTTCGTTCGTTTGGGAGTCCTTTTTATGAAACGGAAAGCAACTCTGTTTATGATGATCTTGAAGCATGTTTGTGTGACTTATTTGACAAATTTGGTAACGTCCACCTAATTTGTACAGGCGATTTTAATGCCAGAACAAGTCAACTTCAAGTTAATGATATATGTATGAATGACCAAATAACTAGTTTGCAGTCAGATGTATGGGAGGAAAGTAGAACAGCGGAAGATTTAGTAACTAACAATTTTGGCAAACGATTGTTACAGTTATGTTTGTTGCTTGATTGTAAAATTATAAATGGCATGTTCCCATGGGATAACGAGGGGAAGTTTACTTTTTATCTCAGAACAGGGAAATAGCACAGTTGACTACTTCTTAGTATCTAATGTTGCTACACACGTTATTGAGCGCATGATAGTGGCTAACAGAACTGAATCCGATCATATGCCCATAGAAATGTATTGTACATTGTTTGCCTCATATGATGATGGTAATATGAACAATTCTTGTCAAAAAACAAAAAGGTTAACCCTTTCACCGCCAGCCATATTTCAGCCAAACATTTCCATTAGAATTACCTGGGTAGAGAGCAAAATCTATCTGCAGTATTGGGGATTCTTCTGTGACAGATATAAAATACAGTCTAACCTTGCTTCCCAAAACTAAGACAATAGGGGTTTTGGATAATAGACCCCAATTTGATGCCTTTTAGTAACATAGGTGTTAAATCACTGTGGTGCTAAAATGCGACTTTGGCGGTGAAAGGGTTAATTTGGCAGGCTGACAAACTACAGCTATTTACTCAGGCTGTAGAATCACCCAAGTTCAATGTAGCTCTTACCAGAGCAAGTCAGATGTTAGACGAGTCTGTAGAATTGTCAATAGACATTTTTAATCAGTCTTTGTTAGAGGCTGCCAAAGACATGATGAAAGAAAGTGGCCCTAATAAGACAAAACAGAGGGCTCCTTGGTTTGATCAGGAATGTTTCACCTTAACAAAGACTTTGTTAGAGGCTGCCAAAGACATGATGAAAGAAAGTGGCCCTAATAAGACAAAACAGAGGGCTCCTTGGTTTGATCAGGAATGTTTCACCTTAACAAAGACTTTGTTAGAGGCTGCCAAAGACATGATGAAAGAAAGTGGCCCTAATAAGACAAAACAGAGGGCTCCTTGGTTTGATCAGGAATGTTTCACCTTAAAAACGACTGCCAGGGCACATCTTAGGATATTAATAAGACAAAACAGAGGGCTCCTTGGTTTGATCAGGAATGTTTCAAAAAACGATGATTCTTAGGATATTAAGACCCTTTCAAAGCCAATGTTACTGTTTTAACCCTGCACCACAATGGCTTAACACCCATGTCACTAAAAGGCATCAAATCAGGGCCTGTTATCATAAGACCCTATTTTCTCTACTTTCGGAGGTAAGGACAGGCCTAATGTTAAAAATGTCACAGAACAATTCCCAATATTGCAGATTTTTTTTCTTCTCTTCTCAGTTAAGTTTAATGGTATTTTTTGGCTGAAAAATGGCTGGCGGCGAAAGGGTTAAACGACATAAGAAAGCTTACCAAGATATGTTGGACACTAAAGAATATGAATGTAAAAGATTACAAAGAGAGCGATTGATGGATTCTGTTAAGTGCTCGTCCTCCTTTTGGTCAGAGGTAAGAAAACATCAGCCTAGGAAACAGGTTAACAATAACATTTCTAAAGACGACTGGGGTCATCATTTCAATCAGGTTCTGAATGCGGGGGCAGAAGGTAACGGGTCTTAGCGTATTATATTATAGATACAATCAATATCTTTATGGTTTTTTAATTTCTGATTAATTAGTGCAATGTAAAAAAAAAGGCACTGCGTAGCAAAGCGAAAACAAAAGATTCAAACACGAAACACATGTTTCACGTGCAAACATGTTCAGATACGACACAAAAGGGTTTAAGCGATATTGAATACCGGGTGATACTTTTTGTCTCTCCTGCATTCACGACCATTTTCTTCATCGGGGGACAATTAAACTGACACATAAAATTAACGTTATTTTATTTTTGCAATAGAGATCTTCAGCCACATGCATCCTTACTTTCTGCCCAAATTCCCCACCCCCACCCCAACTCCCTTGTCGGATACATTTATTTCGTTGCGCTGGGCCTATATTTATACCCCTCCTATTCCCTTCTAAGGGTCTCTGGCCAATTGGACGCTAATCTCACCTTCTTACTACTATTTTGCATCTCTCTTATTTTCTCTCTGTATAAGCATGACCATTTTTTCTTTTCACTCTTTATTTTTGTCCCCACTCCCCTGCTACAACATCTACTATAGTGCCTCTCCCCCACCCCTTCCTCCCATGCACACGCCTTCATTCATAATGCTACACGTTAAAAATGTCACTGCGTGGTTTTCTGAGTAGTATTGTTGGGCAGGCAATCATCCATTATGGTACTATTTATAATTATGTAGCGAAGCAACAACCACACACACACACACACACACACACACACACACCACACACACAACCACACACACACACACACACACACACACAACCACACACAATCACACACACACACACACACACACACACACACACACACACACACACACACACACACACACACACACACACACACACACACACACACACACACACAAGCTTTCTTTCCCCAGACCACGAAATAATGTTTACAAAACTAGTTTTGTTTACTCAGGGGGCACATCATGGAATAATCTGTCTCTTTCTCTAAAATCGTGTCCTTCAAAACAAACGGTTAAAAAAGCACTTAAAAAGAATATGCTTGATGCTTTGTAAAAATACCTAATGTGAATATGAGAATGTAGTGCCTAAGGCTCTATTGTTGCTGTTGTATATTGCTTTTGTGTTTATGCCGCCTTGCTCTAGTAGAGGAGGAGACTTTACAGGTGCGTGTAAATTCATGTTTTGCTTTCGTTTTGGGTTTTTGTTTGTGGCTCAAGCCACAAACCTATAACTCACTTTGTCGGTCGGTCGGTCGGTCGGTCAGTCGGTCGGTCTGTCTGTCTGTCTGTCGGTCGGTCCAAAATTGTCGCACATTTTGACAAAAAGTCGCACTTCAAATCGAGGCTACACTTCAAATTGAGGCCGCTCTTTAACATGATGTATTTTAAAAGCGTACAAAATAATAAACATACGTAATACAGACACTACAACAGACACGACGAGTATGCGGTGCTTCTTTTGATGAGTATAAGTAGGATACATAGTTTTAAATGTTTTCCAAACGATATAAAAAGTTACGAAATGGTGCAGAGATAGCATTCTGGTTTACAGATTAAAATGATTGAAAAGGCAGGGGAGGTGACTCATGGTTGGAGTGGTAAAAATAGACCGCGTGCCACAAACTATTGCGATTTCGCGCTTGTTTTATAATTTCCTTCCTTTTGCACTTTAAATGTAAGCGGTGTTCGTTTTTTGTTTTTGTTTCCCTCTGAGTTGTGCTTTTGTTCGGATATTTTTCTTCTTTCTCATGTCCGAGTAAACTATGACTATCTCTCTCTCTCTCTCTCTCTCTCTCTCTCTCTCTCTCTCTCTCTCTCTCTCTCTCTCTCTCTCTCTCTGTTCTTATCTCTCGATTCTGGTGTCTCTGTTGTTTCTCTGTCTCTTTGTCTCAGTCATTAATACTTTCCCCAACTCTATCTTCCGCTTTCCTTTTATTCTACCACTATGATTACATTTTTACATATGTATATTATAATCTTTGTATTGTGTTTGTATGAAGTGTATGTATTTTCCCCATGATTTTTGATTGTGGTTGATTTTTCTCCAGTATATGATGTATTTATTTGCGTTAATTATTTTTCTTATTTATTTATGACGACAGGATGTAAAAAAGCTTTATCAAGCTTACTCTTTTATCGTCAATAAAGATCATTTTGACTTGACTTGACTTGACTGTTTTGACACACACACATATTCAAACCAACACAAACATAAAATAAAATAATAAAAAAATAAAAGAACCTACAATGCAATGAGCTTTTCAACTTGAGCAAAACGCATAAATGTTGTCAATGCCCATATATTCTAAATAGAAGATTAATCATTGATGAAAAAAAAAATATATATATAAAATTAGTCGTGTGAAAGTCAGAAGTTAGCCTTACTATTACCAAAGTGGCAAAGAAGGCAGATAGTACAATCTGACTTTCACGTAGTCGGAAATCATCTCTTATATTGAAAAACATAATAATGATAAAACAGCACGTTTGGGTTTCCGTATCCATCTAAACTGGTGCAACGCATAATAGAAACTACACAGTCTTGCATGGGTGCAACTACACAAAATTAAAAAAACCCTGAAAGGTCGGGGTCTAGGGATGCAATGACCTTTTTAATGTGACAACTTAAGCAAAACGCATAAATGTTGTCAATGCCCGTATATTATATTCTAATAGAAGAGTAATTATTGATGGAAAACCCCCCACACGTTTTCCATGTCTATAAAATTAGTCGTGTGAAAGTCGGAAGGTAGGCTTACTATTACCAAAGTGATAAAGAAGGCATATAGTACCGTCTAACTTTCACCTAGTCGGTAATCATCTCTTATATGGAAAACGACAATGCTAAAACAGCACGTTTGGGTTTCCGTATCCATGAAAACAGTCTCGCATGGGTGCAGCTACACAAAATGAAACAACCTGAAAGGCCGGGGTCCAGAGGTAATGTCCCCCTGCCGCTGAAGAAAAACTTTATTTATGAAGGTATTTTAGTTTGCTTTTTCCACAATTTATACAAATGCTTATTTTAAAGTGTTAGAAAAATACAGTAGACACACAAAGATCTTCTTTTGACAAATAATTAAAAAAAGGAACTTCCTTTTCTGGTAAAATTCAAAAGCAGGAAATCCTTGTATACCAGGAAAAGTTGCACCCATGGTCTTGTACTTGGCCATTGATAAAACAATAAACGGTACAGATAGGGACTTTTTTTTCTTCCTTTCTATTTCCATCCCCACAGAAGTATTACATCCTGGTAGTGTATATTTGCTGTCCGTCCGCCTCGCTCGCCGGCACATACCCCGCGTTCTGCACCCCGCTCTTCTCGCGCACCGCGTTGGCGTCGTTGTCGCCGGAAGCGGAAACGCCCGGCTCTTCCCGGAAGCAGCGGAAGACGTCCCAAGATGGCGGCAGGGCGCCTTTCAGGAAGAGGAGGCGCGCCAGAAGGGAGAACACCATGATACAGACGAGGGAGATGAGCATGGCGAGGGTGCGGAAGGGAAACTGCTGGCCCACGTCTGGGTCGTTCCACGGAAACTCTAAAACGAAGAACAAAACAAAGAAACAAATTGAAATTAAGTAGTAGTAGTAGTAGTAGTAGTATTTAGGGCTAGAAGTGGGCCTCGCGGCTCTTTTATGCCCTTTCTCGTTTGTGACATTGATTTTTGTTTCAAGGTGGCTTGCTTTCTACAGCTAAACTATGAAATATAACCAAAATATGGAATGGACTTTTTCTTCTTTTTTCCCTCTTTTTTTTTATCCATCGAAATTGTATAAAAATTTGACATAATTGTGTCTTTGTCCAGAAGATTGATTTTTGAATATATTTAAGTTAGTTGTTGCCTTAATGTTGGCGCTTAAGATTGAAATCACACTGATGCAGTTGATAAGCCTTGATGGAGTTGCGTTCACGTTCTGTTGTTAAACCGAGTTAAGACCGTGCTAATGAAATATATATTTTGCATTTTTCCAGGTAAGCCACTTATTGTTTGTGGCTCAAGCCACAAACCTATAACTCACTTTGTCGGTCGGTCTGTCTGTCTGTCTGTCTGTCTGTCTGTCGGTCGGTCCAAAATTGTCGCACTTCAAATCGAGGCTACACTTCAAATTTAGGCCGCTCTTTAAAATGATGTATTTTAAAAGCGTACAAAATAATAAACATACGTAATACAGACACTACAACAGACACGACGAGTATGCGGTGCTTCTTTTGATGAGTATAAGTAGGATACATAGTTTTAAATGTTTTCCAAAAGATATAAAAAGTTACGAAATGGTGCAGAGATAACATTCTGGTTTACAGATTAAAATTATTGAAAAGCCAGGGGAGGTGACTCATGATTGGAGTGGTAAAAATAGACCGCGTGCCACAAACTATTGCAATTTCGCGCTTGTTTATTTACAAAACACTAAGGAGTAAAAATCCTGAAATTCGAATCAATCTTAAAGAAAGAAAGAAAATCAGAATCAAGCGACCGTTATACTGCATGCGATTCAATCCCAGTGGGATCCGATTTTGACGATGTCTGTGAGTCACGATGCACGTAGAATTCTTCCGTCTAAACATAATTCGACTATTTTTGTTTACAATAAATATTCATGTAGACTCCAATACACGCATCCAATAAACTGTCTCATACAAAAATACAGATATTTCATCAGATTCGGGTAGGTGGGGACTACAAAATACAGTGAACAAAACTAGTAGGATTTCATCAGATTCAGTTAGACAGTAGAATTTCACGAGAATCATGCCTCACAAATGTCACAATCGGATCGCCATTGGGGTCGAATCATATGCAGTGTAGCGGCCCCTTTTGTGTTTCCTCCGAAGTCCTTTGGGGGGGAAGAGAAATTACCATTTAACAATCGTAATCTTTACCTTTGTTTATAATTATGCTTGTTTTTGCTTTACTATAAACCTTAGTTTACATGGCATATAGAAGGGAATGAGAGGTTCATTATACAAGAAAATACATAATACATAAACAAACCAAGATACCGTGGTCCGTGTATCAAAATTGAATACAGTATGAAATGTTCGTCTGTAACAACACACCCAAATACACAATAGTTGAAAAGTTTGGTAAGAAATGTACAACGAGAACATTTGTGGGCCCACAAAAAACACACTAACAGACACAAAAAACTATTTAAAAGCATTAATGGTCCCCAAAATGCCAAACTAATCCACAAGATTGCAGTACTCCGATCCAGAGCATTGTTTCCTAGCTTACGAGTAACAGCCCTACACAAAGAAAAAACCTGTCATCCCTACCCCATCACCACATCCCTTCACACTGCTGTCGAAACAACATTCGTCTTGCAACTCTCATTTGCCTCATTTTCAAACACTTGTCTACGGATGATAAAAGCCTTTCGAAGTTATAATTATGTGCAGTACATCATTATGTGCCAAAGTTTTGCTGTCGCCTTGCAGTGACATTTTCATCCCATAATTATTTGACCATTGGCTGATGCACTAATACGATTGACAGAAATCAGTGAATTCACCCCAGACACTGCACGTCTCATTTACCTATCGCCACAAACAAATCCAGACTGGCTATGTTAATTACATGACATTAATAATAATAATAGTAATAATAATAATAATAATAATAATAATAATAATAATACATTTATACAGCGCTTTACCTCAAATGAGCTCACAGCGCTTTACTATCGAATATTCATCAACAAGTAGACAACAAATATAGTGTTTAAGAATGACACAAACCAACAAAAACGCATATACAAAGCAACTCTCTCTCTCTCTCTCACTCTCTCTCTCTCTCTCTCTCTCTCTCTCTCTCTCTCTCTCTCTCTCTCTCTCTCTCTCTCACTCTCACACACACACACACACACACACACACACACACACACACACACACACACACACACACACACACACACACACACACACACACACACACACACACACACACATACATTTATCGACACCGACTCATTATTCATCTTTCATTCAGTAAGCCATAGCAACTGAGTTGCACGGACTGACCACATACACCTTACACCTTGTGTAAAAGGAGTTGCTGTTACTAAGAAGAGCAAAATTACCATCCCATTATTTGACTACTTAGCGATATTAAAGGTGGCACACAGTTCACTCCAGAACCAAGACTCACCTATGGTGGCAGGCAAACTCAGAGTCGGTTCTCCGCCCAGGAGCCTGAAGAGCAGGCCCAAGAAATAGCCGACGAAGGACCCGTACGAGTTGGCCCAGGGCAGGTAGAGCACGCACAGCAGCTGGGGGAAGAGCATCACGTAGACGAAGTCGGAACACAGGAGGAAGAGGCCGTAGATGGAGGAGACGGTGATGGCCATCAGACAGGACAGCCCGGCAATCACCACCTGGGATGCTCTCATCACCCACACCACCATCGTGTCCGACGGCTGGAAAATGACAGATATCATATAGCCAGGACTGAGATAGAGACCAAACGAATGGTAGGACGAACCGAATGTGTAAATGACCCACACCACCACCGTGTCCGACGGCTGGAAAATGACAGATATGATAGCCTAGGCCAGGACTGAGATAGAGATCAAACGAATGGTAGGACGAACCGAATGTGTAAATCACCCACACCACCACCGTGTCCGATTGACTAGGCCAGGACTGAAATAGAGAACAAACGAATGGAAGGACGAACCAAATGTGTAAATCACCCACACCACCACCGTGTCTGATGGCTGGAAAATGACAGACATGATAGGCCAGAACTGAGATAGAGAACAAACGAATGTTTTTATGAAACAGGCAAAATGACTGCCTGTTTCACGAAACAGGCAAAATCTCGCTCGCTTCATGAAACAGGCAATTTCACAAATTTAGCGTAACATATGCATGCGCTCACTCCATTAACGGTGGTAAAAAGACAGATAGCTTAATTAAGGGAGTTGCTATGAAGGGGCCAATAATTGAGAGCAAAGACATTTAGTACGCAAGCTCTAAATTCTAGAGCTCAGAGCTCACGCACTAAAAACATAATTATTTAATGTCTTTGGTGGGAGTGAGAAACGACTGAACCGGGGGTAGGTGAAGACGGGGTAAAAAGCCCATGGGCGGGTAAGAAGCCCATGCCAATGATCTCATGAAAAAAAGCATATTTCAGTCACATTTTGCCCATGAGACGAGTGTTAATGTTTAGCATTCATTTCATGGGCAAATTTGACTGACATTTGCTTTATTTCATGAGATCATTGGCATGGGCTTCTTACCCGCCCATGGGCTTTTTACCCCGTCTTCACCTACGTTTATACGGCACCGCCATCTTGTTTTTTAAAACTTACATGCCTTCCGTTGATGGCGTGGAAGATGACGGATAACCGTACGACGTCTGGTTCCAATCTGAGAGGCGGTTGTAGAAATATTAAAAAAAGGGAAGAAGTAAAAGTGACACTAGTGTATTATTGTATTTGGTATTTTTGGGTATTTGGAATATTCAAGTCACAGAGACTTATCTCTGTGAAATTCGGGCTGCTCTCTCCCGGAGAGCGCGTCACCACAAGCGCAGCGCCTACCTAATTTTTGTTTGTTGGGGGGCAGGGTGAGATGAGGGGGGCAGACTTGGGAAACATAGCTATCAATTTGGTCATACCAGGCAGCGGGATTTCTCCCTGCTCTTACTGACTTTCAACTGCCGTGGGATTTATACGCCCGTAAAGTGCACGGGTCAGACTAGCTGTGGGTATCAGGACCTGAATAACAGAGGAGAGGAAATAGAGGACTGGATGATCAAGAACAAGCTGGTCCTCATCAACAAACCAGATGACAAACCAACCATCGAGCTTGGAAAACCACGAGCACACCAGACCTGGCAATGGCTACGGAGGACATCCAGGGATCCTGTGACAGGGAGGTCCAAGGCCAGTTAGGAGGGAGTGACCACCGGCCTGTTCTGCTGAAAGTCATCATGGCAGAACAACCCTCCACAGTTCGCAAAGAGCCCAGCTGGAACTGCAAGAAAGTTGACTGGCCCAAATTTGCGGAACTGATAGATAAACGTTGTCAGGAAACGAACATCGACAGTGACAATCTGGACATCAACATCAATGTCCAGCAAATAACGGAATGCATCCTCAGTGCAGCAACACACAGCAAGAGAGGAGTTTGAAAAATCACCAACTCCAGAAAACATCATAGCTGAAAACAAAGCAAGAACAGCATTTGATGATGAAAAGACCAAGGCAATTCAATCCGCCAGGCAAGAGAAGGGCCTCCTCATTGTGGAAGCTGACAAAGTGCTTGAATGACGACCATCAAGTAGCTCCCAGAGCAACCCTCTTAAAAGAACACAGCCAGATTTTTACAGGGAAAACGGCAGGTTCCCTTCTGGCAGGGAAATTCAGAGACGACTGTGTCCTTGATGTCCCCTAAAGAGAAAACAGCTGATATCAGGCAGAAAGCTAAAGAGGAGCTAAGGACCAAAGCATTTACCATCAATGAATTCAACAGCTCTATCAAACAACGGATGAGCAAGAAAGCCCCTGGCAAAGATGGAATCACCAATAAAATGATCAAACATCTTGGCTACTATGCAAAGATAAAAGCTGCTGGATATCTACAACCAGTCCTGGAATACGGGGACATTTTCGAACAGCTGGAAGGAAGCTATCATAACACCAGTCCTGATGAAAGGAAAAGACAGGCATGACAAGAACAGCTACCGCCCTGAAGCACTGAAGACCAAATTATGCTCCTCACCCAGGATATTGAAAATGGCTTCCAGCAGAAAATGAAAACGCTAGCTGTTTTTGTAGACCTCACCAAGGCCTTTGATAAATTCTGGAAAGAAGGCCTCCTCCTCAGGCTCCTCCACAAAAACGTTTATGGCAAGATGCACCGGTATATCTACAGCTACCTGTTCCAGAGGACAGCCCGAGTCAAACTGGAAGGTCAGACAAGCAGTCAAGTTAAGATCAGGGAGGGTGTTCCTCAGGGTGGAGTCATCTCCCCGATTCTCTTTGTGGTCTTCATTGACGACATAGCTGACCAGCTGACAGTGCACGCCTCAAAGGCACTCCACGCAGATGACCTAGCTGTGTGGACCAAAGCAGAGCAACTCAACACCGCCGTCTACATAATTGCTGTTGTCAGTGGGCTTGGAAGTGTCCATTTTCAGTGGCAAGAGAGAGACACAGACAGAGAGGACAAACATTGAGCATGTGTGTGTGAGCGAGAGAGAGAGAGAGACAGAGAGAGAGAGAGAGGGGGAGAGAGAAAGAGAGAGAGAGAGAGAGGGGAGAGAGAGAGAGAGAGAGAGAGAGAGAGAGAGAGAGAGAGAGAGAGAGACACAGAGAGAGAGAGAGGAGAGAGAGAGAGAAAGAGAGAGAGAGAGAGAGGGGAGAGAGAGAGAGAGAGAGAGAGAGAGAGAGAGAGAGAGAGAGAGAGACACAGAGAGAGAGAGAGAATTACAATTACAATTACAATCTTGTATTCCCGAAAAAGCATCGCCCTATTTGGAAGGGTGTGTGACAATATTTAGAGAGAGAGAGAGAGAGAGAGAGAGAGAGAGAGAGAGAGAGAGAGAGAGAGAGAGAGAGAGAGAGAGAGAGAGAGAGAGAGAGAGAGAGAGAGAGAGAGAGAGAAAATGACAATTACAATCTTGTATTCCCAAAAAAGCATCGCCCTATTTTGAAGGGGGTGTGACAATATTTAGAGAGAGAGAGAGAGAGAGAGGGAGAGAGGGAGAGAGAGGAGGGAGAGAGAGAGAGAGAGATAGAGAGAGAGAGAGAGAGAGAGAGAGAGAGAGAGAGAGAGAGAGAGAGAGAGAGAGAGAGAGAAAAGAGAGAGAGAGAGTGACAATTACAATATTGTGTTCCCGAAAAAGCATCGCCCCATTTGGAAGGGGGGGTGACAATACTTAAGGAAAGAGAGAGAGAGAGAGAGAGAGAGAGAGAGAGAGAGAGAGAGAGAGAGAGAGAGAGAGAGAGAGAGAGACAGACAGACAGAGAGAGAGACAGACAGTTAGACAGACAAAGACTGACCAGCGGTGAAGGCAACTGCCCCGAACAGAGCGGCAGGAATGGCCATGACGATACAGCCGATGGCCCCAAGGACGGACAGTCCTTTGGCTACCGCCACCGTACGAGCCGACAACGCCCGTTGCCAGTACACCTGCAGAGGGAAACACAGACAGACCCCCCCCCCCCCCCACCACACACACACACACACACACACATGTACATACGCATGCACACAGAGAGAGAGACGAGAGAGAGAGAGAGAGAGAGAGAGAGAGAGAGAGAGAGAGAGAGAGAGAGAGAGAGAGAGAGAGAGAGAGAAGAGAGAGAGAGAGAGAGAGAGAGAGAGAGAGAGAGAGAGAGAGACAGACAGACAGACACAGAGACAGAGACACAGACAGACACAGACAGTTGCATTATTTCAATGCTAGCCGTTGTTCAGCCAAAACCTTCCATTAGGTAGAGAAAATATTATGTCTGCAATATTGGGAATTCCTAAGTGACATGCATAAAATAGGGCCCATCCTTGCCTTCCAAAAACTTAGAACATATTAAGGTCACTGGATACCAGACCCTCATTTGATGCCTTTCAGTGACATGGGTGTTAAATCATTGCGGTGCCAAGTGGCGACAGTGGTGATGAAAGGGTTAAAAACGATTGAAAGAAAAGACGAATGGTTCCTTCCATTATCAATCTCTCAGGGTGTAAGGGATTAGAAGGAGCAAGAGCTAGTCTAAAGGGAGACAGGGAGGGGGGGGAAGAAAGGAAAGAGAATGTAGGCCCTACGTGCATCACTGGCAAACATCCAGCAAGTCAGACTACCAGTGTCATGAATACATCAACATGTTCAAAAGCTTTTTAGACTTCTCCTTACGCGTGTGAAGTCTGGCCTTGAACTTGTGAAGGACCAGACGTCAACATAATGATATAGCAGCACTCGCTAGGGATCACATGATAAAGACAGTTGAGTAAGGAAAAAGCATCATAATTATTTTGAACACTGCAAATACAGTGGAACCTCCCTTAATAGACCTCCCATTATAAGACTCCCTCCCATATAAGACCTACTTCTCCGATACATTGCCTTTCTTTGTAAGTATTAAGATTACCCCCATTATAAGACCCCTCCCTTGTAAGACCTCATTTTGGATGATTTGTTAAGGTGGCATAAGGGACGTTCCACTGTAGTACGGTTTCATCGTTCCGTGATGAATCCACTTTTGGTTTTGATGTAACAGATTGACTTTGAAGGGTTTAGTGACGGCTGAATGAACCACCCCATCCAAACATCATCGGCCAACATGGCTGCTATGGAGGAGGGTCAGTTGTGGTGTAGAGTGGCATTTCCATGCAAGGCTAAACTGACTTGTTTGTGTTGGAAAACAACACCATGTGAGCAGACAGATATTGGTACGAGATTCTCCACCCCATAGTCCATCCCCACACAGTCATCATTGGCGCGGACTTCATTTTCAAGGATGGCAATGGCTGCCATCATCGTGCACGTCATGCCAGCCAGCGCCTGCAGGACGAGGGAAAGTGTATGAATGCAGTGACCAGCGTGCTCTCTGGACCCGAATCCCATTGAAGATGTCTGGGACATTGCCGGACAAGCCTTTTATTAGTTTTAAGCACGAGATCGGCATTCTTGTGCTGTCCATGAGCTCGGTGTGGCTCTCCAGGAGGAGTGGGCCAGGATCCCCCAGCAGCGGATCAGAAACCTCATCTGCAGCATGAGGCGACATTGTAGGGCAGTGATCGAGGCCCGTGGTGGTCACACTCGTTATTGACAGTCCATTATTGGTGATTTCAACACATGGCCACTGATGATTTCTGTGAAGACTTTTTCCTCCCGTGCGCTATTTCAGTTGGATTTGAGGGGTGGTCTCGCTTGTCCGTTCAATGTCGTTCTCGGATACAATTTTCTTAAATGGGTTTAATTTAAATGGAATAGGTCTTATGTTCAAAGCACATGATTTGACCATTTCTGGGAGAATAAAATGTTTGTCTCGAACGTTGAATGTCTGGTTCTTACGAGTGTTGCTAGTATGTATATTTTATTTGAACAAATGAGTGAATGAAAGGATGAATTAATTGATAAATAGTTATCGCCCATAGTTAGGCTTTACCTGCCAAGGGATGCCACCGAGCAACAGTAGCATGTAGAAGTCGATGAAGCTGCCGATGTAGGGTTTAGTTAGCTCCCCTAGCCACTCCGTGTTGTTCGTGATGGAGTTAGCGGCCTTGTCCGTCATGGCGAAAGGGAGGCCCACCCACTGTGGAGAATGAGAGAGAAAGAGAGAGAAGGAGAGAGAGAGAGAGAGAGGAGAAAGAGAGAGTGTTTTAAGATTCAAACTAACAACATCGCCACGTTAACTTTTATGCATGAAACGCTAACAATAGTAGTATCATGCTACACTTATCTTTAAAATCTGTAGCGGTACCACAGCCGATGAGGTTTAACCGAGGCGTGGTTACCGCTACACCTATCTGTATTGTTAAAAAAATCGGGACTTTACTGATGGTGCACTGCCTCCGGGCATTGCTTCCAGTATTGTTCCAACCATCTTTGTATCTACAAATGTCCCATATGTGTCTGGTCCAGACCGAGATGACCTAAAACACAATTTTTCATTCAATCGCTACACTTATCTGTATTGCTAAAAAATCGGGACTTTACTGGTGTTGCACTGCCTCCGGGGTGTTGCACTGCCTCCAGTATCGTTCTCACGATCTTTGTATTTACAAATGTCCCATATGTGTCTGTTCCAGACCGAGAGGACGTAAAACACCATTCTTCCTACACAACATAATTAATTGTACTAGGTCCTTGTGGCGGTACCATAGCCGATGAGGTTTAACCGAGGCGTGGTTACCGCTACACCTATCTGCATTGTTAAAAAATCGGGACTTTACTGGAGTTGCACTGCCTCCGGGCATTGCCTCCAGTATTGTCCCCACCATCTTTGTATCTACAAATGTCCCATATATGTGTCTGTTCCAGACCGAGAGGACGTAAAACACAATTTGTCTTCTACACATCTGTATTGTTACTAATTCGGGACTTTCCTGGTGTTGCACTGCCTCCGGGCATTGCCTCCAGGATCGCTCCCACCATCTTTATATCTACTGATGTCCCATATGTGTCTGTTTCAGACCGGAGGACGTTAAACGGATTTTCATTCCGTAAAGAAAACATGATTCCGTTAAACATAGCAAGATGGCAACGTCATGTAAACGTACTCCCAGTACCAGCAACACCCACACACAAACATACACCCACACAGACATCACTACACACACAAATAACAGTATTCAAGGGAGCTAAGTTTTGATCATCGGGTCATTGTGGTTTTTGTGTTAAACAAAAATCCTGTATCGGTATGGTAATACTGAAAATTTGAATATTTTACCAGAAACGTTATTAGATAACAACTGTTCACTATGCCTAGTTGGCTTAAATCCATCAATTATTCTTTTAATTAAATAATCAGTGTGTTTTTAATATGCAAAACATTCTGACTGGGAGTACGTTCATATGGCTCGTCGTTATGTGAATCTGACATTGTGTGAAGCATACCATGTAAGGTCTAAGGAAGTACAGTACCAAGTTTCATTAAGATCGGTTCATTGGTTTATGCGCAGTGGACGGGAACACATTTTGGTCACAAACGGACACACACACACGCGCGCGCGCGCACAGACAGGCTTGAACACATAGCCCTCGTTCCGAATCCAATGTACTCTAGTTCAGTAAGAATTGCTCCTAATTGTAAATTTCAAGTTATCTCCCTTGCATTTCATCATAATAAGATGTAC
This sequence comes from Phymorhynchus buccinoides, assembly GCA_017654935.2. Taxonomy (NCBI): domain Eukaryota; kingdom Metazoa; phylum Mollusca; class Gastropoda; order Neogastropoda; family Raphitomidae; genus Phymorhynchus; species Phymorhynchus buccinoides. The sequence continues at coordinate 15,582,464 of CM065682.1, forward strand.
TGGTGAAATTTCATTTGAGTTAATTTTGGACTCTAGGGTTATTATTGTTTTTGGTAATAAATACATGTCCTGTATCAGCGTAGCCTTACTTTGAAATTAGATATTTTACAAAAAATATTATTAGGCAACACCTTTTCACTACACCTACTTTGGTTTAAATCTACCCATTACCGTTGAAATCATCTGTGTTTATTTAATATTAAAAACATTTTCACAAGGATTACGTCGATATGGTTTGCTATTCTGTGAATCTGAGAACGCGTACTGTTTATGTACTGTACTGTTTATGTGGGTCACAGCAACCCAGAATCAACCCAGGGACTTAATCGTGGTGCGTCACTGGGTCTTTAATAACTCAATACTTGAAGTTGGTAACCACCTTCCTGCAGCTATGCCAAGGTTTAGGTCTCCCAAGTTCCAAAACATTCAACTTTCGCTGCACAACTCTCATAACTAAGCGAATAATTTCAATATTTAAGAAATGCTCTTATTGAGAGTTGCATGCATTCTTTAAAGATCCACCCGATCACGTGTCAAAATCACGGGATTCGCGTGTTTTTCCTCTTATAACTGGAAACAAATCTTGTTTTGACCAAGTCAGACTCCCATATAAAGTACCCCAACTTGAAAGCCACATGTCAGTTTAAAGAGCAGCCTCAATTTGAATAATTTTATGGGGAAATTCGAATGCGGGTTACAGCGACCCAGAAAAGAACAAGGGACGTAACCGTGGCGCGTCACGGGGTCTTTAAGCTTCCTGCTAACATGCCATGAGTACCATTTTGCGCAAATCTCTCTATGACAAAAAAATGCTGATGCACTAAATTTATTGCAGTTTTCTGCATTTTGGAAGCGTTTGGAAAGCTACAAGCAAAATAACCAAAACGTGCATTTTGAAAGTGTTCCCTAACTTTTTGTAGGCAGGATGTTTGGTTCGGGGACCAGAAAGAATGAGTAAAAACAATAGCCCACGGAACAGTTTTTAAAAAAACCGTTTATGGTTTGCACTTTTGGAAAGTGTGTACCTTATTTAATTTATCATGGGCGGTTTCAGAGTCGCACTACCCCACTTACACTTCAATGACTCCGTATGAATCTCTCTCTCTCTCTCTCTCTCTGTCTCTCTCTGTGTGTGTGTCTCTCTCTCTCTCTGTCTCTCTCTCTCTCTCTCTCTCTCTCTCTCTCTCTCTCTCTCTCTCTCTCTCTCTCTCTCTCTCTTTCTCACTCTCTCGCTCGCTCTCTCCTGATTAATATACTTTTTGCACTATTTGTCTCTGCTTGTCCCGACCCCACCAAACCCGAATTCCCTCCCATCCCTTATGTCCCTTTGAATTGTGGCCCATGACCGATATTCATTTAAAAAAAAACTTTCGTTCTCTCTCTCTCTCTCTCTCTCTCTCTCTCTCTCTCTCTCTCTCTCTCTCTCTCTCTCTCTCTCTCTTTCCTTCTCTCCTCAATCTGTCCGTCTTTGGTCTCTCTCTCTCTCTCTCTCTCTCTCTCTCTCTCTCTCTCTCTCTCTCTCTCTCTCTCTCTCTCTCTCTCTCTCTCTCTCTCTCTCTCCTCTCTCTCTCTCTCTCTCTCTCTCTCTCTCTCTCTCTCTCCCCCCTCCTCTCTCTGTAGGACAGTGTTATTTGGATGGCTGTTTGATATATTGTTTATTGCCCGTCACCTCGAAGAGGAACGGACTATGAGAGTTGCTGTTTGTTTTCGGTTTATTGTCCGTCACCGAAGGTAACGGACTTTGCGATGGGCTGGTTTGTCTGTTTGTTGTCCGTCACCGAAGGTAACGGACTTTGCGATGGGCTGGTTTGTCTGTTTGTTTTGTCCGTCACCGAAGGTAACGGACTTTGCGATGGGCTGGTTTGTCTGTTTGTTGTCCGTCACCGAAGGTAACGGACTTTGCGATGGGCTGGTTTGTCTGTTTGTTGTCCGTCACCGAAGGTAACGGACTTTGCGATGGGCTGGTTTGTCTGTTTTTTTGTCCGTCACCGAAGGTAACGGACTTTGCGATGGGCTGGTTTGTCTGTTTGTTGTCCGTCACCGAAGGTAACGGACTTTGCGATGGGCTGGTTTGTCTGTTTTTGTCCGTCACCGAAGGTAACGGACTTTGCGATGGGCTGGTTTGTCTGTTTGTTGTCCGTCACCGAAGGTAACGGACTTTGCGATGGGCTGGTTTGTCTGTTTGTTGTCCGTCACCGAAGGTAACGGACTTTGCGATGGGCTGGTTTGTCTGTTTGTTGTCCGTCACCGAAGGTAACGGACTTTTGCGATGGGCTGGTTTGTCTGTTGTTTTGTTTGTTTTTTTTTTTTGTGTTTTTTTTTTCTTTTCTGTCTGTCCCAAGGATATCTCCCGAACCGCTTGACCGAATCGCGTCAAATTTTGTGTGAAGGTGTGCCTCCTTAATAGGAAGAGATTGGCACAAACCATTTTGCCGTCCTGACCTTGACCTTGACGTACGACCTTGAAAACCGAAAATCTATTTTTAGCCATATCTCGGGCACCGATCAACATAGGATGTTGAAACTTGGTATGAAGGTGGTTTGGCTTATGCCCGTTCTGATGATGGCATACCGATCAAGGTCAAGGTCAAGGTCAAAAAGATCGCTGGAGCCTGAAAATCGGAGGGTCATTTTTTTCTCCTTCTGTCTGTCCCAAGGATATCTTTCGAACGGGTTGACAGAATCACGTCAAATTTTGTGTGCTGGTGTGTCACCATGAGAGGAAGGCATCCGCGCAAACCATTTTGCCGTCGTGACCTTGACCTTGGCGTACGACCTTGAAAACCGAAAATCTTTCAGGGTTAGTGTTAGAGTCTTCAAATTTGGCATGAAGGTACTTTGGTTTATGCCCGTTCTGATGGTGGCATACCGATCAAGGTCAAGGTCACGGTCCGGGCGATCAGTAGGCCTTGAAAGTGGTAGGGGTCTACACATTGGGTTTTAAGCCATATTTTCCACATTGGTACTTGACAGAAGCGCTTCAGATTGTGTGTGGTACTGTATACCCTAGAGAAGAAAACATCCGAGCATAAATTATCACCATGCTGACCTTCACCTTGAAGTGTGACTTTGAAAACCGAAATTTCCTTCTTTGCGCTATATGTTTCTTCTTCAAGCTGTATCTCGTGAACTAGAAGACAGAATCCCTTCCAATTTTGTGTCAGGATGTGACACTCTACGGGGTGTCGCAAGTGCGTGGCATTGCTGGTGACGGACATGTCTGCCGCTCGGCGACGCCCTTGTTTGGGTTTTTTTTGTCTGTCACTGAAGGTAACGACTTTGCGATGGGCTGGTTTGTATTTTTGTTTGTTGTCCGTCACCGAAGGTAACGGACTCTGCGATGGGCTGGTTTGTCTGTTTTTTGTTTTGTTTTGTTTTTTGTTTTTGTTGTTGTTTGTTTTTCTGTCTGTCCCAAGGATATCTCCCGAACCGCTTGACCGAATCGCGTCAAAGTTTGTGTGAAGGTGTGCCTCCTGAATAGGAAGAGATCGGCGCAAACCATTTTGCCGTTGTGACCTTGACCTTGACGTACGACCTTGAAAACCGAAAATCTATTTTTAGCCATATCTCAAGCACAGATCGACATAGGATGTTGAAACTTGGTATGAAGGTGGTTTGGCTTATGCCCGTTCTGATGATGGCATACCGATCAAGGTCAAGGTCAAGGTCAAAAAGATCGCTGGAGCCTGAAAATCGGAGGGTCATTTTTTTCTCCTTCTGTCTGTCCCAAGGATATCTTTCGAACGGGTTGACCGAATCGCGTCCATTTGTGTGTGCTGGTGTGTCACTAGGAGAGCAAGGCATCCGCTCAAACCATTTTGCCGTCGTGACCTTGACCTTGACGTACGACCTTGAAAACCGAAAATCTTTCAGGGGCCATAACTCCCACACCGTTAGTGTTAGAGTCTTCCAATTTGGCATGTAGGTACTTTGGCTTATGCCTGTTTTGATAGTGG
>CM065682.1:15601419-15603919 GCA_017654935.2 Phymorhynchus buccinoides
CCCTGACGGATGAGATTTCACGTCGAGATCACCAGGAAAACACCCTTTACACAGATTGCAAGACTCACTTTGCTCTGGTTTCCTAGAAATCAAACCGTCAAATCGGTGATTCCTCCTTGACGGAGGTGCTGGAAGTCAAATTATTTCAAGCAAAGAGAAGGCGTGTGCCGTCTCTTTTCGAATGGCCGCCTGCGTTTAGACCAAATCGTTTGCACAACACTTTCGCAATACAAGCCTTTGTATTATTTGTAACTTTTATACAGTTTATCTAAAGGAGTTTCGCTCACAACAAAGGAAATAGCTCCCGTTTATAAAAAAAAAATGCATTACAAAGAAAAAGAAAACGCTTCAACCACAATGAGTGACCTCCACCCACCCCATCCAAAATGGTTACTCTCTCCGGCATCTCCGCCAAGGAGGAATCGCCGTTTTGACGGTTTAATTTCTACAAAACCAGAGCAAAGTGAGTGTTCCTATCCTTGAAAAGGCTGTCTTTCTGGTGATCTCGACGTGTTTCTTGCAAAAACGCATCCGTCAGGGTCCACCATTAACAACGTAGGCAATTTTGATCATGCAAACAGTGAGAACCCTGTCTCCTCAGTACCAATCCATCAGCTGCAGCTAGATCTCATTATGCCTCTGTTATGCGTGTGCATGGGCATATTCCACAAACATGCATAATGACATGCCTGTGTATGCATCATCTGAAGAATAGAAGGGACAAACAAAAGACAGAGACGGATGACAGACAACTATCATGCATGAAAAAATGTGTAAGAAAATACATCAAACGAAACCAATCAAAGCGTATGATTACAATAAGTGACATTTTGAAAATGTGTATGTGTAAAAGTGTGTGTGTGTGTGTGTGTGTGTGTGTGTGTGTGTGTGTGTGTGTGTGTGTGTGTGTGTGTGTGTGTGTGTGTGTGTGTGTGTGTGTGTGTGTGTGTGTGTGTGTGCATGCGCGTGCATATGTCTGTCTGTGTGTTGATGCAAGCGCGTGCCTGTGTGCTTACTTGAGCGAATGTTTGATCGATTTGTGCATGTCCCTAGGCTATGTGTAAAGGCATAACAGAAAATAATAAATTGGATCACTATAGACGCTTCACATTCTAGCCCCACTATGGCCAAGACAACGCACACACCAGAGGCGAGGGTGTTTTTCTTGCGGTCCTGGACCAACTGGGCCAGAGTGAGTGTGCTGTGGGCTCAATGGGTAGACTGAAACCACACAGTCGAGCTTCATCCGCTTAACGGATGCGCTTCTGAGAATGTTGCTCTAATTTCATGGCCAACACTGCAGGTGTCTGTAGTTCAGTCAGTCTCGGGCCTGGTGAACGCCGGGATATGATTATGAAAGGAAGCGTAGAATACAGCCCTGTCACGTAGTCTCAGACCAATACAGAACTCCATAGCATCATCATCATCATCATCATCATTGTCATCCGCCTCGTCCATCAATCATCAAAAATAAACAAATATCCCAAATTCTGTGGCCTTGCATGCCCTGCTCTCATTGTGGCCTCAGTTTCGACTGCCAATCCAGTTTATGCCCTTGGTGCGGTCGGGTCAAAGTCATGGGGATCAGTATGTTCTGGGGAGCTGTCGGTGGACGGTCGTGGTGGCGCCCTCGGAGGAGGACCTCACTCACACTGGCTCCGTGACTAAGATATTATTGTCGTCAGTAGGGGTCTTAGTAGGTGGGTGGTGTCCCACGTACAGGCTCCACTGAACTCCACCGAAGTGACTAAGCAGCAGTGCAGTGTCTTCTCGGTTAGTTGTCTCCTGACGGCCTAACATAGATTTCTCCCCTCGGACTGCTGACTTCGGATTCTACTTGTAGAAGCCGGGGTGTGGCTGCGAGTTGGCACTCGGAATAAGCGGCGTGGGAGCAACGCCACTCTACGGCCCAGAAGATGGGACAGCAAAAAAAATAATACATAAAAGACACTGCACACTCTCACCCTCCTTCCAAAAACTTGCCCTCTCCGGTAATACATGTTTCCACATTCATTCATCTCCGTGAAAACAATACTACAACTGAAGCTTTGTTCGGCCCCTTTCCGTCAATGAACCAATGTTCTTACGGGGATAAAATATAATGTGGATATTGAATCTTCCCTCTCCCCGTGGGAATACCGGGGGTCTTTCGTAAATGACAATAGTTCCCCCACCTTCTGGAAGTTCTCTGCTTGTAACGTCCTCTAATCTGCCACTCTCTTTGACTCTGCCTTTTCCCTTTGCTTTCTATAATCTACTATCTTTCTGACTTATTGGCCCATTCTCCTGCCTTTAAAAAAACAATCTTCCACATAATTGTTCTCCATTGAGTTCCTCCGAAATCGGAATGTGTCGGCTGTACGCAGCGGAGGGGGGGGGGGGGGGGAGACCAGTGAAAACTACAAAACCAGACACATACGTACCTTAACCATTATGGCCACATAGCCTGGGAACGCAGAAGAAGAAGAAGAAGAAGAACCTTCCCTATCCACCCCTTTTC
>CM065682.1:15608919-15636996 GCA_017654935.2 Phymorhynchus buccinoides
TGCAGCTATTGGATGCTCAAATGCACAATATAAAGAAAACTGTGAAGGAAAATATCTTTTTTTGTTTTCACAAGAAAAAAAGGCGAGTAAACCCTGTTTAATTGTTTTTCTTTTGTGTATCTTTAGCAATTAGCTAGCAAATATATAATTTATCATGTGCACGACCGTTTCTCACTTCAACTTGACACTTGATTGTAAACAGGCTTTTAGTGCAGCTGAATGTTTTTCAAATGCATGGCCCAGTTCTTTTCCCTGTTTCACGAAATATAGATCTATTTGTTTGAGATGTAAGGAACATTTAGTTGTAATTGTGCACTGTAAAATTTAACTAATTGAACCTCCCTCCTCTGGAAGAACGTCGCACTCGCAGGCAGCAACGTCTCAGCCTTTTCTACAGGATTAGATCTAGCCGAGGGTGACTAGCCTACCAGCAGAAAAGTTTCTCACTCCAGCAAATACAAAGCGTCCCAGGATCAAATCCACCAAATATGAAGGATTCCGGTCCACAAACATCCTCGAACAACAGGCTTGAACAGGTCATCAACCACTCGCATGGATTTCGTGTCCAAGAGTCGAACAATAGGCATATCAATGTATCATAGCTCTTTCTTCGTGCGGCCAACGCAGGCTCTATCGTCGCATTTACATCAGCACTGATCAGATCTCCTTCTGAGCCTGTGCAAATTGACCACAAAAATTAGATTTCACCTTCTCCCCCTCCTCCTCCTCCTCACCCCTCCCCTGCGTGTTGCTGGAAGTGGGGCCTGTTCCTTCCCGGCTGAACTGGGAGAGTTAATGGTCTTACTTAGCCCAGTGCAAGAGTTAGGTCTTTCCTTTCTCTGTTATCTATAGGTACATGCGCACTCCTAGTTCCGTCGCGACAAAAGGGAACCCTTTTCAGTGTCTTTCACTCTTTGGTATTGGCACGTGCGATGTATTGATCTTGATCCTGATCCTGAAATGTGCGTTTGAGCATCAAAATCGATGTGATTTTAGATCTAGATCAAATCGAGGAGAATTTGCGTCAGTTCTTCCGCATCAGTTTCTACGTTGGCAAAAAACCAATTCTGGTCATGAACGGAAGAACTGTGGGCAGAGCACAATAAATAAATAAATGAATGAGAAGAAAAATAGTATAAAACAAAAAGATAAATTTTGAAAAAAACCTCAGGTCAGAAATCACAATAAAGCCCATTGATTTGTGTATAGGACATAGATCTGCCCAGCTGGTTTTATTTTTTTCTGTCTATGAATCGTAACATATTTCAGGGCTCCCAGGGACCCCCATTTTTGGGGGTCTATGAAGTACTTAAATTCTAAAGGACCCTCTAAAAGAATGTGCAGGGGGTCCCAGGGATGCACTAGAAAAAATATTTTTTCAGCATTCGCAATGCCACTGGGACCCTCTATCCTGCCTCTAGGACCCTCTATACTGTAAGTGAAGGAGTCCCTGGGACCCCTTGTTTTGCGGGACGATTGGGAGCCCTGACATTTGTTGAATTATTCTACTGTATTGATTTTTCGAAATGAGCACTTAAACAATTATGAACAATAACAATATGAATCAACCTAATACAATCAGATTTTCGCCCCATGAGTTTGAGAATAACTGTTTTTTATTATGCCTCTCTCTCTCTCTCTCTCTCTCTCTCTCTCTCTCTCTCTCTCCTCTCTCTCTCCCTTTTATGCTATGTTGTCCTGCCTAGTATGATTTAAGTAAACGGTACATTATGCAAAAGTTCTACAAACATCCAAACTATTTTCGTTTTAGTTTACTCTTAGCTTCTACGAATGAGAAAATTGTAAGAAATCTGTCGATTTATCTATACAAAGATTTACGTTTACAATCAGTTATGATATCATGAGATACATTAATTTGTTTATTATAATCAGGTGTAGTTTTGTTTATTATGTACCCCCTCCCTGAGGGGCAAAGGCCTAAATGAATAAATCATTGTCATTGTCTCTCTCCCCCCCCCCCCCCACCTCTCTCTCTCTCTCTCTCTCTCTCTCTGCCAAGATGTAGACGTGGACCCCTGCCGATAAAAAAAACACCTAAAAAAATGATTTTCCACTTACACACGCACGAGCACGCACGCGCGCGCACGCACGCGTTCCCCCAGCCTTTACCTCAATGTTTCCGTTTGACTGAATATTAGGCCTATAACCAAAGAGGTCAATCTTTTGATTCCAACAGATGGGGAACATGGGTGCAAACGTGCGACAGGTGATTAACTTGGTTTGGACGTGGAAGCCATGCGCTGTGACTACACATTAATGTTCAGTCTACGCGGAGGACCCCCAGTTTAACAGTCCAGGTACCGCAGGTGATGCTGTTTGGAAAACGATGACAATCACAAGACATACGCTTACTATAATTCGTCTAACTGAAGACGTGCGGTTTAGATCTGAATGCCTAAAAACTTATAATAGTGCATTTTATAATACATGTTAAAAGTAAGTCACCATAGTAAGATAGTTGTTCCTGCACTTTTTTAAAATTATTAAATGATTTATTGTTTGCTTAACAGACGATTTGAATGAAGAGGAATCGTTCTTTGCAACAAAATTACAATTGATATACCCTCTGACTATGTAGTTACTGACACCCTTACAAATGGTGGTTCAAATACAAAACAATACATCATAATCTTCTAGTGGATGAAGGGGTATTAGGTTAAAAAAAGAAGAAATAAAAAACTATTTACTATTGGGGATGATGACTGATGCTCTCTTTCTGTCTCTCTCTTCTCTCTCTCTCTCTCTCTCTCTCTCTCTCTCTCTCTCTCTCTCTCTCTCTCTCTCTCTCTCTCTCTCTCTCTCTCTCTCATTCTCTCTCATTCATGATGTTCTTTCCTACATCATACAGCCACTTGCTTCAGAAAACTAAAACTTCGAGTGTTCCATGACAGTTCAATATGCTGTAGAATATTATTTATATGACATCAAGAATATTGCTTTGCTTAAGTTTTTCGCTAACAGTCGTGGTTCATTGCGTTTTCCCGTCTTATAGGGGTGGGGGTGTAGGGTTAGGGTTAGGGATAGGGTTAGTATTCCAAAAAGGTTAATAAAATGCAGCTTTATGTTTGTTAAGAAAGGCAAAAACGGAAAATTGCAATTAACCGAGAAATGCATGGGGGGGGGGGGGGGGGGGGGTGGGGGGCACATCTTTACCTTTACCACTTTACAATATAATCCACACATACATGGCTGATAAATCTTGTCCGTTTTGTAACAATGTAACACAAAATGAGATACACTTAGCTCACGAAAACAAGTAATTACAAAAGTATCTATGTACTTAAACAAAAGTCTTGTAGTTGGAAATCAATGTCTTTCTGAAAGTTAGAAATTGCACGATGTGTTTCTCTGAAATGTTTATTTGTCACAATTGTCATGGGCCAGAGGCCTAAACATTAAACCCTTTTGACTTTGATTCTCTCTTTCTCTTTCATGTCATGAACATTTTTAAATGTGCAGTGGTCAGAGACAGACCTGCATAGAATGCTGTTTTCCTGCTGTGGCCAGTCCATCGCCTGAGGTGGCTTTAAAAAGACCAGCACCGTCACATGATATGGCGTACCAATGCCAGTTCAAAGGAAGGGAAAATGGACCCAGTCAGGAAGAACTTACAGTGGTAATATTCACTAAATAAACATTTACTGACAACTCTTATATATACTACTCAACAAATGTTAAGTACCACTTTTTCACAAGCGCATAAAACATTGTAAAGAAGAGGTACAAAACTATTGTTGATCTCTGTATGCGTACATGGATGCTACTCTTTCATTTTTACACTGATTTCAGTATTTTAAATTTTACCAGAAACTGAACTTAAGTTTTTTTCAATTCATCAAAAAGAAAAAAAAAATGACCACAAGCGATTTGGGGCGTTTTGAACTTAGTCTAGTTGTTCTATCTTGGAAGTTTACAAAGGTAATGTAATAATTTTACAAGGCTTATCAGACTCAAACTGTCACTGTCTATCATTTTGTCTGTCTGTCTGTCTCGTTATATCTCTCTCTTAAGTTGCACCCCCCCCCCCCCCCCCCCCTGAATCGTCCAACGGGGCTCTGCCCCTGTACCCTACCAGGGCCATGGGTCCCTGGACCCCTGCCTTTCAAGTTGCACCCATGGTATAGAAAATTAGCATTAACGGGTGACCAGATGTTTTGTGTTGCACATGAACTTACGTTTTCTTCTGTAGACATCCCGAGGCTTGTGTACTGAGCAATAAAATATAGGGACCGTTTAGTAAAATCATAGACTTTTGAAATGCATTCAGCATACTGTTTATTGAGGACAATTGGTGTGTTAGTGAATGCTGTAACATTGTTTATGCATTAACCTTGAATGTGACGAGGGCCGTTTTCATCGCATACCTCCAGTAAACTGTGTTTTGAATGCAGTTTAAAAGTCCATGATCATGTTTTATAAAATGGTCCTTATATTTCATTGCTCAGTACACATGCCTTGAGATGTCTACAGAAGAAAATATAGGTGCATGTGAAACACAACACATTTGGTTACACTATGTGCCCATGTTCATGTCTAATTATGATACGCATACAGAGATCAACAAAAGTTTAGTAACTGTTCTTCACAAGACCGCAAAACCAACATGGCTGATCCAAATCATTATTTTTATTTATTATACACATTTAAGTCAGTTATTTGTGCACAAAATACTAAAATTTCATTGCATTTTCATTATTAGGTTTGAAGCATTAGCTCAACAAGTAACGTTACCACCTAAGTTAACAATCACAAATCGCAGCTTCTCAAAATAAATTAGTCAAAATCGCGTTGTCCACCCAAACCGCAATGCACTGTAGTCATGCAGGGCGCAGTTCTTCCAGGCTTCCTTGACATCTTAGGGGGTTCATGAGACATCATGTACATTGTTTGCCTTGCCAAAAACAGTGGACACACCCAATTGTGACCCGTTTTGAGTACCATACTTTTGTGACTTTCAAATTTGGGGGTGGCGTTGTTTGTTATATCTAAAGTAAAAACGCGAATACGATGACATTTGAGTATACACGTTATTGAATTACTTCACTGAAAAATTTATGATCATTTGGCTAAGCCATCTTTCTTTTGTGCGTTTGTGAAAAAGTCTTACTTAACTTTTGTTGAGTGATAGATAAGAATTCGCCAAGGCGAACTGAAACAATCTTACTTTAATATCGAAAGTCGTAAACATAAGGGGGCGTCTAATCTCCAAGGTTGCTAAATTTTGGTCGTTCACTCCTGCGTTAGTATTTTCATGTGTGGTTGTGCACGCAAGTGTGTGTGTGTGTGTGTGTGTGTGTGTGTGTGCGTGTGCGTGTGCATGTGCGTGCGTGCGTGCGTGTATGCGTGCATGTGTGTGTTTCCCATACCACAATGCATTCTCTATCGCAATGAACTCTCTCTCTCTCTCTCTCTCTCTCTCTCTCTCTCTCTCTCTCTCTCTCTCTCTCTCTCTCTCTTCTCTCTCTCTCTCTCTCTCTCTCTCTCACACACACACACACGCGCGCGCGCGCGCACCTTCAAACACGAAGGAGCTTGCAATAATGACATTATTTTTATATGATTAAATACTACATAGTTTTATAAGTCTATATCGAATGTTTACAGAGTAATACATATGCTATTTGGTGTGTGTGTGGCATGTGTGCTTGTGCGCGTTTGTGTGAGTCATTTCAGATGGCTTCATCAAAAGAGGACGGGACTGCATCATCAGAAAGAGACACAGCTGTCACTTCATGTTGATTTGTGGAAAAAAGGGAATGGCGTTCATTTTTAATACTTCATCAGAAAAGTTTATTAATTTAATTTTCTTTTATTTCCGTATGCTCTTGCAGAAATGTTTAGACTTTGTCAAAAGTTTCATTCTAAATTACTCGACTTTAAAAAAACAAATCTGCGGAAAGTTATAATTGTAAATTTAGGCCTGGTTTCAAATTTAAAAAATACATAACTTTCATGTTAAATTTTGTTCAAAATGTCTTGATATTCACCTCAGTTCTGAAAATCAAATAAATATTTCATTCCTTGTTATGAACAGATTCTTTATTTTCTATAATTTCAAACTATCTCAAGGCCAAATCACAGGATTGTCATTTAGTTTGTTTTGTTTTTCTGTTTGTTTTAAGGGTCAATAATAGCTACCATTTCTAATTGATTTCAAGTTGCTTTTACAATATTTTCACTTGGTCCTAGCAACAACAACAAAAGTTAGTTTCAAATTAAATGAAAACTGTCACGAATCCTGTCGTTCATGTTTGTTTTGACAATTTGTTTTAATAATAATCAATGCTTTTAGTTACCTATCTTCTTAGTGTTTAAGTCACAAAGAACTACAATGTTTCATCCAAATAAATTGTAAGAATTTTTATTTTAGAAAAGCATTAAAAATCGTTACTATTTGTAATTGTTTTCTGTAAAAATAAAGAATATTATAAACAATTCAAGCTTACTTTACGTGGGTTTATCTTCTTCAGAAAGGTTTATGCACAGTTTGATTTCGTTGTAACATTTTATCAATATTTTATCATTATTATACACTTGTGGCGGTGCCATAGCCGATGAGGTTTAACTGAGGCGTGGTTACCGCTACACCTATCTGTATTGATAAAAACATTGGGACTTTGCTGGTTTCGTACTGCCTCCGGGCATTTCCTCCAGTATCGTTCCCACCATATTTGTATTTACAAATGTCCCATATGTGTCTGATTCAGATCAAGAGGACGTAAAACACTATTTTCGTGTAAATTGTATATTGTAGATTAAGCCCTATGTTGTTTAACATTCTATGCTGTTTTATTTCTAAATGTCGTGTTGAATTAATACCACTTAGGCATCAGATATTTTTTAAACTGCCTTTCAAAAAGGTTGCCTACATAATTCATATTTCAAATCCTTCCGACAAAAGAAATACTGCGATAGTATAAAAATATAGTTACAAGAATATGTTTATCACAATTTTTTCATTTGACCTGTTTCACCATAAAATGGTTTCTTTAGCATTTCATATGAAAACGTATATCATCATTTCTATTGTTGATTTTTGTTTTTGTTTTTCTTAAATACTATAAACGTTTTGCCTCATTCAGTGTGTATTATTTTTTCGAGTGTCAATGTTTTTAGTGAAAAATTAAAAATTAAGTATGGAAAAGAGGTTCACGGAGGCCCCAAGGTTTTAAGAAAAAAAGATGATATAACAATAAAAATCATTCGCAACATAATTATTGAAAGATCATCTGTGTGTTTTTTAAGCAACGAGTGCATCTACATGCATTCACGTGTGTGTGTGTGCGCGCGTGTGTGTATGAGTGCGTGAAATATATGCCTGACAACGCTTCTGTGTAATGCAATAATATCTCAATCTGTGTGCCAACGGTTCTAATGGTTCAGGCGGGTGGACAGATATGAGTTGAGCCTTGTGCTGTTTCAAAGCGTCTGTGTAATTAATATGTGACTATGGTCAGGAATGTGTTTGGGTCTTATGGCGCTTGGCAAATGGTATAACAATCTTGTGTAGTGGATCCTTTACTGCTTTGTGCTATAAACAAAGTGCGTCTAGGACTGCATCATTATACATCCCGGTTAGTAAAGGGACTAAGCTGGCACTGTCGGGACAGGAGACCTTTCTAACAGTTCTTGTTTATAATCAGATCAGTAATGTAGACTCAAACACTTAAACAATCTTGTTACATGGAGGTCGTCTATATGGCTTGTCATGTCAGTGAACTAACGTCATGGGTGTCATCATTGGGCTATCTAGAACGGATTTGTAGTTCCATTATCAGTTCCATATCTTTAACATCATGCACTGATCATCTGGGATTTAAAAAAAATCAACATGGGGTACCTTTATATGGCATGCCATTAGTGGAACTGTCATGACAGGCATTGACGTCAGCAGATGAGATACTGTTATGTCACGTTTTGCCTACTCCATTTCTCACTGGACATGAGCACACACGCACGCACACACGCACACAGAGAGTATTAATTGACCCCAACAACTTCAAAACTCGTCTACAACAAGAAATGCATGTAAAAGACTTCTATAAATTATGAACGTTTTGAACCGTTGACCACAGAACACATTAAAGGTGGACCCTGATGCATGAGGTTTTTTGCAAGAAACACGTCGAGAAAGACAATGATCAGAACACTCACTTTGCTCTGGTTTCCTATAAATCAAACAGTCAAAACGGCGATTCCTTTGGCGGAGATGCTGGAAAGAAAAGTCATTTTAAATAGGGTAGGTGGAGGCCACTCATTGTGGTTGAAACTTTTTATTTTGTATAGTGCAGTAAAAAAAAAAACGGAGCTATTTCGATTGTTGTGATTTAAACTATAAAATGTACACAAAAAATAATAAAAATGCTTGTATTGTGAAAATTTCGTAGAAACGATTAAGTCTAAACACATGCCTTTTCTTTCACTGAAAGAATTGGACTTAAGCCCTACAGCACTCCACCAAGGATGAATCGCCGATTTGACGGTTTGATTTCTATAAAACCAGAGCAAAGTGAGTGTTGCGATCTCTGTAAAGGGTGTTTTCCTGGTGATCTCGACGTGTTTCTTGCAAATAAAACCTCATCCGTCAGGGTGCCCCTTTAATACCTTCTATAAGTTATAAACTGTCAGATTTAGCAAACCGCCTTTAAAAGAACTGAAATAGAGCTTAAGATATTCAGTGACAAGAAAATACTGTTTTGACCGTTAAAACCGTTGTTTGGGTGTATATCAGGATGCACTTAGGTGTACATCAGCAGCTCTTTTGTCAAGATTATTGATTCAGTTCAGGGTTTACATTCTGCCAGATAAAACTGGTGTGTTGATGTTTTGGACGGTTTTGACCGTTACAAACGGTTATTACAACACTAACTGTGATTTTAAAAAAGTACTATCACTCTACAATCAGATTTTACAAATAACGCACCAAATTGCATGAACATTGGTTGAATAGTTCTTGAGATATTCAAAGTTAAAGATAAAACCGTTTTTGACGGTTAAAACGGTTAATTGTATTAACAACAAATATATTGACACTAGTGACACTGTCTAACAACCAAATAATCACCAATCAGATACAAATTAATATCTTCCATAAAACTTCCATAAAACGTGTCTTCTGACACTCAAATGGCACCCTAGATGCGCATCTCAAGTAAAGGGACATAATCAGGGTTGTTGTCCTCACATCCCAAATAGGGGAAATTGGTAAGTTGCTCCTCTCCCTATAGAAACTCTCTGGTTTAAAGAGCAGCCACAGCGGGTCACAGCGACCCAGAAAAAATCAAGGGACGTAACCGTGGCGCGTCACGAGGTCTTTAACATATTTCTCTCTATTCCAGTTCAAAACACACGCGCGCGCGCACGCACACACACACACACACACACACACACTCACAAAGAGAGAGAGAGAGAGAGAGTGTAGAAACATGGAAAGAGGGTGTTGCCTGATTTTCTGGAGGGGTAGATGTGGAGGGAATTGGGGAGGAGCGGGGAGGGGGGAGGGGGGAGTGTTGCTGGATAATTATTTGGAGACCATCGACACAAAGGTGCCGATGGTCTTGGCCTGCACAGCTTCCTGGGGCAGCTCGTTCCAGTCCCGGATTGTACGTGGGAGGAAGCTGGCTTGTCGGTACTGAGTACGACAGAAGATCTGAGAGAGCTGCCGTCGCTGGCGTGCTGGCGGTGGGGGTGAGTTTTTGTTGCAGAATGTCCATGCACACCTCTTCTTCTTGCAGCTTGAAGAGCATCGCAAGCCTTGCGGAAAGTCGACGCTCACATTTCAAAAAATTTCTCAGGAAGCCTAGTCTTGTTCTTCTTCTTCCCGTTGATCGGCCTCCTTCATCAGGTTGAAGATTCTGCCGATGTTGGAGAAAAGAAAGAAAGGCTTGCGCGCAGATGTTCTCGACGTGTTTCTTCCAGCTCAGCTCCTTTGTCAGAGTCACTCCAAGGTACTTGATGGAGTCGACTGATTGTCCGTCACCGAAGGTGAACGGACTTTGCAATGGGCTGGTTTGTATTCCCCCCCCCCCCCCCCCCCCCCCCCCCCCCCCCCCCCCCCCCCCCCCCCCCCCCCCCCCCCGTCTGTCCCAAGGATATCTCCCGAACCGCTTGACCGAATCGCGTCAAATTTTCTATGAATGTGTGCCTCCTTAATAGGAAGAGATCAGCACAAACCATTTTGCCGTCGTGACCTTGACCTTGACGTACGACCTTGAAAACCGAAAATCTATTTTTAGCCATATCTCGGGCACCGATCGACATAGGATGTTGAAACTTGGTATGAAGGTGGTTTGGCTTATGCCCGTTCTGATGATGGCATACCGATCAAGGTCAAGGTCAAGGTCAAAAAGATCGCTGGAGCCTGAAAATCGGAGGGTCATTTTTTTCTCCTTCTGTCTGTCCCAAGGATATCTTTCGAACGGGTTGACCGAATCACGTCAAATTTTGTGTGCTGGTGTGTCACTATGATAGGAAGGCATCCGCGCAAACCATTTTGCCGTCGTGACCTTGACCTTGACGTACGATCTTGAAAACCGAAAATCTTTCAGGGGCCATAACTCCCACACCGTTAGTGTTAGAGTCTTCAAATTCGGCATGTAGGTACTTTGGCTTATGCCCATTCTGATAGTGGCATGCCGATCAAGGTCAAGGTCACGGTCCGGGAGATAGGTAAGCCTTGTTTTTCTTTGGGTTTTTTCTGTCTGTCCCAATGATATCTCCCGAACCGCTTGACCGAATCGCGTCAAATTGTCTGTGGAGGTGTGCCACCTTAATAGGAAGAGATCCGCGCAAACCATTTTGCCGTCGTGACCTTGACCTTGACGTACGACCTTGAAAACCGAAAATCTATTTTTAGCCATATCTCGGGCACCGATCGACATAGGATGTTGAAACTTGGCATGAAGGTGGTTTGGCTTATGCCCGTTCTGATGATGTCATACCGATCAAGGTCAAGGTCAAAGTAAAAAAGATCGCTGCGGCCTGAAAATCGGAGGGTCATTTTTTCTCCTTCTGTCTGTCCCAAGGATATCTCCCGAACCGCTTGACCGAATCGCGTCAAATTGTGTGTGCTGGTGTGTCACTATGAGAGGAAGGCATCCGCGCAAACCATTTTGCCGTCGTTACCTTGACCTTGGCGTACGACCTTGGAAACCGAAACTCTGTAAGGGGCCATAACTCCCACACCGTTGGTGTTAGAGTCTTCAAATTTGGCATGTAGGTACTTTGGCTTATGCCCGTTCTGATGGTGGCATACCGATCAAGGTCAACGTCACGGTCCGGGAGATCGGTAGGCCTTGAAAGTGGTAGGGGTCTACAAACTGGGTTTTAAGCTTTATTTTCCACATTTGTGCTTGACAGAAGCGCTTCAGATTGTATACTGTAAGCTTTATTTTCCACATTTGTGCTTGACAGAAGCGCTTCAGATTGTATACTGTATACCCTAGAGTAGAAAACATCCCAGCATAAATTATCGCCATGCTGACCTTGGCCTTGAAGTTTGACCTTGAAAACCGAAATTTCCTTCTTTGCGCTATGTATTTCTTCTTTAAGCTGTATCTCGTGAACTAGAAGACAGAATCCCTTGCAATTTTGTGTCAGGATGTGACACTCGACGGGGTGTCGCAAGTGCGTGGCATTGCTGGTGACGGACATGTCTGCCGCTCAGCGACGCCCTTGTTTTTTTTGTGTTTTTTTTTCTTCTTTTTTTTTTCTGTCTGTCCCAAGGATATCTCCCGAACCGCTTGACCGAATCGCGTCAAAATGTTGTGTGAAGGTGTGCCTCCTTAATAGGAAGAGATCGGCGCAAACCATTTTGCCGTCGTGACCTTGACCTTGACGTACGACCTTGAAAACCGAAAATCTATTTTTAGCCATATCTCGGGCACCGATCAACATAGGATGTTGAAACTAGGTATGAAGGTGGTTTGGCTTATGCCCGTTCTGATGATGGCATACCGATCAAGGTCAAGGTCAAGGTCAAAAAGATCGCTGGAGCCTGAAAATCGAAGGGTCATTTTTTTCTCCTTCTGTCTGTCCCAAGGATATCTTTCGAACGGGTTGACCGAATCACGTCAAATTGTGTGTGCTGGTGTGTCACCATGAGAGGAAGGCATCCGCGCACACCATTTTGCCGTCGTGACCTTGACCTTGGCGTACGACCTTGAAAACCGAAAATCTTTCAGGGGCCATAACTCCCACACCGTTAGTGTTAGAGTCTCCAAATGTGGCATGAAGGTACTTTGGCTTATGCCCGTTCTGATGGTGGTATACCGATCAAGGTCAAGGTCACGGTCCGGGCGATCAGTAGGCCTTGAAAGTGGTAGGGGTCTACACATTGGGTTTTAAGCCATATTTTCCACATTTGTACTTGACAGAAGCGCTTCAGATTGTGTGTGGTACTGTATACCCTAGAGAAGAAAACATCCCAGCATAAATTATCACCATGCTCACCTTGACCTTGAAGTGTGACCTTGAAAACCGAAATTTCCTTCTTTGCGCTATATGTTTTTTCTTCAAGCTGTATCTCGTGAACTAGAAGACAGAATCCCTTCCAATTTTGTGTCAGGATGTGACACTCTACGGGGTGTCGCAAGTGCGTGGCATTGCTGGTGACGGACATGTCTGCCGCTCGGCGACGCCCTTGTTGTAAGTTGTGCTCATGCATCTGGTAATGATGCTGCCGGGGGTTTCTGCTTCTTGATACGCTCAAGGTGTTACACTTGCCAGTGAGTCGATGGAGGTCATTCTGTAGCTGGTCATGATCCTGGGGCGCCGCAACAACCTTGTAGACAACAGTATCATTAGCAAAGAGCCGTACCGTTGCCGTGCCGTTGATGTCAGCTTCTCAGGCAGATAATTAATGTACTCTAAGAACAGGCAGGGTCATAAGACTGAGCCTTGTGGTACTCCTGAGCGGACATCAGTAAAGCTGGAAGAGACCCCATTCACCACCACTGCCTGGCGTCTGTCTCTGAGGAAGTCTGTGATCCACATGTTGATTTCACCACGAATCCCATGGTCTAGATTTGTGTGCGTGTGTGTGCTAGAGAAAGAGGGAAAAAGGAACAATACAGAAAAAGAGAGGAGCGGAAGAAAGAGTATTATCTTTAAACAATCTGTATATCTATTTTTATACATAAAAACAATTAAACATCTTACCTTTAAAAACGCCTCTTTTCTGCTAGATCCTTTCGGGAGTGCGTGACAAATTGAGCACTTACATTGCATGCGCACGGACACTAAACACACTCACTGGGGACTGTCACAAACACATGTATTTTGTGTGGTGGTAGAAAACACACTCACCTGTCCACACAGACAGGAGCAGCTTCAGTCAAGTGTGACACAAAACCAAGCTAACAGGTGCGTTTCGTGCAGGATAAAAAGCTAGAATTCTTCGATTTACTTCTGTATCTGTATCAGTTACGTTGAAGGAGCCTATGAAGGCTATTACTCAACGGAAAGGGGAGAGCGCTTTGCGAGTTTTTCTTGTACTGTCCTGATGGCATGACAGTGAGCTTAAAGAGAAACTCTCCGTTAGAGAACGCGTTTCAAAATTACCTCTATAAATTAGACAGCCACGATGTCTAATTCAGTCAAGAAGAACAGGGTGCACTTTCACTAAGCATTAATTCCAAGACCCTGTTATAACTCCATCTTATTTGTCTCTAAAAGGCACTTTTTGGAAAAGGTCAAGATGTGCCACCCCCCCCACCCCCCTACATTTCTCGGTTAATTGTATTTTTCCGTTATTGCCTTTCTTACCATACATAAAGTTGTATGTTAAGAACATTTCCACCAAATTATCTTTTTGGAATACTAACCCTAGCCCTAACCCTAACCCTACCCCCCACTCTATAAGACGGGAAAACGCAACGAACCACAACTGTGACAAATCGCGGTGTACTGCAGTACATAGTGGGGGATAGGGTCAGGTTTAGGGCTAGGGTTAGGGATAGGGTTAGTATTCCAAAAAGGTTATTAGCTAAACATGTTCCTAAAATACAGCTTTATGTATGGTAAGAAAGGCAAAAACGGAAAAAATAGAATTAACCGAGAAATGCAGGGGGGGGTGGCATCTTTACTTTTACCCACTTTTTCTTCAAGTCATCAAATAAATCCCTCCAGTATTTGTCCTTGTGTTACCTCGTGTTACCTTGTTTTCCCCCTCTAGCGGCAAGTGTACCCTTGCTTCGCGAGGGTTCTTCTCGCGTCTAAGAAACACGACACAGATAGGAACGTGGGAAAGAAAGAGAAAAGGGAAGCAATGTTTCTTATGAAACCACAATAGTGTCAAAAAGAAAAAGAAAAGAACCTCACAGTTTCCAACACCCCCAGAAAATCGCTTTGTTGATTACATGGTGCATCAGATTGGTAAAACCTTTATGGGGACATGTATATAACATAGCAACTTGAATTTGTTTTAAAATTCAGATTTATGCAATTTTAAAAAATATATCCTACCCGTTTGTGATATATTCGTTTGGAAATGTTTCGTTAACAACAGGTTTAGGGTAACATCTTGGTGACACTTTGGAAGTGTTAGAGCTTCAATCAATTAGTTATTATTCATTTATTTAAAACACGATTTCATCTCGATTATCATTAAAATATAAACATTGTCTCTCTTTCTTTTTCTTCTTGTTGTTGTTTGTTTTGTTTTGTTTTGTTTGATTGGCGAAAGTGTTCTTAACAAAATTTATTTCGACTCTATAAACATATTTGGATGGTAAGCTAAAGAGTCTGGGAAGAATGACTATCAATGTTTAGAATTGACTATTAAGTATGGCTGCCCTTTTTAGCTGAAAGAGAAGTAGGCTACTTTCGACTGTCTCTTCTCTATCGCGTAAGTTGTCAAAAAAGCGACAAACAAAAACCTAAAAAAAACCAAAAAACCCACTCATGCTATTATAATCCAACAGACTAAAATAATATATAATATGTCAGCATTTACCGATTGTGGGAAGATAATGTATTAAAGATCATGGGATATTGGTCTGTGTGGCCTTCAAGTACTTTAAGCTCTGTATTACATGGATAATTATAATATTATTAACACACACCACACACACACACACACACACACACACACACAGACAGACAGACACACACACATACACACACACGCACACACACACACACACGCGCGCGCGCGCGACACAGCGCACACGCACGCACGCACGCACGCACGCGCACCCACACACACACACACACACACACCACACACGTACGTTAATCTATGTTTTAGATTTATTTCTTTTCAAACCAGAGCTTGTATCCATGCGCCCTTTCGAACTTTGTGTGTTCCCATACCTGTTGCTGTTGATTTTCGTTTGCCCCGTTTGAGATCGTTCCTTGCAAATAAAAGTTAACTGCCGCTTTAACACGGTGGCATTCTTCCCCCAATTAAAACAACAACAAAACTTCACGACTTGTTTTGTCCCTACGCACTACTACTACTGCTGCTACTACTACTACTACTACTACTACTGCTACTGCTACTACTACTACTACTACTACTACTTTAAAAGTGGATTCTCCGGAGTTTGGTATGTTTCTGCACGGTAAAACCCAGTCTTCAGGAACTTTGTCCTTAAGAAAGCTGCCAAAAGGACGAAATCCAAGCATCACCTCAGTTTTGTTACTGGGGATTTTAGTAGGCCTTATTGTTTTACATAACTAGTACTTAGGAACGTCTGAGGCTGTTTCTTAGGTCAAGGAACCGCGTAAACCTCGGCCTACTTAAATGGTTCTATTTTGCCAGAGTGAATAAAACGTCAACCATTAAACGCATTACCTTTTGTGGTAGAGTTCAACACCCTGTGTCGCACAAGATCAGGGGACCGTTTCACAAGGGCTAACGTTACGTAGCGCCGTGAGCGCTCAAATCGGCAAAAACGGTCTAAGCTAGTAAAGAAAAACCCTTCGTTTTTTTTTTTGCCGATAGTTCGCGTAACGTTTTGTTCTCTCTCGTGTCCTAGCACGCCCCAAACTGTTAGTTGCATCATGGAAAATGTGCAACCTTTTTTTTTTTACTTCTGGCTAAAATTAGTTCTCGCGAGAACGTAACTTTTTGTTTACAAATGGAAGACAAAGTCTAGAAAGTGGATACAGACAAATATTCTTCACTCAACAACAAAAATATATGGGATGATTTTAGCAAATTAAACGAATACAAGTATTTTTTAGTGCTCTTTCTTAATTTTTCAGCATGTTAGATGGCATACAAATAGACTGACAATGAAATCGAAATATTTGTACAACCTGTCAGTGAGGTATGATTTATCTCCCTTTTGATAGCAACTCTTTTCTCTCTCTGAAAGTGAAGAGTAAGCTATTAGAGTTGTCTTTACTTAGCTAACGTTATTCGCGATTAGTGGTAATTCTTCTACCCCTTTTGGCGTAACAGTTATGCGCGCGGCGACCGTCGTCTCGTCTAAGAGACATTCGACCCTGGGATACCCTGGCGGGATGTTTCGCTTGTTATTAGTGGGAATTTAAAAAATAATACCTTTGAAACGTGTATAATAAACCACTGATAACGAACCAGGGGGCATTTCACAAGGGCTAACGTTAGAAGCGTTTGTTCAAATCGGCAAGAACGGTCCTAAGAAACACCCTCCCTTTGCCGATGAGATAGTTTCGCAAACGTCTTGTGGTCCCTTGAGTGGTAGCTAGCGGCGAACGATTAGTTGAATCATGGGAAATAGATATTACTTCCGCCTTTTTTATGTTTCTCGTTTTCTCGTGAACGTGACTTTTTACTTTCAAAAGTAAGACCAAGCTTGTCACAGACAAATATTCTTTAGTCTATCATAAAAAATACCGAATGGTTTTAGCAGATTAAACAAACGGAAGTGTTTTTGAGTGTTCTTTCTTAATTTTTCATCATGTTAGATGGCATAATATAGTGCAGTTTTAATTTTCTGCACACAAATAGACGTGGAAGAAATCGAAAACTTTGTACAAACTGACAGAGAGGAGCCCATAATTTATCTCCCTTTTGATTGCAAACTCTTTCTCTATTTCTCTCTCTCTCCCAAAAGTGAAGAGTAAGCTTAAAGAGTTATCTGACCTTAGCAAACGTTTCGGTGTTTCTTAGACTCCTTTCGGCGTAATAGACTACTAGTTATTCGCGCGGCGACCGTCCTCTAGTGAAACTGACCCTGGACTGTCGTGGCGCATAGCTGTCATAAATTATACTCGATAAAGAATAAAAGTAAACATAATGTAAAATAAGTAGGCCTAATTACAGACACGTAGGTCTACGCCAAGGTGTACACAATTGCATGCCTATTCGCGTACACAGAAGCCTACCGTATACGCAAACACACGAAAGCAAAAGCATCGGAGTTTTTGTTTGTTTAGTGTGTGTGTTGTGTGGGGGGGGGGGGGTGTCAACACATAAGCCTATACCTACTCCACTCATATCCATACAAACATGCACGCAAACACGCGAGCATACACACATGTACGAACATGTGCGTTTACACTGAATTGTGCCAGCTTACAGACGCGCACACGCACACGCACACGCGCCACGCACACACACAAACACACAACACACACACACACACACACACCAACCACACCACACAACACCCACACCCACACACACACTACACACACACACTGACAGAGAGCAGAGGCGGACTAATTGATTCATAGGGGGTGGTGGGGTTCCGCCGAAGGTCCAGGGAGCTGCATAATAAAATTTCTGGGCTAAGGGGCAAGTCAAGTCAAGTCAAGTCGAAATCAACTTTTTATTGAGGGTTAAAGAGAAAGCTGACAAAGCTTTTTTTTTCATCCTGCTCTCCCTCGCAGAAATTTGCCGAGCGCGATAAATCCTTCCACCCGGATTTTCCGCTACCGTCGGAATTTTTGTTGACTATTAAGGCAAAAATCGAGTGATGTTCTTACTTTTCACCCTTCTACAAGTACAGGTACATCTTGGGGTAGAGGGGGGTGCTTTCCGGAAACTCCTTTCACGGCCCACCTTTGCCTTCAAACACTCAAACGCACCATTCGCGGAGCGCTACTTTTGCAATTTAGTGATTATGCATTGGTATTAATTAAGGTAAAAATCGAACATTTTCTTAATTCTCACCCTTCGATAAGTTACATCTTTGGGGAGAGGGGTGTCCATCCCTTTCTTTTTTGGCCAGGGGGAGGTGGGTGGGGGTTTGTTGGGGGTCCGGAAATCCTGGCTCGCCCCTCCCGATACCGCCCCTGGAGAGAGATAGAGAGAGAAATGGGGGGAGGTGGGCAGTAGGTGGGGGGTCTTCCTCTCCCGAAGCAGCCCCTATTATCGGGTCACACGTGAACTAAGAACAGTAACTCTGAAAGTGTCCTTCATGATATTCTAACACCTTGGTGTAGCTAAGCGCCTCGTTCTTGTCACTAGCTTGGTCTATCTATCTGTCGCATCGTCCATATACAATAGATCACTCTTCTCTCTCTCCTTTCTCATCTCGGAGACCAAACGATTTCCTTTGGGTTTTTCCAATATCCAAAAATTTTCTGCTTCTGGCATTGCATAATCTGGCTGGCTGTTCAATGGTTGTAAATCTTTTCACAGTACTTCGATTGGTTGCCCCAAGGATCGTCCAGGTCCTTCGAATTATGTTTTGTCTGTTAATGCTCACCTGCTTTCTTTCGTCACGGTTATATCCATTTTTCACATGTCTTTTGTAACGAGGGGGGGGGGTAAATGTACTTGATATGCTGCTTTCTATGATCACACCCCACGAAATATTTCCCTGTGTCAAAGCAGCACAGTTGGATTGAAGTAAACAGACAAATACTCCGACAAAATTGACGAATGCTGCACTAAATAAAAGGAGATGTTTTATAGCCGTACATTCATGAAACTATGGTGGCTTACATTTTTGGTTTTGTTAATGTTTTTTTTGAATTATGAACCAATAGAGACCGTGTATTTACCTCCCCTCCCCCCAAACCCCCGCCCCCCCCCAACCCAAACAACAACACAAAGCAAGCAAGCAAACAACAAACAACCAACAAACAGATGGAACGCCAATTGTAGGCTAAACGTGTCCCGTTACCAGCAACACCCTCCACTATACCTCCCCGCCTTCAGACACCACAAAACTAGTAGAGGAAATTGCCACGGCTTTAGAAACCGAGAAACCTGCATGGTGTCCCATTTGTAAGGTAAGTCCATAACCCATTCACCTTTCTCCTCATCCCGCTGCCCCAGCAACTGTTAATTACATGTAAGGTGTCAACAACGTGCCTGTCTGATCTAATGCTCTTCTAGCTTTGTTGTCAGTTGGGCTAAACTCCCCAATCCACGCATTCACTATTCTGTATGGCTCTGGTCCATCCCGGGTATTTTGACAATAACTGTCTCTGTCTTATTTTCTGGGGCTTCTTCAATTCACTCCCCTTCTTTTTTAACTGTCTTTTCGGGGGATAGTAGTACCCAGTTGTTTTGGACAGACTTTAGAAGTCGGGATGGCCACCGCACTAGGGTTATTGCCCCTTGCCAGCGAGAGTTAAGCCCCTTGTTGGTCAATATCCAAAAGGGCATTCACTCTTGCAAAGGCAGTCATTACTGGCCTCAAATAGGGTTATTGCGGAAGTTACTCCCTTGTTTGGTCAGACAGTAACTCAGCGAATTCACTCTTGCAAAAGGTGTCCGTTGCAGTGGCCATAGGCATATAATGTATGCCTTCATTCTCGTTTCCTCCTATTTCAGATCACTGTTGTCATCTCTTTGGCTTCTGCTTTTCCCGTTCGTACTGTCTTCCTACTTTGCTGCTACCTGGTCCTTCTCCAGTGCTTGCTTTTGTTCTCAAGGAGAAAAATAGAAAGAAATTCTTGCAAAGCTTTTTCCTCCAGCCGAAGACGGTGCTGGGTCCCTACTAACTATTTACAGGCGCATAACGGCAGCATGACGCATCTGCGCTCATATTGAACGGGAATTGTCAGGCGATCGAAGACACGACGGAAGAAGAAGAGAATCGCTGTCTTCGGTCAGCGCTCTTCTATTGCGGCATGAATTAATGTTTAACCCCACTGACCTATGACATAGTCAAAAAGTCCTTCCGGCTACTCGTACACAATAGGCCTACAATTTTTTTTGGTCAAAGTCAACAACAATTACTGCAGGTCTATCCTCAGTTTATTTAACGACCCACCATGTCATCATGTCCAACAATCAGGTTTTTCAAGTATTTTCCTCTTAGTTATAGCTTGTAAAAATCTTTAAAGACCACGCACGTCACGTATAGCATTATAGAATATTTCCTTACTATCTCTCAATAGGGAAACACGTGGAAACCGTGATTTGGACCAACGTGACGTGGGGGTCTTTAAAAATATTCCAATGGCTTTAATATAACTGGTTCAAGCACGCCTTTAAAAATATGTCCAAGCGTCTTTAAATATACCTGGTCCGCCGCGTTTCAAAATGTTGATTTGGGCCTTGCTTTCAATACATTTGGGTTTGCGCCCCACACACGCAATCAAAGGCGCACATACACACACACACGCGCCGCGCGCACGCACACACACACACCACACACCAAACACACAACACACACACACACACGCACGCGCACACGCCACGGCACACACACACACTCACACACACACAAACACCACACATCACCGCACGCACGCACGCACGCCACACGCACACACACACACACACACACGCCGCGCACACTCACGCTCACGGCACGCACGGCACCCGCCCCACGCACGCCGCACGCGTGCACGCACACATCACACACACACCACACACACACTCACTACACACACACACACCACACCACACACACCCACACACACACAGTGTAGAGTTGCACAGTGGTAGCGCGTTCGCTTCATGTGCAACTTAAACCCGAGTGCGAACCTGGCTACAAGGGGATTTTTCTTCTCACTTTGCACTAGTCATTGCGGTCTGAACGGGGAGTCTTTTCGGATGAGACGAACTCGGATAACAAGGTCCGTGCGCCCATGCACTTAGCGGCACACTTAACCCAGTGGCAACGAAAATTTGTCATTTTGGTTACATTCTACCCCCCTCCCGTCCTATCCCGCATCATGCACACAAAATCGCATGCAAATAATAATGGGTGGCGCGCCTCTGCTGCGAAAGACGCTCTCCAAGTGGTATCAATCCTACTAACCTAACACACACCCACACCACACACACGCGTGTGCCCACAGACACATCTGGGACATTTGTAAATACAAATATGGTGGAACAATCCTGGAGGCAATGCCGCAGAGGCAGTACGAAACCAATAAAGTCCGATTTTTTTATAATGAACAGATAGGTGTAGCGGTAAGCACGCCTCGGTTAAACCTCATCGGCTTTCCAAGGTGGGGTGTTTTCTTCACAAAAAATGAATGGGGGGGGGCGCGAAAATGGGTTTCGTCCTCTTGTCTGAATCGACACATGTGGGACTTTCACAAAAAATGATCTTTGAATCTTGGACTTGTATCCAAAAGGTTATTGAATGTATTAGTGCAATTTCATGTTTTTGATAACAAATCCAATGATTATCACATCTGTGGAATAAGAACATTTTCTTTTACTAGTTTCTACAATACTTGACATAAATCTTTACTCTCAAATGTCTGGGTTAGTCACATGTTAAACACAAAATATGTGGAATATTTATCTATAACCATTGAACTTTTTTGTATTCCTGAATAGGTCCCTCTCAGTCCTTCTTCCGTTCAGAGATTGGAAATTCAAACGCATAGCGGTTTCATATAAGTCACAATTTCTACATGTCTTTTAAGTAGTTTAGTGGCACGTCCTTTGACCTTTTTCTATTATATATGACTGTCGCTTTACAAATGGATTCCATAGTGATGACAGCCATCCTCTCCACTAGGTCGTGCCCTCAGTGGCGGCTCAATCGCTCCTGCAGCAGGTACGACTCTCTCACTGAAGTGCAGGCAACCGCTTCAGGCATGCCTTCCCACCCACTGCTGTCAGACTGTTTCTAACACTCCTGTGAACCTGAATGAACCCGCAAACATCACTGTTGTTGTTGTGTGTGTGTGTGTGTGTTGTGTGCGTGCCGTCTTGTGCGTGCGTGCGTGCGTGTGTGCGTGCGTGCGTGCGTGCGTGCGTGCGTGCGTGCGTGCGGTGCGTGCGTGGTGTTTGTGTGTGTGTGTGTGTGTGTGCGTGCGTGTGCGCGCGTGTGCGTGTGCGTGCGTGTGTGTGGCCATGCGGTGTTGTGTGTGTGTGACATGCATATGCATGTGTATTGCGAGCATTAGTTTCGCTCTCTCTCTCTCAAATCTCCGTCATCTCTCTCTCTCTCTCCTCTCTTCCCTCCTCTTCTCCTCTCTCTCTCTCTCTCTCTCTCTCTTCCTCTCTTCTTCTCTCTCTCTCTCGTCTTCTCTCTCTCTCTAACTATGCTCTGTATTTTTGGGATTCTACCGCCAAATGTCACCTATTAAAACTCAATTCTATCTCAAAGAGCAGCTACATTATTCTTCCTGACGGCAGAACCTCACCACTCGAGAAAAACAAGCAAAATTAAACACCTTCCGTTAGATTCAAATTAAAGTAGCACAAAGCAATCATCATGTACAAGTGCATAATGACTTGGTCCTACAATACCTAAAATCATTAGTTACCCCCGGCATCAACATCGTTATGGTGCCACAACTACATTTTGCCAAACACTAGAATTGACAAATACAAATCAAGTTTTGCTTCTCAGGTTTCCTCATGTTGGAATCCCTTCTCTCTGCCATTCAGTATGCCCTTCCCATCTCACGATACACACAGATGGTGCGGCAACATAATTTACAGCCTGCTTAAATCCTGTCAGTTTGACGCCACGTGTATACACTGTAATTGCGCTGTTGTACACCTACCTTTGATATGCTATGGTATATGTCATTGAATGTTTACATCTCAGTTTTTATGCTTTGGTTATTTGTTTGCCTTTAAAACTGCTAGTTTTGGATGATGTTGCTTTCACATCCTACTTGTCATCAATTATTTTGTTTCCTATGTGTATTTTTTAAAATAAAACACGTTTTGGTTTCTAATGTATGTATAAACAATGTAGGTGTATAGAGTGAGAGAGAGAGAGAGAGAGAGTAGAGAGAGAGAGAGAATCGAGAGATAGAGAGAGAGAGAGAGAGAGAGAGGAGAGAGAGAGTATGTTTTGCAAATGTTTTTTGTTTTCTTAAATTTGTTTTTCTTTTATCGCAAGGACAGATTGTAAGAATATGCTTGTTATCATTTTTTTTTTTAAATTGTCTTTGGAATTATGCAGTGTTCGGCGTTTTTCTCATAATGCTTTGCATGTATAATGTGCGTTTTGTGTCTGAATATTATACCCATGTGAATCAATTACTTGTTTAATGGATTTGGGAGAATGATTATGTGTAGGCCTACGTGCATGCGATTGTACATATGATATGGAATGCTTTCCCCTTGTGCGTGCTAGTTATCGGTAAAGTTTTTGATATTTTATTATTGTCTTAGTTTGTAATTGTTATCGTTCAACAAACCATTCCTTCTGAGGACCTAGATATAAACATCGGCCTATTGATTGATTGCTTGATTGATTGGTTGATTGATTGACATGGTGTTTAACGAGGATTTATACAGTTCCGAACACTTACATATCTTTATTCAATAACAAACGTCTCTTAATAATACCCAACATTTGATTTGCTTTGTTCAGTGACTACTCTCTGAATTAGAATCAAAGGTCATTGATTATCGAATGTCACACCTAAATCTTTCGCTTCTGTCGATCAGTGGCTTTAATCCTGATGTAAGTCCATCATTATATTTCATAAAATAAGCACAACCTTGATTACCTTCATGGCCTGCACGGCCACAAATATATTATTTTTTCTATATATTATATGATATAGTTTTACAGATGCAATTCTTTCTGATTTTATTATATATATATATATATATCTATATATAGCAAGCACAAAAAGAAAAGAAACTACAAGAAGAATGTAGACTCTTCCCAATATTTCGGGATGTTGGCCTTGAGACGCGGGAACAGACAGTAGAAAACTTGACGTACAAATCAACACGTAACTTTTCATTGACGTCATTGTTTGGGTTCTGTGTTTTAGAAATTTAGATTGTGTTGCTTGTGTGTGTGGGTGTGTGTGGTGTGTGTGTTGTGTGTGTTGATAATTCGTTTGGCTATTGAGTCCACATAAAAAAAAAGAATAAAAAAAAAGGAATCCCCCAGTTACAGTCTTCCTCTCTCTCTCTCTCTCTCTCTCTCTCTCCTTTTTCTCTCTCCATCTCTCTCTCTCTCTCTCTCTCTCTCTTCTCTCTCTCATCTCTCTCATCTCTCTCCCTCCTCTCTCCCTCTCCTCTCTCTCATCCCTCATATCCATGTCCGCGCTGTCCATCTCTGTATATTTATCACTTCCAACTATGTAGAACTAACGCCAGTTATGTCCTTAAGAACCCTTTAGTTAGAGAGTGACATGTATCAATGGGTAAGCTCTTCATTATAAACAACTTCGAAGCATCTCCACTATGATAATTCCAATAGAGTGGGTGATGTAACCTGGGCCAAGCGCCTCCACTATTACACAAATAAAGCATCTCCCTAGGATACGGTCAAGAGAGTGGATCCTGGTAAAGCATCTCCACTATAAACAAATAACACAGCTCGATGGAGAACTACCTGCCCTCTCAGACATTCATTAGAGACGAGTTCAGACCCATCGGAGCATGGTCTTCAACTTGTCTATCCAGAACTTTTTCACGCGGAGTCTGGACATCCTTGCTGCTGGGCAAAGACCTGTTCGAGGGATGATGCATCTGACATTCTCCAGGCATGTCCGGCCAAGTGAAGTGCGTCTGGCCACCAATCCCAGTGTTAGTGCCTGATATGGGACCGGTGTAGAGTGAACCTACCTAACTGAGTTCTTTGTCTCTCCAACATACTGGGCGTTTTCTACATAGTTTGCGAGAACAGCAGGTAGTACGTTAGTAGATCCACCGCATAGGTTCTGCCTGATGGTGACCTCTCCCCCGTCCTGTCCTGGAAACCCCGTGGCTTCCATCAATGAAGACGGCAGGCAGCGCCGTCTTGGCACATCTGTGGCAGCCAGGATCCCACATCACATGGGTCTGGCAGGACGGAGCTGAAGGCGATCAGCAATCTCTCAGTATCTGATGTCCGTTCTCCCAGGATGGGGGGTTCAAAGAGCCACTTCCTCATACTGGCGCTCTGGTGGAGGGTAGGCAGACTGTCCTGAGATATTTGCTGAGTGAGGGTTGCGGATTGGTGGTCCCACCATGGGAACTCTCCCGGCTTTCTGTTTGGCTGGTACTCGAGTGTACTCCCTCATTGTGTGCTTTGACCTTCTCCTTCCTTTTGATACCCACTCTGGATAGCACTTCTTTTTGAGTTTGTTGCCATTGTGTTGCACTGGCGTTCAAAGTCCTCCCTTGCTGCAAAGCGTCGAGGTCCTTAAAAACTGGCTTTGATGGTATGCCGTTTACGCAGTGCCTTGGATGACTTGAGTTTTATGGAAGTAGTCTTTGGTGTCCTGTGACTTGACAAAGAGGCTGATTTTAGTATGCCGTCTTCGATCTAATGAGAATGTCCAGGAGGGATACTGGTCTTGGAGTTGCTGATGGTGAACTTTGATGGTTGGGTGGATGGAATTGAAGTGGTGGTGAATTGGTCTAAAGGTCTTGTTGGGACCCAGGTCCCAAGATTAGTATGGTCATCGATGATCGTTTCATACATCCAACATTCTATACCTATATATATTATTATATATATATATATATATATTATTATATATATATATATATATATATATATTATATATATATAATATTATATATAGATAAAGAGAGAGAGAGAGAGAGAGAGAGAGAGAGAGATAGATTGATTTGATTGGATTGCTTAAATTTTTATTTATAGAGGTAATAGAGTAGCAATACATGCTTTTTTACATCCACCTCTGAACAATACATATATTAAAAGTTAGAAAATTGAAAACGAAATAACACATACAAGTATATAAAGCATGCAAAAACATCCTGATAGAGAAAAAAAATAGAGAGAAAAAAAAAAGAGAGAGAGAGAGAGAGAGAGCGGGAGAGAGAGAGAGAGAGAGAGAGAGGAGAGAGAGAGAGAGAAGAAGAGAGAGAGAGGAGAGAAGAGAGATTTTTTAAATATTAAATTTATAATGATTATTTCTTTTATTTACGTCTATTTATCTATCTATTATTTGTTCCTTTTTTTCTACTGTGTCCTCGGCGCTGCGTGGTGACCTTAGTGTTTGTTTCTTGTTTTTTGTTCATATAATGATCAGCAAATGTCGTCAAGTTGCTGGAAGAAGAAGAAGGGGACAAAGACACTTTCGAATATGCGGTCTGCAACAAATCAGGGGAAACAACACTAATTCCCACTTTCTTTTCTGTGAAGCAACCATTACCAAGGAACACATGTTATCATTGTATGGTCCTTATGAGCCTGTGTTTCCTTGGTTTTTAATTAAAATGGGGGGTATCAAAGCCGCAAAGAGCAACAAGCACAAGAAGCTTAAATTGTTGATCCGTTTTAAACAATGGAATACGGAAAGAAAAGGTACCTTTTCGATGTTTTATTATTGAACGAGTCGGTGTCCTGGGACTTTCCGGTTGGAGGTTTTTTGAATGATATATTAGTAGTATTAGATAGGGACAACACAAGCTGTCAACTTTTAGATAGTCCCATCTTTATAATCTGTTTTATGTCAAATACTCCCCCGTCTTCTTTTCTCCCATGCTCAACACAATGGTTTAGAAACTTAATAAGCTACAAGCTCAATCTACCCTGCCGACAACAATTTCTGAACTGATTGTCGTAACTGTATGCAAAAAAAGTAGCATCAGGTAAATACTTCAGCTCGCCTACTATGAGACTTAGCATTTTGGCGAGTAAATGCTACATTGCCTGATTGAGCCGATTATTTTTTAAATTTCACTTTGTTTTCCGTATGTCATGAAATGTGAACGATTTGATTTTTGAGTACGGAAAGTGTTTTTCAATACTGCAAAGTGAACTTGCGTTCATCCTTAATGTCGCAACTGCTAACTCATAGTATTGAGCGAAGTATTTTAATTACATCAATGCTACTTTTTTGTCATACGACTCTGATGAAGTTTCAGGTTTTGTATAATTTTCACATTTTTTATTTCACGTTTCGGTTTCAGGAATTACAGTTTACTATCAGGTTTTCCTGGACCTCTTCCGCACTTGACCCTTGCATTTGTCTCAATATTCTAAGCAAAAGTAAATGCCATTGCTTTTTTTTTTCTGCCAATGCCTAGTTACCATCTTTTAAGTTTACGAATGACAAACTGTACAAGGCACCCTGATTATATGAATAAGTTGCGTCCCCGAACATGTTACATAACATTCAGATTTTATTATAATTTCCTTCACATTATTTATTCTATAAGGCGCAGTAACTCTCAATCTTGGGAGGGAAAAATGTAATCCCTTAACTAAGTAGCTAGTCCATAAAATATGTTCTTTGCATGTTTCCAAATGCATGCCGGGAAGAAAATATGACCCCAGTGTACCGGAGCAGGGAATCTCCCGGAGCATGAGGGACTTGATGCGAGGTCGGAAGCAAGCCAAGGAGCTCGAGAACAAGACTCGTAAACGAAGAACGAATAATGAAGAACAAGTAGTAATATATACTATTAGAGAAGAATTCTTTATCCCACCCCCACCCACCGTTTCTTGTGGTATTGCCAAGGAGCCACAACAACTCGGACGAGAAGAAAGAATCATGAAGAAAGAAGTAAGTAAATGCAAGGTTTACATTTCTTGATAACCCACCATTTCTTGTAGTCCTTATTGCCAAGGAATCAGTCAGACCTGTTTACTCTACGTTTTTTCGAGTATTATTCTAGTCCTACTCATTTGGACTCTACTACTCTTCAAATTTGAAAAAAATGGCTCTACTGGTAATTACTCTTTCAGTTGCACATTAAGTGGATGGTTTTAATGAAGAGGACTACTCATTCACACCAAAACCATTCCATTTCAGCTATCC
>CM065682.1:15637496-15642496 GCA_017654935.2 Phymorhynchus buccinoides
AGACTTGCCTAAAAGCCACCTCACACCATCGAAACCAAGTCGGATGAAAATCATGCATTGACCTTTTCATCCACACTTTCCCCCTTTCTTCTGACAGAGTGAGTAGAAATCAGAACTGCAAATGTTGGTCGGGTGAAACCCTTGCAACTTAACTGCACCCATTCACTCCCAACTCACTCAGGCAGTTGTGGGAACGCAACCACTGCTTGCTGACAGTGAAGTCGGCACACGGCCACAGGTAGTTGAGTAGAGTTCACAACTGAAGGGTTGGAGAGCAGTAACAAGTGTGTCGCCGAGCGGCAGCAAGCTTCCCTCGCGATAATATGTGCGTGCGTGTAGGCCTGTGTGTGCGCGCACGTCACTGCGTGTACTTAGTCTGGCTGTTGGTTGGACAATCTTTTCTTTTGCGCGCACGATGTTATGAAGTGTAGTGCACACATCTGTGTGTATGTGTGTGCACAATAAATACGCGCGCGCGCGCGTGTGTGTGTGTGTGTGTGTGTGTGTGTGTGTGTGTGTGTGTGTGTGTGTGTGTGTGTGTGTGTGTGTGTGTGTGCACGTGCGCATGTGTATGCATGTGCGTTCACTGTGGCCTACTTAGTTAGACCAAAGACACTGAAAAGAAAGACTAACATCCGGTCCCTTTTCCCTATATGAGTAGTGAGGACAGAAACACTGGTTATGTCCCTTTTAAACGTGACACATTTAGGTTACATTAACTCTTTTTTTCAAACCTGAGAGAGTTATCTTTTCATGAGTCAGTTATACTTTGGATAACTACCCCACTAACGATAACTCTATCAGCCCGGCTCGCCGTAACTCTTAAGTAGTCCATCTTACCCTTTTAGAATCTTTGGTTAGACTGGCTGAAGTTGGTAGGGCCATCTTTTCTATCGCGTGTGCGGTGTCAGATAGTGTAATGTGCGCATATTTGTGCGTACATGTGCGTGCCAGCAGGTGCGTGTGTGAATTCGTCTTTGTCCTTTGCCAGATCATAAGATCGGCAAAGGAGTCTGAGTTTGTCCCCGTCTGGGTTTTTTTGTTGCTGTTGTTATTGTTTTTGTTGAAGGGGATGGGGAAGAATGGCCCGTTGGGGATGAGAAGGGGGTTGGGGTGGGGGGCGGTTCATTTGTTGAGTATGAAGGAGGTTTTTGTTTATTGTTAAGATGAACTTTGCTTTTATTATTTCCTTGTGTACCTTGATTTTTGTTTTCTGTTCCTTTTGTTTTGTTCCAATGCACGGGTGTTTTGTTTTCTGTTGCCCTTGTTGTCCAATGCATGGATGTTTTGTTTTCTGTTGCCATCATGAGACCACAATGTAATTTCTCTTGAACGAACCAGATGTAACTTTTTTGTATCAATTGAAAACCATCATATGGAATAAAACAGACGTAGCACACACACACACACACATGCCACGGAAGCACGCACGCGCGCGCGCGTGTCAGCGGAGTACATAATTACTTAATTAATTCATTCATTGATAATAATAAAAATGATTTAGCTAACTTTCAGTGTGTTCTCCCAGTCCCAGTAAGTTGCTTGTATAGGCTCCTTCAACGTACGTAATCTACCAGAACCAGAAGCAGCATACCGATGTGCCCCCGTCTCTAAGCGTCATTCTCAATGTATCTCCGTTTCTGTGTGTTCACGTTTGATTGTGACCCCTTTTCTGTGTGTCCCCACACAAACCTACCACATTTGACATTTTCTCTCTTTCTCCGATACGTGTTTATAATTATCTTTCTTGGAATGTTGATTTCGTCTTCGTTTACACCGTCCAGTCAAAAACATGAAGAGGAACGGGGGCACATAGAGACGGAAAAGATATAAGAATGGGACACATACAAAACATGGACATAATTATAAAGTTGGAAACATAGAGACAGGGACACATAGATGATAGAGGCAGTGACATAATATTTTTGTATACACGAGGTTTCCAACACTTAGAGAGAGGGGACACATAAAGACAAAAGCACATCGATATGTAACCGAACACAAAACTAGAACCAGGACCAGGACCAGAAACAGAAGCAGAGCCCCCCGTGGGGATTATGTGGGGGTCTTCTGTACAAATAGTTCCCCCATCTTCTAGAAGTTCACGTGCTTGTAACTTCCTCTAATCTATCTGTCTTTAAACTCTGCCCTTTTTTCCTTGCTTTGTGTCATCTACTATATTTCTGACTTTTGGGCCCATTCTCCTGCCTTTTTCCCCCCAAAAACACATCTTCCATATAGTTTTCTCCTTTGAGCTCCTCCCTAATCGGAATGTGTCGGCTGAATGCAGCGAGGACACCAGTGAAAACAGGGAAACGAGCACATACGTACGAAGTGTGACCGTATGGCCTGGGAAAACGAAGAAGAAGAAGAAGAAGAAGAAGAAGAAAGAAGAAGAAGAAGAAGAAGAGAAGAAGAAGAAGAAGAAGAAGAAGAAAAGAAGAAAGAAAGAAGAAGAAGAAAGAAGCAGAGCCAGAAGCAGACTGACCTGTCATGGTAAAGATGCCAACGAAGAGGCCGATGTTCTTGCCGGCCATCATGATCTCCGTTCTGGACAGGTTCTGCGCCTTGAGGCCAGACTTGCGGCCAGCGATGATGCCCACGATCAGGATGAGCAGGTAGAACACGATGATGCTTATCAGCCCGGGAACGTTAATCGCCATCTTGAAGTCTTGGTATGTTCTGTCTTTGTAAGCCTGTACCAGTCCCTTGCTTGTGTAGGCTACGTCCTTTTTCGATCGACGAGCTACTGGCTATTGTCAATTCGAACCCACAAGAACTTAGGGTCTCGTGAGTCTTGTTTTCTTCGACAATGGATCCGATCAGTGATCTATCGTCAAACTTTCTTTCCAAAGACTTTTTGAAAAGGAAAGTCAAAACCTCAAAACTATTGTTTCAATCAAGAGTTCTTAGCAAACGTGTTTAGTTTTTGTTCCCCTAGATTCGAAGTTATCTGCATACCCCTAGACACCGATACAGACTTCTGAAGTAGACCGCTTTCTTTCTTTCTCGGTCACCTGCACATTCAGGAAACGGGCATTAGGGCCCATAGAGGAGGTGCACAATCATCTTTGATCTTATGCAGACATTGGGCATCAATTTTTGAAGGGGCACCCTGACGGATGAGATTTCACGTCGAGATCACCAGGAAAACACCCTTTACACCAGAGATTGCAAGACTCACTTTGCTCTGGTTTCCTAGAAATCAAACCGTCAAATCGGTGATTCCTACCTTGGCGGAGGTGCTGGAAGTCAAATTATTTCAACCCAAAGAGAAGGCGTGTGCCGTCTCTTTTCGAATGGCCGCCTGCGTTTAGACCAAATCGTTTGCACAATTACTTTCGCATACAATACAAGCCTTTGTTTATTATTTGTAACTTTATATACAGTTTATCTAAAGGAGTTTCGCTCACAACAAAGGAAATAGCTCCCGTTTATAAAAAAAAAATGCACTACAAAAAAAAGAAAACGCTTCAACCACAATGAGTGACCTCACCCACCCCATCCAAAATGGTTTCTCTCTCCGGCATCTCCGCCAAGGAGGAATCGCCGTTTTGACGGTTTAGTTTTTAGGAAACCAGAGCAAAGTGAGTGTTCCTATCCTTGAAAAGGCTGTCTTTCTGGTGATCTCGACGTGTTTTTCTTGCAAAAACGCATCCGTCAGGGTCCACCATTAACAACGTAGGCAATTTTGATCATGCAAACAGTGAGAACCCTGTCTCCTCAGTACCAATCCATCAGCTGCAGCTAGATCTCATTATGCCTCTGTTATGCGTGTGCATGGGCATATTCCACAAACATGCATAATGACATGCCTGTGTATGCATCATCTGAAGAATAGAAGGGACAAACAAAAGACAGAGACGGATGACAGACAACTATCATGCATGAAAAAATGTGTAAGAAAATACATCAAACGAAACCAATCAAAGCGTATGATTACAATAAGTGACATTTTGAAAATGTGTATGTGTAAAAGTGTGTGTGTGTGTGGTGTGTGTGTGTGTGTGTGTGTGTGTGTGTTGTGTGTGTGTGTGTGTGTGTGTGTGTGTGTGTGTGTGTGTGTGTGTGTGTGGTGTGTGTGTGCATGCGCGTGCATATGTCTGTCTGTGTGTTGATGCAAGCGCGTGCCTGTGTGCTTACTTGAGCGAATGTTTGATCGATTTGTGCATGTCCCTAGGCTATGTGTAAAGGCATAACAGAAAATAATAAATTGGATCACTATAGACGCTTCACATTCTAGCCCCACTATGGCCAAGACAACGCACACACCAGAGGCGAGGGTGTTTTTCTTGCGGTCCTGGACCAACTGGGCCAGAGTGAGTGTGCTGTGGGCTCAACGGGAAGACTGAAGCCACAACAGTTCGAGTTTCATTCGCTATAACGGGATGCAATCTTGAGAGTATTGCTCTAATTTCATGGTCCAACAATGCAGGTGCCTAGTAAGTTCAGTCTCGGGCCTGGTTAACACAAGGATATCATTATGAAAGGAAGCGTAGAAATACAGGCCTTTCACGTAGTCTCAGACCAAGACAGAACTCCATAGCATCGAGACAACATCATCACATCATTGTCATCCGCCTCATTTCCCATCAATAATCAAAAAGAAAAAAATGTCCAAATTTCTGTTGGCCTTGCATGGCCTGCTCTCATGGTGGCCTCAGTTTGGTTTGCCGATCCAGTATATGTCCTTGGTGATTTTCAGGTCAATAGTCATGGGGATCAGTACGTTCTGGGGAGCTGTCGGTGGACAGTCGTGGTGGCGCCCTCGGGAGGAGGACCTCACTCACGCTGGCTACGCGACTAAAAGAATAGAGTCGTCAGAAATGGGCTCAGTAGGTGGTGGTGGCCCACGAAGAGGTTCCACTGAACTCCACCGAAGTGACTAAGCAGCAGTGCAGTGTCTTCTTGGTTAGTTGTCTCCTGACGGCCTAACATAGATTTCTCCCCTCGGACTGCTGACTTCGGATTCTACTTGTAGAAGCCGGGGTGTGGCTGCG
>CM065682.1:15647496-15717496 GCA_017654935.2 Phymorhynchus buccinoides
TCTAGGGGAAGACGGGGTAAAAAGCGCATGGGCGGGTAAGAAGCCCACCCCAATTATCTCATGAAATAAAGAAAATGTCAGTCTCATTTTGCCCATGAGACGAGCGCTAATGTCTAGCATTCGTCTCATAGGCAAATTTGACTGAAATTTTCTTTATTTCATGAGATAATTGGGGTGGGCTTCTTACCCGCCCATGCGCTTTTTACCCCGTCTTCCCCTATCCTTACTTCCCAAAACTAAGACAATGGGGTCTTTGGATAATAGACCCCAATTTGATGACTTTTAGTGACATAGGTGTTAAATCACTGTGGTGCTAAAATGCGACTTTGGCGGCGAAAGGGTTAAAGCTCCGCTCTACACACACACATGTGCGTGCTCGAGTGCACTTAAAGAGCCCCCCGATCACGTGTCAAAATCACGGGATTCACGTGTTTTTCCTCTTATAACTGGAAATAAATCTTGTTTTGACCAAGTCAGACTCCCATATAAAGTACCCCAAATTGAAAGCTACAAGTCAGTTTAAACACAGACTTTATATGCTCAGACTACCGTCTTGACGATGTGTGAGAATGGGCTGAAAGAGTTATCGTTACTGCGGAGAGATGATCAATGGCGGTTAACCGGAGAAGAGGTGGAAACATTTGTGCAGCTATTGGATGCTCAAATGCACAATATAAAGAAAACTGTGAAGGAAAATATATTTTTTTGTTTTCACAAGAAAAAAAGGCGAGTAAACCCTGTTTAATTGTTTTTCTTTTGTGTATCTTTAGCAATTAGCTAGCAAATATATAATTTATCATGTGCACGACCGTTTCTCACTTCAACTTGACACTTGATTGTAAACAGGCTTTTAGTGCAGCTGAATGTTTTTCAAATGCATGGCCCAGTTCTTTTCCCTGTTTCACGAAATATAGATCTATTTGTTTGAGATGTAAGGAACATTTAGTTGTAATTGTGCACTGTAAAATTTAACTAATTGAACCTCCCTCCTCTGGAAGAACGTCGCACTCGCAGGCAGCAACGTCTCAGCCTTTTCTACAGGATTAGATCTAGCCGAGGGTGACTAGCCTACCAGCAGAAAAGTTTCTCACTCCAGCAAATACAAAGCGTCCCAGGATCAAATCCACCAAATATGAAGGATTCCGGTCCACAAACATCCTCGAACAACAGGCTTGAACAGGTCATCAACCACTCGCATGGATTTCGTGTCCAAGAGTCGAACAATAGGCATATCAATGTATCATAGCTCTTTCTTCGTGCGGCCAACGCAGGCTCTATCGTCGCATTTACATCAGCACTGATCAGATCTCCTTCTGAGCCTGTGCAAATTGACCACAAAAATTAGATTTCACCTTCTCCCCCTCCTCCTCCCCCCTCCTCCTCCTCCCCCTCCCCTGCGTGTTGCTGGAAGTGGGGCCTGTTCCTTCCCGGCTGAACTGGGAGAGTTAATGGTCTTACTTAGCCCAGTGCAAGAGTTAGGTCTTTCCTTTCTCTGTTATCTATAGGTACATGCGCACTCCTAGTTCCGTCGCGACAAAAGGGAACCCTTTTCAGTGTCTTTCACTCTTTGGTATTGGCACGTGCGATGTATTGATCTTGATCCTGATCCTGAAATGTGCGTTTGAGCATCAAAATCGATGTGATTTTAGATCTAGATCAAATCGAGGAGAATTTGCGTCAGTTCTTCCGCATCAGTTTCTACGTTGGCAAAAAACCAATTCTGGTCATGAACGGAAGAACTGTGGGCAGAGCACAATAAATAAATAAATGAATGAGAAGAAAAATAGTATAAAACAAAAAAATAAATTTTGAAAAAAACCTCAGGTCAGAAATCACAATAAAGCCCATTGATTTGTGTATAGGACATAGATCTGCCCAGCTGGTTTTATTTTTGTTCTGTCTATGAATCGTAACATAT
The DNA here is from genome assembly GCA_017654935.2 of Phymorhynchus buccinoides. Taxonomy (NCBI): domain Eukaryota; kingdom Metazoa; phylum Mollusca; class Gastropoda; order Neogastropoda; family Raphitomidae; genus Phymorhynchus; species Phymorhynchus buccinoides. The sequence continues at coordinate 15,649,415 of CM065682.1, forward strand.
TTCAGGGCTCCCAGGGCCCCCCCATTTGGGGGTCTATGAAGTACTTAAATTCTAAAGGACCCTCTAAAAGATGTGCAGGGGGTCCCAGGGATGCACTAGAAAAAATATTTTCAGCATTCGCAATGCCACTGGAATCCTCTATCCTGCCTCTAGGACCCTCTATACTGTAAGTGAAGGAGTCCCTGGGACCCCTTGTTTTGCGGGACGATTGGGAGCCCTGACATTTGTTGAATTATTCTACTGTATTGATTTTTCGAAATGAGCACTTAAACAATTATGAACAATAACAATATGAATCAACCTAATACAATCAGATTTTCGCCCCATGAGTTTGAGAATAACTGTTTTTTATTATGCCTCTCTCTCTCTCTCTCTCTCTCTCTCTCTCTCTCTCCCTCTCTCTCCCTTTTATGCTATGTTGTCCTGCCTAGTATGATTTAAGTAAACGGTACATTATGCAAAAGTTCTACAAACATCCAAACTATTTTCGTTTTAGTTTACTCTTAGCTTCTACGAATGAGAAAATTGTAAGAAATCTGTCGATTTATCTATACAAAGCTTTACGTTTACAATCAGTTATGATATCATGAGATACATTAATTTGTTTATTATAATCAGGTGTAGTTTTGTTTATTATGTACCCCCTCCCTGAGGGGGGCAAAGGCCTAAATGAATAAATCATTGTCATTGTCTCTCTCCCCCCCCCCCCCCTCTCTCTCTCTCTCTCTCTCTCTCTCTCTCTCTGCCAAGATGTAGACGTGGACCCCTGCCGATAAAAAAAACACCTAAAAAAATGATTTTCCACTTACACACGCACGAGCACGCACGCGCGCGCACGCACGCGTTCCCCCAGCCTTTACCTCAATGTTTCCGTTTGACTGAATATTAGGCCTATAACCAAAGAGGTCAATCTTTTGATTCCAACAGATGGGGAACATGGGTGCAAACGTGCGACAGGTGATTAACTTGGTTTGGACGTGGAAGCCATGCGCTGTGACTACACATTAATGTTCAGTCTACGCGGAGGACCCCCAGTTTAACAGTCCAGGTACCGCAGGTGATGCTGTTTGGAAAACGATGACAATCACAAGACATACGCTTACTATAATTCGTCTAACTGAAGACGTGCGGTTTAGATCTGAATGCCTAAAAACTTATAATAGTGCATTTTATAATACATGTTAAAAGTAAGTCACCATAGTAAGATAGTTGTTCCTGCACTTTTTTAAAATTATTAAATGATTTATTGTTTGCTTAACAGACGATTTGAATGAAGAGGAATCGTTCTTTGCAACAAAATTACAATTGATATACCCTCTGACTATGTAGTTACTGACACCCTTACAAATGGTGGTTCAAATACAAAACAATACATCATAATCTTCTAGTGGATGAAGGGGTATTAGGTTAAAAAAAGAAGAAATAAAAAACTATTTACTATTGGGGATGATGACTGATGCTCTCTTTCTGTCTCCCCCTCTCTCTCTCTCTCTCTCTCTCTCTCTCTCTGTCTCTCTCTCTCTCTCTCTCTCTCTCTCTCTCTCTCTCTCTCTTCTCTCTCTCATCATTCTCTCTCATTCATGATGTTCTTTCCTACATCATACAGCCACTTGCTTCAGAAAACTAAAACTTCGAGTGTTCCATGACAGTTCAATATGCTGTAGAATATTATTTATATGACATCAAGAATATTGCTTTGCTTAAGTTTTTCGCTAACAGTCGTGGTTCATTGCGTTTTCCCGTCTTATAGGGGGGGGGGTGTAGGGTTAGGGTTAGGGATAGGGTTAGTATTCCAAAAAGGTTAATAAAATGCAGCTTTATGTTTGTTAAGAAAGGCAAAAACGGAAAATTGCAATTAACCGAGAAATGCATGGGGGGGGGGGGGGGGGGGGGCACATCTTTACCTTTACCACTTTACAATATAATCCACACATACATGGCTGATAAATCTTGTCCGTTTTGTAACAATGTAACACAAAATGAGATACACTTAGCTCACGAAAACAAGTAATTACAAAAGTATCTATGTACTTAAACAAAAGTCTTGTAGTTGGAAATCAATGTCTTTCTGAAAGTTAGAAATTGCACGATGTGTTTCTCTGAAATGTTTATTTGTCACAATTGTCATGGGCCAGAGGCCTAAACATTAAACCCTTTTGACTTTGATTCTCTCTTTCTCTTTCATGTCATGAACATTTTTAAATGTGCAGTGGTCAGAGACAGACCTGCATAGAATGCTGTTTTCCTGCTGTGGCCAGTCCATCGCCTGAGGTGGCTTTAAAAAGACCAGCACCGTCACATGATATGGCGTACCAATGCCAGTTCAAAGGAAGGGAAAATGGACCCAGTCAGGAAGAACTTACAGTGGTAATATTCACTAAATAAACATTTACTGACAACTCTTATATATACTACTCAACAAATGTTAAGTACCACTTTTTCACAAGCGCATAAAACATTGTAAAGAAGAGGTACAAAACTATTGTTGATCTCTGTATGCGTACATGGATGCTACTCTTTCATTTTTACACTGATTTCAGTATTTTAAAATTTTCCAAGAAACTGAACTTCAGTTTTTTTCAATTCATCAAAAAGAAAAAAAATGACCACAAGCGATTTGGGGCGTTTTGAACTTAGTCTAGTTGTTCTATCTTGGAAGATTACAAAGGCAATGTAATAATTTTACAAGGCTTATCAGACTCAAACTGTCACTGTCTATCATTTTGTCTGTCTGTCTGTCTCGTTATATCTCTCTCTTAAGTTGCACCCCCCCCCCCCCCCCCTGAATCGTCCAACGGGGCTCTGCCCCTGTACCCTGCCAGGGCCATGGGTCCCTGGACCCCTGCCTTTCAAGTTGCACCCATGGTATAGAAAATTAGCATTAACGGGTGACCAGATGTTTTGTGTTGCACATGAACTTACGTTTTCTTCTGTAGACATCCCGAGGCTTGTGTACTGAGCAATAAAATATAGGGACCGTTTAGCAGAATAAAATCATAGACTTTTGAAATGCATTCAGCATACTGTTTATTGAGGACAATTGGTGTGTTGGTGAATGCTGTAACATTGTTTATGCATTAACCTTGAATGTGACGAGGGCCGTTTTCATCGCATACCTCCAGTAAACTGTGTTTTGAATGCAGTTTAAAAGTCCATGATCATTTTACAAAATGGTCCTTATATTTTATTGCTCAGTACACATGCCTTGAGATGTCTACAGAAGAAAATATAGGTGCATGTGAAACACAACACATTTGGTTACACTATGTGCCCATGTTCATGTCTAATTATGATACGCATACAGAGATCAACAAAAGTTTAGTAACTGTTCTTCACAAGACCGCAAAACCAACATGGCTGATCCAAATCATTATTTTTATTTATTATACACATTTAAGTCAGTTATTTGTGCACAAAATACTAAAATTTCATTGCATTTTCATTATTAGGTTTGAAGCATTAGCTCAACAAGTAACGTTACCACCTAAGTTAACAATCACAAATCGCAGCTTCTCAAAATAAATTAGTCAAAATCGCGTTGTCCACCCAAACCGCAATGCACTGTAGTCATGCAGGGCGCAGTTCTTCCAGGCTTCCTTGACATCTTAGGGGGTTCATGAGACATCATGTACATTGTTTGCCTTGCCAAAAATTGTGGACACACCCAATTGTGACCCGTTTTGAGTACCATACTTTTGTGACTTTCAAATTTGGGGGTGGCGTTGTTTGTTATATCTAAAGTAAAAACGCGAATACGATGACATTTGAGTATACACGTTATTGAATTACTTCACTGAAAAATTTATGATCATTTGGCTAAGCCATCTTTCTTTTGTGCGTTTGTGAAAAAGTCTTACTTAACTTTTGTTGAGTGATAGATAAGAATTCGCCAAGGCGAACTGAAACAATCTTACTTTAATATCGAAAGTCGTAAACATAAGGGGGCGTCTAATCTCCAAGGTTGCTAAATTTTGGTCGTTCACTCCTGCGTTAGTATTTTCATGTGTGGTTGTGCACGCAGTGTGTGTGTGTGTGTGTGTGTGTGTGTGTGTGTGTGTGTGTGCGTGTGCATGTGCGTGCGTGCGTGCGTGTATGCGTGCATGTGTGTGTTTCCCATACCACAATGCATTCTCTATCGCAATGAACTCTCTCTCTCTCTCTCTCTCTCTCTCTCTCTCTCTCTCTCTCTCTCTCTCTCTCTCTCTCTCTCTCTCTCTTTCTCTCTCTCTCTCTCTCGCACACACACACACGCGCGCGCGCGCGCACCTTCAAACACGAAGGAGCTTGCAATAATGACATTATTTTTATATGATTAAATACTACATAGTTTTATAAGTCTATATCGAATGTTTACAGAGTAATACATATGCTATTTGGTGTGTGTGTGGCATGTGTGCTTGTGCGCGTTTGTGTGAGTCATTTCAGATGGCTTCATCAAAAGAGGACGGGACTGCATCATCAGAAAGAGACACAGCTGTCACTTCATGTTGATTTGTGGAAAAAAGGGAATGGCGTTCATTTTTAATACTTCATCAGAAAAGTTTATTAATTTAATTTTCTTTTATTTCCGTATGCTCTTGCAGAAATGTTTAGACTTTGTCAAAAGTTTCATTCTAAATTACTCGACTTTAAAAAAACAAATCTGCGGAAAGTTATAATTGTAAATTTAGGCCTGGTTTCAAATTTAAAAAATACATAACTTTCATGTTAAATTTTGTTCAAAATGTCTTGATATTCACCTCAGTTCTGAAAATCAAATAAATATTTCATTCCTTGTTATGAACAGATTCTTTATTTTCTATAATTTCAAACTATCTCAAGGCCAAATCACAGGATTGTCATTTAGTTTGTTTTGTTTTTCTGTTTGTTTTAAGGGTCAATAATAGCTACCATTTCTAATTGATTTCAAGTTGCTTTTACAATATTTTCACTTGGTCCTAGCAACAACAACAAAAGTTAGTTTCAAATTAAATGAAAACTGTCACGAATCCTGTCGTTCATGTTTGTTTTGACAATTTGTTTTAATAATAATCAATGCTTTTAGTTACCTATCTTCTTAGTGTTTAAGTCACAAAGAACTACAATGTTTCATCCAAATAAATTGTAAGAATTTTTATTTTAGAAAAGCATTAAAAATCGTTACTATTTGTAATTGTTTTCTGTAAAAATAAAGAATATTATAAACAATTCAAGCTTACTTTACGTGGGTTTATCTTCTTCAGAAAGGTTTATGCACAGTTTGATTTCGTTGTAACATTTTATCAATATTTTATCATTATTATACACTTGTGGCGGTGCCATAGCCGATGAGGTTTAACTGAGGCGTGGTTACCGCTACACCTATCTGTATGGATAAAAACATTGGGACTTTGCTGGTTTCGTACTGCCTCCGGGCATTTCCTCCAGTATCGTTCCCACCATATTTGTATTTACAAATGTCCCATATGTGTCTGATTCAGATCAAGAGGACGTAAAACACTATTTTCGTGTAAATTGTATATTGTAGATTAAGCCCTATGTTGTTTAACATTCTATGCTGTTTTATTTCTAAATGTCGTGTTGAATTAATACCACTTAGGCATCAGATATTTTTTAAACTGCCTTTCAAAAAGGTTGCCTACATAATTCATATTTCAAATCCTTCCGACAAAAGAAATACTGCGATAGTATAAAAATATAGTTACAAGAATATGTTTATCACAATTTTTTCATTTGACCTGTTTCACCATAAAATGGTTTCTTTAGCATTTCATATGAAAACGTATATCATCATTTCTATTGTTGATTTTTGTTTTTGTTTTTCTTAAATACTATAAACGTTTTGCCTCATTCAGTGTGTATTATTTTTTCGAGTGTCAATGTTTTTAGTGAAAAATTAAAAATTAAGTATGGAAAAGAGGTTCACGGAGGCCCCAAGGTTTTAAGAAAAAAAGATGATATAACAATAAAAATCATTCGCAACATAATTATTGAAAGATCATCTGTGTGTTTTTTAAGCAACGAGTGCATCTACATGCATTCACGTGTGTGTGTGTGCGCGCGTGTGTGTATGAGTGCGTGAAATATATGCCTGACAACGCTTCTGTGTAATGCAATAATATCTCAATCTGTGTGCCAACGGTTCTAATGGTTCAGGCGGGTGGACAGATATGAGTTGAGCCTTGTGCTGTTTCAAAGCGTCTGTGTAATTAATATGTGACTATGGTCAGGAATGTGTTTGGGTCTTATGGCGCTTGGCAAATGGTATAACAATCTTGTGTAGTGGATCCTTTACTGCTTTGTGCTATAAACAAAGTGCGTCTAGGACTGCATCATTATACATCCCGGTTAGTAAAGGGACTAAGCTGGCACTGTCGGGACAGGAGACCTTTCTAACAGTTCTTGTTTATAATCAGATCAGTAATGTAGACTCAAACACTTACACAATCTTGTTACATGGAGGTCGTCTATATGGCTTGTCATGTCAGTGAACTAACGTCATGGGTGTCATCATTGGGCTATCTAGAACGGATTTGTAGTTCCATTATCAGTTCCATATCTTTAACATCATGCACTGATCATCTGGGATTTAAAAAAAATCAACATGGGGTACCTTTATATGGCATGCCATTAGTGGAACTGTCATGACAGGCATTGACGTCAGCAGATGAGATACTGTTATGTCACGTTTTGCCTACTCCATTTCTCACTGGACATGAGCACACACGCACGCACACACGCACACAGAGAGTATTAATTGACCCCAACAACTTCAAAACTCGTCTACAACAAGAAATGCATGTAAAAGACTTCTATAAATTATGAACGTTTTGAACCGTTGACCACAGAACACATTAAAGGTGGACCCTGATGCATGAGGTTTTGCAAGAAACACGTCGAGAAAGACAATGATCAGAACACTCACTTTGCTCTGGTTTCCTATAAATCAAACAGTCAAAACGGCGATTCCTTGGCGGAGATGCTGGAAAGAAAAGTCATTTTAAATAGGGTAGGTGGAGGCCACTCATTGTGGTTGAAACTTTTTATTTTTGTATAGTGCAGTAAAAAAAAAAACGGAGCTATTTCGATTGTTGTGATTTAAACTATAAAATGTACACAAAAAATAATAAAAATGCTTGTATTGTGAAAATTTCGTAGAAACGATTAAGTCTAAACACATGCCTTTTCTTTCACTGAAAGAATTGGACTTAAGCCCTACAGCACTCCACCAAGGATGAATCGCCGATTTGACGGTTTGATTTCTATAGGAAACCAGAGCAAAGTGAGTGTTGCGATCTCTGTAACAGAGGATGTTTTCCTGGAGACCTCGACGTGTTTCTTGCCAATAAAACCTCATCCGTCAGGGTGCCCCTTTAATACCTTCTATAAGTTATAAACTGTCAGATTTAGCAAACCGCCTTTAAAAGAACTGAAATAGAGCTTAAGATATTCAGTGACAAGAAAATACTGTTTTGACCGTTAAAACCGTTGTTTGGGTGTATATCAGGATGCACTTAGGTGTACATCAGCAGCTCTTTTGTCAAGATTATTGATTCAGTTCAGGGTTTACATTCTGCCAGATAAAACTGGTGTGTTGATGTTTTGGACGGTTTTGACCGTTACAAACGGTTATTACAACACTAACTGTGATTTTAAAAAAGTACTATCACTCTACAATCAGATTTTACAAATAACGCACCAAATTGCATGAACATTGGTTGAATAGTTCTTGAGATATTCAAAGTTAAAGATAAAACCGTTTTTGACGGTTAAAACGGTTAATTGTATTAACAACAAATATATTGACACTAGTGACACTGTCTAACAACCAAATAATCACCAATCAGATACAAATTAATATCTTCCATAAAACTTCAATAAAACGTGTCTTCTGACACTCAAATGGCACCCTAGATGCGCATCTCAAGTAAAGGGACATAATCAGGGTTGTTGTCCTCACATCCCAAATAGGGGAAATTGGTAAGTTGCTCCTCTCCCTATAGAAACTCTCTGGTTTAAAGAGCAGCCACAGCGGGTCACAGCGACCCAGAAAAAATCAAGGGACGTAACCGTGGCGCGTCACGAGGTCTTTAACATATTTCTCTCTATTCCAGTTCAAAACACACGCGCGCGCGCACGCACACACACACACACACACACACACACACACACAAAGAGAGAGAGAGAGAGAGAGAGTGTAGAAACATGGAAAGAGGGTGTTGCCTGATTTTCTGGAGGGGTAGATGTGGAGGGAATTGGGGAGGAGCGGGGAGGGGGGAGGGGGAGTGTTGCTGGATAATATTATTATTTGGAGACCATCGACACAAAGGTGCCGATGGTCTTGGCCTGCACAGCTTCCTGGGGCAGCTCGTTCCAGTCCCGGATTGTACGTGGGAGGAAGCTGGCTTGTCGGTACTGAGTACGACAGAAGATCTGAGAGAGCTGCCGTCGCTGGCGTGCTGGCGGTGGGGGTGAGTTTTTGTTGCAGAATGTCCATGCACACCTCTTCTTCTTGCAGCTTGAAGAGCATCGCAAGCCTTGCGGAAAGTCGACGCTCACATTTCAAAAAATTTCTCAGGAAGCCTAGTCTTGTTCTTCTTCTTCCCGTTGATCGGCCTCCTTCATCAGGTTGAAAATTCTGCCGATGTTGGAGAAAAGAAAGAAAGGCTTGCGCGCAGATGTTCTCGACGTGTTTCTTCCAGCTCAGCTCCTTTGTCAGAGTCACTCCAAGGTACTTGATGGAGTCGACTGATTGTCCGTCACCGAAGGTGAACGGACTTTGCAATGGGCTGGTTTGTATTCCCCCCCCCCCCCCCCCCCCCTGTCTGTCCCAAGGATATCTCCCGAACCGCTTGACCGAATCGCGTCAAATTTTCTATGAATGTGTGCCTCCTTAATAGGAAGAGATCAGCACAAACCATTTTGCCGTCGTGACCTTGACCTTGACGTACGACCTTGAAAACCGAAAATCTATTTTTAGCCATATCTCGGGCACCGATCGACATAGGATGTTGAAACTTGGTATGAAGGTGGTTTGGCTTATGCCCGTTCTGATGATGGCATACCGGTCAAGGTCAAGGTCAAAAAGATCGCTGGAGCCTGAAAATCGGAGGGTCATTTTTTTCTCCTTCTGTCTGTCCCAAGGATATCTTTCGAACGGGTTGACCGAATCACGTCACTTTTTGTGTGCTGGTGTGTCACTATGATAGGAAGGCATCCGCGCAAACCATTTTGCCGTCGTGACCTTGACCTTGACGTACGATCTTGAAAACCGAAAATCTTTCAGGGGCCATAACTCCCACACCGTTAGTGTTAGAGTCTTCAAATTCGGCATGTAGGTACTTTGGCTTATGCCCATTCTGATAGTGGCATGCCGATCAAGGTCAAGGTCACGGTCCGGGAGATAGGTAAGCCTTGTTTTTCTTTGGGTTTTTTCTGTCTGTCCCAATGATATCTCCCGAACCGCTTGACCGAATCGCGTCAAATTGTCTGTGGAGGTGTGCCACCTTAATAGGAAGAGATCCGCGCAAACCATTTTGCCGTCGTGACCTTGACCTTGACGTACGACCTTGAAAACCGAAAATCTATTTTTAGCCATATCTCAGGCACCGATCGACATAGGATGTTGAAACTTGGCATGAAGGTGGTTTGGCTTATGCCCGTTCTGATGATGTCATACCGATCAAGGTCAAGGTCAAGGTAAAAAAGATCGCTGCGGCCTGAAAATCGGAGGGTCATTTTTTCTCCTTCTGTCTGTCCCAAGGATATCTCCCGAACCGCTTGACCGAATCGCGTCAAATTGTGTGTGCTGGTGTGTCACTATGAGAGGAAGGCATCCGCGCAAACCATTTTGCCGTCGTTACCTTGACCTTGGCGTACGACCTTGGAAACCGAAACTCTGTAAGGGGCCATAACTCCCACACCGTTGGTGTTAGAGTCTTCAAATTTGGCATGTAGGTACTTTGGCTTATGCCCGTTCTGATGGTGGCATACCGATCAAGGTCAACGTCACGGTCCGGGAGATCGGTAGGCCTTGAATGTGGTCGGGGTCTACAAACTGGGTTTTAAGCTTTATTTTCCACATTTGTGCTTGACAGAAGCGCTTCAGATTGTATACTGTAAGCTTTATTTTCCACATTTGTGCTTGACAGAAGCGCTTCAGATTGTATACTGTATACCCTAGAGTAGAAAACATCCCAGCATAAATTATCGCCATGCTGACCTTGACCTTGAAGTTTGACCTTGAAAACCGAAATTTCCTTCTTTGCGCTATGTATTTCTTCTTTAAGCTGTATCTCGTGAACTAGAAGACAGAATCCCTTGCAATTTTGTGTCAGGAAGTGACACTCGACGGGGTGTCGCAAGTGCGTGGCATTGCTGGTGACGGACATGTCTGCCGCTCAGCGACGCCCTTGTTTTTTTGTGGTGTTTTTTTTCTTCTTTTTTTCTTCTGTCTGTCCCAAGGATATCTCCCGAACCGCTTGACCGAATCGCGTCAAATGTTGTGTGAAGGTGTGCCTCCTTAATAGGAAGAGATCGGCGCAAACCATTTTGCCGTCGTGACCTTGACCTTGACGTACGACCTTGAAAACCGAAAATCTATTTTTAGCCATATCTCGGGCACCGATCAACATAGGATGTTGAAACTAGGTATGAAGGTGGTTTGGCTTATGCCCGTTCTGATGATGGCATACCGATCAAGGTCAAGGTCAAGGTCAAAAAGATCGCTGGAGCCTGAAAATCGAAGGGTCATTTTTTCTCCTTCTGTCTGTCCCAAGGATATCTTTCGAACGGGTTGGCCGAATCACGTCAAATGTTGTGTGCTGGTGTGTCACCATGAGTGGAATGCATCCGCGCAAACCATGTTGCCGTCGTGACCTTGACCTTGGCGTACGACCTTGAAAACCGAAAATCTTTCAGGGGCCATAGCTCCCACACCGTTAGTGTTAGAGTCTCCAAATGTGGCATGAAGGTACTTTGGCTTATGCCCGTTCTGATGGTGGTATACCGATCAAGGTCAAGGTCACGGTCCGGGCGATCAGTAGGCCTTGAAAGTGGTAGGGGTCTACACATTGGGTTTTAAGCCATATTTTCCACATTTGTACTTGACAGAAGCGCTTCAGATTGTGTGTGGTACTGTATACCCTAGAGAAGAAAACATCCGAGCATAAATTATCGCCATGCTGACCTTGACCTTGAAGTGTGACCTTGAAAACCGAAATTTCCTTCTTTGCGCTATATGTTTCTTCTTCAAGCTGTATCTCGTGAACTAGAAGACAGAATCCCTTCTAATTTTGTGTCAGGATGTGACACTCTACGGGGTGTCGCAAGTGTGTGGCATTGCTGGTGACGGACATGTCTGCCGCTCGGCGACGCCCTTGTTGTAAGTTGTGCTCATGCATCTGGTAATGATGCTGCCGGGGGTTTCTGCTTCTTGATACGCTCAAGGTGTTACACTTGCCAGTGAGTCGATGGAGGTCATTCTGTAGCTGGTCATGATCCTGGGGCGCCGCAACAACCTTGTAGACAACAGTATCATTAGCAAAGAGCCGTACCGTTGCCGTGCCGTTGATGTCAGCTTCTCAGGCAGATAATTAATGTACTCTAAGAACAGGCAGGGTCATAAGACTGAGCCTTGTGGTACTCCTGAGCGGACATCAGTAAAGCTGGAAGAGACCCCATCTACCACCACTGCCTGGCGTCTGTCTCTGAGGAAGTCTGTGATCCACATGTTGATTTCACCACGAATCCCATGGTCTAGATTTGTGTGCGTGTGTGTGCTAGAGAAAGAGGGAAAAAGGAACAATACAGAAAAAGAGAGGAGCGGAAGAAAGAGTATTATCTTTAAACAATCTGTATATCTATTTTTATACATAAAAACAATTAAACATCTTACCTTTAAAAACGCCTCTTTTCTGCTAGATCCTTTCGGGAGTGCGTGACAAATTGAGCACTTACATTGCATGCGCACGGACACTAAACACACTCACTGGGGACTGTCACAAACACATGTATTTTGTGTGGTGGTAGAAAACACACTCACCTGTCCACACAGACAGGAGCAGCTTCAGTCAAGTGTGACACAAAACCAAGCTAACAGGTGCGTTTCGTGCAGGATAAAAAGCTAGAATTCTTCGATTTACTTCTGTATCTGTATCAGTTACGTTGAAGGAGCCTATGAAGGCTATTACTCAACGGAAAGGGGAGAGCGCTTTGCGAGTTTTAAAAGTACTGTCCTGATGGCATGACAGTGAGCTTAAAGAGAAACTCTCCGTTAGAGAACGCGTTTCAAAATTACCTCTATAAATTAGACAGCCACGATGTCTAATTCAGTCAAGAAGAACAGGGTGCACTTTCACTAAGCATTAATTCCAAGACCCTGTTATAACTCCATCTTATTTGTCTCTAAAAGGCACTTTTTGGAAAAGGTCAAGATGTGCCACCCCCCCACCCCCCTACATTTCTCGGTTAATTGTACTGTTCCGTTATTGCCTTTCTTACCATACATAAAGTTGTATGTTAAGAACATTTCCACCAAATTATCTTTTTGGAATACTAACCCTAGCCCTAACCCTAACCCTACCCCCCACTCTATAAGACGGGAAAACGCAACGAACCACAACTGTGACAAATCGCGGTGTACTGCAGTACATAGTGGGGGGTAGGGTCAGGTTTAGGGCTAGGGTTAGGGATAGGGTTAGTATTCCAAAAAGGTTATTAGCTAAACATGTTCCTAAAATACAGCTTTATGTATGGTAAGAAAGGCAAAAACGGAAAAAATAGAATGAACCGAGAAATGCAGGGGGGGGTGGCATCTTTACTTTTACCCACTTTTTCTTCAAGTCATCAAATAAAGCCCTCCAGTATTTGTCCTTGTGTTACCTCGTGTTACCTTGTTTTCCCCCTCTAGCGGCAAGTGTACCCTTGCTTCGCGAGGGTTCTTCTCGCGTCTAAGAAACACGACACAGATAGGAACGTGGGAAAGAAAGAGAAAAGGGAAGCAATGTTTCTTATGAAACCACAATAGTGTCAAAAAGAAAAAGAAAAGAACCTCACAGTTTCCAACACCCCCAGAAAATCGCTTTGTTGATTACATGGTGCATCAGATTGGTAAAACCTTTATGGGGACATGTATATAACATAGCAACTTGAATTTGTTTTAAAATTCAGATTTATGCAATTTTAAAAAATATATCCTACCCGTTTGTGATATATTCGTTTGGAAATGTTTCGTTAACAACAGGTTTAGGGTAACATCTTGGTGACACTTTGGAAGTGTTAGAGCTTCAATCAATTAGTTATTATTCATTTATTTAAAACACGATTTCATCTCGATTATCATTAAAATATAAACATTGTCTCTCTTTCTTTTTTTCTTCTTGTTGTTGTTTTGTTTTGTTTTGTTTGTTTGATTGGCGAAAGTGTTCTTAACAAAATTTATTTCGACTCTATAAACATATTTGGATGGTAAGCTAAAGAGTCTGGGAAGAATGACTATCAATGTTTAGAATTGACTATTAAGTATGGCTGCCCTTTTTAGCTGAAAGAGAAGTAGGCTACTTTCGACTGTCTCTTCTCTATCGCGTAAGTTGTCAAAAAAGCGACAAACAAAAACCTAAAAAAAACCAAAAAACCCACTCATGCTATTATAATCCAACAGACTAAAATAATATATAATATGTCAGCATTTACCGATTGTGGGAAGATAATGTATTAAAGATCATGGGATATTGGTCTGTGTGGCCTTCAAGTACTTTAAGCTCTGTATTACATGGATAATTATAATATTATTAACACACACACACACACACACACACACACACACACACACACAGACAGACAGACACACACACACACACACACACACACACACACACACACACGCGCGCGCGCGCGCGCGCGCGCGCACACGCACGCACGCACGCACGCACGCACACACACACACACACACACACACACACACACACACACGTACGTTAATCTATGTTTTAGATTTATTTCTTTTCAAACCAGAGCTTGTATCCATGCGCCCTTTCGAACTTTGTGTGTTCCCATACCTGTTGCTGTTGATTTTCGTTTGCCCCGTTTGAGATCGTTCCTTGCAAATAAAAGTTAACTGCCGCTTTAACACGGTGGCATTCTTCCCCCAATTAAAACAACAACAAAACTTCACGACTTGTTTTGTCCCTACGCACTACTACTACTGCTGCTACTACTACTACTACTACTACTACTGCTACTGCTACTACTACTACTACTACTACTACTTTAAAAGTGGATTCTCCGGAGTTTGGTATGTTTCTGCACGGTAAAACCCAGTCTTCAGGAACTTTGTCCTTAAGAAAGCTGCCAAAAGGACGAAATCCAAGCATCACCTCAGTTTTGTTACTGGGGATTTTAGTAGGCCTTATTGTTTTACATAACTAGTACTTAGGAACGTCTGAGGCTGTTTCTTAGGTCAAGGAACCGCGTAAACCTCGGCCTACTTAAATGGTTCTATTTTGCCAGAGTGAATAAAACGTCAACCATTAAACGCATTACCTTTTGTGGTAGAGTTCAACACCCTGTGTCGCACAGATCAGGGGACCGTTTCACAAGGGCTAACGTTACGTAGCGTGAGCGCAAATCGGCAAAAACGGTCTAAGAAACACCCTTCGTTGGCCGATAGTTCGCGTAACGTTTTGTTCTCTCTCGTGTCCTAGCACGCCCCAAACTGTTAGTTGCATCATGGAAAATGTGCAACCTTTTTTTTTTACTTCTGGCTAAAATTAGTTCTCGCGATAACGTAACTTTTTGTTTACAAATGGAAGACAAAGTCTAGAAAGTGGATACAGACAAATATTCTTCACTCAACAACAAAAATATATGGGATGATTTTAGCAAATTAAACGAATACAAGTATTTTTTAGTGCTCTTTCTTAATTTTTCAGCATGTTAGATGGCATACAAATAGACTGACAATGAAATCGAAATATTTGTACAACCTGTCAGTGAGGTATGATTTATCTCCCTTTTGATAGCAACTCTTTTCTCTCTCTGAAAGTGAAGAGTAAGCTATTAGAGTTGTCTTTACTTAGGTAACGTTATTCGCGATTAGTGGTAATTCTTCTACCCCTTTTGGCGTAACAGTTATGCGCGCGGCGACCGTCGTCTAGAGACATTCGACCCTGGGATACCCTGGCGGGATGTTTCGCTTGTTATTAGTGGGAATTTAAAAAATAATACCTTTGAAACGTGTATAATAAACCACTGATAACGAACCAGGGGGCATTTCACAAGGGCTAACGTTAGAAGCGTTTGTTCAAATCGGCAAGAACGGTCCTAAGAAACACCCTCCCTTTGCCGATAGTTTCGCAAACGTCTTGTGGTCCCTTGAGTGGTAGCTAGCGGCGAACGATTAGTTGAATCATGGGAAATAGATATTACTTCCGCCTTTTTTATGTTTCTCGTGTGAACGTGACTTTTACTTTCAAAAGTAAACAAGCTCTTCACAGACAAAATTCTTTAGTCTATCATGAAAATATACCGAATGGTTTTAGCAGATTAAACAAACGGAAGTGTTTTTGAGTGTTCTTTCTTAATTTTTCATCATGTTAGATCGTATAATATAGTGCAGTTTTAATTTTCTGCACACAAATAGACGTGGAAGACATTGAAATCTTTGTACAAACTGACAGAGAGGCATAATTTATCTCCCTTTTGATTGCAACTCTTTTCTCTATCTCTCTCTCTCTCCCAAAAGTGAAGAGTAAGCTTAAAGAGGTATCTGACCTTAGCAAACGTTTCGGTGTTTCTTAGACTCCTTTCGGCGTAATAGACTACTAGTTATTCGCGCGGCGACCGTCCTCTAGTGAAACTGACCCTGGACTGTCGTGGCGCATAGCTGTCATAAATTATACTCGATAAAGAATAAAAGTAAACATAATGTAAAATAAGTAGGCCTAATTACAGACACGTAGGTCTACGCCAAGGTGTACACAATTGCATGCCTATTCGCGTACACAGAAGCCTACCGTATACGCAAACACACGAAAGCAAAAGCATCGGAGTTTTTGTTTGTTTAGTGTGTGTGTGTGTGTGGGGGGGGGGGGGGTGTCAACACATAAGCCTATACGTACTCCACTCATATCCATACAAACATGCACGCAAACACGCGAGCATACACACATGTACGAACATGTGCGTTTACACTGAATTGTGCCAGCTTACAGACGCGCACACGCACACGCACACGCGCGCACGCACGCACACACACACACACACACACACACACACACACACACACACACACACACACACACACACACACACACACACACACACACACACACACACACTGACAGAGAGCAGAGGCGGACTAATTGATTCATAGGGGGTGGTGGGGTTCCGCCGAAGGTCCAGGGAGCTGCATAATAAAATTTCTGGGCTAAGGGGCAAGTCAAGTCAAGTCAAGTCAAAATCATCTTTTTTGAGGGTTAAAGAATAAGCTGACAAAGCTTTTTTTCATCCTGCCTTCCGAGGAAATTTGCCAGCCGAGAAATCCTTCCACCCGGATTTTCCGCTACCGTCGGAATTTTTGTTGACTATTAAGGCAAAAATCGAGTGATGTTCTTACTTTTCACCCTTCTACAAGTACAGGTACATCTTGGGGTAGAGGGGGGTGCTTTCCGGAAACTCCTTTCACGGCCCACCTTTGCCTTCAAACACTCAAACGCACCATTCGCGGGGTGCTGCTTTTGCAATTTAGTTATAATGCATTGTATTATTAAGGTAAAAATCGAACCATTTTCTTAATTCTCACCCTTCTATAAGTTACATCTTGGGGTAGAGGGGGTCCTCCCTTTTCTTTTTTGGCCAGGGGGAGGGGGGGGGGTTGGGGGTCCGGAAATCCTGGATCGCCCCTCCCGATCCGCCCCTGGAGAGAGAGAGAGAGAGAGAGGGGGGGAGGGGGGGCAGTAGGGGGCTTCCTCTCCCCGAAGCAGCCCCTATTGAACGGGTCACAAGTGAACTAAGACAGTGACTCTGAAAGTGTCAGCTTCATGATATTCTAACACCTTGTGGTGTAGCTAAAGCTCCTCGTTCTTGTCACTAGCTTTGTCTATCTGTCGCACTCCATATACAATAGATCACTGTTCTCTCTCTCCTTTCTCTCTCGGAGACCCAACGATTCCTTTGGTTTTTCCAATATCAAAAAATCTTTCTTGCTTCTGGCATTGCATAAATCTGGCTGGCTATTCAAGTGGTTGTAAATCTTTTTCAACAGTACTTCAGATTGGTTTGCCCCAAGGATCAGTCCAAGGTCCCTTCGAATTATGTTTGTCTGTTATGCTCAACCTGCTTGTCTTTCGTCAAGGTTATATACATTTTTCACAGTGGCTTTTTACGGTAAATGTACTTGGATAGTGCTGCTTCTATGAATCACCCCCACGAAATATTTCCCTGTGTCAAAGCAGCACAGTTGGATTGAAGGTAAAACAGACAAAATACGCCGACAAAAGTGACGATGCTGCACTAAAGAAAAAGGAGAGGTTTATAAGCGTCATTCATGAAACTATGGTGGCTTTACAATTTTTGGTTTTGTTAATGTTTTTTGAATTATGAACCAAATAGAAAGACCGTGTATTTACCTCCCCTCCCCCCAAACCCCCCCCCCCCCCAACCCAAACAACAACAACAAAGCAAGCAAGCAAACAAACAAACAAACAAACAAAAACAAGATGGCAACGCCATGTAGGCTAAACGTAGTCCCAGTTACCAGCAACACCCACACACATATACTACCCCGCCTTCAGACACACACAAAATATTAAAGGGAAAATGCCACTGACTTGAGAAACAGAGAAACCTGCATGGTGGCCCCTTTGGTAAGGTAAGTCATAACCCCATATCACCTTCTCCTCATCCGCTGCCCAGCAACTGTTAATTACCAATGAAGGATGTCAACAACGTGCCTGTCTGATCTACTGCTCTTCTAGATTGGTTCATTTGGGCCTAAAATCCCCAACTCACCATTCACTATTCTGTATGGCTCCTGGTCCAAGCCAGGGTATTATTGACAATAACCTGTCTCTGTCTTATCTTTCTGGGCTTCTTCAATTCACCTCCCCCTTCTTTTTAACTGTCTTCGGATAGTAAGTAACCCAGTTGTTTGGACAGACTTTAGGAAGTCGGGATGGCCACCGCAACTAGGGTTATTAACGCCCTTGACAGCGAGAGTTAAGCCCTTGTTGGTCAGTATCCAAAAGGGCATTCACTCTTGCAAAAGGCAGTCATTCAGTGGCCTCAAATAGGGTTATTGGCGAGAGTTACTCCCTTGTTTGGTCAGCAGTACTCAAGCGCATTCACTCTTGCAAAAGGTGGTCGTTGCAGTGGCCAATAGGCATATAATGTATGCCTTCATTACTCGTTTCCTCCTATTTCAGAATCACTGTTGTCATTCTCTTTGCTTCTGCCTTTTCCCTTTGCTTACTGTCATCTACTACCTTTCTGCCTAACTGGTCCATTCTCAGTGCTGCCTTTTTGTTCTCAAGAAATTCTTGCAAAGCTTTTCTCCAGCCGAAGACGGGTATGCTGGGCCTCTAACTATTTACCAGGCGCATAACGGCAGCATGACGCATCTGCGCTCATAATTGACGGGAAATTGTCAGAGCGATCGACGACGACGACGAAGAAGAAGAAGAATCGCTGTCTTCGGTCAGCGCTCTGTCTATTGCAGGCATGAATTAATGTTTAACCCACAATGAACTATGACATAGGCAAAAAGTCCTTCCGGCTACTCGTACACAATAGGCCTACAATTTTTGGTCAAAGTCAACAACAATTACTGCAGGTCTATCCTCAGTTTATTTAAAGACCCACCATGTCATATGTCAAAATCATGGTTTTCAAGTATTTTCCCTCTTAGTTATAGCTGGTAAAAAATCTTAAAGACCACGCACGTCACGTATAGCATTATAGAAGATTTCCTTACTAGCTATAAGAGGGAAAACACGTGGAAACCGTGATTTTGACACGTGACGTGGGGGGTCTTTAAAAAATATTCCAAGGGTCTTTAAATATAACTGGTCACGCACGCGTTTAAAAAATATTCCAAGGGTCTTTAAATATAACTGGTCACGCACGCGTTTAAAAATGTTGATTTAGGGCCTTGCTTTTCAATACATTTTGGTGCGCACACGCACGCACTCACGGCGCACATACACACACACACGCGCGCGCGCGCGCACGCACACACACACACACACACACACACACACACACACACACACACACACACACGCACACGCACACACGCACACACACACACACACACACACACACACACACACACACACACACACGCACGCACGCACGCACGCACACACACACACACACACACACACACGCACGCGCACACGCACGCGCACGCACGCACGCACACGCACACGCACGCACGCACGCACGCACGCGCACGCACACACACACACACACACACACACACACACACACACACACACACACACACACACACACACACACACACACACACACACACACACACAGTGTAGAGTGGCACAGTGGTAGCGCGTTCGCTTCATGTCAACGTAAACCCGAGTTCGAACCTGGCTACAGGGGATTTTTCTTCTCACTTTGCACTAGGCCTTGCGGTCTGAACGTGGAGTCTTTCGGATGAGACGACTCGGATAAACCAAGGTCCCGTGCGCCCATGCACTTAGCGGCACACGTTAAACCCAGTGGCAACGAAAAATTTGTCATTTGGTTAACATTTACCCCCCTCCCTTCCTTCCGCATCAGTCACACAAAAATCGCATGCAAATAAATAATTGGGTGGCGCGCCTCTGGCTGCGACGCGCTCTCCAAGTGGGAGCAACCTAACCTAACCTAACACACACCACACACACACACACAGCGTGTGCACACAGACACATATGGGACATTTGTAAATACAAATATGGTGGGAACAATACTGGAGGCAATGCCCAGAGGCAGTACGAAACCAATAAAGTCCCGATTTTTTATTAATACAGATAGGTGTAGCGGTAAGCACGCCTCGGTTAAACCTCATCGGCTTCCAAGGTGGGGGGGTTTTCTTCACAAAAAATGAACGCGAAAATGGTGTTTTACGTCCTCTTGGTCTGAATCAGACACATGTGGGACATTTCACAAAAAATGATCTTTGAATCTTGGACTTGTATCCAAAAGGTTATTGAATGTATTAGGTGCAAATTTCATGTTTTATGATAAACAAATCCAATGATTAGCAACTCTGTGGGAATAAGAACATTTTCTTTTACTAGTTCTACAATACTTGACATAAATTTTACTCTCAAAATTTCTGGTGTTAGTAACATGTGAAACACAAAATATGGGAAATATTATCTATACCATTGAACTTTTTGTATGCCTGAATAAGGTCCCCTCTCAGTCTTCTTCCTTTCAGAGATTGTAAATTCAAACAGCATAGCGTTTCATAATAAGTCAAATTTCTACATTCTTTAAGTAGTTTAGTGGCACGCCTTTGACCTTTTTCTATTTATATAGACTGTCGCTTTACAAATGGATTCCATAGGGATGACAGCCATCCTCTCCACTAGGTCGTGGCTCAGTGCGGCTCAAAGCGCTCCTGCAGCAGTCGACTCATCTCACTGAAGTGCAGGACCAACCGCTTCAGGAATTCCTTCCCACCCACTGCTGTCAGACTGTTCTACAGTCAGCTGTGAACCTGAGGAACCCGCAAACATCACTGTGTGTGTGTGTGTGTGTGTGTGTGTGTGTGTGTGCGTGCGTGCGTGTGCGTGCGTGCGTGCGTGTGTGCGTGCGTGCGTGCGTGCGTGCGTGCGTGCGTGCGTGCGTGCGTGCGTGCGTGCGTGTGTGTGTGTGTGTGTGTGTGTGTGTGTGCGTGCGTGTGCGCGCGTGTGCGTGTGCGTGCGTGTGTGTATGCATGCGGGTGTTGTGTGTGTGTGCACATGCATATGCATGTGTATGTGCGAGCATTAGTATTCTCTCTCTCTCTCTCTCTCTCTCTCTCTCTCTCTCTCTCTCTCTCTCTCTCTCTCTCTCTCTCTCTCTCTCTCTCTCTCTCTCTCTCTCTCTCTCTCTCTCTCTCTCTCTCTCTCTCTCTCTCTCTGAACTATGCATCTGTAGTTTGGGATTCTACCGCCAAATGTCACCTATTAAAACTCAATTCTATCTACAAAAGAGCAGCTAAAATTATTCTTCCTGACGCAAACCTCACCACATCAGAAAAACAAGCAAAATTAAACATCCTTCCGTTAGATTCACAATTAAAGTACAACAAAGCAATCATCATGTACAAAGTGCATAATGACTTGGTCCTACAATACCTAAAATCATTAGTTACCCCGGCATCACATCGTTATGGTTCCAGCAACTACATTTTGCCAAACACTAGAATTGACAAATACAAATCAAGTTTTGCTTCTCAGGTTCCTCAATTTGGAATTCCCTTCTCTCTGCCATTCAGTTATGCCCTTCCATCTCACGATACAAAAAGATGGTGCGGGCAAACATAATTTACAGCCCTGCTTAAATCCTGTCATTTTGAACGCACACTGTATAACTGTATTGCCTTGTGTACACCTACATGTGATATGCATGGTATATGTCAATTGAATGTTTACATCTCAGTTTTATGCTTTGTTTATTTGTTTGCCTTTAAACTGCTAGTTTGGATTGATGTTGCTTTCACCTCCTACTTGTCATCAATTATTTGTTTCACTATGTGTATTTTTTTAAAATAAAACAACGTTTTGTTTATATGTATGTATAAACAATGTATGTGTGTATGAGAGAGAGAGAGAGAGAGAGAGAGAGAGAGAGAGAGAGAGAGAGAGAGAGAGAGAGAGAGAGAGAGAGAGAGAGAGAGAGAGAGAGAGAGAGAGAGAGAGAGAGTATGTTTGCAAATGTTTTTTGTTTCTTAAATTTGTTTTTCTTTTATCCAAGGACAGATTGTAAGAATATGCTTGTTATCATTTTTTTTTTTAAATTGTCTTTGGAATTATGCAGTGTTCTGCGTTGTTCTCATAATGCTTTGGCATGTATAATGTGCGTTGTGTGTCTGAATGATTATACCAGTGTGAATGCAATTACTTGTTTATGGATTTGGGAGAATGATTATGTGTAGGCCTACGTGCATGCGAGTGTACATATGTATGAATGCTTTCCTGTGTGCGTGATAATTATCGTAAAGTGTTGATATTTTATTATTGTCTTAGTTTGTAATTTTATCGTTGCACAAAACCTTTCCTTCTGAGGACAATAGATATAAACATAGGCCTATTGATTGATTGATTGATTGATTGGTTGATTGATTGAAATGTGGTTGAACGAAGGATTTATAAAGTTTCAGAAACACGTACATATCTTTATTCAAATAACAAAAACGTCTCTTAATAATACCCAACATTTGATTTGCTTTGTTCAGTGACTACTCTCTGAATATGAGAATCAAAGGTCAATTTATTATCGAATGTCACACCTAAATCTTTCTCTTCTGTCGATCAGTGGCTTTATCTGATGTAGTCCATCATTATATTTCATAAAATAAGCACAACCTTGATTAACATTCATGTCACTGCACGGCCACAAATATATATACATTTTTCTATATATATATATATATAGTAGTTTTAACAGATGCATTCTTTCCTGATTTTATTATATATATATATATATATATATATATAGCAGAACAAAAAAAGAAGGAAAACTAACAAGAAAGAATGTAGACTATTCCCAATATTTCGGCTTTTGGCCTTGGACGCGGGACAGACAGTAGAACAAACTTGACGTAACAAATACAACACGTAACTTTTCTTGACGTCATTGTTGTGGGTTCTGTGTGTATAATTAGATTGTGTTGCAGTGTGTGTGTGTGTGTGTGTGTGTGTGTGTGTGTGTGTTTGATAATTCGTTTGGACTATTGAGTCCACATAATAAAAAAAAAGAAATAAAAAAAAAAGGAATCCCCCAGTACAGTCTCCTCTCTCTCTCTCTCTCTCTCTCTCTCTCTCTCTCTCTCTCTCTCTCTCTCTCTCTCTCTCTCTCTCTCTCTCTCTCTCTCTCTCTCTCTCTCTCTCCCTCTCACTCTCTCTCTCTCATATCCATGTCCGCTCTGTCCATCTCTGTAGTTATCACTTCCAAACTATGTAGAACTAACGCCAGATGTCTTAAGACCCTTTAGTTAAGAGAGTGAGCATGTATCATGGGTAAAGCATCTTCATTATAAACAAATTCAGCATCTCCACTATGATAATGCCAAGAGAGTGGGTGTGTAACCTGGGCCAAGCGCCTCCACTATAAACAAATAAAGCATCTCCCCTAGGAACAGGTCAAGAGAGTGGATCCTGGGTAAAGCATCTCCACTATAAACAAATAACACAGCTCGATGGAGAAATAACTGCCCTCTCAGACAATTCATTAGAGAGAGTTCAGACCCAGCGGAGCCATGGTCTTCAGCTTGTCCATCCAGAACTTTTCACGACGGAGTCTGGACTCCTTGCTCTGGACAAAGACCTGTTCGAGGATGATGCATCTGACATTCTCACAGGAATGTCCGGCCAAGTTGAAGTGCTCTGCCACCAGAGTCCCAGTGTTGTGCCTGATATGGGACCGGTGTAGAGTGAACCTTACGCTAACTGAGTTCTTTGTCTCTCCAACATACTGGGCGTTTCTACATAGTTGGCAGAACAGCAGGTAGATGACGTTAGTAGATCCACAGCATAGGTTCTGCCTGATGGTGAACCTCTCCCCCGTCCTGTCACTGGAGAACCCCGTGGCTTCCATCAGATGAAGACGGCAGGCAGCGCACGTCTTGGAACATCTGTGGCAGCCAGGATCCACATCACAGGGCAGGGCAGGAGGAGCTGAAGGCATCAGCAAATCTCTCAGGGATCTGCTGTTCCGTTCTCCCAGGATGGGGGGTTCAAGAGCCACTTTCCTCATCCTGGCGCTCTGGTGGAGGGTAGGCAGACTGTCCCTGAGATATTTGCTGAGTGGAGGGTTGCGGGGATTGTGGGTCACCACCATGGGAACTCTCCCGGCTTTCTGTTGTGGCTGGTACTCGAGTGTACTCCCTCGTTGTGTTGCTTTGACCTTCTCCCTTCCCTTTTTGATAGCCCACTCTGGATAGCACTTCTTTTTGAAGTTGTTGGCCATTGTGTTGCACTGGCGTTCAAAGTCCTCATCGTTGCTGCAAAGGCGTCGAAGTCGTAAAAACTGGCTTGATGGTATGCCGTTTACGCAGTGCCTTGGATGACTTGAGTTGTATGGAAGGTAGGCTTTGGTGTCTGTGGACTTGACAAAGAGGCTTGATGTTAAGTAGCCGTCTTCGATCTTAATGAGAATGTCAAGGAAGGGAATACTGGTCTTGGAGTTGCTGATGGTGAACTTGATGGTTGGGTGGATGGAATTGATGTAGGTGGTGAATTGGTCTAGGTCTTGTTGGGACCGAGTCCACAAGATGAGGATGTCATCGATGAATCGTTTCCATACATCCAACATTCTTCTATACATATATATATATATATATATATATATATATATATATATATATATATATATATATATATATATATATATATATATATATATATATATATATATATATATATATAGAGAGAGAGAGAGAGAGAGAGAGAGAGAGAGAGAGAGAGATAGATTGATTGATTGATTGATT
Source organism: Phymorhynchus buccinoides (assembly GCA_017654935.2). Lineage (NCBI taxonomy): Eukaryota > Metazoa > Mollusca > Gastropoda > Neogastropoda > Raphitomidae > Phymorhynchus > Phymorhynchus buccinoides. Next base: position 15,674,091 of record CM065682.1, read on the forward strand.
AAATTTTATTTATAGAGGGTAATAGAGTAAGCAATAACATGCTTTTTTACATCCAGCCCTCTGGACAAAATACATATATAAAAGTAGAAAATGGAAAACGAAAATAAACACATACAAAGTAATATAAAGCATGCAAAAAACATCCTGAGAGAGAGAGAGAGAGAGAGAGAGAGAGAGAGAGAGAGAGAGAGAGAGAGAGAGAGAGAGAGAGAGAGAGAGAGAGAGAGAGAGAGAGAGAGAGAGAGAGAGAGAGAGAGAGAGAGAGAGAGAGAGATTTTTTAAATATATAAATTTATAAATGATTATTTCTTTATTTACTTCTATTTATCTATCTATTATTTGTTCCTTTTTTCTACTGTGTCTCGGCGCTGCGTGGTGACCTTAGTTTTTTTTTCTTGTTTTTTTGTTCAATATAATGATCAGCAAATGTCGTCAAGTTGGCTGGAAGAAGAAGAAGGGGACAAAGACACTTTCGAATATGCGGTCTGCAACCAAGATCAGGGGAAACAACACTAATTCCACTTCCGTTTTCTGTGAAAGCAAACACATTACACAAGGAACACATGTATCATTGTATGGTCACTTATGAGCCTGTGTTTCTTGGTTTTAATTAAAATGGGGAGGATATCAAAGCCGCAAAAGAGCAACAAGCACAAGAAGCTTAAATTTGTTGATCCGTTTTACAATGGAGAACGGAAAGAAAGGTAACTTTTCGATGTTTTATTATTGAAACGAGTCGGTGTCTGAGGACTTTCCGGTTTGGAGGTTTTGAAATATATAGTAGTAGTAGTAGATAGGGACAACACAAGCTGTCAAGCTTTTTAGATAGTCCCATCTTTATAATCAGTGTTATGTCAAATACTACCCCCTCTTCTTTTCCTCCCAGTGCTCAACAAAAATGTTTAGAAAATTAAATAATCTACAAGCATCAATCTACACATGCTCGACAACAATTTCATGAACTGATTGTCGTAACTCGTATGCAAAAAAAGTAGCATCGTGTAAATACTTCGCTCGCTACTATGAGACTTAGCATTTGCGAGTAAATGCGACATTGACTGATTGAGCGAATTATTTTAAATTTCACTTTTTTCCGTAATGTCATGAAATATGAACGATTTGATTTTGAGTACGGAAAAGTGTTTCAAATACTGAAAAAGTGAAATTGCGTTCATCCTTAATGTCGCAAATGCTAACTCATAGTATTGAGCGAAGTATTTAATTTACATCATGCTACTTTTTTGCATACGACTCTGATGAAGTTCAGGTTTTGTATAATTTTCACAATTTTTTATTTCACTTTTTCGGTTTTCAGGAATTACAGTTTTACTATCAGGTTTCTGGACCTCTTCGCACTTGAACCCTTGCATTTGTCTCAATATTCTAAAGCAAAAAGTAAATGCCAGTGCATTTTTTTTTCTGCCAATGCCATATTACCATCTTTTAGTTTTACGAATGACAACTGTACAAGGCACACCTGATTATATGAATAAGGTGCGTCCCCAAATGTTACATAACATTCAGATTTTGTTATAATTTCTTCACATTATTATATTCTATAAGGCGCAGTACTCTCAATCTTGGAGGGGAAAAAATGTATCGCCTTACATAAGTGATAGTCCATAAAATATGGTATCTGCAATGTTTCCAGAATGCATGCCGGGAAAAATATGACCCCAGTGTACACGGAGCAGGGAATCTCCCGGAGCATGAGGGACTTGATGCGGAGGTCGGAGCAAGCCAAGGAGCTCGAGAACAAGACTCGTAAACAGAAGAAAGAGATAATGAAGAAAAGAAGTAAGTAATAATATACTAATATAAGAAGAATTCTTTATCCCACCGTTTCTTGTGGTATTGCCAAGGAGCTCAACAACAAGACTCGGAAACAGAAGAAAGAAATCATGAAGAAAAGAAGTAAGTAATGCAAGGTTTACAATTCTTGATCCCCACCATTTCTTGTAGTACTTATTGCCAAGGAAATCAGCAGACCTGTTTACTCTACTTTTTTCGAGTAGTATTCTAGTCTACTCAATTTGGACCTCTACTACTCTTCAAATTTGAAAAAAAAATGGCTCTACTGGGTAATTACTCATTTTCAGTGAACATTATTTGATGGTTTAATGAAGAGGACTACTCATTTCACACCAAAACCACTCATTTCAGCTATCCAGACTACTCAAGACTTGTGTAGGGGGTAAACAGGTATGAGCTCAGCAACAAGACTCGGGAACAGAAGAAAGAAATCATGAAGAAAAGAAGTTAAGAAATATAAGGATTACAATTCTTGATCTCAACAAGGAGCTCAGCAACGAAGTATCGTATTTTACGAACTACAAGGCGAACCTGATTATCAGGCGCACCCTCTAAATTTGACACAACATTCAGATTTTGTTATTATAGTTTCTTACTATATAATCGGTCACATTATAACATAACTATAAGGCGCAGGGATCTCTGTCTAGGAAAAAAGTATCGCCTTATACTTGTTATAGTCCGTAAAATACAGTAATGTCAGAATTACAATTCTTGATCTCACCAAGGAGCTCAGCAACAAGACTCGGAAACAGAAGAAAGAAATCATGAAGAAAAGAAGTAAAGTAATGTAAGGATTACAATTCGATCTCACCGTTTCTCCTAGTATAGTAGTATTTTATTGTATTTTGAACAAAAATTGGGATGAAGATCATCATTGGTAATAAACACTGTTTATTGATTATTACGAAATTTAAAAAATAAAGGTGTGTTCAACAAAGATGTTAAAAAACCAATGTGTGGTGTGTTTATAAAACATTGCAGACACAAGTCACTTACATGATCAGAGAAACACTAAAAGCTCAAAATAAACTTAGTACTTGGCTTTCTGTATTTTTAGTAATGCAATCAACAGGTAAAAATGATGTTCGGATAAGCACACCTGTCGGTCTCATTGCCGATCATTCGCGATCGAAGTTTTCGTGTGAAAAGTATCTCTATCAGTCTATGCTTTGTGTAAAGTGTTAAACCACTCTAAGTCCGATTTTTAAAAAAAATCAATGAAACTATCCAATTCACTGTCTGAAATAGTGTCTGAATGCTCGGCAGATGACCGGTCGTCAAAATCATTCATTTGATTTTCTGTCGATTGATAGACGAAGTTAACCATAGTAGGCACTGCACTAGCATGAGTCTCGACAGTCACTTCACTCTGGCCCCTATAACTAAGTCCAAAAGCACAATTGGCACACGATTTATCGGTAAAAACATTGATAACATCGTCATCTATCTGCTTGGAATGCCGCCATTTTGATAAAAAAAAGATTGTCCCAAAAAATCTATCAAAATTAGCCTTCAATCGACCTCCATGCAAATGGCACCCATTGCAACAGGAAGTTGAACACTTTCCGGATGTCGTTAAAGCTTCCTCTCTGCACTGGAGAGCGCTCACTTCCTTAGCAATATGACTAAACAACGTGGGTGGATCGGCGCAGTTTCGAGCGGTTCAGGATTACGGGTCAGGAGCGGTTTCAAGCGGTATAAGACGCTAGAAGTTCAGGCATGAAAACTCCTCTGCCATTTGTGTATTCTCCACCAAATTCAATTTTTATTTTTTTATATATTTTTTTAATTATTATACACTGCAAAAAATGTTCTTCACTAAAGATAGAAAGATTTAAAATGTAGAGACACAATCTGAAATGATGGTCTAGCCAGAAATCTAGAGGCAGAGTCAAGTGTGTGTGTGTGTGTGTGAAAAAGTATAAAAGAAACAACAGCGTGACAAAGTGATTTTGGGAAAAAAAATTTCCCCCAAAATTGGGTTTTGACATATTTTTGTACTGACTCTGGAGTTTTCTTTTTCCTCATCATTTTCCGAAGGTGATTTTATTCAATATATTATATATTTAGAAAAACGACCATGTGTGTGAATTTTGGTCATTAAAAAAAAAAAGATAATCCTATTTTGTTGCAGTGTTGTCAAAGCTGTCTACAGAAGGAGCGAAGAGGAAGTTTGAAGAAGTTGCTGACTTCAAAAAGAAGAAGGGCGAAAGACACAATGAATTCATGCAGAGAGTGGAAGCGACCACCTTGGTAGCCATTAAAGAGTCCCAGATTGAAAACAATTTTAAGGTTTGGACCAAAAACATGTTTCTTTCTTTCTTTTTTCCTTTTTTTACTTTCTTTTTTTGTTTTAATTTGATTCAATTATAGACAGTTGTCTCACTTTTCGTTTGTGTTGGCCACTGATATTTGTTTTGCTTACTCACCCCTTTTGTTTTATCTAGATGGTTTAAATTGCATTGTGCTGATGCTGTAGTATTAATACTAGTAATGGCATCTGAAATTAAATGTCTGAGACCGTGCCTATTTGTTCCTTAGCTATGTTTTGCAGATACGAGGTAAAATTGATTTGAAATGATTTGCTTTTTTTTTACAATAAGGTTACTTCCCTTCAGTTGTGAAATACCATGTGTGAGTGTGTGTGTGTGTGTGCTTTGTGCATAATACAGTGGAACCTCCCTATTGCAATCTTGAAAAAATCATCCAAAATAAGGTCTTAACAGTGGTGGTGGTGGGGAGGGGGTTAATAGGGAGGTTGGCACCAAAGCTGAATAGATAGGTTCCATTCTGTTTTCTGTTATCACATGACTTGGTCACTTCACTTTCTTTCATTCTGCCTTTCTCAGTCAGCTTGATGAAGTTGATCTGTTGCCTGTTTACTGATTCAGTCTTTCCTAGGTAGTAGGTTGGTTGTAACTTGTAAGCACGCTTTTTGGATCAAATGTGCTATTTTATCTCTTGCATTTTCTTCAGTCGCTTTGAATCGCTGCTAATTTTTAAAGTCTGCATCCTTCAATTTTGCATTGAATCAACACCGTTTTTCTGTGACTTTGTCACTCTTTCGCCAGGGACATGACTCCGTGCAAAGTAAAGGGACTTAACTCTTTGCAGTGTTTTCATTCTGAGAAATTTCTTATGGTTATTTTCCTGATCGTTTTGACTTCTGTCATGTTTAAGTGCATTTCCAGTCAGTTATCTGCTGAAAGTGCAAAAGTCATAGTAGACACCAGATCGGCCGTTCGTAAGTTGGGTTAGGGAGTGAGTCGTAATAGGGAGTCAATATTTAGTTGATTTATGAACTAACTAGCAGTCCTGCTCGCTACGCTTCTCACGCATGCGCACACACACGTACACACACTCTCTCTCACACTCACTCTCTCTCTTTCGCCTCTCCCCCTCTTTCACTCAGATTTATGATGTAAGGGAAGTAACCAGTGAAACCAGTCCAGCCAGTCATTCCCTAACTACTACCATTTGATTACTACTCCTACTTCTGATCGGTTTTCAAGGTCAGACTCCAAGGTCAAGGTCACCATGGTTAAAACATCTTCTGTGGGACCCTCCCAGCACTATAATACATCACCACACAAAATTTGAAGCGATTCTGCACACTGGTTCATGAGTTACAGGGCGAACAAACAGAAGGACACACACACACACACACACACACACACACACACACACACACACACACACACACACACACACACACACACACACACACACACACACACACAGAGTAGTTTATATAAGGCATTAAGAGAAAAAGACAAGCAATGAAAATGTTTTTGGTCCTATCAGGGAGGGAGTTGTAGCAGTGAAGGTCAGAATGAGGAGGTTCCACTGTACATGTGTGTATGTGAGCTGCTATGTGACCTTGTGAACCGTAATTGATGGACTACAAGGCGATACTTTTTTCCTCAACTGAGACCCCTGCGCCTTAAGATGCGTTGCGCCTAGTGTATGACTGAAATCTGATTAGACAAAGTTGTGAATTCCATTCATATTGTACCTATTGAGATCGATTATCAGGCTGAAATCGTGAATGAAACCACAGATGCAGACGACGCATGCAGAAGGGGGTGGGGTGGGGGTTTAAAGCAGGATATGACATCACAGCCTCGGTTTTGACTGTAAAAGCTATAGCAATCATAGCGGAAACGTTCCGACTTTTCTGGGCTCTCTGATGCAGACGATTCGTAAAAGTGCTTCATCATATGGATATTCGGATAGTGGCGTGAGTGTAATATCTGTCGTTCTGAAGATTGTTTTGACAGAACCAGGCAAAATATGACGTCCTTTGTTTGAGTCGATCTCATGTTTTCAATCTATTTTGTGCTTTTGTTTGATCATTGTGCATGCACCTTAAAATACGTTGCGCCTGGTGTATGTTTAAATTCACATTTTTAGTTAAATTCAGGGGGTGTTCCCTATAATTAGAAGCACCCTGTAGTCCGTACAATATGGTACTTGAAATATGATAGGCATTTAAATCGATAATCGATAATCCTGTTCACAAATACATTGTCTTTTGTCAGCACCCTTTTGCAATTCTTTATTTTTTGCACTAAGTTCAGTTTATTGTCACTATGTCAGAGATGTTTAATTTTACATCATTGTGTTTCAGAATAAACCAGATCCTATTGTAGATGATGTCCAGCTGAAGATAGATAAAAGAAAGCAGTAAGTATTGTGTCCTGACTTTTGCATTACCTGTCATTAGAAACACAGGAAAATCAGTCCAATGACTTTAGCTAAACAGAAACAGCAAAATTTATGAATGCTTAAGAAATTGAATGTAACAGAGGTCTCCAAATGAACTTGATGGAAAAGCTGAAATGCAGTCAAGGCAAGAAAGAAAAAAAAGCATTGTATTAACGTATTCAAATTTTCTGTTGATTGCAAAAAAATAATGTTTTATTTTTTCAAAACTTTTTTATAAAAGAAAGGATGGTGTTGAGTTCTTTTGTTATATTCATTTTTCGTGTTTGTTCAAGTGTTGTATGAAGGATAAAGATTGAATGTTTCAATTATTCAGAAAGCTCTTCTTTTTTATTGATGCAGTCCTAGGTGGGGATTCCAAGAGCTCTTTTAAAAACTGTAAGCAACACTGCTTTTGCAGCCTTCTGGAACTTCTCTACGAAATCCTGTCTCTACCAGTATTTCTAATTATAACAGAACCAAAATATATATGCTGTGCTGAGATCACAAGCCATTTCTGTGAAAAGTGGGTGCAATATTCATTTTCAGGTTGCCACATTTTTTTTAAAAAGTCCACCAAGCCCAAGGTATGACCAAGATTGTTATGAAGAAACAATGCTGAAAAGCACCAAGTAAAAAAGATAGGCTACATCAGCTTACCGGAATCCTGCTTTTCCCCCCTTTCCCTTTCCCTTTTCCCAATCTGCCCATTTACTCCACTTCTCAGGGAAAAGTGGGAACATGAAAACAAATCAAACAGATTTGCTTACAAATGCTGAAAATAAAATAAGTGCATTTAAATAAAAACCAAACAAGCAAACAAAGATGAAAAAATCAAGTTAGAGGTGGTGGTCCAAACACTGAAGAAGAACAAAATAGAAAAAAGGGCCAACCTTTGGTGTTCTATTTGCAAGTTGTTCACTTCCTTTTTTTAATTTATTTTTTTATTTTTTCATAATTTTTTTTTACATTCTATCCCTTATGCAGGTTTTTTTCTTTCTGTATTATTATTACTACACAGTACAAGGATAATATTGTTTTTTGTCATATTGCTTATTGCCAGTTGTTTGTTGTTTTTTCTCCAGAAAACTTAAGGTCAAGAAACAGAAGAAGAAAGAGAAGGAGCAACAGAAAAGGGAAGATAGGAAGGGTGACTATGAAGATTTCAAAGGTAATTTGAACTGAATGCTGTGTGTGATTGACAAAATATTTCCATGACTGTTCATTTTACTTTCAAAAACTGCTGTTTTCTTATTGCAGATCTTTTGGAAAAGAAAAGTCTGGATGAGATGCTTAGTTTTGATAGGAATGCAGATTGTGGATACATTGTAGATAATAATAATAATAATGATCATTTCTATAGCGCCTAGTCTCCCGTGGGGGCTCTAGGCGCTTCACAAAAATAATATATCTTACATGAACGGGACATTGTAACAACAACACGCACACACACACGCACACTCACACTCATTCCTCCGCTGACACAAAAAGACACACACATGGGCGTGAGTGCATGAAGTGTGCGGACGCACACAAAAATTAAATGAACGTTCTGCACTCACACACACACACGCACACACATGCATACAGACATGCACACATTTACATAGCCTGACACACTTAGCGTTTCATGCACTGGATACAGAGAGGGACAAGTGGGGGGGCTTTAGGAGCGTTTGAATTGGACATTTTTTTGTGGCAGTCTTGAAGGCTGCTGAACACTCGCAGGAAGGCTGTTCCAAACAGTTGGATACTTTGTGTAGTTTTCCATTTCCAATTCTTTTTTTCATAAGTGTGTGTTATATATCTGTCTTTGAAACAAGCCAGTTGAGAAGTTTTATTTTGGTCAGCAAGGCACTTTTTTTATAGCGTAAAGATGGATTGTTGTTTAAATATCTGTCTTGTTTGCTTAGTTATTGGTCTGTAGAGTGGCACATAGGTAACGCGTTCGCCTTGTGTCAAGTAAACCCGAGTCCGAACCTGGGTACAGGGGATTTTTCCTCTCACTTTACACTAGGCCTTAATGGCCTTTCGGATGAGATGATAAACCGAAGTCCTGTGTGCCCATGCTCTTAGCACACGTTAATCCCAGTGGCAACGAAAAAGTTGTCATTTGGTCAAAATCCCCCCCCCCCCCCCCTCCCCCTTCGTTCCTTACCAGTCACACAAAAAATTGCATGCAAAAAAAAAAAAAAAAAGTGGGTGGCGCGCCTCTGGTTGTGACGCGCTCTCCATGTGGGAGCAACCCAAATTTCACAGAGACGCCTCTGTGACTATAAAGTACCTAATAGTACCCAATGCCTGTCAGAGTGTCTGTCTGTCAGTCTTTATTTTAAAGGTACCCCTGCCTTTTGAACTCCCATTTTTAACAAGAGAGTTTACTAGTTAATTGTCACAAAAAGTTCACATTCTTTATGAAGTGTCTTCAAGTTTTACATGAATCATAATAAGCATGCTTTAAAAAAAAATCATTACTGACACTTTTCTGATAAGCGATTACATTGTTAAATGAGTCCAGATCAGCACAGAAAGTTTGTTATTGTTGCTGCTCTCTTTTTTCTCAGTGTGTCTGTGGGTGTGTTTTGTATTCCGCATCTGTATATTTGTATTGCAACAAAACTTTTATCTCCACTATTAAGATAATAAACAACATTGCAGATGTGAATTTGTGTGATTTTAATGCTTTAGAGCATCACTGTTGAAACATTGATTTGCTTCCAGATGAGGTGAAGTTTGGGGAAGTGGTGCACGGCCTTCCATCTTTGACTGTGCGTCCCAAAAAGGCCTCGGCCACTGACAAGGTAAACATGTATAAATAGGTGTTCAAACAATTCAATAGACGATTACTCTTTAATGTGGCGGTACCATAGCCAATGAGGTTTAACCGAGGCATGGTTGCCGCTACACCTATCTATATTGTTAAAAACTCGGGACTTTACTGGTGTTGCACTGCCTCTGGGCATTGCAGCCAGTATTGTTCCCACCATCTTTGTATTTACAAATGTCCCATATGTGTCTATGACCGAGAGGACGTGAAACATCATTTTCACACACACTCAATAGACGATTTTCGGTGAAAAAAAAATAGGGGATAGCACTTTGTCAAAATTAGAGTTGATTATCTCGACTTACTCCGTCAAAACTATAGCAACCGTGGCGGCATGGTGTCGAAGCTTGAAACCTCAGGAAGTCAGCGACTTGCAAACATTATTTTTTGGGAAAAAATGAGGGATGGCCAGTGGCTACAAAGTGATAGAACTTGCAAAATGTGACGTAAAAATATAAATGACATCAATTTTAGAATGACGCACTGCGCTCTACATGCTGTGTGTCTCCTCAAACACACAAAGCGAGGGCTGGGGATTTACTTGATGGTAGAGTAACTTCTCCTGTTTGACTGATTGAATTAGGCCAGATCACTCCCACACACCATGAAATTACTCCCCTTAATTATTTTCCGAACAATTCCTATTGTAAGCAACCATGTGCAACTTGCATAAGTCATAAGTCGTAAGTTTCTTTATTGTCCATTGGCATTGTACAACGCACATGGAAACTTGTCTTCCACCGTGGAAAATAAAAATATTAAATAAAAGTATGAAACATAAATTTACATGAACAAATATGTAACTCTCACACCACACCCAATCATTCATCCGCTCTCCACTATCTTGCTCACTCATCATGCAACCCACCACCACTTCCGCCTTCATTTTTAGCCCTTTCTTTTTTTTTTCCTTCCTTTCCTCCTTTTTTCTTTGTTCCTTTTCTCTCCCTCCCCCCTTTTTCCCTACCTCCCCCCCCCCATTTCCCTTTTCTTTTTCTTTTTTTAAAGGAAAAAAAAAAAGATTTAGGTAGGCTTTTCCCCGCTCTCTTTCATCCTATTGTCTGTGTGTCTGACTAAGATGGACATACAGTGGAACCTCCCTTATAAGGCCTACCATTATAAGACTCCCTCTCACTTAAGACCTACTTGTCTGAGACATTGCCCTTCTTTGTAAGTATCAATAAAATTACCTCCCTTATGCAACTCCCTCCCACTTAAGACCTACTTCTCTGAGACATTGCCATGATTTGTAAATGTAAGTGTCTAATTAAAATTAACTCCCTTATGCAGCTCACTCCCTTTTATTTACCCCATTTTGGAATGATTTTTGAAGGTGTTATTTGAGGTTCCAGTGTATCTGTAATTGTGATATGAAACTTGTGGGAGAAGGTAAAAGCTAAGTTGAGCATGTCATAGGAAACAAAAGAGCTATAGAGTTGGAAAAAGATTAACCCTTTCGCCGCCAGCCATTTTTTCAGCCAAAACAATACCATTAAACTTAACTGGGTAGAGAAGGAAAAAAAATCTGCAATATTGCAAATTTCTCTGTGACGTGTATAAAACATTAGGCCTATCCTTACCTACCAAAATTAAGACAATAGTGTCATCGAATAACAGGCCCTGATGTGATGCCTTTTAGTGACATGGGTGTTAAACCATTGTGGTGCATAAAATGCGACCTTGGCGGTGAAAGGGTTAAATGCAAGCGCAATAAACATACATTTAACTCTCGGCACTGGCCAGTTGCTTCCCCTTACAACGGATGGGCCACTTTGACTAGGTTCGAAAACCCATCACCACAAAAAAGTTATGAAAAGTTATGGACTGATTTTAAGATAAGATTACTAACACCATGCACTAAATCGTAAAATATCAGATTCCATACCTTCGTCGTTTGTCTCCTATTGACGAAAACAGCTAACACATAGAAAGAAGGAACATTTCATATTCCGATCTTTGACCCCCCTCTACAACCAAACCTGAATGTAAAGTCTGCAATGATTGATTGATTTCAAGAGATGCAAGGCAAAGCAAACCGAAAACAGGTTATGACGTCGCACTTGAAAGCTGGTTACACCTCAGATCGCATTATTTTTTAATAATTTTCTAAAAATCGCCAAAAATCAAATGCACACATATACAAACATGCAATGTGTACCGAGTGAAAGATAAATCAGTATATTTTTGGAGACTTCTTACTTCGAACGAGTGAGCCGCATATGTTTCACGATGTAAATAATCTGATGAAATGCACTTCGTCAGGAAAACAAAAACTTCCAACTCCACGGGCTGACCACTTTGTTATTATCTTGATCATCACAAAGCCAATCAAGTTTTGATAGACTTGGTTTAGTATATAAATAAAAAAGGATTGTAAAAAGCATAATATAAACTATAAACATAAACATTTGTTTATTTAATGTTTGAATAAAGTGAGCTATATGATCGCCGCCATATTGAATGAAGCAAATTCGAAGATGATGAGTAGTTCAATTTAAAGAAGTTAAAAATGAAAATAGGACACACTGGAGACAGAGTAAGGGAAGCAACTACAATGGGAAGGTCTCAGGAATGAAGTGGGGGACGTTAAAGAGATCTTCTCAAATATAACTTCTTTTTTTTAGACCACCTTTTTTCTTTTTACATAATATGGAACTTCCATTTAGAGCCTTAATCCCTTGTCCAACCACTCCAGTAGGTGGCGTAATTTATTAATGAGGACCCTGGAAATCATGGTTTGCTGAGCTCTGTACAGGCGCCAGCTTTTGGGTCGACAAATAGGTACAGTATGGCAATATCTCAAGTTGTGTCAGGACATTTGCATCCGCGAGGAGAAAATGGATTTTTTTATTACAGAGTTTCGGTGCGGGAAGGGCGAAGAGAGGAAGGGACGTCACGGTGGGGCGCCAAAGGCCTCATGAGTATGGTGAGTTATTTTGGAATGAAGGGCCATACGTAGAACAATAACTCGTTTTAAGTAAAAAGTAGGCTACTAGCCGTTCTTCTGTGGGAATGCCTTGATGTCCCCAGCGGTTCACTTTTCCCTTTGAGTCATCTGCCCATAGTCACAAGTTTGGGCCCGGCGTTAAAACAGCAACAAAGTGGGCCTCATATTGCTTATTGCCAGTTGTTTGTTGTTTTTTCTCCAGAAAACTTAAGGTCAAGAAACAGAAGAAGAAAGAGAAGGAGCAACAGAAAAGGGAAGATAGGAAGGGTGACTATGAAGATTTCAAAGGTAATTTGAACTGAATGCTGTGTGTGATTGACAAAATATTTCCATGACTGTTCATTTTACTTTCAAAAACTGCTGTTTTCTTATTGCAGATCTTTTGGAAAAGAAAAGTCTGGATGAGATGCTTAGTTTTGATAGGAATGCAGATTGTGGATACATTGTAGATAATAATAATAATAATGATCATTTCTATAGCGCCTAGTCTCCCGTGGGGGCTCTAGGCGCTTCACAAAAATAAATATATCTTACATGAACGGGACATTGTAACAACAACACGCACACACACACGCACACTCACACTCATTCCTCCGCTGACACAAAAAGACACACACATGGGCGTGAGTGCATGAAGTGTGCAGACGCACACAAAAATTAAATGAACGTTCTGCACTCACACACACACACGCACACACATGCATACAGACATGCACACATTTACATAGCCTGACACACTTAGCGTTTCATGCACTGGATACAGAGAGGGACAAGTGGGGGGGCTTTAGGAGCGTTTGAATTGGACATTTTTTTGTGGCAGTCTTGAAGGCTGCAGCTGAAGGCGAATGCCTAACACTCGCAGGAAGGCTGTTCCAAACAGTTGGATACTTTGTGTAGTTTTCCATTTCCAATTCTTTTTTTCATAAGTGAGTGTTATATATCTGTCTTTGAAACAAGCCAGTTGAGAAGTTTTATTTTGGTCAGCAAGGCACTTTTTTTATAGCGTAAAGATGGATTGTTGTTTAAATATCTGTCTTGTTTGCTTAGTTATTGGTCTGTAGAGTGGCACATAGGTAACGCGTTCGCCTTGTGTCAAGTAAACCTGAGTCCGAACCTGGGTACAGGGGATTTTTTCCTCTCACTTTACACTAGGCCTTAATGGCCTTTCGGATGAGATGATAAACCGAGGTCCTGTGTGCCCATGCTCTTAGCACACGTTAATCCCAGTGGCAACGAAAAAGTTGTCATTTGGTCAAAATCCCCCCCCCCCCCCCCCCCCCCTTCCTTCCTTATCAGTCACACAAAAAATTGCATGCAAAAAAAAAAAAAAAAGTGGGCGGCGCGCCTCTGGTTGTGACGCGCTCTCCAGGTGGGAGCAACCCAAATTTCACAGAGACGCCTCTCTGACTATAAAGTACCTAATAGTACCCAATGCCTGTCAGAGTGTCTGTCTGTCAGTCTTTATTTTAAAGGTACCCCTGCCTTTTGAACTCCCATTTTTAACAAGAGAGTTTACTAGTTAATTGTCACAAAAAGTTCACATTCTTTATGAAGTGTCTTCAAGTTTTACATGAATCATAATAAGCATGCTTTAAAAAAAAATCATTACTGACACTTTTCTGATAAGCGATTACATTGTTAAATGAGTCCAGATCAGCACAGAAAGTTTGTTATTGTTGCTGCTCTCTTTTTTCTCAGTGTGTCTGTGGGTGTGTTTTGTATTCCGCATCTGTATATTTGTATTGCAACAAAACTTTTATCTCCACTATTAAGATAATAAACAACATTGCAGATGTGAATTTGTGTGATTTTAATGCTTTAGAGCATCACTGTTGAAACATTGATTTGCTTCCAGATGAGGTGAAGTTTGGGGAAGTGGTGCACGGCCTTCCATCTTTGACTGTGCGTCCCAAAAAGGCCTCGGCCACTGACAAGGTAAACATGTATAAATAGGTATTCAAACAATTCAATAGACGATTACTCTTTAATGTGGCGGTACCATAGCCAATGAGGTTTAACCGAGGCATGGTTGCCGCTACACCTATCTATATTGTTAAAAACTCGGGACTTTACTGGTGTTGCACTACCTCTGGGCATTGCAGCCAGTATTGTTCCCACCATCTTTGTATTTACAAATGTCCCATATGTGTCTATGACCGAGAGGACGTGAAACATCATTTTCACACACACTCAATAGACGATTTTCGGTGAAAAAAATAGGGGATAGCACTTTGTCAAAATTAGAGTTGATTATCTCGACTTACTCCGTCAAAACTATAGCAACCGTGGCGGCATGGTGTCGAAGCTTGAAACCTCAGGATGAAGTCAGCGACTTGCAAACATTATTTTTTGGGAAAAAATGAGGGATGGCCAGTGGCTACAAAGTGATAGAACTTGCAAAATGTGACGTAAAAATATAAATGACATCAATTTTAGAATGGCGCACTGCGCTCTACATGCTGTGTGTCTCCTCAAACACACAAAGCGAGGGCTGGGGATTTACTTGATGGTAGAGTAACTTCTCCTGTTTGACTGATTGAATTAGGCCAGATCACTCCCACACACCATGAAATTACTCCCCTTAATTATTTTTCCGAACAATTCCTATTGTGAGCAACCATGTGCAACTTGCATAAGTCATAAGTCGTAAGTTTCTTTATTGTCCATTGGCATTGTACAACGCACATGGAAACTTGTCTTCCACCGTGGAAAATAAAAATACTAAATAAAAGTATGAAACATAAATTTACATGAACAAATATGTAACTCTCACACCACACCCAATCATTCATCCGCTCTCCACTATCTTGCTCACTCATCATGCAACCCACCACCACTTCCGCCTTCATTTTTAGCCCTTTCTTTTTTTTTTTCCTTCCTTTCCTCCTTTTTTCTTTGTTCCTTTTCTCTCCCTCCCCCCTTTTTCCCTACCTCCCCCCCCCCATTTCCCTTTTCTTTTTCTTTTTTTAAAGGAAAAAAAAAAAGATTTAGGTAGGCTTTTCCCCGCTCTCTTTCATCCTATTGTCTGTGTGTCTGACTAAGATGGACATACAGTGGAACCTCCCTTATAAGGCCTACCATTATAAGACTCCCTCTCACTTAAGACCTACTTGTCTGAGACATTGCCCTTCTTTGTAAGTATCAATAAAATTACCTCCCTTATGCAACTCCCTTCCACTTAAGACCTACTTCTCTGAGACATTGCCATGATTTGTAAATGTAAGTGTCTAATTAAAATTAACTCCCTTATGCAGCTCACTCCCTTTTATTTACCCCATTTTGGAATGATTTTTGAAGGTGTTATTTGAGGTTCCAGTGTATCTGTAATTGTGATATGAAACTTGTGGGAGAAGGTAAAAGCTAAGTTGAGCATGTCATAGGAAACAAAAGAGCTATAGAGTTGGAAAGATTAACCCTTTCGCCGCCAGCCATTTTTTCAGCCAAACAATACCAATAAACTTAACTGGGTAGAGAAGAAAAAAAATCTGCAATATTGCAAATTTCTCTGTGACGTGTATAAACATTAGGCCTATCCTTACCTACCAAAATTAAGACAATAGTGTCATCGAATAACAGGCCCTGATGTGATGCCTTTTAGTGGCATGGGTGTTAAACCATTGTGGTGCATAAATGCGACCTTGGCGGTGAAAGGGTTAAATGCAAGCGCAATAAACATACATTTAACTCTCGGCACTGGCCAGTTGCTTCCCCTTACAACGGATGGGCCATTTGACTAGGTTCGAAAACCCATCACCACAAAAAAGTTATGGACTATTATTTTAAGATAAGATTACTAACACCATGCACTAAACGATCGTTTGTCTCCTATTGACGAAAACAGCTAACACATAGAAAGAAGGAAAATTTCATATTCCGATCTTTGACCCCCCTCTACAACCAAACCTGAATGTAAAGTCTGCAATGATTGGTTGATTTCAAGAGATGCAAGGCAAAGCAAACCGAAAACAGTTTATGACGTCGCACTTGAAAGCTGATTACACCTAAAATTGCATTATTTTTTAATAATTTTCTAAAAATCGCCAAAAATCAAATGCACACATACAAACATGCAACGTGTACCGAGTGAAAGATAAATCAGTATATTTTTGGAGACTTCTTACTTCGAACGAGTGAGCCGCATATATTTCACGATGTAATGAAATGCGCTTCGTCAGGAAAACAAAGACTTACAACTCCACGGGCTGACCACTTTGTTATTATTTGGACCTAGTATCACAAAGCCACTCAAGTTTTGATAGACTTGGTTTAGTATATGAATAATAAAGGATTGTAAAAAGCATAATACAAACTATATGTTTATTTAATGTGTGAATAAAGTGAGCTATAGTATATGATCGCCGCCATATTGAATGAAGCAAATTCGAAGATGATGAGTAGTTCAATTTAAAGAAGTTAAAAATGAAAATAGGACACACTGGAGACAGAGTAAGGGAAGCAACTACAATGGGAAGGTCTCAGGATTAATGGGAACAGTGAGTTATTTCCCTTTTATTGGGTTTCATAACAATCAAAACCGTCAGAATATGTCGGGGGGAAAAAAAACTCTGACGTTGCTCCAAAAGATGGGAACAGTATTGGAATGACGTCTCCAGCATGACTCCATTGAGTTAAACTGAGTGCTTGGCTTAGATATCCCTTGCCTGTAAATGTGTAAGTGCAATCCAGCCTTTATATTAGTAAATTACCCATGGATGAGTTATTTCAAATACCACAAAATAGAATCTTAAAATGAAGTTTGGAGAGAGAGAGAAAGAATAAAAGGTCCTTGGAACGGGAGAGAGGGGATCATATGATTAAATTGAGGAAAGTATTCCTAAATCCAGATAGCCATGATTGAATATACAGGGTTCATACTCCCCTTGAGAACCCTTGAACCCCCTTTAAATTTAAACTTGGTCAAAAAGGTGTTTGAAAACCCTTTAAAATGATTGAAATTTTAATCATTCCTTGAAAACCACTTGAAAATCTTTCAGTTTCATGGGCCGAACTTGTAGTCTTACATAAAATCTGAGTAGGTAGAAACCATTTGGCAGCTGAATTTCTTCACAAACTCAAAATAAAATAAATGACAGAGATTGCAGTGCTTTCATTCGATCGGCGTTCTTCATTTCGCTTGTCTGCTTTCGCTCATGCACATGTGCATTTGCATTTCCGTTGCATAGCTTTTGACGTTCTTTGTGTCCTCTCAGTAGGACTAGACGATCTGCGTTTTGAACATTGAAAGCATTCACCGCTCAACTGTGTCAACATGCCAAAAGGAAATTGTAAATGTCCATAATTTTGCTCATTTTATCAACTTCAGGACCCCTTTAAAAATCAAAATACCCCCTTGAGAAACCCTTGAAGACTCCTTGAATGTTGTTCATCTTTAAGAATAAGAACCCTGATATAATTCCTTAAAATGAATACCAGTACAATATTTTTCTGACTATAAGGCAATACTTTTTTCCAGAATGAGACCCCTGCGCTTTATGATATGACTAACATTTTTGGGGGTACGCCTTATAATCTTTAAAAATACGGTACATATTTCTCTTCTGAGCACAACACAAACCAGTTTCATTTACTACTGTGCACTTCCTTGGAGCAACTGACTTGGTGTCAACATCTCAGCTCTAATCCTTGGGATTTTTTGCCAACCTTTGTAAACTTGTTGAGAAAAGGGTTGTAATTCCCTGATACCAGAGCAGAGCACATCATAGAGTTACTACCCATGTCTTAGCAAAAGTACTGGTTAAAGATACATTTACATGTACTTTCACATTAGCTTTTAGAGTATTTTATCTGTTGGAAGTATCATTTAGCTTTTAGTAAAGAAATGCACTGTAGCTTTTTTAAAAAAAAGGGTTGTTTTTTTATGACTTTCACCATCTCCTGTTATATTAGAATGGGACAGCAATAATTGTCTGTTTCTGTTGTCTGTTTGTTTCTTTGTCTGCCCATGCATTGCATTTTCTGTTCAATGTTCCATCTGGGGGGGTTTCTGTTTATTATTATTTGATATGTTTTCTCTCTAACTTTATTGTTTGTGACAGTTGTACACTTTTATAAGTTTTAACAGATGTCTTGGTGGTGGTATTATTATTTGTATGGTTAATGTTTTAATAATTCTAGCTTGTATATTGGTCATCTTTGTGCTTGAGCAATGTGTGTTTTCTTCATAAGTTAGTCACCTCAAAAGTGTCATTTTCATGTTCCATCAAAGTCTTTGCACCAGTATGTCACTTGTTCTTTTTAAATGACTTGAATACGAGTTGAGCCCGAAATGTGTTTTGTGTTTTGTTTTGTGTATTGAGAATGTGTTTTGGGTTTAATTTCTTTGTTCAATTTTTTTTCTTAGTGAATATCATATCTTAATTTATATTATGAAAAGATCACATAAATAGATTAACATACTGACTGCCTCTGAATACTGAAACTTGAAGAATATATTTTTTTTTTTTTACCAAAGCGTAAAAGCAATAACTGTGACGTTTTGGTCTTCTTTTGTGGACAGCCTTCAGTGAAGTCCTTGCTCCTTTACGACGTGTTCAAGAAAAACAGTCAGCCGACGACGGCAGTGGCCAGTGACAATGGCAGTTCCAGCGCCGTGCAAAAACCCACCACCACCAAGACATTGGGCAAAGGCGGCGTCAAACGCAAGCTTATGTCCCCCGCGCAGAAAAGACAGATGGACAAGGAGCGGCAAAACGCCATCGAACAGTACAGAAAGATGAAGCAGAAAAGTAACCCGAATAAAAGCTGATAAGAAGACGAAGGTTTGCACTGCAGTGTCTCCTCATTCGGTTGCCTCCCGACGGCCTAACGTAGGTTCGCTCCCCATGGACTGCTGTTTTCGGATTCTGTGACCTGACAAACCAGGGTGTGGCTGAGAGCTGGGATTCGGAATGAGTCCCTGTGTACGGCTACCACTGTACAGCCCTGAAGATGGGACTGCCAGCAACAAAAAAAAGAAGACGAGGGATATGGGAAAGGAAGGAGTGGAGAGGAGGGTGTGAGGGATTGTGGGTGTGCTGTTACGGGCAGGGGAAAAGGAAGTTCTGCTGTAAAGAGGAAGCATGCGAGTGACTGCATTTCTGGAAGGGTGGGTGAGGGCTGATGAGTTGGGCTGGTTTTAAATGAAGATGGGTGAAGAAAAGAAGCTTTTGGTTGTTTAATGTGTTGTATGAGAGAGTTGTGGTGTGTGTGTGTGATTTCAAGTGAGGAATTTACAATGTTTTTGTGTGTGTGTGTTAGAATTGTGTGTGTGTTTGAAATATATTCATTACAGTGTTTTAATAGCTCAAGGTGGTATTAAATGCGTGGTACCAGAAAGCCTGAATATTCAAAGAGCCCGCAGTCCGCAGCTGACTGAAGCTGTTATTTTTACTCCCACCCTTGTATTGCCGACTATCTATGCTAACACGATAGCGTTTGAACGGAGGGACAAACACCCCCGAATTTTGCATGCGGATAGGTATTTATAATATCTAGGCCAAGTTCGAACATGAAGGTCATGGTTCAAAGGTCAAGGACATGGAGCCAAAAATGCTGCCGCATGGCTGCTTGATATAGCGTTGTCACGCTATAATTGTTGTCATCATTGTCTGTGTTCTTTTTCTTTTTTTAACAGTTGCAATGTTAAGCTATATAAGTGAGTACATTTTTAGGACTGCATGGCATACATGCCAACTGGCAATTGAAATAAAGAAAAGAAACTGCTTCTACTGCATTTGTGCCCCCCCCCCCCCTCTCTCTCTCTCTCTCTCTCTCTCTCTCTCTCTCTCTCTCTCTCTCTCTCTCTCTCTCTCTCTCTCTCTCTCTCTCTCTCTCTCTCTCTCTCTCTCTCTATGTATGTAAAAGTTCAAGAAACAAGGAAAGCTTCAAAATATATTTGTGTGCCTAACTCATGTATATGAAGGCAAGAAAACAAAGATTAAAGTAGAAAGCACACCCATGCACAGGTGCAATACTCATAAGTCTACATGCTTGTTTTCTCATTATGCCTTTCTTTGAAATTTCTTTCATAACTTCATTTTTTCACAACCACAAAGAAAAAATAAGTTATGACCTTGGCTGACAAAAAACAACAAATAGCAAAACAAGCATCAACAAAAACCTATGTTTAAAAAGAAATATTTAGCATGAAAAAGGTTTTAGTTTTTATTTATTTATTTGTTTGTTTTTACTATTTACTATTTATATCATAATGTAGACAGGGTCGATTACTCTGTGCCAAGTTTAACAGCAGTCAGATAAACAGATTAAGCTCCCTTTACTTGCGGAAAAAGAACGCTTCTAAAGCACTATATTACAGTTTGTGAAACCACTGAGCTATAAATGAACCTTTTTTTTATATATTTATAGCTCAGTGTTCTAAACGCATTAGCAGCGGATGTGCCCACTGACTTGCTTTCGATTTGTTAAGACACGCGTTTAGAAAATATGCAACAACTAAAAAGAGGGGAAAACAAGGCAGACTAAAAAAAAACCACAAAAAAACTTAAATATTAAGAATAGAATAAAAGTTAGAACACAATTCTCCTGCTCTGTTTATGAATATGATGCTTGAGCTTATATTGTTCAACAAACCTATTCTGATACAATAAAAACGCCAACCCACAAAATAATATAGGCTTAGATTTTTTGAAAGCATTCTATTTTTGTTACCCTAAGTTGTTTTCTTGTACAAATTACAATTGCTCAAGCGAACTTAAACAAACCCAACATATTCTATGCTATTGCATGCAAAAATATAATGTCAACTGCAAGATATTGCTCTTATAACAGGTTTGCAACATATTTTACATTATTCACCACATATTTGTCACCAACAATAAAGATCAACAATAAAATGAATAAGAGAATATTATTGTGCTTTATGTTCTGGTTATTCTTTAGTTCTTGTTCTTGTTTTGGATTGTCGGGTTGCTGTTAGCTTTTAAAAAATATATATTTCCTTCGTTTTGGTCTACGTGTTTGAGAAGTATTGGGGAACCTCTATTGCTGACCTCTTTCTACAGTAAAAGTACGCCCAGCCTCATGCCCAAAACCGTGCCATCTTAGCGTAGCCTAGAGCTGTGTGCTAGTAACAGAAGATGCAAGACGATATGTGGGAGAAAATATCTTTTGGAGAAAATACCTTAGTATCAATAGCAGTATTTCTATTTTGGGTAGCACTGTGACAGACTTAGTACATATATATATATATAGCGTAGGCCAGCGTTTAAAAAAACAAAGCAATAAAAAAACACCCAGACGTAGTTATTTCATTGAGCTTTGGGGATTACATGATCAAGGTCGTCAGATTTCAGCCCCATAACTTGTGAGTTTCTGATACCTTGACCTTACTCAGGAAAAACTACACGTTACCGCTTATTGCTAAGCTGTGTCCATTAATATAAGGTCGAACTACACGTGGTTAGTTTTCACTCTTTTCCCATGGCAACACAGCGATACTATAATAATGGTATTACTTTCCCTATCACTGAGTTGCCATGGTGAAAGAGTGAAAGCTAGCAACACGTATGTTTACCTTTAGCTTGGTGCTAGTAACAGAAGATGCGTGATACCTAATATGGGAGGAATGGGTAGGGCCTATGGTCAAAGACACTAGCTATAATATTATGGTATCGGTAGCAATGTTTCCATTTTGGGCCACACGGGTGACAGATTTATCCTTCCTGTATGTCTTGAATCAAGTTTCTTGTTACAAAACATTCCACACTTTCTGTAATAGTACAATTTAGGCCTAAACAAAAAGAAGTAACAAAACAACCATTCTTGGCATTCAAGCTATCAAGTTTTGTCTGGGGTGGGTTAACGTGATACGACTTGCTCGGTTAGTGACCTGGTGTGTCCTTGGAACGAATCCTCATGCTACCCTGGTAGTGGTGTAAAAAGGCCGCGAGACCCACTTCTTGCCCTAACTACTACTACTACTACTGCTGCTGCTAGTACTACTACTATTACTGCTGCTACTACTACTGATACTACTGCAGTTGCTGCTCTGCTTGGGGGTGCAGCAAATAATGACTTTGAGATGGAGGGTCGAAAACAGGGGGGTATAAAGTACAAATGAAACTATCGTTAATCGATACAACTAAAACTTTAAAAAAAAAACTTTCATCGCCTCTTGGCACCACAATTATTTAACACCCATGTCACTGAAAGGCATCTAATGAGGGTCTGTTATCCCGTGACTGCATGCTCTTAATTTTGGGAGGTAGGATAGGTCCTATTTTATGCACATCACAGGGGAATCCCCAATATTGCAGACGAAATCGTTTCTCTACCCGGGTAAGCTTAATGGTAAATTTTGGGCTGAAGAATAGCTAGCGTTGAAAGGGTTTTAAAAAGTGCCTTTGTCGAGAATTGAACACGGAACCATTAGCATGACAGACAGACGCTGTACGCAATGAGCTATCAAGGCTTTGACTGTTGATGACTTTCTTAACTCATGTTGCCTATTGAATACTCTCTAACCCACTAATCTAAAATGTTATCTGTTTACCGTGTTGTTTTAAGTATTTAATTATTCAAATCATTATTGTTTGAAAACTTGCATTAACATCTATGTATATGCAAAGTTTGAACAATGTACGCCTTCTATTTCCCGAGAAAATGCCAACGTTAAAGTTTGGAGATTGGACCACGGACGCAACACACGCACACACACAGACACACACACGCACGTACGCACACACACTCCCTGTGTGAGTGGGTGAGCGTGGGTGCATAAGTATTCCTATTATTGATAACTGCTGCCACTTTTAAAGATGTTGTTAAAAAATATATTAAAATCGAAAATTTGTGCTCTCAAAGGGGGTGTTTGACCAAGACACACACACAGACACACAACTATCATACTATAGACTCACTTCGTTAACACGTGTGAGCCCAAAAGGTTGCAAACTACTCTTATATTATTATTTTCCCAACGACATTAATTTTCGTGCATGCTTCTCAATGAAAGTTACAGTTTGGCCTTTGATCAGCTCACCTCACCCTTTGCTTTCGGGATTTTTATTGTCTGTAAGATAGGCCCTATTTATAAGATATGAATTTTTGCTTTCAAACATTCAGAATTCTTTGGTCCAGAATAAAAAAAAGATCACAAGGATGTGTGTGTGTGTGTGTGGTTTCAGTGCAGTGAAGATCCATATATGATACATCTTTCACCATTGCCACTTATATCTATCCTCATGCCCCTTCTCCACTACTGTAGATTCAGATTTACATTAATTGGTTCTTGTATGCTAATCAAAACAAAGTAAAAATAACACTACAAATTTAAAAATATCTCTCTCTCTCTCTCTCTCTCTCTCTCTCTCTCTCTCTCTCTCTCTCTCTCTCTCTCTCTCTCTCTCTCTCTCTCTCTCTCTCTCTCTCTCATCTTCCTCCTCATTTCCACCCCTTTTTCATGTTTTCTTTTATGTAATATATTTTTTTCCAGAGGGCTGGATGTAAAAAAAAACATGCACTGTAATTGCTTATTCTATTACCCTCTATAAATAAAATTAATTCATTCTCTCTCTCTCTCTCTCTCTCTCTCTCTCTCTCTCTCTCTCTCTCTCTCTCTCTCTCTCTCTCTCTCTCTCTGTTTATAATATTTTGCTCTAATGTTGTTTACTTGGATGTCTTGTATCATCATGCATGTTCATATTATATTATCTGTTTGCCTTATCGTTTTGTATTAGTCTTGTTTCCGTCTCAAGGACAGATTGTTAGAATAGGCGTGGCCTAAAATCTCAATCCTTGCGTAATAAAGTTTTCAAGTGTCTCTCTCCCATACAGTTTTTTTATTTTTGTTTTTTTTTAAATAAATTAAATATCGTTTACCACAATTCTACTCTTTGTCCTGCAGTTTGAGGCAATCTTTGGTAACCTCATAATTATTAATAATAATACCACCTATTCCGCACTCTATCGCCTCCCCTGTTCCTCGTTCTCTTCTTCACCCGTGTGTCTCCCTTTGTAAAGAGAAAGAAACACGCGAAGGATGGAAGGAAGGTGGAAAGAAAGAAAGAAAACACACACAAACACATACAGTACACGATTATACACTCTCGCGCGCGCGCGCGAAAACACACACACACACACACACACACACACACACACACGAGAGAAAGAGAGAGGGAGGGGGAGAATACACACCACACAAAAAAACACCACACACACACTCTCTCTCTCTCTCTCTCTCTCTCTCTCTCTCTCTCTCTCTCTCTCTCTCTCTCTCTCTCTCTCTCTCTCTCTCTCTCTCTCTCTCTCTCTTCTACAACTCCATTATTTGTTTTTTGGTACCCCCACCACACCACATTCTTTCTCCTAGCATCTTCCTTTTTCATTCGTTTGTTCGTCCCGTCTTTCCTCTGCCTATCATAGTTGGAGATTGACATACGCCCCTCCCGCGGCTCCTCCCGTTGGCATGACATACACCCTGAGGGGAGGGGGGGGGTGGGTTAGGGGGTAGATAGATAAGATGAGGGGGTTGAGGCATCACTTTCTTACAATAAATCCCCCTTTTGGGCTTCTTGCTACCATTTCTGGAAAGTTGGACTCTCTCCTTTGGTTAGCTAGAAGACCACCAAGACCATCTGAAAATCAAATAAGCAGGTAAGACAATGTTGACCATTGCACTTAACGTTTATGTACATACTCGATGTTCTTAATTGTTTGGCGTTTTCTTTTATTTGTTTCTTTTCTCATTTGAACTCCGAAATCGGAATGTGCCGGCTGTACGCAGCGGGGAGACCAGTGAAAACTGAAAACCGGACACCTACGTACCTTACCCATTATGGCCTGGGAACGCAGAAGAAGAAGAAGAATGTGTTTATTTTCTCTCTCCCCCCCCCCTCCCCCATCGGTCTCTTTGTACTCAGTCCCAGGCTGTTACATTCTGCATCATTCGTATCTGTAGTATTAGTTACGTGTTGCATGCTTAGAACCAAGGACAGAATGGAAGACTAGGCCCAGCCTAAATTCTTATCCTTGTAAAATAAAGTATTTGAAGTATGAAGTTTGACTTTGGCCTTTCTAAGGGCCGGTGGCCTATAGAAAATAAACTTTGGTTTATTGTTCATTGTTTGTCTCTCTCTCTCTCTCTCTCTCTCTCTCTCTCTCTCTCTCTCTCTCTCTCTCTCTCTCTCTCTCTCTCTCTCTCTCTCTCTCTCTCTCTCTCTCTCTCTCTCTCTCTCTCTCACTCTGAATGAATGAATGTATCATTCTGTGTTGTATTCCCAACTCATAAAGCATTATTATTATTCTTTCCAAAAATTAGGCATGATTTAATGTGATAATAGAACAAATTGTTTTGGGGCAGTGGGTGGATGCCTCGTGCCTCCATACGGGGAGCTGAACGACCCCGCCCCCTTCATGAGTCTCTCCCCATGGGGATACTGGGGGGCTTTCGTAAAAAAATAGTTCCCCAACCTTCTGGAAGTTCTGTGCTTGTAACTTCCTCTAATCTGCCACTCTCTTTGACTCTGCCTTTTCCCTTTGCTTTCTTTCATCTACTATCTTTCTGACTTATTGGCCCATTCTCCTGCCTTTAAAACACACACAAAAAACCCTTCCAATTACATTTTCTCCTTTGATCTCCCCCGAAATCGGAATGTGTCGGCTGTACGCAGCGGGGAGACCAGGGTAAACTGAAAACCGGACACATACGTGCCGTACCCATTATGGCCATATAGCCTGGGAACGCCGAAGAAGAAGAAGAACAAGCTGGTTATGTATATATAATACACATAGTACGAAAGGCAGTTGATATTTTCTCAAACTATTAAACATAGAGACAACTAAAACGTTTTGTTTTTCAGCGACGAAAAAAGCGTAGCTACCATTTTGGGACAACAGTGACCTAGTACAGTACAAAGGAAGCTTTATTTGTTTCTCCTGGCAAGTCTCATAGACCCCTCACGTCACGTGTCACATTCCCTCTTATGCTAGGAAGACTTCTTAAAGACCCACTAGATCACGGTTTTCACGTGTTTTCCTTTGATAACTGGAAATACATTTTGTTTTGACCAGGTCTGACTCCCATATACGGTAAATGCCCCCAAATTCAAACCTAAACATCATTTTAAAGAGCAGCCTCAATTTGAAGTCGGGGACATCTATATGTGGGTCACAGAGCTCTACCCAGAAAAAAACAACCCCAAGGGACTTAATTGTGGTGCGTCAGTGTATCTTTAAGACTTCTTACCAGCTATAAAAGGAAAAAACACGTAGAAAGCGTGATTTTGACACGTGACGTGGTGGGTCTTTATAGCCTAGCCACACTGCATACGATTTGACCCCATGCAATACGATTGTGAAGACGTCTGTGAGTCATGAGAAATACTTCCGTCTAAAAATAACTACTATTTTCGTTCACTATACTCATGCAGATTACAATACACGAATCAAATCAAATATCCGATACAAAAATAAGATATTTTATCACATTCGTGTACGGGAGACTACAAATATAGTGAACATAACTAGTAGGATTTCATCAGACGTCTTTAGACAGTAGAATGTCACGTCAATCACGCCCTGTTTGGTCCTGGTACCGTGGTCATGGGTGCGTCTTGGGCGGTTGATGCGGGTGGTGTGATGTGGATTGGACTAGGTTGGCAGTTTGGTCTGGTTTGCATTTTGCTACCCGTGTTGGCTGACTGGGTCGCACTCATGATTTCCGTACGCGCATGAATGTTTTTTTCTGTGTGTTTGTGTGTGTGTGCGTGCGTGAGTGTGTGTGTGCGCGCGCGTGTGCACACGCGCACTTGCGAAGTATCGGATTTGTATTAATATATATATTTCTGAATGTTTTGTGTTTATTACTATTGTTATTGTTGTTGTCTGAAGTTAACCTTGTAAGCGCTCTGAGCTCTCTGGAGAAAGAGCGCAACAAATATGCATTATTATTATTATTATTATATTATTATTATTAAATGTAAAAATCGGATCGTAGTGAATCGAATCGTATGCAGTGTAGCCGGCCCGTTACACACTGTTACCTGCTGCTGCATCGTTTGTCACGCTGAACGAGTGACAGTGTCAGAAACAGACACAGAAACAGACACAGAGAGACAGGCAGGGCAGATTTGGTCCCCGACATTTTGCTGGGGGTTAGGGAAGAAAAAGAAGACAAAAAGAAAAAGGGAAAGAAAACCACGTGGAAATAGCCCAAAGCATAAGAAATATGGGGGAAATATATATTGAGGTTTAACCCTTTCGCCGCCAGACATTTTTCAGCCAAAATATTCTATTAATTTTATCTGGGTAGAGAAAAGTCTTATCTGCAATATTCGGAATTTCTCTGTGACAAAGTTAAGAAAACAAGGTCTTCGGATAACAGACCTTGATGCCTTTTAGTGACATGGGTGTTAAACCATTGTGGTGCATAAATGCGACATTGGCGGTGAAAGGGTTAAGAATAACTCGAATTTGAAGCTCTTTGTAGGAATAACGCACCCCCCATGCATCTACCCACCTACATAGACACCTTTCCAACATTCCTCAACATCATCATTTTATTATCATCGTTCGTATTTGTCGTCGTTGTCATCGTCATCATTATCAAAATATCAGGAGCGTTGAAGATGCTCATTGCTAATCGTCATTAACTAGTGACCGAAGGGTCTCGCAAACGTGGTACCGACGCCATCAATGTTTTATCCTGCATCGTGTTCTTTCAAACGGGGAAGCGTTACAGTTTAATATAAAACAGCGTAAGCAAAAATAAACACAAACAAAAAAAACCACTGTCATCATCGTCAACAACAGAATCAACAACAATGTTAAGAAAAACAACAATTGCGTCGTAGTTCATTTTTCAAAATCTTCTGCATAAATGCTCCGTAATTCATTCATCTTGAATGACAGAGACAAAAGAGCGAAACGAACGAAGGTAGGGAGACGGTTAGGGTAGGATATGAGCTAAGAGGGGAAGGGGGGAAGAAGGGAGAGAGTGTGTGTGTGTGTGTGTGTGTGTGTGTGTGTGTGTGTGTGTGTGTGAGTGTGTGTGTTGGGGTGGTGGTGATGGTTAAGGGGAGAATGACAAGACTACCTCACAGAGGTATACGTCACTTTAACCCTACCTACGTCATCCCCTTTCAGTCGTGGGTTTGATGGATAGGTTACGTGGTAATCGTCACAAGCATTGACTCGCTTGTCATGCCGGTTGAACGTGCGTAGAAACAGTGAAAGGCACGTGAAAGGTCTGTTGTATAGATCTGTCAAAGCTAAGCATCGCAACACGCTACTACGAAATAAGATACAAGGCAGTACGACACAACAGAACATGACGCTGCATGGAACAGCCCAATACAACACAATACAGCACAATTAAATACAATACTATACAATGAAATGCGATACAATACAATACACAATACAATGCAATGAACTACACTGCACAACAGTATTTTTAAACATGACAATACAATGCCATGCACTTCAACAACGCAAAAGAACGCAAGGCAATATATTGCATATCAATAACTATGTAGTACAATGCAATGCAATACAATACATTACAAATACAACGCAGCACAACACTTTATTATATTAGATTGTAGCTAAAACTTTTGAATAACTCAAAACCAGAATGCGTAGATAGCATGTTTAGCATTGCAACTTCAAATAACAGTTCAAAGCATTCATCTAAAATGTTTATGCTTGTGTAGCAAATCTGCTAGCATATAAAGCAGATACCTTTATTTTTTAGGAAGAGTAAATATGACATGCTTGTTTCCAGAACATAAAAGCGTGATACGGATGGCAATATCACCCTGTATCAAATTGTTCATGTTTTGTTCATAAATACTGTTACGAGATACACGTACAAACAGGACAAAAATGCAATACCTTAAAATTCCACCATGCTGCAATATGATATGCATAAGCAACACACTGAGTTTTAGGATTATAAATAACGTTTAACTGGATTTGCTATTGAACATGACAGGTATTCTATAAGATGTTACGGAGAGAGAATGGAGTGAAGGTGACTATTGTTGCTTTAGATTGAGACGTTAGCTGAATTAAAAGTCCTTGACTGACTCTTGATTGAACAGGCCTACATTCGGACATTATGTAGTACAGAGCCTTGCTGCTCTCATACTAGACATCTAACGGTCTACCTGGGTCTTATTTATGAGGCTAATTTGGGGGCTCATTTCTGATTCGTTTAACATACGTAGGCCTATTTGCCATGTTCACAACAGAACGAGGGAAACACTGATCAAATTCAAAATACCTTTGGATTTTATGCTCATATTTACTTTTAATTTATTAAACAATATAACCCCTCGTACAGCCTATATTCATACAAACAGAACTTGATTAAATTCTATATTGCTGTGAAAACAAACTTTAAAAAGGTCACACGAAGAAGAATACTAAAGGAGGAAGCAAAGAAACAACTAAGAAACAAAAGGAGGAAGATAGTGAAAGGGAGTAGGAGAGGGGTTTACGAGAAAATAGTGGAGGGAGCACAGAGAGAGAGAGACAGAGACAGAGAGAGACACACAGAGAGAGAGAGAGAGAGAGAGAGCGAGAGAGAGGAGTGGCGCAAGACAAAGCTGTCAAGTGACAAGATGGCGACAGGCGATTCATCAAGGGAGACAAAGCTGGTCTGACTGTAGGCCTACAAGGGTCCCTGGGTTCATTCTCTGTGGCGTCATGTATGTCAAGACGTTTTGATGTTATGTGAAGAACTGAACCGTGGCATAAGTATATGACTAGCTAGTTATTCGCCGTGTGGGCCATGTCCAGTTTAGTTGCCCCTCACGATACACAATGACTTACACTGACAAGGGTCTCTGGCGTACACTGGACAGCGCGTCTCCATGAGCTGAAAGAAGGTAAATTATGATAACTGATGAAAGAAAACGAAACTAAGAAAGAAGCATACGGTACGTAAAAGTATCAAAGGTAAAGAAAAGAAGCTTAATAACAAGTAAAGCTAAAAACAGTAATATTGAATGAAAGAATGAATGAAAAACAAATAAAAAAGATAATTTTGAATGAAAGATTGAAAGAAATAAAATACGAAAGAAAGATAACGACAAAGGAAATAAAAGAAAGTAAAACATAAATGCTATTATACGATTCCAATGTGTCAACATTACTTTTCATGTTCGTACGTTGTAAACCAAGGATTTGTAAGCCTGGAGTTTTCCCTTCTTCTTCTGCTCTGCTTTTTGTCTTCTGGAATATGTAAGATTACTCACCCAAATACCA
Organism: Phymorhynchus buccinoides; assembly: GCA_017654935.2. NCBI lineage: Eukaryota > Metazoa > Mollusca > Gastropoda > Neogastropoda > Raphitomidae > Phymorhynchus > Phymorhynchus buccinoides. The sequence goes on from CM065682.1 coordinate 15,704,615, forward strand.
GCAGTCCTGAAGGACCGCTACGGAACATAGTTTGGAAAAAAAGGATCTAGGTTTGAAAAAAAGGTGATGATGCAATGTCTGTTAATTAATAGTTTAGGACTCCAGATGAAATTTATGAGACTGCCGCCCCCCAAAAAAACCCAACCCACACCAACCCACACACAAAAAACACACCCAACGTTGGAAAGAACTGAGAGAGAAGAAATGGAAGGGGGGATATTCTAAAAATGCAATATTTCGTTTCACACCAAATTCTGTATGACGTATGCGTTTTGAAAGGTACATCAGAGCAAAGAGAGGGACTCCCCACTTAGTTTTTTCTCTCGATCAGATCACACCATCCTCGGCGCCATGTCAGGAGTGGACAATCCAGCCATGTCGCTGGAGGAACAGTACAGTCACGTGGCTCCCTCAGGAGACAATCGGAACGGGCCTTCTTATAACCAGCGTTCCAGCAGCACCAACAATGTTGGCGGCGGCAGCAGCAGCAGCATCTATAAGTCTCCTAACTCTGTGGAGATTGTGGATCGAGATATCGGCTCCAGGCGATGCCAGAAACTGAGAAACGTTTGGGCAAGGTGAGCAAGTCTTGAGTTGCGCACACGCAAATAAAAGAACACATGGAAATTAACAATAATCATGGAATATGAATACAATAACACACTTGTTTAAATGCAAATATATGTTTCATATTTTTATTTTGATATATCTCATCTTATTTTACACGGTGGAAGACAAGTTTCCATGTGTGTTGTACAATGCCAATGGACAGTAAAGAAACTTATGACTTATAAGTTTATTAATATCAGTTGTAATGAATGACTTGGGCTAGAAATGTTTCAGTCGGAAATGCTGCGACTTGAGGAAAGTTTCATCTCATTTCTCACTTCGTTTTACATCGGAATGAATGCCCCGTGTGTTCTGTGTAATCGGTATGGTGTCCTTGGGGAAAACCACTTCATTTGTAGCTTTCTCACTTCGTTCAGGTGTAAACGAATACATGGCTTCACTGAATTAGGGACAGGTGTGTATGTGTGTGTGTGTGTGTGTGTGTGTGTGTGTGTGTGTGTGTGTGTGTTAAAAACAGTGGAAAGAGAAGGACGTTATTGACCTTCCATAACAGATCACTTGACATACTGAATGAGAACTTCATTGCCTTTAAAAAAACAAGCACATGATATGTATCCGTTCGTGGCTATGGAACATAAACCTTTTTTTTGGCAAATGTAGAGTTAAGCTTACCCCGTCCCAACCCAACCCAACCCACACTCATGTTTTCTGCTTTCAATCTTAAATTACCACTCTTTCCATGTTAAGAAAACAACCCTAATCTAAGTATAACCCCATTACTTACACGAGCAAATGTAAGCAAAATGTTACTTCTTAGCGCACCTACACACAACCAAATGTTTCTGTACAGAAACCCCATGAATAAGCAAAATACTTATTTACAGTGATTCCGTACGGAAACATTAAGGCTGGGTTCACATTAGATGCGTAAGTTCCGTACGGAAAACCCTAAATAAGTGGAAGAAAGAAGGATAAAGGTGTACGATTATAGGGGAAATTCGGACACGTGCACAAATCTTTCCCCTTCTTTGTTTCACTTATTCATGGATTGCGCACGGGTTTCCGCACGGAATATCCGCTTATGTGTGTACGTGCGCTTATACTAGAAAACTTTTCTAGGAATACGTTTTGTAGTTGTGGTGGTGGTGGTGGCATTGGAAAGGGTGGTGGTGCTAAGCTGGTGCATCTGTATTGAGGACGTTTTGATTCGGTGATTCTGATCCACCCAGAATCACCTACCCGTTAGAAGCCGATAACCACCCGTTGCCGCCGGACCCCAACAAGCTGGACCACCTGAAAAGGGCCTTCTTCTGCCCGCCCTTCGGGCGTGTGGGGGCCTTCCTGCTGGTGGCCATGATGTTCCTCCTCTGGTGGGGTGTCCTCATCTCCGTCACTAAGGCGAAGGCCCTCCCTGGAGGTGTGGTCTTCCCCATGCTCATGCTCTTCGTGGCTTGCTGGTGCGGGGGTTACCTCGCCAATCTTGTGCGTTTGCCTCCCCTTTTTGGTGAGTTGTCGTTGTTATGTAACGGTATTTGGGTATTAACCCTTTCGCTGCCAGCCATCTTTCAGCAACAACAAAACAAGTACCATTAAACTTATGTGGGTAGAGAAAACAAATCTGCAATATTAGGAATTCTTCTTTGACATGTACGTATAACTGCCAAAATGAAGAAAAATAGGGTCTTTGGATGGGTGTTAACTCATTGTGGTGCATACATGCGACATTGACGGTAAAAGGGTTAAATACGGTTACAGTTTTAAATGAGGGATTTATGTGATAATGGATTGATTGTGATTGTTTTTTGCGGGTTTTTTAAAATTTTATTCCCACTACTTGACTCCATGCACTTGCTATTTCTTCTCATTTTATCAACTTTTCTAGATTATTTTCTTCTGACTTTTTTTCAATTTTTCTTCGAAAATCTTGTCATTTATTCAGCATGTTGAAACCATGTGCACTTTTTTAAAATTTATTATAGGGATGCTGATTATGGGCGGTATCCTAGGCAACGTGCCAGGAATCGACGTGGGTCGTCAGATTGATCCTGATTGGTCCTCCACTGCCAGGCAAGTCACGTGATTTGGAAAACAAAAGCTTGGATGTCCTCCCGTCTGGGCCTAATTTTGTTATTGCAGTTTCTTCTGTTTGTTAACTGTATTGATCAAACGAATGTCTTTTATTGACTTCAATCTATGATTTGCGTCTGCCGTGCGCTCCCACTGCTCTTGACCTTTCATTAACTCATGTAAGCATACAATGCAATGCCACGCAATGTAGCCACCTGTCTATTTTTAGTGCTACCTGAGATAAGTGCTTTATAATGGCGCTTAATAAACATCGCAAGAGATCATTGGTTTAAACAAAATTAATGTTTTATTAACACACTTTTGCAGCAACAAAATATATATATATATAGACAAGAGTACAACACGCCGAGGCTTATAAAAGTACTCAACACATATAAACAGTATTAGCAACTGTCTAACCATTCCAATATATTCTTTCACAGTTGTGAACAACACGAGCTGGTGTGAACTGCTGTGAATTACATTTTTGTTAAATTGTTATTTTTCGAAATGTCCTGAAGAAAGTTTTGACACAAAGCTGTGCCAAGGAAAGCGCTTTTTTTTGTAACATTTTGTTCTGATTTATACTTTACCCACTACGTTTTGTTAGGAATATGGCCTTGACCGTGATCCTGACCCGCGCCGGTCTTGGCCTTGACCCCGTGGCTCTGCGGAAGCTGTCGCTGGTGGTGATGAGGCTGGCCTTCTGCCCCTCTCTCGTGGAGGCCCTGGTGGATGGTGTGGCTGCCCACCTCATCTTGGGCTTCCCTTGGTCCTGGGCATTCATGCTGGCGTGAGTCTGTTTGTCTGTCTTTTTGTCTCATATACGCATTGGACTGTAGAGGGGAAGTGTTGGTTTTGTTTGTGGCTCAAGCCACAAACCTATAACTCACTTTGTCGGTCGGTCGGTCTGTCTGTCGGTCCAAAATGGTCGCACATTTTGACAAAATGTCGCACTTCAAATCGAGGCTACACTTCAAAATTAATTGAGGCCGCTCTTTAAAATGATGTATTTTAAAAGCGTGCAAAATAATAAACATACGTAATACAGACACTACAACAGACACGACGAGTATGCGGTGCTTCTTTCGATGAGTATAAGTAGGATACATAGTTTTAAATGTTTTCCAAAAGATATAAAAAGTTACGAAATGGTGCAGAGATAACATTCTGGTTTACAGATTAAAATTATTGAAAAGGCAGGGGAGGTGACTCATGATTGGAGTGGTAAAAATAGACCGCGTGCCACAAACTATTGCGATTTCGCGCTTGTTTGATTTTGATCTTGGTTTTTTTTTTGCTCCTTTTGTTGCCTGCCTTTTGCTCCTTTTGCTCTATTTTGCTGTTTGCTGTTTAATTGTTTGTCTATTGTTGATAAAGGCGCATTCGCCGAAATATCCAGTAGTTTTGTTTTGTCTCTTGTGAATAAAATAACGTCACTTTACACTTGTCGTGTAGTTGTGTGTTTGTTGTATGTCTTTTTGTCTGTTTCTCTCTCTAACAGTCTTGTACAGTGCGGAGTGCCACCGTTGAATATTTCCCCTGCACGTGTGACTTAAATAAATTAAATTAATGTCCTGTCCTTGTCGGTGTTTTTTTGGTAATAAAAGTATGATTTAGTGTCCGTCGGCGCGGCTACAAAGAGCGCATAAGAAACGAACCACTTTTACTTTCATTCGGTGGTCAGGGCTGATCCTGGAGGTACTGCAATACCGGATCATAATTATGTATGCTGGGTACTTTAATATATCCTTCCTTAAAAATCAACAAACAAAGCAAACATAATTTGTTACCTGGAATGAATCTTATAAGTTATTATATAACGTTTGTTCGTTTTTCCTATGTTCATTACGTCTTTTGTCATTTTTAATGGCGAATGTAACTAGATGTTTTTTTCTGTTTCAATTAATTAATTTTCCTCTTTACGCGCTATTCTTAATTTTACCTAAAAGTTGCAAAAGAATGATTTATAGCACTCCTCACCCTTTTTTGTTATGTAGGCTATAATTGTTATAACTTTTACATCTGTTTTGTACAGTAGTTATAAATGGATATTTATTTTATAAAAACAAATAAATACAAGGGCGTCGCCGAGCGGCAGACATATCCGTCACCAGCAATGCCACGCACTTGCGAGACCCCGTAGAGTGTCACATCCTGACACAAAATTGGAAGGGATTCTGTCTTCTAGTTCACGAGATACAGCTTGAAGAAGAAACATATAGCGCAAAGAAGGAAATTTCGGTTTTCAAGGTCACACTTCAAGATCAAGGTCAGCATGGTGATAATTTATGCTCGGATGTTTTCTTCTCTAGGGTATACAGTACCACACACAATCTGAAGCGCTTCTGTCAAGTACAAATGTGGAAAATATGGCTTAAAACCCAATGTGTAGACCCCTACCACATTCAAGGCCTACCAATCGCCCGGACCGTGACCTTGACCTTGATCGGTATGCCACCATCAGAACGGGCAGAAGCCAAAGTACCTTCATGCCAAATTTGAAGACTCTAACACTAACGGTGTGGGAGTTATTGCCCATGAAAGAGTTTCGGTTTTCAAGGTCGTACGCCAAGGTCAAGGTCACGACGGCAAAATGGTTTGCGAGGATGCCTTCCTCTCATGGTGACACACCAGCACACACAATTTGACGTGATTCGGTCAACCCGTTCGAAAGATATCCTTGGGACAGACAGAAGGAGAAAAAATGACCCCCCGATTTTCAGGCTCCAGCGATCTTTTTGACCTTAACCTTGACCTTGATCGGTATGCCATCATCAGAACGGGCATAAGCCAAACCACCTTCATACCAAATTTTAACATCCTATGTTGATCGGTGCCCGAGATATGGCTAAAAATAGATTTACGGTTTTCAAGGTCGTACGTCAAGGTCGAGGTCACGACGGCAAAATGGTTTGCGCGGATCTCTTCCTATTAAGGTGGCACACCTGCACACAACATTGGACGCGATTCGGTCAAGCGGTTCGGGAGATATCCTTGGGAAAGACAGAAAAAACCCCACAAAAAACCCCAGACAAACCAGCCCATCGCAAAGTCCGATCACCTTCGGTGACGGACAAAAATGTGAAATGAGCTGTTTAGGTGGAGTTGTGGCTCTTAGCCCTTGACACCAGATGATAATTCTCTTTCTCTCTCTGCCTATTTCTTTCATGCGCGCGCAAGCAGGCAAATATAAATGATGCCTTCTATTTCATATAGACAAATAAAGCAAACCAGGGGATGTACCTCTAGTAGGACCACCAGAAGAGCTGATTTGTTTTTCCTTCCTCTTCCTCACAGGTTCGTGCTCTCCGTGGTGTCCCCGGCTGTGGTGGTGCCCAGCATGCTGGGTCTGTCTGACCGGGGCTACGGCCTGGACAAAGGCATCCCCACCCTCATCGTGGCATCGGTCAGCCTGGACGCTGTGCTGGCCATCACCGGCTTCGGGGTCTGCTTGGGCATCACCTTCACTTCTGGTGAGGGTCACGACACGTTGCCGAGCCCTAAGTTACAGACAAGACAGCTGTTTGTTCACTGTTGGTGTAATTTGGTTTGTATAGCGTTAGTAATGGGAGTGTGATTGATTCTGGAAGTCTTGACAAAGATTAATATAAATCGAAATGTTGACAAATGCTGAGCTTTTTGTTTTGCTTCTTCCCCCCTCAGTTAAGACTTTGACACGTCATTATTATTTGCTTCTGTGCTGACAACGAGAACTAAAACTTAGAGCGTTAAGATGCTAGATCCCCAGCCGCGCAGCAGTATTTTCGGCTGCAGCGCTTCGCCTCGCAGCTATTAACGAATCCTCATTTCTAGTAGGACTTTTAGAAGGACTTCTAAGATATCACGATGATAAGTCTCGTATTATCTCAATGTGAATACAGGCCCAGGTGCTCGGTAGCATTTTCGGCTCCAGTAACCTTGACCTTCGATCTTTATTTATGAACCTGGCCTGGGTATCTTAAGTACCTATCCGCAAGAAAAAGTTGAGCGTCCTAGGTCCGTCCGTTCAAACGTTATCGTGCCAGGTGCTCGACAGCATTTTCGGCTCCAGTAACCTTGACCTTTGACCTATGACCTTCATTTTCGCACTTGGCCTAGATATCGTTAGTACCTATCCGCATGCAAACTTTGCGCCTCCTAGGTTCCTGGCCCTCCGTTCAAACATTATCGTGTTCACATAGATAGTCAGACAGTCAGACAGATAGATAGGAACAAACAGAATTAATTCTCTGAAAAAATTACCATCTCGCTTCGCGGCTGGTTAGCACACAGTTGTGATGTAGGTGAGGAAGGGATTGGAGGTGGGGGGCTTTGAGCTGTGAGCAATGGGGATGAGGAATAGAACAAGGGCAAGGAAGGAGAAGGGGCTGGGCATTGAAGGGAGTAGGCCTATTAAGTAAATGTGCGGCGATACTCTTGCTTTTCGCCTGTTTAAAGTTTGAGAGAGAGAGAGAGAGAGAGAGAGAGAGAGAGAGAGAGAGAGAGAGAGAGAGAGAGAGAGAGAGAGAGAGAGAGAGAGAGAGAGAGAGAGAGAGAGAGAGAGAGAGAGAGAGAGAGAGAGAGAGAGAATATATTTTTGGGGGTTGTTGTACGAAGTAAGTTCTTCTGTCATCGATTGATGGATGGATCAGTTGTTTGGTTCATTGATCGATGTCATGTAAGTGACATAATTTAACTCATTGCGGACGAATTCCGAGTATACTCGGAACAGGATAGGAGAACGCCAGTCGGCCTAATTCCGAGTATTCTCGGAACAGCGATTTCTGAGTCTAAAACTGATCTAAGTCCATGTTTTTTCCCTATCCAAACCACGTTTTTCGAGTTACTTCTCTTCGTCGCTCTCCCATTTTCGTTTCACTTATGTTTGGCACTTCTATTTTTTCAATCTTTAATGTTACAAATGTACAACACTCGGCCCAAGAAAATGCTCCAGTATATTTGCATTAACAGTGATAGTAATAAGGATACTAATGATTCCGATTTTAATGCAAATAACCATGATTTACAAGCGAAAATTAAACTTGGATCAACCAGTAATGTGGTGAAAATTGAATCATTGACAGTGCTAAGTTTTGTTGCGTTTCTTTTTTTTCTCTTTTTTTTAGGCAACCCCAGGCCAGTAATTATGTTTGTCGAAGGCAGTGATGTACTGAAGGGGTTAAGGCGGTAGATCCATTGATGAGTTGATTATCGTTTGGTGCATTCAGGTGACCTCGTCTGGACGTTGTTCAAGGGTCCTTTGGAGGCGATTGTGGGCATCGTCTTTGGATGCCTGGGAGGCGTGTTTCTGTGGTACATCCCACAGAAATCTAGTGTAAGTTGGCTATGTTGTTGTTGTTGTTGTTGTCGTTCCCTGGCTTAACCCTTTCACCGCCAGCCATCTTTGAGCCAAAAATTGCCATTGCATTTACTTGGCTACAGAATGACTTAACCCTTTCACCGCCAGCCATCTTTGAGCCAAAAATGTCCATTAAACTTACTTGGCTACAGAACATTTTTCGTCTGCAATATTGTGGGATTTCTCTGTGACACATTTAGAATAGGGTCAATCCTTACTACCCAAAGTTAGGAACACTATATCATTGAATAATAGACCCTGATTTCAAGAGTGTTGAATCATTGTGGTGCAAAAATGTGACATTGGCGGTGAAAGGGTTAAAGACTCCAGTGGTCACCCCAACAACCGAAGCAGTTGAACACAATGGTACAAATGCACCAACTAGGGATGAAAGCATTTACGTGTGTGACCGTTTGGGATTACCCCGCCACGTGGGCAGCCACACTCCGACATTGGATAATTTGGGACTGATGATGTTGTGCTAGGAGCTTGCCATGGATACGGACAATACCCGCATAACTATGCGGAACATAACAAAATTGTGATGTAGCCTTGGTGTTCTAGCTTATGTCAATTGGTCTGACTTAGCCTTATATGCCAAGGCAAATAAGTTGGTTATAATGCTTGTGTTGGAATGAGTGACGGATGATGTGGTTCATGTGTGTGTGTGTGTGTGTGTATGTGTGTGTGTGTGTGTGTGTGTGTGTGTGTGTGTGTGTGTGTGTGTGTGTGCGTGTGCGTGTGCGTGCGTGCGTGCGTGCGTGTGTGTTTGTGTGTTTGTGTTTGTGCCGTGTGTGTTTGTGTGTTGAATGAGTGAGTGAGAGTAAATTATATATACAGACAGACACACAGGCGGACTGACAGACAAACGAATACTTGAAATAGACAGACAAACACAGAGTGAGGAAGATTGTTTAAAATGTCAAAACTGTGTATGCTACTTTCTACGATATACGTGATTTAAGTCCTCACACAAATAACCTGTCAGCAAATTTACATACCCAAAGCTTTCTTTTAAAAAAAACCCATGTTCAAACATTAATGTTTCGCTTCGTACTCCTCGAGTCTATTAAAATAATATGAAAAAACACACAAGCCAATCCAAGCAACAAAATCAAACCAAGAGAACAAACAGACACACAGAAAAGGGAATAAAGCAAACATAAAAAACAACAACAAAAACACCTCCAAACACACGACACAGTGTAAAAAAACACGAAACAAAAACTTGAGTCTTTCTTTCTTTCTTTCTCCCTTGGTTTAAGCGACATTTCTTGAAACAAACAATCACATCATAATTATATCAGCTCCATCCACAAAAGCAAACGAGCACAACAAGCTTTCTTCCTTATAAACTGTCTCTATTTTATTCATTTATTTTTATTTACTTCTTCCTTCCTTCCTTCCTTTCGTCCGTTTTTTCTTTCTTCCTTCTCTCCTTCCTTTCTTTCGTTAATTTATACGGATGGGTCTTGCAGAAGAACCTGACGCTGTTTCGCTCAGTGATGCTATTCGGGGGAGGGCTCATCTCCATCTTCGGCAGCAAGTACATCAAATGGTCAGGCGCTGGACCTCTGGCCTGTCTGGCCATTGCCTTTGTGGCTGGATTACGGTGGAGGAAGGAAGTACCCCCGGGCAAAAAGGTCAGTTGTAGGCTGGAAAATGGGAAGGGGGCGGGAGGGGTAGCTAAAAGGATATTTCGCTAACCCCCTCACAACATATTCGCATTGAAAATCGTTCATTAAGAAGTGCTACTTGCTTGTGTTAGGGATAGGGTTCGCAGTGAAAATCGTTCATTAAGAAGCACTACTTGCTTGTGTCAGGGACAAATTTCGCAGTGAAAGTCGTTCATTAAGAAGTGCTACTTGCTTGTGTTAGGGACAGGGTTCGCAGTGAAAATAGCACTACTTGCTTGTGTAGGGACAGGGTTCGCAGTGAAAATCGTTCATTAAGAAGCACTACTTGTGTTAGGGACAGGGTTCGCAGTGAAAATCGTTCATTAAGAAGCACTACTTGTGTTAGGGATAGGGTTCGCAGTGAAAATTGTTCATTAAGAAGCACTACTTGTGTTAGGGATAGGGTTCGCAGTGAAAATCGTTCATTAAGAAGCACTACTTGTGTTAGGGATAGGGTTCGCAGTGAAAATCGTTCATTAAGAAGCACTACTTGTTTGTGTTAGGGACAGGGTTCGCAGTGAAAATCGTTCATTAAGAAGCACTACTTGCTTGTGTTAGGGACAGGGTTCGCAGTGAAAATCGTTCATTAAGAAGCACTATACTTGCTTGTGTAGGGACAGGGTTCGCATTGAAAATCGTTCATTAAGAAGCACTATACTTGCTTGTGTAGGGACAGGGTTCGCATTGAAAATCGTTCATTAAGAAGCACTACTTGCTTGTGTTAGGGACAGGGTTCGCAGTGAAAATCGTTCATTAAGAAGCACTACTTGTGTTAGGGACAGGGTTCGCATTGAAAATCGTTCACTAAGAAGCACTACTTGCTTGTGTTAGGGACAGGGTTCGCAGTGAAAATAGCACTACTTGCTTGTGTAGGGACAGGGTTCGCAGTGAAAATAGCACTACTTGCTTGTGTTAGGGACAGGGTTCGCAGTGAAAATCGTTCATTAAGAAGCACTACTTGTGTTAGGGACAGGGTTCGCAGTGAAAATCGTTCATTAAGAAGCACTACTTGTTTGTGTTAGGGACAGGGTTCGCAGTGAAAATCGTTCATTAAGAAGCACTACTTGTGTTAGGGACAGGGTTCGCAGTGAAAATTGTTCATTAAGAAGCACTACTTGTGTTAGGGATAGGGTTCGCAGTGAAAATCGTTCATTAAGAAGCACTACTTGTGTTAGGGATAGGGTTCGCAGTGAAAATCGTTCATTAAGAAGCACTACTTGTTTGTGTTAGGGACAGGGTTCGCAGTGAAAATCGTTCATTAAGAAGCACTACTTGCTTGTGTTAGGGACAGGGTTCGCAGTGAAAATCGTTCATTAAGAAGCACTATACTTGCTTGTGTAGGGACAGGGTTCGCATTGAAAATCGTTCATTAAGAAGCACTATACTTGCTTGTGTAGGGACAGGGTTCGCATTGAAAATCGTTCATTAAGAAGCACTACTTGCTTGTGTTAGGGACAGGGTTCGCAGTGAAAATCGTTCATTAAGAAGCACTACTTGCTTGTGTTAGGGACAGGGTTCGCAGTGAAAATCGTTCATTAAGAAGCACTACTTGTGTTAGGGACAGGGTTCGCATTGAAAATCGTTCACTAAGAAGCACTACTTGCTTGTGTTAGGGACAAGGTTCGCATTGAAAATCGTTCATTAAGAAGCACTACTTGCTTGTGTTAGGGACAGGGTTCGCAGTGAAAATCGTTCATTAAGAAGCACTACTTGTGTTAGGGACAGGGTTCGCATTGAAAATCGTTCATTAAGAAGCACTACTTGCTTGTGTTAGGGACAGGGTTCGCAGTGAAAATCGTTCATTAAGAAGCACTACTTGCTTGTGTTAGGGACAGGGTTCGCAGTGAAAATCGTTCATTAAGAAGCACTACTTGCTTGTGTTAGGGACAAGGTTCGCAGTGAAAATCGTTCATTAAGAAGCACTACTTGCTTGTGTTAGGGACAGGGTTCGCAGTGAAAATCGTTCATTAAGAAGCACTACTTGCTTGTGTTAGGGACAGGGTTCGCAGTGAAAATAGCACTACTTGCTTGTGTTAGGGACAGGGTTCGCAGTGAAAATCGTTCATTAAGAAGCAATATTTTGCCTCTTTCGTGCTGTTAGGGACAGGGTTGGTATTACGTTAGGGCTATTTTCATCTACTGCAAATGTACAGTTTTCAAAATCCATATAGAATCCTAGAAATTGCCATTTTGGGGGTGCCAAAATCCCCCCACGGTCATGAACTAATCATTAAATCTGACCATACTCTGTATGTATTGGCTCACTCGTGTTAATAGTGATAGTTAATAGTTAATAGTATGATACGCGTTAACACGAAGTGAGTCTATAGTATGATAGTTGTTCGGTTGTGTGTGTGTGTGTGTGTGTGTGTGTGTGTGTGTGTGTGTGTGTGTGTGTGTGTGTGTGTGTGTTGCGTCCATGGTCTAATCTCCAAACTTTAACGTTGGCATTTTCTCGGGAAATAGAAGGCATACATTGTTCAAACTTTGCACACATATAGATGTCTATGCAAGCTTTCAAACAATAATGATTTGAATAATTAAATACTTAAAACAACACTGTAAACAGATAACAAACACATAACATTTTAGATTAGTGGGTTAGGTAGTATTCAACAGGCAACATGAGTTAAGAAACTCATCAACACTGAAAGCCTCGATAGCTCATTGGTAGAGTGTCTGTCTGTCATGCCAATGGTTCCCGGTCCGATTCTCGGCACAGGCTCTTTTTTTCTTTCTTTTTTTAGTTGTATCCATTAACGATAGTTTCATTTGTACTTCATAATTTTATTGGCAATCTTGTACTTTAGACACCCCTCTCAATGTTTGTTGTTGTCCCACATGTTCCTGTTCGAGTGAGCCTTGAAGGCTTTTCCTCTTGTTTTCCTACGCCCTCAAACTAGCTATAGGGGGTCCCCAAACCTAGGCAACTTATGCAGAGGTATAGAGTACGCATGCTGGTAATTCTGCCATAATGTGTTGCCCTTTCCTTTGTTTTCTCAGACACCTGTGGAAGAGGTGATGGGGGTGCTGTGGATGGTGTTCCAGCCACTACTGTTCGGTTTGATCGGTGCCAAGGTGGACCTGTCCAGAATGGAACCTCAGACGGTTGGTAAGTCTGCATAGTCTGTGTACAGCAACATCATAATACAGAAAGGTTGAGGATATAATTAGAAAATATGTGATGCAGCACAGGAAAAGGAGGCTAAAGTCGGGCAGCCACAAGAG